>WOXC01006455.1:0-600000 GCA_011680675.1 Gymnobelideus leadbeateri
AATAAAATTATTGACTTAAATGTGAATATAATCCTCATTGAAAAGCTATCCTATTCTTTATACTTTTCTTTTTTATGACATTCTTTTTTGGTATTTATTTAGTATTTTTATTTCCCCCCAGTTACATGTAAAAACAGATTTTTATGTTCATTTTTAAAACTTCCACTTCCAAATTCTCTCCCTTCTTCTCCCCCCACATTGAGAATGCAAACAATTTGATATAGGTTGCACATGTGTAGTCATGCAAAACATATCCATAGTAATCATGTTATGAAAGACAATATAAACAAAATATCAAGAAAAATAAAGCAAAAAAGAAAGTGTGCCTCAATCTGTGTTCAGACAACACTAGTTCTTTCTCTGAGGAATGCATAACATTTTTCATCACAAAAATTCAAAGTTGTTTAGGATCATTGTATTACTGATAATAGTCAGGTCATTTGCAGCTGACAGTCTTACCATATTGCTGTTACTTTGTACACAGTTCACTGCACTTTACATCAGTTTTGAAAATCTTTCCAGGTTTTTCTAAAATCATCCTAGTCATCATTTCTTATAGCACTATAGTGTTCCATTGTAATTATATAAATAACTTGTTCAGCCACTCCCCAATTGATGGGCATCCCCTCAATTTCCAATTCTTTGCCCCATAAAAAGAGCTGAGATAAATATTTTGTACATATAGGCCCTTTGGTGGTATTGGCTGGTCAAAGGGTATGGTATTATAGCCCTCTGGGCAGAGTTACAAATTACTTTACACAGTAATTGAATCAGTTACAGTTATTGTGCAGCTGTTTCCAGTGATACTTCTAAGAACCTGTAGGTTACTGTATCATTTTTTCCCCACATCTCCTCCAACATTAGTCATTTTCCTTTTATGTCCTATTAGGCAATCTAATAGGCATGAGGTAGTAGCTCAGAATTATTTTTAATTACATTTCTTCAATCAATAGTGTTAGAGTGTTTTTTTCACATAACTATGGATAACTTTGATTACTTCATCTGAAAAGTGACCGTGTATTTTGATCATTGATCAATTAGGAAATTGCTATTATTTTTTGTAAATTTGACTCGGTTGTTTGTGTATTTGAGAAACAAGACCTTTATTAAAGAAAATTGCCTTGAAATTTTTTTCACAGTTATTATGGATAACTCCATTCCCCTCCGTTTTGTTCCCCCTCATTTGTTCTATTCTCTCTCTTCTTTCATGGTCCATCCTCAAAAGTGTTTTGCTTCTGATTTCCCCCTCCTTCAATCTCCCTTCCTTTCTATCATCCCCTTTCTCTTATGCCTTACAATCCTACTTTCTAGTAGGGTATAGATTTCTATACCAAACTGGGTGTGTATGTTATTCTCTCTTTGAGCTGATTTTGGTAAGAGTAGGGTTCACTCACCTCCACCCTCCCTTACCTCCCCCCTTTCCTCTTCCATTGTAAAAGCTTTTTCTTACTTCTTTTATGTGAGATAAGTTATCCCCATTCTGCCTCTTGCTTTTTCTTTCTGCCAGTGTATTTCTCTCTCACCCCTTTTTTATTTTATTTTTATAATCATCCCTTCATATTCAACTCACACATATGTCCTCTGTGTGTATACACAGACATACATATATATGTGTGTGTGTATAAATGTATATATACATATATATGTATACATATGTATATATGTATACACACATTCACTTAACTACCCAAATAATGAAAAGGATCTTATGTTACAAATATCATCTTGCAATGTTGAAATGCAAGCAGTTTAAACTGATTAAGTGCCTTATTATTTCTCTTCCCTGTTTACCTTTTTATGCTTTTCTTGAGTCTTGTATTTGAAAGTCAAATTTTCCATAGATCTCTGCTCCTTTCTTCAAGAATGCTAGAAAGTGGCTGAGCTCCTCTGTCACTAAGTCCAAAAGGGTAAATCTGAGCAGATTCCGGAGTGACAAAGCCCAGTGGAAGACAGAGTGTGGCAGAATCCAGCACAGGAGGTTGCCCAGAGTGCCCACACAGGTCGAGCGCAGAGCGCATGGGGTCTGCACAGCTCAGACCTAAGAGTAGGCAAGCAGACTACACCAGAGAGAGAAAAAGCCCCAGCCTGCAGACTTACCAAGGACGAATCGCAGTCATCTCGCAGAGGGAACGGATCATTGGAGCCAGGTAGGAGAGTCGGGCCCCCAGTGGAGAGAGTGGCTTCTCAGGCTGCATTCAGCCCCCAGCCTGGAAATTTAGAAACTGCCTGGAAATTTAGAAATACAGGGGCTTGAATGGCAAAGTAAATTCTAGCTGCTCAGATCCTCCCATCCCTCCTCCATGAAGCAGAAAACCCAAAGATAAGTCTCCCACCCAGACTGAAATCCCAAGTTAATAGAAATAGCCTCAGGCTTGAGAATCTCCAAGAAAGGGTGTAACTGAGACAGCCAGGAATCTGAAGAGAAGAGAGGGAGGGGACCCAACTAGCCCCACCTCACCTCACCAACAAAAGCCTACTTATAGCCCAGGGGTATAGAGGCAGAAATCTGAAGTGGTCAGACTCAACCCCACCTACACATCAACATCCCTCACTGACTTCCCTGACTTAGCCATAAACTACCCACCCAGAGGTATTCAAAGTCAAGGATCAGGCCCCAAACTCATAGCCTGAGACACTAAGAAACAGGAAGTCACAATGGGAAGGAAGGAAGCTGAAAAGGAGAAGGGGAAGGCAAGAAAGTCTATTCGAGCATACTATGCAGGGCAAGAACAACAAAACACACAGGACAATATAGACTCTCTGCCCACACCAGAGACCACAGAAGGAAACATGATCTGGTCTCAAGCCCAAATAGCATTCCTGGAGGAGCTTAAGAAAAATTTTAAAGACCAAATCAGGGAGGCAATGACCAACTTGGAAAAAGAAAATACCTCCCTAAAAAAGGAACTTCAAAAACTTATTGAAGACCATAATTCACTAAAAATTAGATACAACCAAACTGAAACTCAGAACTCTATGATGCAGCAGGAGTCAATCAAAAAAAACAAGATGATCGAAAAATTGCAAGAAAATGTAAAATATCTCACTGGAAAAATAACTGACCTAGAGAACAGATCCAGGAGAGACAACCTAAGAATTATTGGTCTACCAGAAAGCCATGATGAGAAAAGCAGTCTAGACAACATCCTCCAAGAGATTGTCAAAGAAAACTGTCCTGAGGTCCTGGAATCAGAAGATAAAATAGCTATTGATAGAATTCACCGGACTCCTCCTGAAAGAGATCCCAAACTGAAAACTCCAAGAAATATAGTAGCCAAATTCCAGAATTATAAGATTAAAGAAAAAATTCTACAAGCAGCCAAAAAGAAACAATTCAAATATCGAGGAACTACAGTTAGGATCACACAGGACCTAGCAGCTTCTACATTAAAAGAGCGGAGGGACTGGAATTTGATATTTCGTAGGGCAAGAGAGCTAGGACTACAACCAAGGATTAACTACCCGGCAAAACTGAGCATAATCTTTCAGGCAAGGAGATGGACGTTTAATGAAGTAAGGGACTTCCAGACTTTCCTAATGAAAAAGCCAGAGCTCAATGGAAAATTTGATCTCCAATTACAAGACTCCAGAAGAACATAAAAAGGTAAACAAGGGTAACATAGACTCACACATGCAGAAGTGCACATACCCACACCCACAAACACAAGCTCATTACTTGGGATGCAACAAGAGCAAAATGTTCACATCCCTATATGTGGAGCTGATAACTGTCAATATTTGAAATCTCTATGATTATCATGACCTGCAAAAGGGTTATACTTAGAGGGTGTGGGTATGAATGCACTAACATGGAGTCTAAAAAAAAAAAAAGACTATTAAGGGGATCAATGGTACTGTAATGGGAAAAAGGAAAGGATGAGCTAGGAAAAGGTAAAATATGCCATCTGAAGAGGCATCAAAACACACTATAGAAGAAGGGAAAGTAAGAGGGAGAGGAACATCATTTAAACACTATTCTCACTGGTTCTGGTTCAAAGAAGGATCAAATTAATCAGTGAAGTTTAAGAATCTAACATGAATAGACACATAAATTCATTAAATAGAGGAATTGGAGGGAGGGAGAGGAGCATTGTTTGAAATTTACTCTCATTGGTTTGGAATCAAACGGGGAGTAATTTACTCTGATAAGTATAAAAATTTGTTGTGTCCTATAGATAGTGGGAGGGTAAGGGGGGGATGAAAAGGAGGAGACTAAAGGGAGGGATTATAAGGGAGGGAAATAGTAGTAAGGGGAGAGGGTAGGTTAAGAAGGGGGGTCACTGGGTGGGAACACTGAGGGAGGGGGCGGTCAAAAGGGAAAACTTCAAGGAGGGGAAGGGAGAAGGAATAAACAAAAACATAAACAGGGGAGGGAATAGGATGGAAGGGAAGAGACAGATAGTCATCATTACTGTGAATGTGAATGGGATGAACTCTCCCATAAAACAGAGGCGGATAGCAGAATGGATTAAAAACCATAATCCTACAATATGCTGTCTTCAAGAAACACATTTGAAACAAAGGGATACCCACAGGGTAAAGGTAAAAGGTTGGAGTAAAATTTATTATGCCTCAGCTAAAGTAAAAAAAGCAGGGGTAGCAATACTTATCTCAGATAAAGCAAAAGCAAAAATAGATCTAATTAAAAGAGATAAGGAAGGAAACTATATCCTACTAAAAGGCACCATTGAGAATGAAGCAATATCACTACTTAATATATATGCACCAAGTGGTATAGCATCCAAATTCCTAGAGGAGAAGTTAAAGGAATTAGAGGAAGAAATAGATAGCAAAACTATACTAGTGGGGGACCTTAATCTTCCCCTCTCTGAACTCGATAAATCTAACCTCAAAATAAACAAGAAAGAAGTTAAGGAGGTGAATAGAATCTTAGAGAGACTAGATATGATGGATCTCTGGAGAAAACTGAATGGGGATAAAAAGGAATTTACTTTCTTCTCAGCAGTGCATGGTACATACTCAAAAATAGACCATGTACTAGGGCATAAAAACCTCACAATCCAGTGCAGAAAGGCAGAAATAGTAAGCGCATCATTCTCAGATCATGATGCAATAAAAATTATATGCAATAAAGGGCCATGGAAAGATAGACTAAAAACTAATTGGAAACTAAACAATTTAATCCTAAAAAATTGGTGGGTCAAAGAAGAAATTATAGAAACAATCAATAATTTCATTCAAGAGAATGATAATAATGAAACAACATACCAAAATTTGTGGGATGCACTAAAGGCAGTTCTCAGGGGAAGTTTTATATCCCTGAGTGCATACTTAATTAAAGCAGAGAGAAGGGAGGTCAGTGAATTGGACATGCAATTGAAAAAGCTAGAAAAAGAACAAATTGAAAATCCCCAATTTAGTACTAAATTAGAAATACTGAAAACCAAAGCTGAGATTAATAAAATTGAAATTAAGAAAACCATTGAATTAATAAATAAAACCAAGAGCTGGTTTTATGAAAAAATCAACAAAATTGATAGACCCTTAGTCAATATGATAAAAAAAAAGAAAGAAGAAAACCAAATTATCAGTATCAAAAATAAAAAGGGTGAATCTACCTCCAATGAAGAGGAAATCAAAAAAATAATGAGGAATTATTTTTCCCAATTGTATGCACATAAATATGACAATCTTAGTGAAATGGATGAATATTTACAAAATCACAAATTGCCCAGATTAACTGAAGAGGAAGTGAATTACCTAAATAACCCCATCTCAGAAAAAGAAATCAAACAAGCCATCAATGAACTCCCTAGGAAAAAATCTCCAGGGCCAGATGGGTTCACTAGTGAATTCTATCAAACATTTAAAGAACAATTGATTCCAATACTCTACAAACTATTTGGGAAAATTAGTGAAGAAGGAGTCCTACCAAACTCTTTCTATGACACAAATATGGTACTGATTCCTAAATCAGGAAGAGATAAAACAGAGAAAGAAAATTATAGACCAATCTCCCTCATGAATTTAGACGCAAAAATTCTAAATAAAATATTAGCCAAAAGACTCCAACAACTTATCACAAAAATAATACACCCTGATCAGGTAGGATTCATTCCAGGAATGCAAGGATGGTTTAATATTAGGAAAACCATCAATATAATTGAGCATATCAACAACAAAACTAGCAAAAACCACATGATCATCTCAATAGATGCAGAAAAGGCTTTTGACAAAGTACAACATCCATTCCTATTAAAAACACTAGAAAGTATAGGAATAAATGGAGCCTTCCTTAAAATAGTTGCTAGCATCTATCTAAAACCATCAGCAAGTATTATATGCAATGGGGATAAACTAGAAGCCTTTCCAATAAGATCAGGAGTGAAACAAGGGTGTCCACTATCACCCCTCTTATTCAATCTGGTACTTGAAACGTTAGCAGTAGCAATTAGAGAAGAAAAAGAAATCAAAGGAATCAAATTAGGCAAAGAAGTGACCAAGCTGTCACTCTTTGCAGATGATATGATGATATACTTAGAGAATCCTAGAGAATCAAGTAAAAAATTACTTGAGACAATAAATAAATTTGGCAAAGTTGCAGGATATAAAATAAACCCACATAAATCCTCAGCATTCCTGTACATCTCTAATAAAACTCAACAGCAAGAGATAGAAAGAGAAATCCCATTTAAAGTCACTGTAGACATTATAAAATATTTGGGAATCTACTTGCCAAAACAAACCCAGAATCTATATGATCACAACTACAAAACACTTCTCACACAAATAAAAACAGATCTAAATAGTTGGAAAAATATCAATTGCTCGTGGCTGGGTCGAGCTAATATAATAAAAATGACAATTTTACCCAAACTAAATTATATATTTAGTGCCATACCAATCAATTTACCAAAAAACTACTTTCTAGAGTTAGACAAAATAATAACAAAATTTATTTGGAAAAACAAAAGGTCTAGAATATCAAGGGAATTAATGAAAAGAAATGCTAGGGAAGGTGGACTAACTATGCCAGATCTTCATCTGTATTATACAGCAGCAGTCATCAAAACTGCTTGGTACTGCCAGAGGTGTAGAGTAGTGGATCAATGGAATAGATTAGGTGCAGGAGACCCAGCAGTTAATGAATATAGCAATCTATTGTTCGATAAACCCAAAGACCCCAGTTTTTGGGATAAGAATGCACTATTTGACAAAAACTGCTGGGAAAACTGTAATACAGTATGGCAGAAACTGGGCATAGATCATTATCTAACACCATATACCAAAATCAAGTCTAAATGGGTGCATGATCTAGGTGTAAAAGATGATACTGTAAGCAATTTGGGAAAGCAAGGAATAGTTTACCTGACAGATTTGTGGAGAGGGGAAGACTTTAGGACCAAACAAGAATTAGAGAGCATTATAAAATGCAAAATGGATAATTTTGATTACATTAAATTGAAAAGCTTCTGTACAAACAAAGCCAATGTAACCAAGATCAAGAGGGAGGTGGGAAATTGGGAAAGAATTTTTACAACCTGTGTCTCTGATAAAGGACTCATTTCTAAAATTTATAGAGAATTGAGCCAAATCTATATGAATACAAGTCATTCCCCAATTGATAAATGGTCAAAGGATATGAACAGGAAGTTTTCAGAGAAAGAAATTAAAGATATCTATAAGCATATGAAGAAATGCTCTAAATCACTATTAATTAGAGAAATGCAAATCAAAACAACTCTGAGATACCACATCCCTCCAGTCAGATTGGCTAAGATGACAAAACAAGAAAGTGACAAATGCTGGAGAGGATGTGGACAAATTGGAACACTAATACATTGCTGGTGGAGTTGTGAACTTATCCAACCATTCTGGAGAGCAATCTGGAATTATGCCCAAAGGATTATAAATAATTTCATACCCTTTGACCCAGCCATACCACTCCTAGGGTTATATCCCAAAGAGATCATAGTAGTGGGAGGAAGAACCATATGTACAAAAATATTTTTAGCAGCCCTTTTTGTGGTTGCAAAGAATTGGAAACTAAAGGAGTGCCCATCAATTGGGGAATGGCTAAACAAGTTGTGGTATATGAATGTAATGGAATTTTATTGTGCTATAAGAAACGAGGAGGTGACGGATTTCATAATTACCTGGAGAGACTTATACAAACTGATGCTGAGCGAGAAAAGTAGAATCAGAAGAAATTTGTATACAATCACAGACATACCATATCTGTGACGACCAACTATGACAGACTGGACTCTTTTCAGCAATGCAGTGATAGAAGTTAATCCCGAATGACTCAAGAAAGTGAGAAATGTGCCATCCAGAGATATAACTATAAAGAACTGAGCCTGAATCCTGATGGAAGCAAACTAAATGATCTTGTTCTTCTCATTGTTTGGTTGTACTTCTTCCTTACCATCTTTCATCCCACCTAGTACAGTATGCCTTTGTAATTGGAATAATGTTTAATATGAATGCATTTGCAGACCCTATACTGTACTATATGATGTCATGAGGGGAGGGGGGAGTGAAGTAAAGGAAATTTGAAAATCAAGGAACTATGGAATTGAATCTTGTCAACTGAAACTAAACTAATAAATTAATTAAAAAAAAAAAGAATGCTAGAAAGTTACCTATCTCATTGAATGCCCACCTTCCCCTAGATGATTATACTCAGTTTTGCTGGGTAGGTGATTCTTGGTTGTAAATCTAGCTCCTTTGTCCTCTGGAATATCACATTTTAAGCCCTCTGATACTGCAATGTAGAAATTTCTAAATCATGTGTTATCCTGTTTATGACTCCATGACACTTAAATTGTTTCTGGCTGCTTGCAATATTTTCTCCATGACCCAGAAACTCTGGAATTTAGCGATCATATTCCTGGACGTTTTCATTTTTGGATATCTTTCAGGAAGTGATAGATGGAGTCTTTCAATTTCTATTATACCCTCTGGTTCTAGAATACCAGGGAAGTTTTTCTTAATAATTTCTTGAAAGATGATATCTTGCCTCTTTTTTTATCATGACTTTTAGGTAGCTCAATAAACTTTTTTAACTCTCTCTCCTGGATTTATTTTCCAGGTCAGTTATTTTTCCAATGAGATATTTCACAATCTTCCATCTTTTCATTCTTTTGGCTTTGTTTTATTGTTTCTTGATTTCTCATAAAGTCATTAGCTTCCATTTGCTCTAATTTTTTTCATGTCAAAATAAACATTTATTAAGCACTCACTACATCAACTAGCTGACTCAACTCTCAACAAAACCATTTACTCAAAAAGGTAAAACAAAAATAACGATTATGTAACATTCTGCCCTTAAAACTGAGGTGTACTCTCTGCTAAAAATCATAATAATCAGGTGTAACCAGGCTAGAGTTGGGTAAGCAGACATTTTTAGGCCACCTTTTCTAGCCCCTTCCTTACATGAGGAGGTGAGGAATGTGATTTTTAAAATGCTGCTTGGATACTCAGAGGCTGCTGATTCAAAGTGCTGCTTCCATTGAGAAACTATTACCTATGTCCTGAGGATTCTGTGTGTAGAATTGTGGCTATAGCTAACAGTGTATTCACATTTGCTGCTTCAACACTTGCCTATCACCATAGATACCTGAGATAGGCATAATGATAAAATGGTATGTGTGATGTGTACTGCCAAGGCAATATTCACAGCACTAATGGCAACTAGTTCTGAATGGCAAAATATAACATGCTCTGCATATATAAGACAGAAGAAAAACATTTATTCAGATACCAGAAAGCCAAATCCATCATATCAAAAAAGAAGTTAATATACATTGTCACTACAGGTAGCAACACCATCCCAAAGTCTTTCCCCTGCTCAGGCCTTCCCACAAACAAACACTCATAATCCTAGGTGTCTGCTTGACTGTCTCCTCTCTCTTCCTCTGCTCTAACTGTTTTTTTCACTCTATTCATAAAAACCAACAGACAGTACTTCTGTCTGAGAAATTAACACAGATAAACCTACAGGACTTCTGTCTGAAAAATTAACACAGACTTCTGTGTAAGAAATCAACACAGGTCAACAGACAGGGCTTCTTTCTGAGGAATTAATGCAAATCAACAGAGGGAGAACTGACATTAGAAACATTCTTTCTGCTGGGCCTCCCCACAAGCACGATCCCCTACCCTTCTAACACTCACTTATCTTTCTCTCAGCTCTACTTCTCTCTCTCTACTATGTCCTCTCCCTCTAAGCAATACAATATATACCATTTCTAATCAAAGGCTCTTGATTCAATCAAAAGCAAGAGTGAATCAAAGGCACTTGATTAGCTAAAACCTAATCCAGAAAAACAAACAAAAACCCTACTTTGCTTGCTGTTATACTATGTCTTTTGATTCATGTGCAGATTAGATTAACGTGAGGCAGAGTTGCACTCAGTCACACTCTCTCATCCAGAGTCATCACAGTCCAGTGGCAGGACAGAATCAAGATGACTGGTGATATCCCAAGACCTTAGTAATTTCAATGTCTTACCAACATCTAATTGGCAAGTATTCCATTTCTCATATTGCATTCTCTTAGTGATTAGAGCAGAAGTTTCCCATTGACTAAGGCCAACAGAAAAGAAGTAATTGAAAAGAGTGCATTTCTGGCTCATTCTTTGCTTCTGAAATATACTTGGTTAGTATCTTCACATAACTTTTATATACACTTAAAAATACCAAGGATGTTAAATATTTGTTAAACAAAAAGTTACTGATTACCATGTATTTATTAACTGTACTGTTCTTAATCAGTAGCTCTGATAGTTACTTATAGAGTGAAAGCCACTTGCATGGCACTATAAATTAAAGATTTGACAAAGAAAGTAATAATGCTATCTTAGTATATTAGTGAACTGCCCCAGGGTATAATTTAGTTACTCTGTAGCCTACATTAAGTCTTTCTGACCTCCAGATGATCACAGTGTCCTGAATTGATAATTGACTGAACAGTGCATTACAATCATTAAAGTTAATGTTCCTTCCCAAATAACTAACTTCTTCACAGGAATGATTTAGAATTTTCCTTAATACATTGGATGGGGCAGATGTATTTAATGTAGCAACTAATGGGATGATATATATGGAGTAACTCAAGGAAGTAAGGTTTTTAATAGTAATCCCAACTCACAAATCTACAATAATTTGCAATTTATGAAGAGTTTTCCTAACACACCTTATGTTCCAGGAAAAATGGCCTATTTTCTATTCTTTCCCTTTGACGTTCCATGTCTCATCATGATACTTCTTCATAGGATGTTACATGCCTGGACTGTATTCCCTTATCGTAGCTTAGCTCCTTTGAAGGTTCAACTGAAGTGCTATCTTTAATTAGAGACCTTTCCTGATTGCCCTATTTTCTAGGTCCCTGCTGTCTGTATAACTTTGCAATCATATTTATACATGCATGTACATATATGTACATATACATATGTGCATATTTATTTTGTCACATTTGTTATATCAATTAGTGTTTGTATATATTTTTAGAAGACCCATGTAGGTAGATACCTTGTACTTAAGCCACAAATAATTCAAATAGTAATTTTGATCCACATTGACTACCATATCACAATGAGCAACCCTAAGGAAATCACTTACTTTCTTTGTATTCTAGGAAAGTTTCTGTGACTAAGTTGCAAAGAAGGTACTAACTTGAATTGGTAGGGAGAATTTTCTCATGAAAGAGTTCCTTAATGGAATGAAATTACAGGACCAGTGACTATCTCAAAGTTTCTATTTGTTGAAACTCTTTGAGGGAATACATATCTGTTCTAAGGGCAATAAACAGACAAAACTTGATTGTTTTCTCCAACTGTGCATTTTTCAGTGTTTTAATTTAACACTTGAGAACAAAGAATAGTTTTAAAGAGCTAAAATGGTATGTAAATAATATCTAGATGAAACTTCTCAATTTATACATGACAAGGCAGAGATTTAGCGAGAGTGTCCTCATATATCATTAATGAGAGGGTTGAATGTGGAACTGAAATCACCTTACCCTGGCTTTAGCCTTCCTTCTAACTTTTTATCCTACCTCTGGACAGTATTGATTATAAGTCATATCTTCCTTGAAAAAAATGTGCTTCCAAATAGAATGGTCTTCCTTTCATTATCACTTAGTGAAAAATAAAATGAATTGTACATGCAAATATCTTGTACCAATTCTTGCACCTTTCCTAGACTGATGGAATTTCTAAACAAAACAAAACAAAAGTTTTCCCCCATTATCTTTCCATTTGTTCCATAGAGGCATTTGTAATTCAGTCCTGTCCAACTTTTCATTACCTTGTGGGTAATACCAAGGGGTTTTCTTGGCAAAGATACTTGAGGAGTTTGCCATTTCCTTTTCCCAATGGATTAAGGAAAACAGAGGTTAAGTGACTTGCCTAGGGTTACACAGCTAATTAGTGTGTGAGATCATATTTGAACTTGGATCCATTGTCCTAGTGGGTTAAAATTCTTGCTTCGAAATATTCTTTAATTAAATAAGCATGATATCAGATGAAGATTTGTTTAACTAACTTAAAAAGAATAAGATTTATATAAAATTCACAGGAGGAAAAAAGATTAGTTACAAAAGCAGGTCAAACTATTCATCCAGAAGTGTTTATACATTGACCTTGACATCATGTTTGAAATCAGTAAGTAGACTAGAAAAGTTTGAGAAATAAAGAAAAAGGAAAGGGAAGGAAGAAAAATCAAAGGAAAGAAGAAAAAATGAAAGGAAGGAAGAATGGAATGAAAGAAAGAAGGAAAAGAGGAAGGAAAGTAAAAGGGAAGGAAGGGAGGAAGAAAAGGAAAGGGAAAAAAGGATCCTGCAATATAAAATACATTATGATGACAAGGACATGTAAAAGGGAAATCTGTTATAAGAAGCATAAGACAGTGTCCCTTCAAACCTGGGAGCAGAGCTCAAATTTAAAAGAAAGGGAAAAACAAAAAAAAGATGAGGGAAAAAAAAAGTCTGACCATAGAAACACAAACTCAGAAGAGAATAACTATGTCAAAACACCTATGGGCAAAGCCTCAAAGAAAAACTGGAAGTAGTCTTAAGCCTAGAAAGAACTCATGGAAGAGCTCGAAAGGGAACTTAAAAATTGTATAAGAGAGGAAGAAGAAAAAAATGAGAAAAGACATGAGAGTGATGCAATAGAATTATGAAACAAGAGCCAACACCTGGGAAAGAGTAAACAACTGCTAAAAAAAAAGAATTTTCCAAATGGAAAGGGAGATAGGAAAGCAACTCCTTAAAAATTCAAGCAGCCAGAGCAGCTAAGTGGTGCAGTGAGTAGAGTACTGGCCCTGGATTCAGGAGTGCCTGAGTTCAAATTTGGCCTCAGACACTTAACATTTACTAGCTGTGTGACCTTGGGCAAGGCACTTAACTCCAATTGCCCTGCTCTCTCCACTCCAAAAAGCAAAAACAAAACAAAACAAAACAAAAAGTTCAAGCAGCCAAATGGAGAAGAAAGTGCAAAAGCTTACTGAGGAAAACAACATTTAAAAATTATAATTGGGCAGGTGGAAGATAATGATTCTATGATATATAAAGGATCAATCAAATAAATTCAAAGGAATGAAAAAATAGAAGAAAATATAAAGCTTCTCATTGGAAAACAAACAAACAAACAATTGTTCAGGAAAATAGATCCCACAGAGACAATGTCAAAATTATTGTACTACCTGAAAGCCATAATGAAAAGGAGGGCATGGACACCATCTTTCCAGAAATTATAAAGGAAAATTGTCCTGACATCCTGGAATGAGAGCAAAATAGGTATTACATGAATTCAGCAATGATTTCAATAAAGAGATCCCAAAGTAAAAACTCCAAGGAGTACTATAGCCAAATTTCAGAACTATAAGGTCAAGGCAAAAATAACACAGGTGACCAGAAAGAAATAATTCAAATATCAGTGAACCATAGTCAGGATTACACAGGAATCACCTACCTAAAACAAATGAACATAATACCTCAAGGGGAAAAATGACTATTCAATTAACTAGAAGGATTTCAAGCTTTCAAAAGAAGAGCAGAATTGAACAACAGCAAAAAATTGATCATCAATATCAAGTCTGAAAGGAATACTCAAAACATAGAAAAGGGATAAGAATTGGAGCTGAACTGTTTATACCCCTGCATGGAAAGTTATACTTGTAATTTTTAAAAAAAATTTATTTATTTTAGTTTTTAACATTATATATATATATACATATATATGTATATATATATGTGTATATATATATATATATATATATATACACATATATATACACACATTTTTGTTGCCTAGGTTTGTTTATTGGTAATCACTTCAGTAATTTGAATCCACAGATATAAGCAGTATATAATAGGAAAATTACAAGTAAACACAGATTACACATGCAAATTTCTGATTACAAAGGTCACAAGTGCAGGTACATTAATAGAAGCATGCTTCTGGGATTATGACCAAACTGCATGTATATCTTATTTCCCAGATGCATGTAAAATTTTTTTAACATTCATTTTTTTTTTGCTTTTTGGAGGGCAATTGGGGTTAAGTAACTTGCCCAAGGTTACATGGCTAGGTTTTTGTTTGTGTGTGCTTTAAGTATCTGAGGCCAGATCCGAACTCAAGTCCTTCTGACTCCAGGGCCGGCACTCTACTCACTGTGCCACCTAGCTGCCCCAACATTCATTTTTACAACTTTGATATACAGATTCTTTCCCTTCTTCCCTCCTCACCTACCACCACCACTGGGAAGACAAGCAATTCAATACAGGTGGTACATATGTAGTTATGCAAAACATTTCCATAGTAGTTATATTGTGAAAGACTAATTATATTTCCTTCCATCCTATTCTCCCCCCATTTATTTTATTTTCTCCTTTGACCCTGTCCCTTTTCAAAAGTGTTTGCTTCTAACTACCCTCTCCCCAAGTCTGCCCTCTCTTCTACGATCCCCCCCCCCCTTATCCCCTTTCTCTTACTTTCCTGAAGGGTAAAATACCCAATTGAGTGTGTATGTTATTCACTCCTTAAGCCAAATCCAATGATAGTAAGGTTGACTCATTCCCTTTTACCTTTCTGCTCTTCCCCTACATTGTAGCAGTTTTCTCTTGCAGCTTTTATGTGAGACAATTTACCCTATTCTATCTCTCCCTTTCTCCTTTTCCCAATATATTCCTCTCTCACCTTTTAATTTTATTTTTTAGATACCATCCCTTCATATTCAATTCATCCTGTGCCTTCTGTCTATGTATATGTACACACATTTACACATACATATACCCTCTTATATATATATATATATATACATATATATATATATATATACATATATACATATGTTTCCTTCAACTATCCAAATATTGAGGAAAGTCTCATGAATTACAATTATAATTTTTCCATGTAAGAATTATACTTGTAATTTTGAAAAATTATACCACAAATAGTACAGCTAGAAGGAATACACATAGAGGATACAGATATAAAGTGAATTGGAGGGAATGACAAACAAAAACTTCAGGGATGAAAAAATCAGAGTATATCAGAGGCAGAAGGTAGGGAGAGGTCAAATGGGCTAAATTATTTTACATGAAGTTCCGTCAAAATCTATTACAATAGAGGGAATGATGGGAAGCTGGGTGATTGGCATTACTTGGACCTTACTCTCATTGCTTTTGCTTCATTGGTAATAATATCCACAATCAGTTGTATATAAAAATCTATCTTACCACACAGGAAAAAGGAGGGGAATAAGTTAAGTAAAAGAGTGAGGAGAAGCTAGTAAAAGAGAGTGCAAAAGAGGTGACGCAGTAGAAAGAAGAAAAACACTATTGAGGAATGAAAGGAGAGAGAGAGAACAAAGAGGAGGAAAAATTTTATGGAGGGAAATACACAGTAATCATAACTATGAATGGGAATGGGATTAACTTTCACATAAAACAGCAGTGGATAGGAGATTGGACAAAAACACTGAATCCTCCTAATTTCTCAAATATATATGTATATATCATTGATTCAAATTTATAAGAATACAAGCCATTACCCAACTGATAAATGATCAAATATGAACAGCAGTTTTCAGATAAAGAAATCAAAGCTATATATAGGCATATAAAGAAGTGCTCTAAACACTTTTGATTAGAGAAATGAACATTAAAACAATTCCAGACTATTACCGCATGCCTATCAGATTGGCTAATCTGGCAAACAGGAAAGTAATAAATATTGCTGAGAATGTAGGAATATTGGGACACCAATACTTTGTTGGTGTAGTTGTGAACTGATCCCACCATTCTGGGATACAATTTGGAACTTTGCCAAAAGAGCAACCAAACTATTGCATACCCTTTGATCCAGCAATACTTCTACTGGGTCTGTATACTTAAGGGATATAACAAAGGGAAAAGGATCTACATATGCAAAACATTTATAGGAACCCTATTCATCATGGCAAAATATCAGAAATTGAGTTGCTATCCATTGAGTGGGGAATGGCTGAGCAAGCTGTGGTATATGAATATAATGGAATACTATTGTGCAATAAGAAATGATTAAGAGGAAGATTTCAGAAATATCTATAAAGACTTATATGAACTGATGCAAAGTGAAATGAGAATCAGAAAAACATTGTACAAAGTAGTAGCAATATTGTGTGATGATTAACAATGAGTGACTCAGGTCTTCTTAGTGACACAATGATCCAAGACAAGTACAAAAGTGTCATAAAGGCAATTTGCTATCCACATTCAGATAAAGAACTGATGGACTCTGAATGCATATCAAGGTATATTTTTTTCACTTAGTTTATTCTTTTTCATGTTTTTTCCCTTTTAATTTATTTCTTCTTTCACAACTGCAATATGGAAATATTTTACATGATAGCATATACATACTTACATATATACATATACATGCACACATACACACATATACTATATCAAAATGCCTACCATTTTGTGAAGGGAGGGAGAAAAAATCGAAACTCAAAATATTGTAAAATGAATGATAAAAATTGTCTTGAAATGTAAGGGGAAAATAATATGCTAAACTAAAAACATACTGAAAACATTATAACCAAAATCCAGAATCCTTAGGTCAAAGAGAAATACTGTAAATAACCAGAAACAAAGAATTTAAATATTGAGGAATTATAGTTCACACATGATTTAGCTGGCACTACCACTAAGAAGTTTAGCATATTATATTCCAGTAAGAAAAGGGTATAGGCTTACAGTCTATCATAAATTACACAGAAAATTTTAGAATAATACCTTAGGAGGGAAAATGGTCCTTTAATGAAATGGAGGACTTCAAATTACTCTGGATGGAAAGTCCAGAGCTATGCAGAAATTTTGAATTTCAAACACAGGAATTAGGAAAACATAAAAGAATTCATAAAATGACGAAAGACTGAACAAGGATTAACTGCTTACTTTCAAATATGTGGAGATGATAATTGTATCCCCTATGAAACTTATAAACATTAGTTGCCATACAGAGAGTCTAATTAGACAAATCTGAAATTGTTTCTATTATGTCCTAATGATTCTAAGAAAAGAATGGAAAAGGAATGGAAAAGGAATACACTAAAGGGAAGAGTAAAGAAAAGGGAATTTTGGGGAAATTATCTCACATAATCATGGCATGCAAGCAGATAATTATAAAAACAAGGAGGGTGTAGGTAGGTAGCTGACATTTGAAACTCATATTTAGCAGCCCAAAGGACAGAAGATACACACACATACACACACTCACATACTAACAGAGTTTGGTATAGAAATGAGTTTCTCTCCTTGAGGAGAAATGAAGCAAGGGGAAAGAGGGAAATGAAAGGGAAGTTAGATTAGGGGAGTGATACACAAATACATAGAGATATATGCCAATATGTCAAAATAAAATGTATAATATATATATATATATACATACATACATATATAATTGTATGTACATATATTATGGAATAATTGAACAAATTATATACATAAGATACACACATATATAGGCATGAATATACACACAGATACATGTTTATATATATATATATATATATATATATATATATATATGTATATTGTGTGGATGGATATTCACATGACTTAGCCAACATGGAAATTTGTTTTGCTTTATCATATGACTGTATTTGTTTGTGATATGAGTTTTGTTTTTCTTTTGTTCTCAGTTGGGAGGAATGTTAAGTTGGGAGTGAGAAGAGGGGATTTTTGTTGATCAAAAATATAACTTTAAAAAGTGTAATATTTAAAATATTTTGGCAAATACTTAAGATTTGCCTCCAGGTTGAAATAAAACCATTAAGTATCTTTGATTATAGTGTTGTCACAGGCCCCAGACCTGCTTAACTTGATTCTCATAAGTTTGCATTTATTTGTTTGGCTCACAATGTTTAAGTGTGTATACAGGTATAAATATATATGCATACATAAGTATTTATGGAGTAAATGAGGGTAAAGAAGGAGCAGGAGAAATGGATTCATGTTTATAAATCATGGTCTATGTTAAAGTTTTTTTTTTTTTTACTATGAAACTAATATGAAAGAAAGTACTAAATATGGGTGTCATAAAAGGTTCCACAGTTTTTATAAGCCAGAACATAAAATAATAAATAGCATGCAGTAAATTTCTATCTATGGATTTCACTATATATTTTAAGATTTTAAATTAAGATTGCATTCGTAGATCTATTTGGCCAAAATCAGTGATTCTTGTAGTATATATTGCTTGATAAAATGTGAGAGTAGTTTTGGCACCTTCTTTTCAAATTACCAGAGTACCCTGCCAAGTAGATAATAGCTCTTGTTCTATTTAATGAAACCTAATTCACTTGTTACAATAATAAATTTAGGTTAATACTTATAATGTCAATTGTTGATGTCTTTTTAGTATTTTTAAATGGGTTTCCTGAATCTTACGCTCTTGGGTAATCAGAAGTGTTCTAAGTGTTAAGAAATTGTAAGGGAAATTCTAAAGCAGAGTAAGATTTAGTCAGTGACATAGTGGAATGAAAAAGATGGCGGAGTAGAAACAGCTCATCCAAGCCACTCTGCCCCCAGATTCCCCCCAAACTATGTAAAAGGGGACTCTGAACAACTTCTGGAGCCCCAGCACCCACAGAACGACACAGAGAAGCTAACCTCCCACTGAGGACAGCCCAGCAGCCCTGCAGGAAGGACCAGCGCAGTGGTCTGGGACCTGGCATACATACTAAATGGGATATCTCAACCTGCAGCAGAATAGGGGGAAAGGGGATGAGAAGAAGGATGATGGATGGGAGGGCATCCTTGGGGGGAGGGGAGGTTGGAAGTACCCACTTTAGAAGATGGACAGGATCATGTAGGGAATGGACCAGGTGGGGGGGGGGGTGGGATGAGTGGGAGGGAATTATAAGCAGCCTTGTACAATATATCTACTATGATAATGTTTTGCATAGCTAGACATATACAACATATACTGAATTACTTATCTCCCCAGAGGGAATGGGTGACAAGGGAGGAAGGAAATGGATCTGAAATTCGAGGTCGTAACATTAAATGTTTCAAATATATATAAATACTATTATTAATACTCTTTTGCTTGTAATAGGGAGATAAGATGTGCGGGCATTGGGACACAAAGATTCACCTTCCTCTAATGGAAAAGTCGATGGGGGTATGGGAGAAGGTATGGGAGAGAGCAGATTGGAGCAAGCGATATCTTGTGGGACTGCTATTCTGGGAGGTTAGGTAGGGGAATAATGGGGGGAAAATGATTGTGACTCAAAATCTGGCGGAAATGAATGATGTAAAACAGAAGTTAATAAAGCATTTGTTTAAAAAAAAAGAAAAAGAACAGGAAGACAATTGGTAAAGCTGTGATATGGCCCAACCATTAAGGAAAGCAATGTAGAACTATTTCAAAAAAGTTAATAATCTATGCATATTTTACATCAGCAATATAAATAGTAATCTTATATCCCAAAGAAATAAGAGGGAAATGATCCATATTTACAAATACAGCACTATTTGTGTATGTATAAGTATTGTTTGGTAGGAAAACAAAGCAAAACAGAATGGAAATAGTGCAAGCTCCAATCAATTGTGGAATTATTGAAGTAACTATGGTATATGGATATAATCAAATATTTCAGTATAAGAAATTATGAAAGGGACACATACATGTTTGGTAATTTCAGTCTGTTAACCATATGGTGATAAGAGGACTATTTGCCTGGTTACAGAGGAATTCAAGACAGCACTAACTTCCTCATGACTCTCTAATCTTGGTAGAAACTCTTTTTTGGGTTTGACCTCTTCTGCTGACTTTTTCTTAGGAAATGACGTCTGGTGAGAGAAAATGTTATAAAAAGAGAGGTCTAGATCTTTCTCTCCATCCATGGTTGACATAGGAACACCTTCATAAAGCCTCAGTTTTTTGCCTACTTGCCTCAGCATTTTTTTTTTTTTTTTGCTTTTTGGAGGGCAATTGGGATTAAGTAACTTGCCCAAGGTCACACGGCTAGGTTTTTATTTGTGCGTTAAGTGTCTGAGGCCAGATCCGAACTCAGGTCCTTCTGACTCCAGGGCCAACGCTCTACTCACTGCGCCACCTAGCCGCCCCCTCAGCATTTCTTATCTTGTTTAAGTGAAAGGATTGGAGGCTACGGTCTTATGAGTTTGAAAATGTCAATACACTGTGTGATCAGAGGCCCAGAAGTTAAAGATTCTGGAAGACAAATCTATGCTGGGTTTTGCAACCATTCCACTATCGATATGCTGAGAGTCAAGGGATCACATTCAGATGCTAGAAGAACAATTGCTAAGATGAGCATGCATCTGGAAACAATGCCTATTACATTCTCAGTCTGATGTGTATTTTGTGAGATCAATGTTATATAGAAATTGTGCCAAGTCTGAACCCTCTCTACCCACCAACTGATGTGGTATAGGGAAAGTGTGTCCCTGAAGTGTTGGTGGTGCTTGTGAGGAAATGTGAAACTTTTCTTATTGTTACATCTTAGAAGTAAATAATTATTTGTAAAATCTGATGGCTGGTAGCTGGTAAAATGGAACTGGAACAATATTCCCATTGCCTCACATTGAGGGCAATACACCTCAAAAGTTTATATTGGTTGACTGGGGGCTTCAGCTAGTCACATTATAGAATGGCAGCCCAACTCATATGAAGAATCTAGAATCTGGAAGGAAGAGACTTAGCCCACTTAATTCAGGAATAGAGAGCACAGAGCAAAGTAATACCAAAAAATTCAATGACCAATTATGACTTCAGAAGACAAACAAAAAGACACGTTTCCTGTCTCTTGATAGAGAGGTGATAGATTGATGGACTAGAAGTGTAGAGTGAGTTATATATTCTCAGCTGTAGCTAACGTGGGGATATGTAGTTGACTATATGTATTTGTTACATGGAAGGGTTTTTCCTTTTCTTTTTTTTGGTGCAAAGGGGAAAATAAATTGAGACAATGGGGTAAATAATAGGGATGTGAAAAAAGGAGAAAAGAAACAATTATAAATATCAAAATAACAGATTTTAAGAGTTGAAGGGATCTCAGTGGTCACCTAGTCTAATACATGAAAGATAGCAACAAAAAAAGGTCAATGAATTAGGACCAAAAGCATAAGCAGAAGACATAAAAGAAATCCAGAAGGGAACATCAACATGTAGCACATTGTTTGAATTAACATGTTAAATTTGACTTACATAACAAAGATGTATTTAGTGGAAAAATGTATATACAATCACAGTTTCACATGCAAACTCTTTTTGTTTTCCTTTTTATTGTAAATGATCATTTTTATATTTTAAAGTTTATAAAATGAAAATAAAATAAAGACAGAGAGGATTATGTTGGGTGAAACTGGCTTAATATGACATAAAACAAAGCATGGCATTCAGTGCAAGGTAGCATTTAATTTAAGTTGGTAGGTTATGTACAATAAACCAGAAACCTATCGCTGTAGTATACTCTTTCTGACTCCCTAGTTTTTACACTTTTTATCACTGTAGTCAAAGCATGAATTCACAGTAAACTTTAGTTAATTATGAATTTCAATCTCATATTAACTCACTGCCCATGTAATTATTTTGTTTTGCTTCATACTTTTTAAGCTTTTCTACAAAATATCAAAGTAGAAAAGGAATGCCTAAAAAATTTAGATTTAAATATCTAGAATGACAGACTTTTGTTTTCTAAAATATCAAAATTAATATAAAATTTAATTGGAAGAAAGCTGAAAGATCTGTTAAGGGGAATGGTCTGAATCTCTTCATAACTGTAAATCCTAAGGTAGAAATAATTTCCCTTTTCCCTTATTATTCATGTGTTCACAGTCAGCTACATTTCATGTGACCAAAGTGTGTTTTTTAATTCTCAATATTCATGTAAGATCATGGACAGCAGCTGGTGGAAATACAGACGCTTCTCACTTTACATAAATTATATAAATTTGACTTTTTGTGTATAATACTGAAAAAAATCACATTCCAAAAAATTATGAAAATTGCTTACATAAAGCAGAAGCCATACAATGAGACTGTATGATTTGGGCAATGTAAATGTTGGTGTGAAGCTGAGAATCATCTCTAAGTCAGTACCTGAATGTCTGCATACAGTGACTGAGTGATATGTACCTCTCCCTGTGTTCAGCAATGATCATTATATTTTCAATATGACTGGCTACAAATATGGAATAGTGAACCATCTTTTAAGTGTAAGCTAATAGACTCAGAAATGAAAATGAGAAAATATAAAGGAGAACCAAAAATGTCATTGGTAGCATGTGAACTTGATGCGTTAGTGTTGACTGTAAATACCACAGTGAAGCATGCAGCCTGGATAAAGGAGCATGCAAAGGCAGTGTTTGCATGGAGTTGACTTATCTGTGGAAAGGAAGAAAAGATGCTATTCTAAAGATGGAGAAAATATGAGGATAGAAGACCAGACTCAGAAGAATACTCCTTTAAGCTCGATGACAATTGAAGCCAAGACTCAATGCCTCTTTAAAGAATTAAAGGGGATGGCGGAAAGGAAGCAGTAACCTCGCTGAGCTCCTCTGTCACTAAGTCCAAAAGGGTAAATCTGAGCGGATTCCGGAGTGACAGAGCCTAGTGGAAGACAGAGTGTGGCAGAATCCAGCCCAGGAGGTTGCCCAGAGTGTCCGCACAGGTCGAGCGCAGAGCGCATGGGGTCTGCACAGCTCAGACCTAAGAGCAGGCAGGCAGACTACACCAGAGAGAGAAAAAGCCCCAGCCTGCAGACTTACCAAGGACGAATCGCAGTCATCTCGCAGAGGGAACGGATCATTGGAGCCAGGTAGGAGAGTCGGGCCCCCAGTGGAGAGAGTGGCTTCTCAGGCTGCATTCAGCCCCCAGCCTGGAAATTTAGAAACTGCCTGCCTGTATAATACAGGGGCTGGAATGGCAAAGTAAATTCTAGCTGCTCCGATCCTCCCATCCCTCCTTCATGAAGCAGAAAACCCAAAGATAAGTCTCCCACCCAGATTGAAATCCCAAGTTAATGGAAATAGCCTCAGGCTTGAGAATCTCCAAGAAAGGGTGTAACTGAGACAGCCAGGAATCTGAAGAGAAGAGAGGGAGGGGACCCAACAAGCCCCACCTCACCTCACCAACAAAAGCCTACTTATAGCCCAGGGGTATAGAGGCAGAAATCTGAAGTGGTCAGACTCATCCCCACCTACACATCTACATTCCTCACTGACTTCCCTGACTTAGCCATAAACTAGCCACCCAGAGGTATTCAAAGTCAAGGATCAGGCCCCAAACTCATAGCCTGAGACACTAAGAAACAGGAAGTCACAATGGGAAGGAAGGAAGCTGAAAAGGAGAAGGGGAAGGCAAGAAAGTCTATTCGAGCATACTATGCAGGGCAAGAACAACAAAACACACAGGACAATATAGACTCTCTGCCCACACCAGAGACCACAGAAGGAAACATGATCTGGTCTCAAGCCCAAATAGCATTCCTGGAGGAGCTTAAGAAAAATTTTAAAGATCAAATCAGGGAGGCAATGACCAACTTGGAAAAAGAAAATACCTCCCTAAAAAAGGAACTTCAAAAACTCACTGAAGACCATAATTCACTAAAAATTAGATACAATCAAACTGAAACTCAGAACTCTATGATGCAGCAGGAGTCAATCAAAAAAAACAAGATGATCGAAAAATTGCAAGAAAATGTAAAATATCTCACTGGAAAAATAACTGACCTAGAGAACAGATCCAGGAGAGACAACCTAAGAATTATTGGTCTACCAGAAAGCCATGATGAGAAAAGCAGTCTAGACAACATCCTCCAAGAGATTGTCAAAGAAAACTGTCCTGAGGTCCTGGAATCAGAAGATAAAATAGCTATTGATAGAATTCACCGGACTCCTCCTGAAAGAGATCCCAAACTGAAAACTCCAAGAAATATAGTAGCCAAATTCCAGAATTATAAGATTAAAGAAAAAATTCTACAAGCAGCCAAAAAGAAACAATTCAAATATCGAGGAACTACAGTTAGGATCACACAGGACCTAGCAGCTTCTACATTAAAAGAGCGGAGGGACTGGAATTTGATATTTCGTAGGGCAAGAGAGCTAGGACTGCAACCAAGGATTAACTACCCAGCAAAACTGAGCATAATCTTTCAGGCAAGGAGATGGACGTTTAATGAAGTAAGGGACTTCCAGACTTTCCTAATGAAAAAGCCAGAGCTCAATGGAAAATTTGATCTCCAATTACAAGACTCCAGAAGAACATAAAAAGGTAAACAAGGGTAACATAGACTCACACATGCAGAAGTGCACACACCCACACCCACAAACACAAGCTCATTACCTGGGATGCAACAAGAGCAAAATGTTCACATCCCTATATGTGGAGCTGATAACTGTCAATATTTGAAATCTCTATGATTATCATGACCTGCAAAAGGGTTATACTTAGAGGGTGTGGGTATGAATGCACTAACATGGAGTCTAAAAAAAAAAGACTATTAAGGGGATCAATGGTACTGTAATGGGAAAAAGGAAAGGATGAGCTAGGAAAAGGTAAAATATGCCATCTGAAGAGGCATCAAAACACACTATAGAAGAAGGGAAAGTAAGAGGGAGAGGAATATCATTTAAACACTATTCTCACTGGTTCTGGTTCAAATAAGGATCAAATTAATCAGTGAAGTTTAAGAATCTAATGTGAATAGACACATAAATTCATTAAATAGAGGAATTGGAGGGAGGGAGAGGAGCACTGTTTGAAATTTACTCTCATTGGTTTGGAATCAAATGGGGAGTAATTTACTCTGATAAGTATAAAAATTTATTGTGTCCTATAGATAGTGGGAGGGTAAGGGGGGGTGAAAAGGAGGAGACTAAAGGGAGGGATTATAAGGAAGGGAAACAGTAGTAAGGGGAGAGGGTAGGTTAAGAAGGGGGGTCACTGGGTGGGAACACTGAGGGAGGGGGTGGTCAAAAGGGAAAACTTCAAGGAGGGGAAGGGAGAAGGAATAAACAAAAACATAAACAGGGGAGGGAATAGGATGGAAGGGAAGAGACAGATAGTCATCATTACTGTGAATATGAATGGGATGAACTCTCCCATAAAACAGAGGCAGATAGCAGAATGGATTAAAAACCATAATCCTACAATATGCTGTATTCAAGAAACACATTTGAAACAAAGGGATACCCACAGGGTAAAGGTAAAAGGTTGGAGTAAAATTTATTATGCCTCAGCTAAAGTAAAAAAGCAGGGGTAGCAATACTTATCTCAGATAAAGCAAAAGCAAAAATAGATCTAATTAAAAGAGATAAGGAAGGAAACTATATCCTACTAAAAGGCACCATTGAGAATGAAGCAATATCACTACTTAATATATATGCACCAAGTGGTATAGCATCCAAATTCCTAGAGGAGAAGTTAAAGGAATTAGAGGAAGAAATAGATAGCAAAACTATACTAGTGGGGGACCTTAATCTCCCCCTCTCTGAACTCGATAAATCTAACCTCAAAATAAACAAGAAAGAAGTTAAGGAGGTGAATAGAATCTTAGAGAGACTAGATATGATGGATCTCTGGAGAAAACTGAATGGGGATAAAAAGGAATTTACTTTCTTCTCAGCAGTGCATGGTACATACTCAAAAATAGACCATGTACTAGGGCATAAAAACCTCACAATCCAGTGCAGAAAGGCAGAAATAGTAAGCGCATCATTCTCAGATCATGATGCAATAAAAATTATATGCAATAAAGGGCCATGGAAAGATAGACTAAAAACTAATTGGAAACTAAACAATTTAATCCTAAAAAATTGGTGGGTCAAAGAAGAAATTATAGAAACAATCAATAATTTCATTCAAGAGAATGATAATAATGAAACAACATACCAAAATTTGTGGGATGCACTAAAGGCAGTTCTCAGGGGAAGTTTTATATCCCTGAGTGCATACTTAATTAAAGCAGAGAGAAGGGAGGTCAGTGAATTGGACATGCAATTGAAAAAGCTAGAAAAAGAACAAATTGAAAATCCCCAATTTAGTACTAAATTAGAAATATTGAAAACCAAAGGTGAGATTAATAAAATTGAAATTAAGAAAACCATTGAATTAATAAATAAAACCAAGAGCTGGTTTTATGAAAAAATCAACAAAATTGATAGACCCTTAGTCAATATGATAAAAAAAAAGAAAGAAGAAAACCAAATTATGAGTATCAAAAATAAAAAGGGTGAATCTACCTCCAATGAAGAGGAAATCAAAAAAATAATGAGGAATTATTTTCCCAATTGTATGCACATAAATATGACAATCTTAGTGAAATGGATGAATATTTACAAAATCACAAATTGCCCAGATAAACTGAAGAGGAAGTGAATTACCTAAATAACGCCATCTCAGAAAAAGAAATCAAACAAGCCATCAATGAACTCCCTAGGAAAAAATCTCCAGGGCCAGATGGGTTCACTAGTGAATTCTATCAAACATTTAAAGAACAATTGATTCCAATACTCTACAAACTATTTGGGAAAATTAGTGAAGAAGGAGTCCTACCAAACTCTTTCTATGACACAAATATGGTACTGATTCCTAAATCAGGAAGAGATAAAACAGAGAAAGAAAATTATAGACCAATCTCCCTCATGAATTTAGACGCAAAAATTCTAAATAAAATATTAGCCAAAAGACTCCAACAACTTATCACAAAAATAATACACCCTGATCAGGTAGGATTCATTCCAGGAATGCAAGGATGGTTTAATATTAGGAAAACCATCAATATAATTGAGCATATCAACAACAAAACTAGCAAAAACCACATGATCATCTCAATAGATGCAGAAAAGGCTTTTGACAAAGTACAACATCCATTCCTATTAAAAACACTAGAAAGTATTGGAATAAATGGAGCCTTCCTTAAAATAGTTGCTAGCATCTATCTAAAACCATCAGCAAGTATTATATGCAATGGGGATAAACTAGAAGCTTTTCCAATAAGATCAGGAGTGAAACAAGGGTGTCCACTATCACCCCTCTTATTCAATCTGGTACTTGAAACGTTAGCAGTAGAAATTAGAGAAGAAAAAGAAATCAAAGGAATCAAATTAGGCAAAGAAGTGACCAAGCTGTCACTCTTTGCAGATGATATGATGATATACTTAGATAATCCTAGAGAATCAAGTGAAAGATTACTTGAGACAATAAATAAATTTGGCAAAGTTGCAGGATATAAAATAAACCCACATAAATCCTCAGCATTCCTGTACATCTCCAATAAAACTCAACAGCAAGAGATAGAAAGAGAAATCCCATTTAAAGTCACTGTAGACATTATAAAATATTTGGGAATCTACTTGCTAAAACAAACCCAGAATCTATATGATCACAACTACAAAACACTTCTCACACAAATAAAAACAGATCTAAATAGTTGGAAAAATATCAATTGCTCATGGCTGGGTCAAGCTAATATAATAAAAATGACAATTTTACCCAAACTAAATTATATATTTAGTGCCATTCCAATCAATTTACCAAAAAACTACTTTTTAGAGTTAGACAAAATAATAACAAAATTTATTTGGAAAAACAAAAGGTCTAGAATATCAAGGGAATTAATGAAAAGAAATGCTAGGGAAGGTGGACTAGCTATGCCAGATCTTCATCTGTATTATACAGCAGCAGTCATCAAAACTGCTTGGTACTGGCAGAGGTGTAGAGTAGTGGATCAATGGAATAGATTAGGTGCAGGAGACCCAGCAGTTAATGAATATAGCAATCTGTTGTTCGATAAACCCAAAGACCCCAGTTTTTGGGATAAGAATGCACTGTTTGACAAAAACTGCTGGGAAAACTGGAATACAGTATGGCAGAAACTGGGCATAAATCACTATCTAACACCATATACCAAAATCAAGTCTAAATGGGTGCATGATCTAGGTGTAAAGGATGATACTGTAAGCAATTTGGGAAAGCAAGGAATAGTTTACCTGACAGATCTGTGGAGAGGGGAAGATTTTAGGACCGAACAAGAATTAGAGAGCATTATAAAATGCAAAATGGATAATTTTGATTACATTAAATTGAAAAGCTTCTGTACAAACAAAGCCAATGTAACCAAGATCAAGAGGGAGGTGGGAAATTGGGAAAGAATTTTTACAACTTGTGTCTCTGATAAAGGACTCATTTCTAAAATTTATAGAGAACTGAGCCAAATCTACATGAATACAAGTCATTCCCCAATTGAGAAATGGTCAAAGGATATGAATAGGAAGATTTCAGAGAAAGAAATTAAAGATATCTATAAGCATATGAAGAAATGCTCTAAATCACTATTAATTAGAGAAATGCAAATCAAAACAACTCTGAGATACCACATCTCTCCAGTCAGATTGGCTAAGATGACAAAACAAGAATGTGACAAATGCTGGAGAGGATGTGGGCAAATTGGAACGCTAATACATTGCTGGTGGAGTTGTGAACTCATCCAACCATTCTGAAGAGCAATATGGAATTATGCCCAAAGGATTATAAATAATTTCATACCCTTTGACCCAGCCATACCACTTCTAGGGTTATATCCCAAAGAGATCATAGAAGTGGGAGGAAGAACCATATGTACAAAAATATTTTTAGCAGCCCTTTTTGTGGTTGCAAAGAATTGGAAACTAAAGGAGTGCCCATCAATTGGGGAATGGCTAAACAAGTTGTGGTATATGAATGTAATGGAATTTTATTGTGCTATAAGAAACGAGGAGGTGACGGATTTCATAATTACCTGGAGAGACTTATACAAACTGATGCTGAGCGAGAAGAGTAGAATCAGAAGAAATTTATATACAATCACAGACATACCATATCTGTGACGACCAACTATGACAGACTGGACTCTTTTCAGCAATTCAGTGATATAAGTTAATCCCGAATGACTCAAGAAAGTGAGAAATGCGCCATCCAGAGATATAACTAGAAAGAACTGAGCCTGAATCCTGATGGAAGCAAACTAAATGATCTTGTTCTTCTCATTGTTTGGTTTTACTTCTTCCTTACCATCTTTCATCCCACCTAGAACAATATGCCTTTGTAATTAGAATAATGTTTAATATGAATGCATTTGCAGACCCTATACTGTACTATATGCTGTCATGAGGGGAGGGGGGAGGGAAGTAAAGGAAATTTGAAAATCAAGGAACTATGGAATTGAATCTTGTTAACTGAAACTAAACTAATAAATTAATTTAAAAAAAAAGAATTAAAGGTAAATTATCTTGAGGGAAATCATATATTTACAACAAGCAGTGGTTTGTTTGCATTATTTAAAAATCTTGTAGAGTCTCATAATATGCAAATGTCAGGAGAGGCAGCTAGTGCAGATATTGAAACAACAAAGAAGTTCCCAGAGTTCCTGGGGGAAAAAAACGAATGTAGGCCCCCACTTGCTGGAGAAAATCTTTAATGTAGATGGAAGTGGCTTATTTTTCAAGTAATACCATCCTGAACCTACACCTCAGTGGGGGAAAAAACTATGCTTGGCTTAAAGCTTTGAAAAACAGAGTTACTCTTCTGCTTGGAGGGACTGCATTTAGGACTTGAAAATTAAAACCTGTCCTTGTGCATCACTCAGAAAATCTCATAACATTGAAAGGAATCAGCAAATCAATACTACCTGTACATTATTTCTGTTAACCCCTAGGCATGGATGACCTTTATCATCTTTGAACAATGATTTATGCACTGCTTAACTCCCAAAGTTGAGAAGTTTTGTAATGGTAATGGAATTCCTTTCAATATTCTAACTTGGTTTGGATAATGCCCCAGGTAACCCACCCCATCTGGATGATTTTAATGAAAATACAAAAGTGGTCTACTTTCCCCATAATTCTACCTCATTATTACAAGTGTGGGATTGTAAGGAGCAAGGAGTGATTGCAAATTTCAAGGCATATTATTAATGCACAGCATTTGCCCAGGCAATTTCGGCTTTGGATGCAGATAAGGACTTGATATTGAGAGCTTTCTGGAGCTTCTGTAATATTTGCCATGCAATACAAAATATTGCTAATGTCTGGGAAGGTGTAACAGAAACATGTATGAGTAGAGTTTAGAAAAATTGTGCCTGCAGTTCATTCCTGTGGATCTGATGAAGAGGAACCCTTTGAAGGATTGAGTAAGATGACTTGAATTAGCACAGAAATTGGAGCTGGAAGTGGATGAGAATTATCTGGAGGAGTTGATTGAGTTTCATAGAAGACTGTGTATTGAGGTTCTTATTGAGCTATTAGTTGCAAAGTTTGCAGAAGAGGAAAAGATAACTCAGGACCTGAGGTCAAATCAAAAAAAGCTTCACAATGAAACGACTGGCTGAAGAATTTCATCGTTTGAATAATATTTTTCTTATACTGAAAATATCGATACAACTACTTCAAGATTTTCAAAAGTTTAAATATTAGTTGAAGATAATATTACTTGCTAGCATCAGATATATGAAGAAAAAAAGAGGACCTCTGTTCAAGCATCTTTTAATAGCTTTACTAAAAAAATGTTATGCACCAAATCACAAACGATAAAGGCTAGGTGTAGTGGCGGAGAAAGAAGCAACATACTGCACACCAATATTAACTTTACTATACTTTATCATCAATTTTACCAGTTATTTCACAATTCAGTTTATTATCATGGTACAGCATTTAATATGTCTACATTATAGTATGTTTTATAACTTGTATAAATATATTAATTTGTTTATGTCTTTATTGAATAGTCAGTGAAATGGGTGGCTGGGGCAAATTCACTTTGTCTGTGGAATGGTTTACTTATGTAAAACTGAGAATTGTCTATGATGAGAATAGGATGATAAATCACGTCGGAATCATTCTCAATTAATTCAAAAATACCTCAAAGGTAGTATGAAGTACTAGAAAGTGTCCTACTTTATAATCATAATATCTGGGTTTTATTTTCAATTCTAGGCATGTGCTTTTGTGTGTATTTTCAAGGCCTTAATTTCCTCCTTTGTAAAATAAAGGTGGTGGTCTAGATGATTACTAAGGTCTCTTCAATAGCTAACATTTATTTATTTCTCATCTCTACAATCATACAATATTAATTTGTTGATTCCATGAGTCTAAGTCTAGAAAACTAATTAGTTGATTAAATTATGAAAATTATCATAGTTATTTGCTCAGATGCTAAATTAAAAGTAAATATAAAAGACTGGCCATTAGATTTCTAACAATTATGAACTGCTGCTCCCCTCAGGGCTTCTAAGGAAAAGTATACTGTTCCTCTCCACTACAGAGCTGGGCTGGGGTCAGGATCTGGGAGTCTGATGCCCTACAAGAAAGACCAGACTCCTTTTCTCAGTTATTATGCCCCCAAACAGTGCCATGGACAAGAAGTTGCGAGATTAATTTGATATTTTTGGTTCATGTTTAAGATCTTCCCAAGTGGGTAGTCAGAAATAGAAAAAAACACTCAACATATGATGTAAATTATGTATTGGACAGATATTTATGTCATGCACCAGAAAGAAATCTTTAAACACAAAAGCCTCTCACAAATATGCATGGAAAATGTAAAAAGAAAAACTACTTGAAATAATTAAGAACTTTATCTAAGTTACAGGATATAAAATAAGTTTTCAGTTCTTCCAAGTGATCTAAGTAGATAAATTTACTATTTTCCTGGACTGTGCTGTGGTCTGTGAGTAAACACAAGCACTCTTTTCTGTCCTAAAACTGTTAGGAAGATCCCTCTTCTACTATGTATATGTTGCTCCCTTCTCCCAAAGAAATAGAAATTACTTGAGGTTATGGCAGTTTTCTTTTTTGTCTTTGTATTTCCAATGCCCAACAGAGTGCCTGACATACATAATAGATGCTTAATAAATCGAATACAGAGGCAAACAGAAAGACTACACATGGTGAGTCAAAAGAGAATTAAACCTAGAATGAAAGAACCTGAGTTTGATGCCAAGCTTTTTTGCTTAGCATGTATGTGGGTTAGACTGATTAGGCAATCTCTCTGGAATTCAGTGTCCTTATGCATATGATGCAGAAATTTGATTGAATGACTTATAAGCTCCCATTTAGCTCTTAATATTTTGCTTTTTTGACTGGATCTTGGCTCTGAGGATAAGGGGGATGACAGTATCTTAAATTCTGGAAAAACAAAAAACAAAAAACTTCCTTCATTTTATTCTCACCTATATTTCTACCAGTTTCTCTGGTCACTGAAGAAAACAATTTTGCCTCAAAGGTTGCTTCACCAAACTCACATCTCCTGATAGCACCACTAGTTCGGGGGAAACCCTGTGGTTTCACATTTGCAAACATGCTTATTGTTTGAAGTAAAAGAGATTATTTTGCTTCAGAAATTTAACCTTGTTTGTGGGCCATAAAGACATTATCGGTGTATGACTATATTTTTGGTATTTTTATACATAGCAAATTGTCAAAATCTTATAAAATGAATTATCTCTATCATACATTTTAACACTTGAGGTGATAATTGCCTATTTTGTGTTTTCTTCCATCAAATTTTGTTATACTTACTGTTTTTCAAATCCATAGCATATTTACATTCATTAGTGTGATCTAATGCTCTCCCCCTATTTCTATTTTACTGAATAACTCAGTTTCAGTTTATATTTGTATTGTTATTTTCTTTTTGTGTTTATTTCACTTGCCAAGATAAATATGGTTTAGAAAAATCTCTTTCCTACACTCTCAAAAAACATTACCTCCATCTCTCTTTGAATGACATTTGTCTATGACACAATTTAAACAAAAAACAAATTCTTCCCATTGTCTACTTATTTTCCCTTTCAGGGTGTTCTAGGATTTAATCTCCCTTCATGGTTTTAGCAAAGGATGTGTCTTTTTGTTTTTTCAGTGACTCTAATATATGGCAAAACTTCTAAAATATAATGAACTTGCCTAATCCAGGGGTGGGGAACCTGTGGCCCTGAGGCCACATGTGACCTTCTAGGTCCTTGGGTACAGCTTGAGGACATATAGGGTCACATGTGGCCTCTAGGCCACAGGTTGCCCATCCCTGGGCTCTGTTCTCTTGTATACCCCAGAAAAGAATGTGATTCTGTTTCCTCCTAATCTCTCTACTCCCTATCTTTGTGTTTGAAAGACTTTGAGTTCTGAACCCCCATTCATAGAAATATAAATCGATGAAGAAAGCAGTGAGCTATTCAGTACCAGTAATCTCTGGAGCAAGGCAACAGACATTTATCACCTCTGAACAGATGCTAGGTAATCAAAATACAATGATTTGAAGAAAGTACTGGGCATAGCTTACATGCTTTATCATTTATTCAAGGAAAACATGAATTGAATTTGGAATAGTCCAAAATCAAGACCTTGGATTCCGATAAATTTCTATTTTTATGTAGGAACTCAGGTAGACTAGCTAGCAATTTGGGAAGTTTTGCAAACTATATTGGTTAATGGAGTACTGCACTGATAGAAAAATCAGTTTTATAAGTATTCCATATTTTAGTAAGTTGTTAATTTAAGTCATTCTTTTCTCCCTCAACATCTTACCAAAATGAAAAAAAAACAAAATAAATGAAAAAAAAATTAATTGGATTCTAAACACAGAAGGAAAATGAAGGGATAGTTTTGCAATTTTTAGTGACTGCTCATATATTTATCTATAGAAGTGAGAGTCAAATGTAGGACAGGCATAGTTTTAAGCTGTTGGCTTCTTGATTGTTATAAATAGTGAGGGAAGATAAATAGCACACATTCTGTCCAAATTTAATATGGAGGTTCAGGTCATACATAAAGTGTATGCTTGTAGAGATGTAAGGATAATGTTCATTGCTTTACATTTAAAAATTTGCTTTGTTAGGAACAAGGAAAGTAAAGCACCAAAACCTTCAGAGAGGAGTCTACAACATTGTTTAGTAAAGCTGCAGTTTATCCCAGACGAGAGCTTCATTTATACAGTAGTATGCACTTTTTCTTAATTATAGTATTGCAAATGAATATTTGTTTTAAAATGTGAGATTTTCTTAATGTTTGCTCTAACAATTCTGTCTTGAGTAAAAACTGTTGGACAATTACCTAGCAAAATCTGGAAGCATAGTATATCTTATGTCCCATAATAATCAAAATGAAGAGAAGCCAATTAGAAGAAATTTGAGAAATAAGTGTAAATCTATATGTATCTTTAAAATGTACCAAACTGAAAATGCAATTGGGAACTTGTCCTAAACCTAGTTCAATCAATGTTCTGCAATTTTCTGTCCCACATGAATATGCACTTTCAACTAATATACTGACTGGTAATGTGTTTCAGAGCCAACTTGTATTTTACTAAGAATAGGCTAATGTAAATACAAAAAAAAAACTATTTAGTTTAGAACATAATAAAAAGCATATGGTACTAAAGTATTTTGAATGTTTTATATGATTATTAAAATGGTTTAGATTTTATTATAAGTCATATGTGCAAACAGCTGACACTGCTTTTTAACTTATAGTTTTAAAAATATTTAGCATTTATTTTCCCCCAGTTTTATGCCAAAACAATTTTTAAGCTTTGTTTTAAAACTTTGAGTTCCAAATTCTCTTCTTTCCCCATCCCCCATTGAGAAGGTAAGCAATTCGATTTAGGTTATACATGTGTCACCATATGAAACATTTCCATATTGGTCATGTTGTGAAAGAAAACGTACCAAAAACCAAGCCAAAACAAAACTCAAGAAAAATGAAGTAAAGACACAGTATGTTTCAACCTGTATTCAGACACCATCGTTTTTTTCCCTCTGCAGATGGATAAAATTTTTCATCATATGTCCTTCAGATTGCTGACAATAGCTAAGTCATTCATAGCTGATCATCTTACTTTTTATACTGTACATTTTACTTTAAATCAGCTCATGTTAGTCTTTCCAGTTTTTCCTGAGAGCATCCTGATAATCATTTCTTGTGGCATAATGATATTCCCTCATAGTCACATATCGCAATTTGTTCAGCCATTTCCCAATTAATTAGTATCCCTTCAATTTCCATTTCTTTTGAACCAGAAAAGTGTTACTATAAATATTTTTATATGTGTACGTTCTTTTCCTTTTTATTTTCTATCTCTTTTAAGATACAATATGGTATATACATATATGTATGTATGTATCTATCTATCTAGTAATATTGCTCAACAGTATATTAATGTCTCATTTTTACCACATCCCCTACAACATTTGTCCTTTCCATTTTCTACCCTATCATCCCCTCTAATAGATATGAGGCGTTGCCCCAGAATTCTTTTAATCTGCATTTCTATTTTCTATAGTGATTTAGAATATTTTTTCATATAGTTACAGATAACTTTGATGACTTCATCTGAAAACTGTTCATACCTTTTGATCATTTATCAATTGGGAGATGGCTCTTTTATAAATTTGATTCAGTTCTCTGTTTGAAAAATGAGGCCTTTATCAGAGAAACTTTCTTAAATTTCTTTCATAGTTACTCTTGTTAACTTTATTTCCCTCCAACCTATCCCTCTTGTTTATTCTATTATTCTCTCTCCTTTTACTTGTCCTTCCTCAAACGTATTTTGCTTCTGACTACCCCAGGAACCCCTAATTACTTTTTGGAAATTTGAGTCTTGTCAAATACTTGGAAATATCTATGCTTTCCCTTTTAGTATTCTATTCTCAAAACTAAAATGTCAAATGAAATTGAAACCATATCAGATAATACAGTACAAGAACAAAAGTAATGAGTTTGTAATTATGAAACTTTAGTTCAAATCCTGGATCTGATGCTTATTTCATGGTAGGAGTCACAGTGGATAAAGCCCTGTGCCTGGAGTCAGAAAGACTTGTGTTCAAATCTAATTTCACATACTTATTTCACAACTTATATGTTGGGTCCTGACAAGAAACTTATACTCTATCTTCCTTAGTTTTCCCATTTGTAAAAAGGGGATAATAATATCATCTACTTGTCAGGGTTATTATGAGATTCAAATGAGGCAATTATAAAGTGCTTAGCACTTTAGCTAGCCTGACACAAAATAGTGCTATGTAAACATTAGCTATTATTTTTTTTTTAAATAACTTAAACTCTCTGGGTCACATTGCTTCATATGTAAAATGAGGAGTTTGAATATCCTATTCACTAGCTCATCTGAGTCCTTAGTAAAAAATTATTTATCTACAATTAATTATCAATCTACAATTGAAGAAAACACTTAAGATAAAATCTAGTAGTACAGATTAAAATGAAAATGGCACCTTCATATTCATGAAATCTATGTCCAGGAGGGTGTCAGTAAAAGTTTAGTAATTGGAACAAAAAATATTTCCACAAGAAAATTTTTAAATTTAACTTTCATTGTTGACATCTTTCCATCACGTTAAAAAGTTTAGACAATAAATAAATAAATAAAACAATAAATCAAATTTTGATTTGTAGCATTTGCTGTTTTGCAAGGTGTAAATAGTCCCACTAAAAATGTAATAATGAAGTATTGAGCTAACACAATACACTGCCCCCATTTTTTTTGATGTCTGTCAAAATAATAAGTAGAACTATATTGTATTGTCATTCCCCATTTTTTCCCATGCCACATTCTTGAAAGTCACATTGGGAAATAATTGGTGAAAATAATTCACTGATATGAAGCTATGGGGGTTTTAGTAGATCAAAAACCTAATGTTAATCATTGGTGTGATATGTGAATATTAAGAGAGTAATTTAATCAAAAGAACAATTATAAAGTACCCACCATGTGGCAGGCACTGTACTAAGTGCTGGAGGTGAAAAGAAAGGCAAAGAATAGTGTCTGCCTACTCATAAGTTGCTCACAGCCTAATGAAGGATCTCACAGGCATAACTTCTAGCAATAATACCAGTGTAGCTGACATTAGACAAGCAACACCAGGAGAATTTAGCTCATTTCTGCATGTCACACTTTAGCAAAAGCATACATAGATAAATTAGAAAACTGGAGAATGTCCAGAGTATGGAAAACGGGATGAAGGATCTCAGTTCTATGATGGATGAGGGTCAGTCAAATAAATTTGGGATGTTGAATGAATAAAAACAACCCAATAGCTCTTGTCAGGTATGTGAAAGGCTCTTCTGTGGAATAGAAAACACTCTTAGTATGTTTGAACTTAGAGGTTAGAAATAGAAGCAATAGTTGTTTTCAGAGATAAATTTCAGCTTTGTGATAGGAAAAATAAAACAAAACATTTCTTAACAATTGAAATTGTCAGAAAATGGGATGATCTGCCTTGACAGGTAGCAGGTTTCCACTTGTTAGTGCTATTCAAAAGAGGTCTGATAATTTATTGGTGATGCTCCAGTGAGCCTTTTTTTTTTTGGGGGGGGGGTATAGGTTAGATTCAATGGCTACTGAAATTCCTTCTTAGTATAATTGCTTTGATTCAATGATTGTTGTAATGTAGACTATGTTACCAAGAAGAAACCTCTCAGAAAGGAAAAATATGTTATTCTTTAAAATTGCAATAATTATAAAATGTGATAATATGGGAAAATTACAGACCATTTGGATCAATATAGTGGACACATACACTTTGGTAAAAAAACCAAACTGTTTAAGCCATTTAGTTACTTTTCTTTCCTTCTTTGATTTATTCTGGAGTTTTAGAAAGTATCCTCATTCTCTTTAATGCAAAGAATGGAATTAATATTTTAGTAATTCTTCAGGATTTTTCTCTGATACTATTTCAAATTTGCTACTATTCTGTCTAGTAAAGTTGATTTGGTGACATATGAAGCATCTCTGTCCTATCTATATATCTTAAGCCTTTGGTTCTGTGCATCTCTTGGAGTCAAATCAAGAAGGCCTCACTATTTGGTCTATCTGCTAGCACTGTGTTCTTTTCTTGATTTAGTTAAAACAGAAAGCCAAATAATATTTTGTGATGACAACAAGACACTGGCTCATGCTTGGAATGAATTCCCACAGAAACAGTTAGGTAGCACAATGGATAAAAAGCTGGGTCTGGAGTCAGGAATAACTGAGTTCAAGTCTAGCCACAAATTCTTCCAAGCCTGGAATAAAAACTCAGCAGTTATAGCTGTGTGAACTTGGACAAATCATTTAATCACCCTCTGCCACAGTTTCTTCACCTTTCAATTGGGTATAATAACAGTACTGCCTTCTTAGGTTTTGTTGTGAGGTTCAGATTAGATGATATTTTTAGAACACTTAAAACAATGCTTGACATATAATAGCCATTATAAAAATGTTATTGTTCTTATTTTTTAATCCTTTATAAACTTTTTGGAATAATTTATAATCTTTTTTGATATTTTTATTTATTTTATTTTATTATTTTTTGCAACTATTTTGTGTTTCTGTATTTTCTTTTCTTTTTTTTTTTAACAAATGCTTTATTAATTTCTGGTTTACATCATTCATTTCCACAAGATTTTGAGCTACAATTTTCCCCATTTTTCCCCCTACCCACCACCCCAGGATAGCAGACCCACATGATATCCCCTCATCCAATCTGCTCTCTCCAATATCTTCTCCCATACCCCCTTTGAATTTACCATTAGGGCAAGGTGAGTGTCTGTGCCCCAATGCCTGAACATTTTATCTCCCAATTACATGCAAAAGAGTATTAATAATAGTATATATATATATATATATATATATATGAGACATTTAATTTTAAAACCTCAAATTTCAGATCCATTCCCTTCCTCCCTTGTTACCCATTCCCTCTGAGAAGATAAGCAATTCAGTATGTGTTGGACATGTATAGCTATGCAAAACATTACCATAATAGATATATTGTAAAAGGCTGCTTATAATTCCCTCCCACCCATCCCACCCCACACCTGGTTCATTCCCTACTTTGATCCTGCCCCTCTTCTATAGTTGGTACTTCCAACCTCCCCTCCCCCCAGAATGCCTTCCTCTCCATCATCCCCCTCTCATCCCCCTCCCCCCTACTCTCCAACAGGGTGAGATATCCCATTTAGCATGTTTAACTGCCTACTTCTTTTTTTGAGAAGGAGGAGGAGAAGAAGGAAAGAATGAAGAAAAGAAAGAAAGGAAAACACAAAAAAGAAAAAGAAACAAATTATTTCCGCAAGCCAGACCAGTTCTCACTCTCTCTGTCTCTTTGTCTCTGTATCTCTCTCATACTCCCTCCACTTTTCTTTTTTCTTCTCTTCTTTCTACTTTCCATTTCTCTTTGAATCTCTCTTTCTTTCCCCACCTCCACTTTACCATAATAGATATATTGTAAAAGGCTGCTTATAATTCCCTCCCACCCATCCCACGCCCCACTTGGTCCATTCCCTACTTTGATCCTGTCCCTTTTTGAAAGTGGGTACTTCCCAACCTCCCCTCCCCCCAGAATGCCCTCCCCTCCAAGATCCCACCTCTCATCCCCCTTCCCCCTACTCTCCAGCAGGGTGAGATATCCCATTTAGTATGTATGTCATTCTCTCCCTGAGCCAGATTCAATGAGAATATGGTTTTGCCTTTTTGCCTTCCTGTTCTTCCCCTCCCCTGCAGCCACTTCCCCTTGCTTCTTCTACATGAGATAGTTTACCCTACCCTGTCTCTCCCCTTCTCCTCTTGCCACTCTCCTCTCTCACCTCATAACTTCACCCCTTAAGTATCATCCCTTCCTACCAAATTCAACCTGTGCCCTCTATCCATGTATAACTGTAAACATATATACACACATTCACATATGTATTCATGTGACCATATACTCTTCTTCCATTATTTTCATACTGAGAAAAGTTTCATCAGTCACAGTTATTGTTTTTCCATATAGGAATGTAAATAGTTCAACTTTGATAAGTTCCTTTTGATTTCTTTTCCCTGATTACCTTCTCAGGCATCTCTTCCTTCTTGTGTCTGGATGTCAAATTTTCTATTCCATTCTGGTTTTTTCCTCAAGAATGCTTGAAAGTCCTCTATTCCACTGAATGACCATATTTTCCCCTGAAACAAGATACTCAGTTTTGCTAGGTAGGTGACCCTTGGGTTCATTCCCAGTTCTTTTGCCCTCTGGAATATCATATTCCATGCCCTTCGATCCCTCAGTGTAGAAGCCGCCAGGTCCTGTGCTATTCTGATTGTGTTTCCACAATATTGAAATTGTTTCTTCCTGGCTGCTTGTAGTAATTTCTCCTTGATCTGGGGATTCTGGAACCTGGCTATAATATTCCTGGGAGTTTTCTTTTTGGGATCTTTTTCAGGAGGTGATTGGTGGATTCTTGCAACCTCTATTTTACCCTCTGGATCTTACTTTTACCCTCTAGGTTCTTTCTTTGATCATGGCTTTCAGGTAGTCCAATAATTTTTAAATTATCTCTCCTGGATCTATTTTCCAGGTCAGTGGTTTTTCCCATGAGATATTTCACATTGTCTTCTATTCTTTCATTTGTTTGGATCTGTTTAACAGCATCTTGATTTCTCATAAAGTCATTAGCTTCCATTTGCTCCAGTCCACCTCTGAAGGAATGAATTTCCTCAGTGAGATTTTGAGATTCTTTTTCCATATGGCAAATTTGGCTTTTTAAGGCATTCTTCTCCTCATTTCCCTTTTGGGCCTCTTTCGCCGTTTGAGTTAGTCTATATTTTAGGGTCTTAATTTTCTCAGTCAGGCTGTTGACTCTCATTTCATACTTTTCCTGCACCCTTCTCATTTCCCTTCCCAATTTTTCCTACACTTCTCTTATCTGCTTCTTAAGGTACTCTATGGGCTGTAACCCATGAATATTTTCCTGTGGGACTTTTGGAACAGGGTTTGTGACCTCATAGTCCTCATCCTGTTCCCTGATTCGATCTTCTTTGCCCCCAAAATAGGAGTCTAATGTTGCATTTTTCTGTTTAATTTGTTTCCTTTGCCTAGGCATGTTGCCACTTAATTACTTGAATTTTGGGCTTGTTGCCACAGTAGGACTCTGCCACCAGACAGGGGACCTTCTGTCTTGAACATTGGGGTCTTCACAACTTCCAGTTCTGGCAAGTTCGATGCCCACACCAGACCTTCCCCCAGATCAAAATCCATATCCAAGCAGGTTAAAGCAAGAGCAATTAACCTCCAAGACTAATCAATGGATCTCCCTACAGTTCGAAGGCCAGGAGCTCATGTTGCCACTGAAGGTGCAAAATGGCAAGTGTCTCCTCAGAAGCTTCTTGCCCCCAGGGGAGGAAGCTGACACATTCCCCAAATACTGGTCCCAAAGTCCATAGGGCACTAACCTCTTACTTTGTCCTAGGCATGACTGTGCTAATAATTCTGGAATCACCACAGCTGCTGGTGTTCTGGGGTCCCTCCAGCCAGCTGCTGGACCAGTTGCCCTGGGGCTAAAACTGAAGCTCATGGGGACCTGGGCTTGGCTCTCTGTGAGCTGGGCTATAAGCTCCCCGAGCGATGTGCTGGCCCTCCCTGCATGGCTGCTGGGCTCTCTTCAGTGGGTGGTCAGCTTCTCTGTGTTGTTCTGTGGGTGCTGGGGCTCCAGAAGTTGTTCAGAGTCCCCTTTTACATGGTTTGGAAGAGGTCTGGTGGGAGAGCACCTTGGAAATGCTGTTTCTACTCTGCCTTCTTGGCTCCGCCCCAATAATTTATATTCTTAAAGACTCAATTCTTCTACATGGTCTCATCAGCTTCTAGTATCCTTGCTCCCCCAAACTCTCTTAAATAAATAATATTTTATACTCTTTTGTATTCTTAGAGGTACCCATGTTATTCCCTCCAACACCATAGAATATAAGCTCTTTGAAGTTTGAGAAATTTTCCTTTTTACCTTTTATCCTCCATGTATCACAGTGCCACAATATCTGGAATATAGCATATTTTTAATAAACACCAGTTGACTGGCTTATTCTTTAGTTCTAACCAAAGAATATTGAGTTTGAAAATATAGTAATAGTTAACTAGTAGGGGAAAAAATATCCGGCATGACAGGGTCAAGGCACGATTCAAACCCAGCTTTTTTCCTGGGTTCCAGTCTCTATTAAATAGTACTGCCTCAAATTTAAGGAAAAATTTAAAAGTGTTTAAATTTGAAAAAAAATACTCTTTGGAAAGCAAATTAGGAATGATTCAAAGATTGTCTACTTTTCTTGGTATTGAAAAATCTAGTGTAGGGCACAAATAAATGCAAGACAATGTTCTTATTTAAAAGAAGTGGAAAAATCTTCCTTTCCTAAGAGGAAAGGGAATGGGGTGGTGAATACTCTACATGAATATCATATGGTTTGAGCTAGGACATCTTAATTAATAAATATTTTAGAAGTACTTTTGTTTGAGATGTTTCATTGTCAAATCAAGGCATGTGGTTTCTGACAGGACAAGTTTCCCTTTCTGTCCCCTCCAATTATGCTTCTACTTCTCCTAATAGAAGAAAAGCAAGATGTGGATGAATAACCATAATGTAGAAAGTTCCCTCATATGCCCTCACCTGCTTACATTCATAACAGCCTTGGCAGATCTTGTCATTGCTTGACTGTTAGAACCATCTGTTGTAATGTTTAACTGCCTACTTCTTTTTTTGAGAAGGAGGAGGAGAAGAAGGAAAGAATGAAGAAAAGAAAGAAAGGAAAACACAAAAAAGAAAAAGAAACAAATTATTTCCACAAGCAAGACCAGTTCTCACTCTCTCTGTCTCTTGTCTCTGTATCTCTCTCATACTCCCTCCACTTTTCTTTTTTCTTCTCTTCTTTCTACTTTCCATTTCTCTTTGAATCTCTCTTTCCTTCCCCACCTCCACTCTCTTCCCTCTTCTCTATTTTACCTGAGTTTTCTCCAGAGATTAAGCAATCGTATTTTTGTCATCTCTTATTAATATATGGAACATTGCTTGGCCTAGTGAAAATATACCTCATTGAGGTCAGTACTAAGGTGTATCCCCTCTTAGTGCTCAGTGACTGGCATTACAGATAATATCTGTTTGTCAGAGTCAGTGAACTATAAATTCATAAATCTAAGATTATCTTCTCAACAATCAGTACATATGACTTGGAGCCCAGAATAAGGACTATTACTTAGGTAAGACTTTAAATTCAGGATAATAGATTTAAAGCTTGACAGGACTATTGAATCCATCTATTCCTCCTCCCTCAATTTACAGATGAGAAAACTGAGGCCCAGAGGGGTTAAGTGACTTATCCAAAGTAATTCAACCAGCCAAGTCTTCAATTGGCCCCCAGGCTTCCATCTTCAGTCCTCAAAATTAATGCACTATTCATTGTCCCTAGAGAAAAATGTCCTTTAATGAAGCCCGTGCTCGAATATTAATAATCTAGACCAGAGGTGGCAAGCACCTTGCAGGTTCAAATCAAACTGAAATATAATTGAAAAAAATTAACAAAGCAAATAAATTAATAAAAAGAGATGTAAAGATATATATGGTTTTCTCAGTCAATATGTATCTCCTGGAATTCTTATGCACCATTTAGAGGCTCCTGTTTCTTTCTGAGTTTGATACCACTGGGCTAGACCTATAGTCTCATTGGTGCAGAGAATTACTGGCGAAGGAATTCCTCCTATTGATTAATATCAGCATGTAATTTTAGAGAGTTGCCTGAGCCAGTAGCTCAGAATCCACAGAGCATTGACTATGTGTCAGAAATTGGATTTGAATCCAGATCCTTCTGAGTCCAAGTCCAGTCCTCTGTGCTTTATACCACACTGCCACCCCCACATTATGATATTTGATGTATGGTATCTGACCTTAAGAAGATTAAAAAACTAGGTGTAGATCAAATATATATGCATACACAAAATTAAAAGGTACAGAAATTAAATAAAACTTTAAAACCAAAATGACTTGTTGTTCTCAAACTTGAATGTGCTGGAAATTTTAGCAGTTCTAATATTTTCAATCACTCATCAGTTTTCTTCCTCTTCTTCCTTACTTTAATGACTGAAAGAATGTGTTTATCATGTGTATAATGGAGAACCACTGAAGGTAAGGAAGCTCATGGGTCACTTCTTCCATAAAGCCTTCTGTGAGTTTTTTTTTTCACTTGAGCCTCTTGATCTCCTCTGTTTGTTATATCCTGGATTCATATGCTAAATTAGTTTTCTTTTGGGTGTGTTATCCATATAGATATCCATATATCTATACTTATATCTATGCTTTGGTACATACACACCCATGTGAGAAGTAGCATGGCTTATTGAGTACAACCGTGGTTCAAATCTTATCTTTGAATTTTGCATGTGACTGTGGACAAGTCACTTAACTTCTAAATGACCTAGGTCGTTTTTTAAAATTTCAGAGTTTCTGTGAATCTTCTTCTTTTTTTTTTTTTTTTGCTTTTTTGGGAGGGCAATTGGGATTAAGTGACTTGCCCAAGGTCACATGGCTAGTTTTTGTGTTAAGTGTCTGAGGCTGGATCTGAAATCAGGTCCTCCTGACTCCAGGGCTGGTGCTCTATTCACTGCACCACCTAGCCACCTGAGTTTCTGTGATCCTGCACTATTACCAGGCTTCCTGTCAAATTTGACAAAGAAACTCCACTGCAACTCATAATTCTCTGGTTCCTGCTAGCAGGGAGAGTTACATGGATCTCACAATATGGTAGTGAGATTGGTAACATTGTACTTCTACCCAGAAGACAATTAGCTATTTTCTATGATGAATTATGAGAAAAAGTAGATAATCCTTGAGATTTCATACTGGCTGTAGATATGCAGAAGGTAAACATATTATATTAGGTTATATATGCAGAAGGCAATCATAAATGTATACAGCATAGGGTGAGCATGGTCTCTTTCTTTGCTCCGATTTATATATGAGACAAAAAATTCCGTGGGTGGGGGTGAGCTAGGCAGTTCCTCAAATCTCAAAATATCAGTAGTTAGCAAGCAACAGACAAGGGGTCAAAAGCATGTTATTCAATTTTCTATTTAAAAAAGAATCTTAAATACTCAAAAATAAGAAGCCCTCAAAATAACAGAAATACTGTGACCTTTCTAAGCACAAAGTATAGCTATTGACTGATATGAAAGGAGTATGCTTTATGAATTATTGATGGCGGGCCATATGTCCTTTTAAATATCTCTGGTTTGAAGTACTTCAAATAAGACTACCTTATTTCTCTCCCTTGTTGTGAGCCCCTGAGAATGGGGACCATGCTATATTTATCTTGGTATTTCTCCAGCATCAAGCACAGAGACATGCACACAAAGAATGTTCAAATAAAGATTTGTTGAATGAAGGAATGGATGTATGGATGAACAGTGGATTAACTTTATCGTCCACTGAAACCAATAGGAAATGCTACTTTAAGACCTTTAATTTAATCACCATTGATTTCTCATTGAAAAGTGTTTTATTAATTAATCTGAGTTCATGGATGTTTTTCTTTGTCACTCACTTACACTTAAAATACTTCTAGGCAGGGGTTTTGCAAAGGAGGGGCCTAAATTTTCATTCTGTACTGGGGCCCTACCAAAAGAATCCAGAGTCAAGGGGTACACATAACTTCTCTCTTGCCACTGCAACCAATTCCTGATTTTTTTTTTTCCGATAGCTCTGCCATTTTTTGAAATAAGGGACTATGATGACTCCTTCATTAAATTAACCATGACTAGGTACGGTTAATATGGCTGTGATAAGTATTCCCAACTGGTGACTCACTGTATCTATCTTTTCTTTCAAAAAAACTATTCAGTTAGCCTCAAGCCAGAAATAAATTTTTCCTTGTGATCTACATTGTGTTAGCTTCAGACATCCAGAAAAGAAATACTCTGGATTTTGTCTGCTTCTGGTTTTAAGTGTATCTTAATTTCTACTTGCACTTGGTTTTAGAATTTTTAGTCATTTATTTCAAAAATAGCCCACTTGCTGCTTTGAGGAGATTTCTGTTTATCTTCCACAGTGATTTCTGTAAACTTCACTTTCTTTTCTACTTTTTGTTCCAACCAGGTCTCACACTTGGATCTTTTTCTCACCATGACAGAAAATCCCTAATGTGATCTTTTTTGTTTTAGACAAATGTGGTGTTTAAATGGATGTTTCTGTCTAGCCCATGGCTGTTGTTTATCCATGTGTTTGTTTAATATGTCCACATTATGGTTCCATGAACTCAATGAGAGGCAACATGCTATAGCAGAAAAAAAGTCCTGGGTTTAGAAGAAAAATACTGCTTACTGAAAAGTAAATATATATATATATATACTGCTGCTTACAATTTGTGTGACTTTTACTATGGTACACAATCTCTCTGGGGCTCAGTTTCTTTTTTATATTAATATTGAGATCATCTGGCCTGATGACCTCTAAGATCCTTGTCAGGTCCAAACCCTATTGTCTAATGTAAAGCTATGCCTATGTAGAATATTCATTAATTATGATATATCATACTACCTTACATTTTACATATATCAAAGCATTTCATACATTTATCTTATTTAATTCTCATGGCTCTGCAAAGGCATTATTACCTCCATTTGATAGATTAAAAAAAACAGAAACTCCACAGGGATATGAACACTAAATTATTTAATGGTAGGGACAAGACTAAAACTGATTTGTTCTGATCCATTTCCCACCATTTTTGCTACATACTTGCCAATATTTTCCAAACCTATTGATATGCTAAGTTGTTATTAATCAAAGATTATAGAAAAAATGGGAGGGGGATACAAATAGTAATACTATTGAGGAAAAAAAGAGAGATCTTGGGCCCTGGTATACCTCTTTTTGAATCATTTATAATGCCCCTAGGTAAGGAGATGCTGAATATGGGGCAGGAGGACAGCTAAGAGATCAAAAAGACATTCCTAAGGAAATAGGAAATTTTGACTCCATTAAGTTGTTCTTTGCTCTATTATTCACTCACCATTGATGATATTTAACATTTATGTATTCCTGCTAATATATTACTGCCCTTCCTTTTCTTTTTCTCCAAGCAGAGATAACTAGGAAGTTCAAAACATCTTCTGACCACTCAAACCATATGACAGCCCCAATCTGTATCTGCTTTAATTCAACGCTGGGGTTTAAATGAAACAACTTCTGTGATATATGAATGTAATGGGATATTATAATTCTATAATATAAATGATGAGCAGACAGATTTCAGAAAAATCTGGACTTTCATAAACTGATGTTGATCGGAGTGAGTAGAACCAGGAGAACATTGTATATAGTAACAGAAACATTATGTGATGGTCAACTATGAGAGATTTAAGTATTCTGGGCAACACAATAACTTAAGACAATTCTGAATAGATTCTTGATGGAAATCACTATCTACAAACAGAGAAACAACTATGGAGTCTGAATGCAGATCAGGGCATCTGATTTTCACTTTTGTTGTTTTTAGTTTCTTTCTTGAGGCCTTCCCCTTTGGTTCTGATTTTTCTTTCACCACATGTCTAATGTGGAGTATATGTTTAGCATGATTGCCCATATATAACCCATACAAGATTGCTTTCTGTCTTGGGGAGGAAGGGAGAAAATTTTGGAATTTAAAATCTTACCAAAATGAATGTTGAAAACTATTATTACATGGAATTGTAAGATACTACAATGCTATCAAGTACAAAAAATAAAGTGGTTGGCACATAAGAAGCATTTAATAAATGCTGATTGATGACCAGAAAAATAAAATGAATACTTAAAAAGAAACAACTTGCCCAGTTTTCAGAAATTATTAGGTGCTGTGGTTTCAGTCTTAGAAAAATATTTTCTCTGAATTGTAGTTCTTTTCACTACTTGGAATCTCCCCTTCTTAGAATGCATCCTGCCTGCTGGTTTTTCTCTCTCTAAGGGGGGTTAGTCTTCAGAAATGGTCATGCTTCCGACATTTAACTCAATAATTCTGCCATTTTCTCACTTGATGTTAACCTCCTGCTTTATTGTCTCCTGCTGTCCTCTTCACAGACATACATGTATACAAACTGAGAGAGAGAGAGAGAGAGAGAGAGAGAGAGGGAGAGAGAGAGTCACAAAACTTTATCTCTGTCTCTCCCTTTGCAGTTTTTCTTCTCTGACTCTCTTGGTCACCAGGGACCAAGATCAGGCTAAAAAAGATTAATGGATGCAACAGTTTAAGAAAGACAAGGGGAATGGAAGTTTGTGATAGGCAGTAAATCAGGAACCCGATTTAAAAATAAAAAGGGAACGCAGAAAGTACAATCGCAGGAAAAAGGATATTGGCAGTCTTGAATGGTTTTGTTAACGAACTAATTTGTGGTGAATAAGTGTGGTAGTGATTTCAGTCCAATAATAACTTTCCACTTGTCTTACCAAACATTATATTTAGATAACTTTAAGAAAATTAAGCAAGAGTATATTTAATTTGTTTTAAAATTAGATTTCAAAGGCACTCTCCTGAAAGAATATGAGAAATGTTTCTAAATTCTAAATACCCCTGAATTTTTCCATGAATAAAACATTCATCTTTTTAAAAGTCTTAGAAGGTTAACAAATCACTAAAGCATTGGATTTGTAATTGAGAACACCTGGATTCAAATGCTACCTCAGACACTTATGTGGTATGATGGTAGATGTTAGTTAAGCTTCCACCTACAGTTTCTCCATCTATAAAATATGGAAAATTATAGCTAAGCACTTTACAATGCTTACAGATTTCATTTGATTCTTAAAACCACCATAAGAAGTAGGTGCTATTATTGTCCATATTTTTTATTTGAGGACACTGAGGCAAACCAACATTAAGTGACTTGCCCAGGTTCATAAAGCTATCAATTATCAAAGACTGAATTTGAAGAAATTCTCAAGGAAAATTACCCTGATATTCTAAAACTAGAGGGCAAAATATACATTGAAAGAATTCACCCATCACCTCTTGAAAAATATCCCCAAAAGAAAATTCCTAGGAATATTGTAGCCACCCAGGTTAAGGAGAAAATATTATAAGCTGTCAGGAAGAAACAGTTTGAGTATTGTGGAATCACAATTGTGATAACACAAGATATAGCAGCTTTTGCCTTAAGGGACCAAATGGCTTGGAATATGATATTCAGGAGTTCAAGGGAGCTAGGATTAAAACAAGAATCACCTGCCCAGGAAAACTGAGGAAAATTCTTCAGGGGAAAATATCTACATGCAATGAAATGTAGGACTTTCAAGCATTCTTTTTTTTTTTATATATTTGAAACATTTAATGTTAAGACCTCGAATTTCAGATCCATTTCCTTCCTCCTTTGTCACCCATTCATTCTGGGGAGATAAGTAACTCAGTATATGTTGTACATGACTAGCTATGCAAAACATTATCATAGTAGATATATTGTACAAGGCTGCTTATAATTCCCTCCCACTCATTCCACCCCCCACCTGGTCCATTCCCTATATGATCCTGTCCCTCTTCTATAGTGGGTACTTCCAACCTCCCCTCCCCCCAAGGATGCCCTCCCATCCATCATCCCTCCTCTCATCCCCCTTCCCCCTATTCTGCTGCAGGTTGAGATATCCCATTTAGTATGTATGTCATTCTCTCCCTGAACCAAATTCAATGAGAATGTGGATTTGCCTTTTTTTCCCCTTCCTATTCTCCCACTCCCTTGCAACCACTTCCCCTTGCTTCTTCTACATGAGATAGTTTACCCTACCCTGTCTTTCTCCATCTCCTCTTGCCATTTTCCTCTCTCACCTTATAATTTCATCCCTTGAGTATTCTCCCTTCCCAACAAATTCAACCTATGCCCTCTATCCATATACACACACATACACATATGTATTCATATGACCACACACCCTTCTTCCATTATGTTCATAGTGAGAAAGATATCATCACTCACAGTTATTGTTTTTCCATATAGGAATGTAAATAGTTCAATTTTGATAAGTTCCTTTTGATTTCTTTTCCCTGATTACCTTCTCAGGCATCTCTTGCTTCTTGTGTCTGGATGTCAAATTTTCTATTCAATTCTGGTTTGTTCCTCAAGAATGCTTGAAAGTCCTCTATTCCACTGAATGACCATATTTTCCCCTGAAGCAAATTACTCAGTTTTGCTGGGTAGGTGACCCTGGGGTTCATTCCCAGTTCTTTTGCCCTCTGGAATATCATATTCCATGCCCTTCGATCCCTCAGTGTAGAAGCTGCCAGGTCCTGGGCTATTCTGATTGTGTTTCCACAATATTGAAATTGTTTCTTCCTGGCTGCTTGTAGTATTTTCTCCTTGATCTGGGGATTCTGGAACCTGGCTATAATATTCCTGGGAGTTTTCTTTTTGGGATCTTTTTCAGGAGGTGATCAGTGGATTCTTTCAACCTCTATTTTGCCTCTGCCTCTAAAACATCCATCTGGCAAATTCGACTTTTTAAGGCATTCTTCTCCTCATTGCCCTTTTGGGCCTCCTTTGCCATTTGAGTTAGTCTATTTTTTAAGGTGCTGTTTTCCTCAGTCAGGCTGTTGACCCTCATTTCATACTTTTCCTGCATCCTTCTCATTTCTCTTTCCAATTTTTCCTCCACTTCTCTTATTTGATTTTTAAAGTCTTTCTTAAGGTCCTCTATGGCCTGCCACCCGCTCATGTTTTCCCCTGGGCCTTTTGGAGCAGGACTTCTGACCTCACAGTCCTTTTCCCGCTCTATGCCCCCAAAATAGGAGTCTAGGGTTGCATTTTTCTGTTTCCTTTGCCTTGGCATGTTGCCATTTAATTACATGACTTTTGGGCTTGTTGCCACACTATGGCTTTAAGGCCAGATAGAGGAATTTTCGTCCCGAATGTGTGGGGGGCAACTTCCGTTTCTGGCAAACTGTAAACCCACCCACGGCTTCCACCCTAGATAACAATCCAGATCCAGGGAGGTTAAAGCAAGAGCGATTACCCCCCAAGACTGATGGCTGGATCTCCCTACAATTAATTGCAGGCCAGGAGCTGGAGCTGCCTCTGAAAACTATAAAATGGCATCTCCTCAGCGGCTTCTAGCCCCCAGGGGAGGGAGCCAATGCATTCCCCCAAATACAGGTCCCAAAGTCCATAGGACACTAACCTCTTACTTTGTCCTAGGCATGTCTATGTTGATAATTCTGGAGTCGTCACAGCTCCTGGTGTTCTGGGGTTCCTCCAGCCAGCTGCTGGCCCTGCCACCCTGGGGCTAAAACCTCGGCTCACTTGGAGCCGGGCTCTGCTCTGTGTGTTGCGCACTGCCAGGTCCCAGAGCGCTGTGCTGGTCCTTCCTGTAGGTCTGCTGGGCTGTCCTCAGCGGGAGGTTAGCTTCTCTGTGTTGTTCTGTGGGTGCTCGGGCTCCAGAAGTTGTTCAGAGTTCCCTTTTGCATTGTTTGGGGGGAATCTGGGGGCAGAGTGGCTTGGATGAGCTGTTTCTACTCTGCCATCTTGGCTCCGCCCACTTTCAAGCATTCTTGATGAAAAAGCCAATGTTGAACAGGAAATCTTACTTTTAATACAAGAAATAAGAGAAGCATAAGAAGTTAAAGAGGGAAAAGAAATCATAAGGAACTTTAAATTAAAGATGAACTGTTTACATTCCTAGATGGAAAAGTGATAATTGTAATTCACGAGGACTTTTCTCAGTATGAAGATAGTTGAAGGGAATATATGCATATGTTTGTATACATACATATATATGTATAGGAGGGTGTCTCTGTATATAAATAAATATGTGAGTGTGGGCATATGTGTGTATATGTATAGACAGAGAGCACAGGATGGGTTGAATATGAATGGATGATATATAAAAAATAAAATTAAGAGGTGAGAGAGGAATATATTGGGAGAAGGAGAAAGGGAGAGATAGAATAAGGTCAATTATCTCATATGAAATCTCTTCTACAAAAAGCCTTTCCTTGTCTCCCTTAATGTTGGTGCCTTTTCTCTGAGATTAGTTCCAGTTTATACTGTCTATGACTTATATCCATATACTTGCTTACATGTTGTTTCCCCCATTTGATTGTGAGCACCAAGGGGCTATTTTGCCTTTCTTGGCATCTCCAATGCTAAGCAAATTATCTGGCATCTAGTAGATACTTAATAAATGTTTGTAGGGGCAGCTAAGTGGCACAGCCAATAGAACACCAGCCCTGGAGTCAGGAGGACCTGAGTTCAAATCTGGCCTGAGACAACACAAAAAAACTAGCCACGTGACCTTGGGCAAGTCACTTAATCCCAATTGCCCTGCCTTCCCCCCTCCAAAAATAAATGTTTGTTGCTTTATTGACTTAAAAAAGTACAGAAGGGAGAAACTAAAACTTAGGAAGGTTAAAGTGGTAAGATTAATTATGAAGGAATGATGAATGCCATTGGTGACATGATGCACATAAGATGTATTTGTCCTAACATCTTGGAGAAACCTCTTAAGTTAGTCAAAGCTTACAACTAAGAATTCAAGAAGTGACCATTCCAGTGGCCAGCCCTCTACTATTCCATTCTGAGGGTGTCACAAGTTGTCCCGATTTCAAATTATTAGAACCTTTGCTTCATTTCATTCTTTAGCATGCCTGGGGTCAAGAAAATCAGAACAACCAGTTGGAGGGTGAGAAGATGACATTCAGATGGACCGATTGTACTATTTTGTACCTCTTTGAAGGCAGCATGTGAAGAACAGAAATATTTATTTAAATATCCTCTCTCTCCTGAAGTGATATATAGTATTTGGACAAGTTTGAGCATTTGGTGAGTAATTTACCTTAAAAGCTATGGTCATATAACAGTAGCAGAGCCAGGATTTGACTCTTGGCCCTCTCACTTTAAATTCAGCACTTTTTTAAAAGCAATTTGCATTAAGTAACTTGCTCAAGGTTACAGGGCCAGTCATTATTTATGTGTGGGTGCTCATTTTCTGAGGCTGGATCTGATCCCAGGTCTTCCCAACTCCGGGGCCAGAACTCTTACTCAATGCGCCACCTAGCTGCCCCAAACGCAGAAATTTTTATAACCAACTTTACTGCCTCCAAATTGTCATGTGTATAGAACTTCTTATTTCTTTTTTTTTTTCTTGAAGAAAATATTTTTTTAATTTTTTTTTCTGTTTAAACAAATGCTTTATTAACTTCTGTTTTACATCATTCATTTCTGCCAGATTTTGAGTTACAATCATTCCCCCTCCCCGTTTTTCCCCTACCCACCCTCCCGGAACAGCAATCCCGAAAGACATCGCTTCCTCCAATCTGCTCTCTCCCGTATCCTCTCCCACACCCCCCTTTGACCTCTCCATTAGAGGAAGGTGAATCTTTGTGTCCCAATGCCTGCACATCTTATCTCCTAATTACAAACAAAAGAGAATTAATAGTAGTATTTATATATATTTGAAACATTTAATCTTAAGACCTTGAATTTCAGATCCATTTCCTTCCTTCCTTGTCATCCATTCCCTCTGGGGAGTTAATTAATTCAGTGTATGTTGTATATGTCTAGCTATGCAGAACATTATCATAGTAGATATATTGTACAAGGCTTCTTATAATTCCCTCCCCCTCATCCCAGCCCCCCACCTGGTCCATTCCCCACTTGATCCTGTCCCTCTTTCATAGTGAGTACCTCCAACCTCCCCTCCCCCGAAAGGATGCCCACCTATCCATCATCCCTCCTCTGATCCCCCTTTACCTCATTCTGCTGTAGGTTGAGATGTCCCACCTAGTATGTATGTCATTCTCTCCCTGAACCAAATTCAATGAGAATGTGGTTTCATCTTTTTGCTTTCCTATTTTTTCCCTTCCCTGAAACCACTTCCCCCAGCTTCCTCTACATGAGATAGTTTACCCCACCCTGTCTCTCCCCATCTCCTCCTGCCACTTTCCTCTCTCACCTCACAACTTCACCCCTTGAGTATCCTCCCTTCCCAACAAATTCAACCTATGCCCTCTATCCATATATAACTGTAACCATATACACACACATTCACATATATATTCACATGAACTTCTTATTTCTCATAGAGTTTTTGCATAGATATTTGATCCTCACAACAACATTTAGATTTTTGTCCAGGGCCGAAATAAAGTTGTTTGCTGGTACCACACCCCCCCGCCCCACCCCCCCCCCCCCGCAAAAAAAAAGAATTGAGATAATTTGTGAAAGTATCCTTAGAGATCTCAAAGAACAAATAACAACAACTTTCAAAGCACTGATCTAGAGAGGATAATTTATGAGAGCCTTATATATTTTTGCTTTTGCTCTGTATATTTTCATGATTCCTCCATAGTGTATCTACCAAATGCTTTTAAGGTTTTTCTCCAGTCCTGTTCATATTTTGGGGATACTGATGTAACACCTGTTCTTGATTTCTTTCTTTTTCCCTCTTGTTTTAAGATTGCTCCCCTTTTATGCTCATACTTATTTTTGATGATGCTTTTTGTACTAGGCCATCAATTTCAGTTGCACTTGGTAATATGACATGATATATTTATAACATAAACCTTTTTATTGTCTTTTTGCTCAACAGTGATTTGTATTTTTGACTTTAAAAATATCTAGTGTGATAGTGTTCATCTTCAAACTAAAATCTGAAGATGTATCCAATATTTATTCTGATAGTACAGCTGAATCTCCTTAAGTTATCTTCTTAGATTATTCAAGGTGAAGTTTACCTTTTGGCATCTTCTATCCATTTCAAGCCAACTTGGACAAGTTAACTCCATGTTTCACATGACTGTCTTTATGATAATTTGAAGACATCTATGCCTTCTCATTTCCAGACTGATGGTGTGTCATGCCAAAAATCCTTACTTCCTGTGAAATTCTATTTATCAGTCCTTTCTTTGGATGCAGATAATGTCTTCCTTCTGTCCTTTGTAGTTAAGTTGGGTCTTTATAATAGTAAAAATGATTTAGTCACTAAAAGTTGTCACTAAAAAGTCACTTAAACAATATTGTTGTTAATGAATACAATGTTCTTTTGGTCCTGTTCATTTTTCTCTTTGTGATCGATAGATCTTTCAAACTCTATTTCCGCCTCTGGGTCTAAAACATCAGGGCAATTTTCCTTGAGAATTTCTTTAAGGATGATTTCTAGGTTATTTCTTTGATCATGACTTTCAGATAATCCAATAATTTATAAGTTATCTCTCCTGGATCTATTTTCCAGGTCAGTGGTATTTCCCATGAGGTACTTCACATTGCCTTCTATTCTTTCATTTGTTTGGATCTGTTTTACAGCATCTGGATTTCTCACAAAGTCACTAGCTTCCATTTGCTCCAATCTAATTCTGAAGGGATGAATCTCCTCAGTGAGCTTTTGAGATTCTTTTTCCATCTGGCAAATTTGGCTTTTTAAGACATTCTTCTCCTCATTGCCTTTCTGAGCCTCTTTTGCTATTTGAGTTAGTCTATTTTTTAAGGTGTTATTTTCCTTAGTCAGGCTGTTGACTGTCATTTCATACTTTTCTTGCATCATTCTCATTTCTCTTCCCAATTTTCCCCCCACTTGTCTTATCTGCTTCTTAAGGTCCTCTGTGGCCTGTAGCCAGCTTGTATTTTCATTTGGGGCTTTTGGTGCAGGTGTTCTGACCTCACAGCCCTCCTCCTGTTCCATGCTTTGATCCTCTTTACCCCCCAAATAGGAGTTTAATGTTGCATTTTTCTGTTTATTTTGTTTCCTTTGCCTAGGCATGTTGCCAGTTAATTACTTGATTTTTGGGCTTGTTGCCACAGCAGGACTCTGCCAACAGACAGGGGAGCTTCTGTCCCGAATGTTGGGGTCCTTGCAACTTCCGGAGTTTTGGTGGCCTCTGTAAAGCCTCCACCCACTCTGGCAAATTGGATACCCACCCCAGACCTCCCCCCCAAACCACAATCCAGATCCAAGTAGGTTAACACAAGAGAGATTAACCCCCAGACTGATTGCTGGATCTCCCTACCGTTTGTAGACCAGGAGCTGGAGTTGCCACTGACACTACAATATGGCCTCTGTGCAACATTTCCTCAGCTGGTTTTTGCCCCCAGGGGAGGAAGCAGATGTGTTCCCCAAATACTGGTCCCAAAGTCCATAGGGTACTAACCTCTCACTTTGTCCTATGCATATCTGTGCTGATGATTTTGGAATCGACACAGCTGCTGGTGTTCTGGGGCCCTCCAGTTGGCTGCTGGCCCGGCTGCCCTGATGCTAAAACTGTGGCACACTTGGGCCTGGGCTGTCGGTTCCCAGTGCACTGCACTGCCCTCTCTCAGAGTGCTGCACTGGCTGCTCCCTTCAGGGCTGCTGGGCTGTCCTCAGCGGGAGGTTAGCTTCTCTGTGCTGTTCTGTGGGTGCTGGGACTCCAGAGGTTGTTCAAAGTCCCCTTTTACATTGTTTGGAAGTGGTATGGGGCAGAGAACCTTGGAAGTGCTGTTTCTACTCTGCCATCTCGACTCCATCACCCTAGAAAGAAATTTCATTTGTATTTTTTCCCAGTATCAAAATTTTCATAGATGGCAAATATGAGTTCAAATTTTATTGTGACTGTTACAGAACGAGTTAAAATAAAGTAAGACTTCCTTCACTACAGGTCCAAAAAAGATTTACTCAATGTACTTATGGATGAGTAGCAAACAAACAAAAGACATTTGCAATATACAAAACCATATTATTGAGTGCAGAAGAACACTTCATATTTCTTTTATGTAAAATGTGGTCTTGTGTGTGGCTCTCAAGCAGAACAGAAAAGATATGTGTCTAGAATCTCCTCCCCAACACTTCTGCAAAGTTGACCTTAATACCTAGTAGGAGGGAGAGCAAAAGATTGGAAACACAGGCCAGCCACTTTGTTTTCCTCAGAGAGAGGGGGTACCAGACCATCCTTATACCTATCTGTTACCTTAAATGTTATTAGTCTATGAGATGCAGTTTTTAGGTTTAATTTAACCTTTTTATCACCTTTAATTAATGGGAAGGGAATATTCAAGCTTTATATCCAAGGCTTCACTCTCTTCCCCCTAAATACCTATTTTACAATGAACATACATGACAAATAATAAAGAAAGGATTATAAACTATTATCAGGGAGGATTTATACCAAGAATGCAGAGTTGGTTCAATATCAAGAAAACTATCAGCATAACTGATCATATCAATAATAAGATGAATAGAAATCATGTGAATATCTCAATAGATGCTGACAAACCTTTTGACCAAATGCAGTACTCATTCTTATGAAAAACAAAAACCAAAAATATTGACAATAAGAAGAATAAAGGGAGTGTTCCTTCAAATGATAAGCAGTGCCTAAACAAAACCATCAGCAAGCAAGATTAGGGGTGAAGTAAGGATGCCTGTTATCACCACTATTATGCAATACAGTACTAGAAATGTTAGTTATAGAAATGAGAAAAGAAAAACATAACAACAATGAGGAAACAAAACTATATCACTCTTTGCAGACGATATGGATGATATACTGGGAATCCTAGAGCATTAATTAAAATTTTTCTTGGAATAACATTAACAACTTTAGCAAAGTTGCAGGATCTAAGATAAACCCACATTAATCATCAGCATTTCTTCTTATGTCCAGTAAAGCCCAGTAGCAAGAGAAAGAGAAATTCCTTTTAAAATAACTTTAAACAATATAAAATACTTAGAAATCTATCTGCCAAGACAACCCCAAGAACTATATGAACACAATTCCAAAACACTTTTCACACAAATAAAATCAGATCTAAGATACTGGAAAAAGCTCAATTGCTCATAGCTAGACTGGGCCAATAAAATAAAACTGAGAATTCTGCCTAAACTAATTTACTTATTCAGTGCCATACCACTTAAACTATCAAAAATTTTCATCTGGAAGAAAAAAAATCAAGAATATCAAGGGATTTACTGAAAAAAAATCAAAGGAAAGTGGCCTAGTTATACCAGATCTCAAACTATACTATAATAAGGCAGTAATGATCAAAACTATCTGTACAGCTAAGAAAAATGTGCCAATTGAATCTGTGGAATAGATTAGGTACAAGACATAGTAGTCAATGATCACAGAAGCAGACCCCAGTTTCTGGGATTAGAACTCACTAACTGACAAAAACTATTAGAAAGCAATAATACAGAAATAACATATATACTAACATCTCACACATGTACCAAGATAAGGTTAAAATGGGTACATGATTTAGAAATGAAGGTAACACTATAAGCAACTTAGGAGAGCAAGGAAGTCTATCTAGGGGGAAGGGAAAATTTCATGACCAAATAAGAGATAGGGAGAATTACAAAATGTAAAAGGGATAAATTTTATTACATTAAATTGAAAAGCTTTTCTACAAATGAAACCAATGAACCAAAATTAGAAAGAAAATTGAAAGATGGGAAACAATCTTTACAGCAAGCATCTCTGATAAAGGTCTAAGTTCTCAAATATATAAATATCTGAATCCAATTTATAAGAAAATAAGCCATTTCCCAGTTGATAAATGGTCAAACTATAGGAACAGGCAGTTTTCAGATAAAGAAATTAAAAATATCTATAGGAATATGAAGTTCTCTAAATCACTTTTATTTTTTTTTCAACTAAAGAAACATTTTTTTTTTAAATTTTTAAGCAATTGGGGTTAAGTAACTTGCTCAAGATTACACGACTAGTCATTATTTATGTGTGGGTGCTCATTTTCTGAGGCCAGATTTGATCTCGGGTAATCCCAACTCTGAGGCCAGCGCTCTTACTCACTGTGCCACCTAGCCGCCCCTTTAGGGCAATTGGGGTTAAGTAACTTGCCCAAGGTCACAGGGCTAGGTTTTTGTTTGTGTGGGTTAAGTGTCTGAGGCCGGATCCGAACTCAGGTCCTTCTGGCTCCAGGGCCAGCGCTCTATTCACTGCGCCACCTAGCTGCCCCAAGAAGCATTTATTTTTAAACTTGAACAATACAAAAAGCACATCCATACACACAGCAGAATACAAAAAGGGTATTATATGAAACTATGAGTTTCCATTTCATGTTGCTTGCTTTTTTAAAAAAGGATATAATAAATTCTACAAATTACTTTCAAAACTATCCTGCTTGTCTTTGCTTCCTTCATTTCTCTTCTGTGTATTTTTTTGATATAGCAGTGTGCAAAGCACTTTTATTAACTCATTTGATCCTCTCAAACCTGGGAGGTAGGTGTTAGTGTTATCTGTATTTTCTTTTTTTTATTATTATTAAACAAATGCTTTATTAACTTCTGTTTTACATCATTCATTTCTGCCAGATTTTGAGTTACAATTTTCTCCCTGTTTTTCCCTTACCCACCATCCCAGAATAGCAGACCCACAAGATATTGCTTCCTCCAATCTGCTCTCTCCCATATCTTCTCCCATACCCTCTTCTACTTTTCCATTAGAGCAAGTTGAATCTCTGTGCTCCAATGCCTGCACATCTTATCTCCCAATTACAAGCAAAAGAGTACTAGTAATAATGTTTATATATATTTGAAACATTTAATTTTAAGACCTCGAATTTCAGATCCATTCCCTTCCTCCCTTGTCACCCATTCCCTCTGGGAAGATTAGTCAGTATATGTTGTACATGTCTAGCTATGCAAAACGTTACCATAGTAGATATATTGTACAAGGCTGCTTATAATTTCCTCCCACCCATCCCACCCCCCACCTGATCCATTCCCTACATGATCCTGTCCCTCGTCGAAAGTGGGTACTTCCTACCTCCCCTCCCCCCAAGAATGCCCTCCCATCCATCATCCCTCCTCTCATCTGCCTTCCCCCTATTCTGCTGCAGGGTGAGCTATCCCATTTAATATTTATATCATTCTCTCCCTGAACCAAAATCAATGAGAATGTGGTTTTGCCTTTTTGCTTTCCTATTCTTCTCCTCCCTTGCAGCCACTTCCCCTTGCTTCTTCGACATGAGATAGTTTACCCTACTGTCTCTCCCCATCTCCTCTTGCCACTTTCCTCTCTTACCTCATAATTTCAGCCCTTAAGTATCATCCCTTCCCAGCAAATTCAATCTAAGCCTTCTATCCATGTATAACTGTAAACATATATACACCCATTCACATATGTATTCAGATAACCATACACCCTTCTTCCATTATTTTCATACTGAGAAAAGTTTCATCAATCACAGTTGTTGTTTTTCCATGTAGGAATGTAAATAGTTCAACTTTGATAAGTTTCTTCTGATTTCTTTTCCCTGATTACCTTCTCAGGCAACTCTTGCTTCTTGTGTCTGGATGTCAAATTTTCTATTCAACTATGGTTTTTTCATCAAGAATGCTTGAAAGTCCTCTATTCCACGGAATGACCATATTTTCCTCTGAAACAAAATACTCAGTTTTGCTGGGTAGGTGACCCTTGGATTCAGTCCCAGCTCTTTTGCCCTGTGGAACATCATATTCCATGCCCTCTAGTCGGCTGCTGGCCTGGCCACCCTGTCGCTAAAACCACCGCCCAGGCGGACCTCGGCTCGGCTCTCCACGCTATTGCGAGCTGTGCTGCTGGTTCCCATAGAGCTGCGCTGGTCCTTCCTGCAGGGCTGCCGGGTTGTCCTTAGCGGGAGGTTAGCTTTTCTGTGTTGTTCTGTGGGTGCTGGGGCTCCAGAAGTTGTTCAGAGTCCCCTTTTACATAATTTGGAGGTAATCTGGGGGGAGAGTGCCTGGGATGGGCTGTTTCTACTCTGCCATCTTGGTTCCACACCCCTCTAAATCACTTTTGATTAGAGAAATGCAAATTAAAAGAGGTCAGATATAACACCTCATACCTACAGGATTGACTAATATGACCAAAAGGAAAATGGTAAATGATGGAGAGGATATGAGAAAATTAGAGCACTGATGCATTGTTGGTGGAGTTGGGAACATATCCAACCATTCTGGAGAAGAATTTGAAACTATGCCCAAAGGGCAACCAAGTTTTTCATAATTTTTGATTCAGAAATACCACTACTAGGTCTGGGTCCCAAAAAGATTATAAAAAAGGGGAAAGAACCTATATGTGTACAAATGTTTGTAGCAGCCTTTTTCTTGGTAGCAAAATATTGGAAATTGAGGGCATGCTCATCAATTAGAAAATGACTGAAAAACCTGTTCCTTATGAATGCACAATAAGAAATGATGAATAAGCAGATTTTAGGGAAAAACAAACACACAAACTTGGAAAGATTTTTTTGAACTTGTCCAAAGTGAAAATGAGCAGAATCAGGAAAATAAACAAAATGAGCAATATTGTATGATTATCAGCTATGAATGACTCAGCTCCTCTCAGCATCACAATGATCCAAGACAAGCACAAAGGACTCAAGAAGAAAAATGCTATCCATATCCATAATAGAACTGACAGACTCTGAATGCAGATAAACGTATATTTTTTCCACTTACTTTATTTTTCTCATGTTTATTTTTTCCTTTTATCATGTTTCTTCTTTCATAACTGTGAAAAATATGGAAATACTTTTTTACATTATAGTATACATAAATTATATCAAACAACCTACCATTTTCAGAAGAGGAAAGGAGAGGGAGAGAGAAAAATTTGAAACTCATAATCTTGTAAAATTCATGCTAAAATTTTTCTTGGTAGGTAGCTGGGGAAAATAAAATGTTATTAAACTAAAAGGAAATGAATAACAAAGTCATTTATTCAAGTCAACAGTAAAACAAAAATAAAAGAAAGTATACATTTAAAAATATATACAAGACAATATGTATCAAAAGATTTCTCCCACTGTAAGTGAGGCAATTCAATTCAACCAAGATCTGTTAGAAGGTAGAATAGGGGCGGCTAGGTGGCACAGTGAATAGAGTGCCGGCCCTGGAGTCAGAAGGACCTGAGTTCGGATCCGGCCTCAGACACTTAATCCACACAAACAAAAACCTAGCCGTGTAACCTTGGGCAAGTTACTTAACCCCAATTGCCCTAAAGGGGCGGCTAGGTGGCGCAGTGAGTAAGAGAGCCGGCCTCGGAGTTGGGATGACCCAAGATCAGATCCGGCCTCAGAAAATGAGCACCCACGCATAAATAATGACTAGCCGTGTAACCTTGAGCAAGTTACTTAACCCCAATTGCTTTTAAAAAAAAAAAGAAGGTAGAATAAAAATGTTTGCACTAAAAATCCCAAATCCTAATATCAAAATTTCCATCTTAAAATTAATCATTTCTAAAGATATTTCTAATAGTTGCAGGCCAAAATTAAAAATTTGATTTTCATTTAGTCTTTGAGAACAATGGCTACTTACCTTCATAATTCCTGGATATATTTGTGTAATTGGGAAAATCCAGGGCCTATTTTCATGTTATGTAGGCAAATAAATAGAATTTTACATTCAGAATATCCAAAACCTTTAACCTTTTGGTAGAGAAAGAAGAGTAGGAGGCTGAAGACATAGTTTTGATGTATACATACACATTGGAAGTATGACATGGAAAATGACCTTAGAGGGATTATAGAGAAGCATTGGTCAGACAGGAAGGGTCATGAGAGAGCAATTTTACAAAATTTACAAAAATCCAAGAAGAGACTATTTGAACATAAAAGTGGGGTAACAGTGGCAAATGTAGTAGGTCAGGAAGGATGTGGATGGACAAAATGCCACTTGATTTTGTCAGAGAAGGTCATTGGTGGCTTTGGAAAGATAAATCTGATTAGAATGGGGGCAATGGAAACCAGATTTCAAGGAGATGAAAGTAAGTATAGATTCAATCTCTTAGGCTATATTCTAATGGGTTTCTATTTTTTTTCTAGAAGCTTAGTTACAAAAAAAAAGAAACCTATCAGAATATAGCCTGTGAGGATAATAGAGGAAAGTAAAGGTTGATGTTTATCGATATCAAGATATCAAGGGTGTTAGAAAATTAGCAAAAGAGAAATTAATTTTTGAAGTTTCTCTCTGTTTCTACCATTTAGCTTCAATTAGATACTAACTGAGACACAAGGATAGTCTGCCATCTCTAATTTAACTTAAAGATAGGAGACCTAAGCAACAGCTATTTTGAAAAGCAGGACCCTCACATTCCAAGGCTTCAGGCTAGAGAAAATATTTTTTTTTCCTTTTTGGAGGTGGAAAGGTAAGGCAATTGGTGTTATGTGACTTGCCCAAGGTCATATGGCTAATTTGTGTGTGTGTGTTAAGTGTCTGAGGCTGTATTTGAACTCAGGTCCTCCTAACTTTCCAAGGCTGGTGCTCTATTCACTGCTCCATCTAGCCACCTCCAAGGCTAGAGAAAATCTTAAGCAGCTTTTCTTCCCTTTGCAGGCCTCATCTTCAATATGGAGACTCAATTGATTCTAAAATATTGACTGTAATTATCATTTTCACTCACTAAAGAGACCATTTAATCCTAGCATCAAGCTCTTTGGAACACAGAATAGCCTCTAGATAAATAATGACTTAGACTTTAACTGATGCTTTTTTTTTTCCTTCTCTTCCACCCCCCCCCCTTCCCTCTGTATAAAGATAAAAAAGTTGTTACAATTTAGTTATTGTCTGATTCCTACACAATTTCTATATTCTGGGCAAGAGAAAGATCATGGAAGGTCTGGATGGTATCAGGATAATAATCAATAATATGTAATATTTATAATGCAGAGAAAATTAAGACTGAGATTAGTTAAGTGATTTACCTAGCTTTATATCACTAATATCTGAGAAAAGATTTGAATTGAATTAATTACTGATAAAAATTAGCAATCTGTTTCATATACCTCCCAGCTATATCTTAAAGAATGATGCAGAGAAAATAAAACTAGTCAACCTTATTTTAATTCTGTTTCTCAACTCAGGAGTATAAGCGTTAGACTTGGAAGGAAAGAGAAATATAGAGGTAACAGTGATTAGAAACCCAAGACAAATTAAATCATAAAGGACTATAATATATACATACATATTTTCAATGATTTCAGTTGATCTTGTCTAAAAACAAAAGCCTTACAGATGTGATTGTTTTATTGTTGTCAGTGATCTTTGAGAAATTATGGAAAACAAGTAGGATTGAAAATAGAGGAAATGTGCTGAGTTAGTGTAATGGCAAGCAAAGGACTACTTTGCTCCTTGTTTTGGTTATTCAAGTGGCTTTGAGCCTCACCTTTGATTTTGTCAAGTCTTTTTTGGAAACAGTATGCATTATGTTGCCTTTAATAGGTTCTAACTTCCTCATATGGAGCCCATGGTGGAGAAACTTGCCAAAAAAAGCAGATAAAAGATTGAGTAAAGACTGGGGTCAAGAAAAACTGGGAAGAAGGGTGCTTGTGGTGTTGGCACTCTGTCTGTCCTATCTGTGTTGATGTTACTTTGTCAGAACAAAACATCCTATTTGCTGACAGAGGATGTTGCTGCTATTACAGAAGTCCTGGGGCTTTATTGCTGGTTCAGAAGCCCTAAAAGACGACTGGTGTCTGTTTACCAAAGTCCTGAAACAAGGTGTTATTCCTGTTTTCAGAAGTCTTGGAACTTTATTGCTCATTTGTGTTTGGTTTCTCAGACAGAAGCCCTATCTGTTGATTTGTGTTAATTTGTAAGACAGAAAGTGAATTGAGATGATAGTGCTGGCAATGTGTCCAAATATTGTAGTAGTCAGGTTGTTTTGTTTTCCTAGAAAGAGAAATTGTGAAGAGTGTGGGTGTGAAGCAGTCCCTGTGAGCTACAATCAGAGTGTTGCCTACCTGTGAATCCAGGCAGCAGTCAGGTGGATCCAGGCAAGAGCTGGAAGCAGCCAGACAGTGGAATAGGAGCCCTGTAGTTGGGAAGTCAGCCTTGAGTTAAGATGAAAGGACCTTTACTTGGGTACTCAGGGGTGACTGATGAGATTTGCTACTCACTTGTGACCTAGGGATGGAAGATCTTTGTGCTTTCCACTACTCCTTAAGAGGGTACTTCTTAGTGATTGATGATATTGTAACTTAATTGTGACCAGGAATGGGAGGCATTTGTACTTTCCACTACTCCTTAAGGATGATTAGCTTAAGGATGGTTGGAAGCTAACTCCTAGTCAAGATGAAAGATTTCACCTGGGTACTCTAAATTGATTGAAGAGATTATGAATGATATGTTTTGTTTAAGATTATTTGGCCTGCTTATTAATAACTTGTTATGCTATATTTTTGTGAATGCTGTACTCTAGTTTCTGGCATGTTTTGCTTTAGTTTACTGATGAATAAATAGAGATTTCACTATACTATGGGATCAGCACCTTAAATTCATTCACAGCAGTAGTCCTAAGGAGAGCTGCTCATCCTTGGCTTCAGAGTTACATAAAAAAATAAAGTTATTCTTTCATATTAGAAACCAGAGGACTTGACATCTTTTTCCAGTAACATCTTTGGAAAGGATTATTGATGGCATGATTTGTATGTATGTAGGAAAGTAAGTAGCATGTAGGAAAGTAAGTAGTGATAGCTAGCTTCCTTAGGAACAAGACCATGTGGCACTAAATAAAAGACAGATTTGGAGTCAGAGGACCTAGGTTTAAATCTTGACTTTGCTACTTAAAGCTTTGTAATATTGGGAAAATCTCCTAACATTTCTGGGACTCAATTTGCTAATTTAGAAAATGATGGGATTGGGCTATATTTACTTTTTAGCCCCTCCAGTCACTTTAAACTAAATTTATTTCCTTTTTTGACAGGGACAATAAGCTGACAATTCAGAGGTAAACTATATATAGAATACACCTTGCATTGCAGCAAGGCATTTGATGAAGAGTCTTATGATATCTTAGTAGATGAGATGAAGAGAAACAGAGTGGTGTAGTAGTGGAATTAGGTGGACCCAGAAATATATGACTGACCAAAAGAAGGGAGTGTTGACAAATGAATCAATCTTAACCTGGAAGAAATCTCTAGTAAATAACACCAGATCTCTGTCCTTAGCTATTTTCTGTTCAGTAATTTTATTTTTGAATTGGAAGAAAGACTAGATGGCATACTTATTAAATTTGTAGGGATAGTAGAAGAATGACAGAATCAGGATTCAAAAAATATCTCAGCAGACTCCAATGATGGGCCCAAACTCAAAAGATTCAATTTATGAGATAAATGAAAAGTGTTAAAAAGAAAAAAAAATGTGACTATATAAATATAGGGTGCATGAGGGAAATGTGACTACAAAATTATTTTAGAGAAAAGCATATTGATTGTAAGATTAATATTAGTCAATATATGGGGAAAATTAGCAAAGAAAAACTAATCTGATTTTAGACTGTATTAGTAGATGTATGGTATCCAGAATAAAATAAGTAAGAGTCCTGATAGACTGAAGAAAATTGAGTACTAGGAACATTTCTGGGTGCCCTATTTTAGAAAGACCATTGTAATGTTAAGAGTATGTCTAGGGAAAGAGAGGATAGTCTCAAAGCTAGTCTTTGCATTCCTAATTCCTAGCTGTTAGTGGGGAAACAAAAGTTGTCTTCAAATATTTGATGTATTATTATATGGAAAAGGAATTTCTTTTCACCTCTTTTTTCCTTTTATTATTTATTTGTTTATTTGGTCATTCCTGCATGTCTTGATTTGCATTAAAATGGAAAGTTTGGTCTTTTGTAGTCACTGTCAGCTAATCACAATACTCATTCCCTTCTTGGTGAACCAACAAATTATAACACAGTACATCATATGCAGGATACTTTTATTTATTTGTTCTTCCATTTTTTTTATCCATTTAATAGTATTTTATTTTTTTAGTAAGACAAATGCTTTATTAACTTCGGGTTTACATCATTCATTTCCACCAGATTATGAGTTACATTTTCCCCCCATTTTTTCCCTACCCACCACCCCAGAATAGCAGTCCCACTAGACATCCCCTCATCCAATCAGCTCTCTCCCATATCTTCTCCTATAACCCCCTCGACTTTGCCATTAGGGCCTGGACATCTTATGAAACATTTAATTTTAAAACTTCGATTTTCAGATCCATTCCCTTCCTCCCTTGTCACCCACTCCCTCTGAGAAGATAAGCAATTCAGTATGTGTTGTACATGTATAGCTATGCAAAACATTACCATAGTAGATATATTGTTAAAGACTGCTTATATTTCCCTCCCACCCGTCTCACCTCCCACCTGGTCCATTCCCTACTTTGATCCTGTCCCTCTTTCATAGTGGGTACTTCCAACCTCCCCTCCCTTCAGAATGCCCTCCCCTCCATCATCCCCCCTCTCATCCCCCTTTCCCCTTCTCAGGAGAGTGAGTGAGGGTAAGATATTCCATTTAGTATGTATGTGATTCTCTCCTTGAGCCAACTTCAATGAGAATATGCTTTTGCCTTTTTGCCTTCCTGTTCTTCCCCTCCCCTGCAACTACTTCCCCTTGCCTCTTCTACATGAGATAGTTTGCCCTACCCTGTCTCTCTCCATCTCCTCTTGCCACTTTCCTCTCTCACCTCTTGACTTCACCCCTTAAGAATCATCCCTTCCTTGGGGCGGCTAGGTGGCGCAGCGAGCAGAGCGCCGGCCCCAGAGCCAGAAGGACCCGAGCTCGGATCCGGCCCCAGACACCCAACACACAAACAAAAACCCAGCCACGTGACCCCGGGCAAGTCACCCAACCCCAATTGCCCTCCAAAAAAAATCATCCCTTCCCATCAAATTCAACCTGTGCCCTCTATCCATGTATATCTGTGAACATATGCCATGTACCCTTCTTCAATTATTTTCATAATGAGAAAGGTTTCATCAAACACAGTTATTGTTTTTCCATGTAGGACTGTAAATAGTCCAACTTTGATAAGTTCCTTTTGATTTCTTTTCCCTGATTACCTTCTCAAGCATCTCTTGCTTCTTGTGTCTGAATGTCAAATTTTCTATTCAACTCTGGTTTTTTCATCAAGAATGCTTGAAAGTTCTCTATTCCACTGAATGACCATATTTCCCCCTGAAACAATTTACTCAGTTTTGCTGGGTAGGTGACCCTTGGGTTCATTCCCAGCCCTTTTGCCCTCTGGAGTATCATATTCCATGCTCTTCAATCCCTCAGTGTAGAAGCTGCCAGGTCCTGGGCTATTCTGGTTTTGTTCCCACAATATTGAAATTGTTTCTTCCTGGCTGCTTGTAGTATTTTCTCCTTGATCTGGGGATTCTGGAACCTGGCTATAATATTCCTAGGAGTTTTCTTTTTGGGTTCTTTTTCAGGAGGTGATCAGTGGATTCTTTCAACCTCTATTTCCCCCACTGGGTCTAAAACATCAGGGCAATTTTCCTTGAGAATTTCTTTAAGGACGAATTCTAGGTTCTTTCTTTGATCATGGATTTCAGGTAGTCCAATAATTTTTAAATTATCTCTCTTGGATCTATTTTCCAGGTCAATGGTTTTTCCCATTTGATATTTCACATTGCCTGCTATTCTTTCATTTGTTTGGATCTGTTTAATGGTATCTTGATTTCTCATAAAGTCACTAGCTTCCACTTGCTCCAGTATAATGCTGAAGCAATGAATCTCCTCAGTGAGCTTTTGAGATTCTTTTCCCATCTGGCAAATTCGAATTTTTAAGGCATTCTACTCATTGCCCTTTTGGGCCTCCTTTGCCATTTGAGTTAGTCTATTTTTTAAGGTGTTATTTTCCTCAGTCAGGCTGTTGACTGTCATTTCATACTTTTCTTGCATCTTTTTCATTTCTTTTCCCAAAGTTTCCCCTACTTCCCTTATCTGCTTCTTAAGGTCCTTTATGGCCTATAGCCAGCTTATATTTTCATTTGGGGCTTTTGGTGCAGGAGTTCTGACCTCACAGTCCTCCTCCATGCTTTGAGACTCTTTGCCCCTAAAATAGGAGTCCAATGTTGAACTTTTCTGTTTATTTTGTTTCATTTGCCTAGGCATGTTGCCACTTGATTACTTGATTTTGGGGCTTGTTGCCACAGTAGAACTCTGCCACCAGACAGGGGAGTTTCCGCCCAAACATGGGGTCTTCACAATTTCTGCCAGTTGGGTGGCCTCTGTAAAGCCTCCATACACTGTGTCAAATTGGATACCCATCCCAAACTTCCCCCCAGACCACAATCCAGATCCAGGCAGTTTAAAGCAAGAGCGATTAACCCCCAGGCTGATTGCTGGATCTCCCTACAGTTTGCAGACCAGGAGCTAGAGCCACTACTGATGCTGCAAAATGGCTTCTGTGTAGCTGTTTCTTCAGCAGCTTTTTGCCCCCAGGGGAGGAAGCCACTTGTTCCCCAAATACTGGTCCCAAAGTCCATAGGGCACTAACCTCTCACTTTGTCCTAGGCATATCTGTGCTGATAATTCTGGAATCGCTACAATTGCTGGTGTTCTGGGGTCCCTCCAGCTGGCTGAAGGCCAGGCCACCCTGGGGCTAAAATCTCGGACTTGGGCTCAGCTCTGCGTCCTGAGCTGTCTGTTCCCAGTGCACTGTGCTGCCTGCTCTCAGAGCGCTGTGCTGGCCGCTCCCTGCAGGGCTGCTGGGCTGTCCTCAGCAGGAGGTTAGCTTCTCTGTGCTGTTCTGTGGGTGCTGTGGCTCCAGAAGTTGTTCAGAGCCCCCTTTCACATTATTTGAAATTTGTGTGGGGCAGAGCACATTGGAAATGCTGTTTCTACTCTGCCATCTTGGCTCTGCCCCCCATTTTATTTTTTCTGATTTCATGCAAAGTTAATTTTCAACATTCATTTTTGTAAGACTTTTAGTTCTGAGATTTCTGGAGGGCAGAGCAAAGATGGGAGAGTAGAAGCAAAAACTTGGCTTCAGCTCCAAACTTTCCAATATCTGCAAAAAATTACTCTAAACAAATTTTAAAGCTATAGAACCCACAAAGTGATGGAGAGAAACAAATTTCCCACTGAAGATAGCCTGGCAGGCCAACAGGAAAGGTCTGTCTCAGCATGCTGGGAGCTGAGCACAGCCCCACATGATCCATGTGGTTCTTGCTCCATGGCAGCCCCAAACAGCTGTGGCCACAGCAGATTTCAGGAGAGTGAATCACCAGAATTGTGGTCTTGGTTAGTGGTCCTGGGATGTGTGACCAGGGATCCAGAGCTTGTAGGGGCTGTAGAGATGGCATGCTCCTAATAGCTCTGGAAGCTGTAAAAACCCTAGTGATTTGGGACAAAACTCTCTCCATTCTGGAAGCAGAGTTCTACTGTTTGACATTGGGCAAGTCACTTAACCCCAGCTTCTCTGCAAAGGGCAGAAAAAAGAAAAGAAAACCAAGTAAGAGAAGTAGAGGAAAAATTCAGAAGAGAAATGAAAATGATGCAAGAAAATCATGAAAAGTGAGTCAACTGTCTGCTTAAGGAGATCCAAAAATACATTTAAGAAAACAACACCTTAAAAATAGACTAACTCAAATGTCAAAGAGGTCTTAAAAGCCAGTGAGGAGAAGAATGCCTTAAAAAGCCAAATTTGCCAGACAGAAAAGGAATTTAAAAAACTCACTTTAGAGACTAACTCCTGCAAAATTAGCTTGGAGAAATTGGAAGCTAATGATTTTATGAGAAATCAAGATATCATAAAACAGATCCAAACAAATGAAAAAATATGAGGCAATGTGAAATATATTATTGGAAAAATCACTGACCTGGAATATAAATCCAGGAGAGATAATTTAAGAATTATTAGAGTACCTGGAAGCCATGATCAAAAAAAGGATCTAGACACAACCTTTCAAGAAATTAGCAAGCAAAATTGCCCTGATATTCTAGAACCAGAGGGCGAACAGAAATTGAAAGAATTCACTGATCACCTCTTGAAAAAGATTCCAAAAGAATACTCCTAGGAATGTCATAGCCAAATGCCAGAGCTCCTAGGTCAAAGAGAAAATACTGCAAGCAGTCAGGAAGAAACTATTTGAGTATAGTGGAAACACAATCAGGATAACACAAGATCCAGCAGCTTCTACATTAAGGGATCAAAGGGCTTGGAATTTGATATTCTGGAGGTAAAAGGAGCTAGGAATAAAACCAAGAATTACCTACCCAGTAAAACTGACTATAACACTACAGGGGAAAATATGGTCATTCAATGAAATAGTGGACTTTCAAGCCTTCTTGCTGAAAAAATGAGAGTTGAATAGAAAATTTATCATTCAGATACTAGAAGCAAGAGAAGCATAAGAAGGTAAACAGGGAAAAGAAATCGTAAGGAACTTATCAAAGTTGAATTATTTACATTCTTACGTGGAAAAATCTTAATTGTAACTGATAATAATTTTCTCAGTATGAAGATAGTTGAAGGGAATATATATGTATGTGTGTGTGTGTGTGTGTATGTGTGTGTGTGTATGTATGTATGTATGTATGTATTGGTGGGTGAATGTGCATATTGAAATTTGTGTGGGCATGTAATGTGGGCATATGTATGTTCATGTATACATAGACGGAGGGCTCAGGATGAGTTGTATATGAAGGGATGATATCTTAAAAATAAAAATAACAGGTAAGAGAGGAATTAATTGGCAGGAGAAAGGGAGAGATAGATTTGCATAAATTATTTCATATGAAAGAGGCAAGGGAAAACTGTTAAAATGGAGGGGAAGAGCAGGAAGATGAAAGGGAATGGAACAACCTTATTCTCATTGAATTTGGCTTAAAGAGGAAATAACATACACATTCAATTGGGTATCTTACCCTACAGGAAAATAAGAGGGTGGGGGATGACAGTGGGGATGGGACAGAAGGGAGGGCAGATTGGGGGAGAGGGTTGTTAGAAGCAAACATTTTTTAAAAGGAATAGGTTCAAAGGAGAAAATAGAACAAGTGGGCGTGGTGGGATAGGATGGAGGGAAATATAGTTCGTCTTTCACAATATAACAACTTTGGAAATGATTTGAGAAACCACACATGTGCAACCTATGTTGAATTGCTCATCTTCTCAGTGGGGGTCGATGAGGAGGGAAGAAGGGAAAAAAATCTGGAACTCAAGGTTTTAAAAACATATGTATAAAAATTATTTTTATATGCAACTGGGAAATAAGATATACAGGCACTGGGGTATAGAAATCCATCTTGCCCTACTAGAAAGCTAGTTGGGTAATAGGGGAGGATATAAGAGAGAACAGATTAGGAGAAGGGTATTCAGTAGGCTTGCTATCTTAGGGTGGGGGAATAGGGGAAAGATGGGGAGAATATAATTGTAACTCAAAATCTTGTGAAATTGAATGTGGAAAACTAAAAATAAATAAATAGATAGTAAAAATACTTTTAGCTTTAACTTTTTCTACCTCCTTCCTTCCCCTCACCCTGAAGCCAGCAAGCAATCTGATATAGATTATACATGTGTAATTATGTTAAACATATTGTTACGTGTCAAGTTGTGAGAGAATAATTAGAACAAAAGGGAAAAACCATGATAAAAACAACAAAAAATAAAAATAATATGCTTTCCTGTTAGTTCAGACTCTATATTTCTTCCTCGGGATGTGGATAGCATTTTCAATCATGAGTCTTTTGGAATTGTCTTTGATCATTGTTTTGCTAAAAAGAGCTAAATTTATCATGGGTGATAATCACACAATGATGCTGTTACTGTGTACAATGTTCTCCTGGTTCTGTTCACTCAGCATTACCTCATGTAAATATTTCCAGATTTTTCTGAAATCATCCTACTCATCATTTCATTCCATTACATTCATATGCCATAACTTTTTAAGTCATTCTCCAATTGATTGGCATCCCCTCGACTTCCAATTCTTTGGCATAAAATCTGGAAACACATGAGCTCATACAAAGTGAAATTAGAAGAACGAGAAGTACATTATACACCTCACTAGCAATAAGGTAGGATGATCTGCTGTGAATGACTTAACTATTCTCAATACAATGTTTCAAGATAGCTCTGAAGTACTTATAATAAAAAATGGTATCCATCCCTAGAAAAAGAGCTTACAAAGTCTGAAAAAAGGCATCCTTTTGAAAATTTATTCTTGTTGGGATTTATTTTTGGTTTGTGTTTTTTTTTTTTTTTACAACATGATTAATATCAAAATGTTTTGCATGACAACACATATAATAAATTGCTTGCCCTCTCAGTGAGGGAGAGAGAGAATTTGGAACTTAAAAAACTTTATGATGAATATTAATACTTGTTTTTAAATGAAACTGAGGAAAATAGAATACTAAATAAAAAGAAAAAAATCATACAACAGGCAAAATCTTTTGGACTTTGACTCTTTGGATTTTTCCCTTTGCTGTTAAATGCTCTGGGTTTATCTATTTGTGGCCAAAATGGTTTATTTTCTTATTTTCCCCAACTATTTTTTTGGATCCAAATACTTCTTGAAGGATACTCTCCAGATAGTCAAAGTTTTGCTGTACCTAAGTAATTTTAACTTTATATCTCTGAGATAATGGGGGAGGAAAAAAAAAGTTTTGTCAAGCATTTTGAGAGTGGAAGAATTTCACGCAAAGAGGAAAGGAAGTAGGGTCAGTATAAACTTGGCTTAAAATAGATGAACATGAGAGGGTGGAAGTTGGAAAAGAGAGTGGTTATTTCCATTTTGATATAAAATAACAAGTACAAACATATTTTAGTAATACAATTATTTTTATTAAAAATGTTGTTATCTTCCTCAAGAGGAGGGAACATTTTGCTATGAAGAAGAAACAATTCCTTTCCCTCTCCAAAAAATCAAGTAGTTCTACATGCCTTGCTAAGAAGATCCAGCAATAGTCAAAATAAGAAAAAATATTGTATTTTATGATCTGCTGCTTAAAAGTTTGAGCTGAACTTTCAACTGAAGAAGAGGTTTTGAATGCCATTAGGCACCTCTCATGTAGTAAAGTGTCTGGTACTGATCCAGCAGAGATTTACAAAGCAGGAAGTTCACTGTTCATACAAAAGCTGGCTGAAATAATATGGGTTATATGGCAAAATGTTAGTCCTCAGGAGATCAAGGATATCTCCACTGTCCATCTATATTTAAGAAATGAGTTGTTCTGTGATAACTACAAATCTCTCTGTCTCTGTCTCTCTGTCTCTGTCTCTCTGTCTCTCTGTCTCTGTCTCTCTCTGTCTCTGTCTCTCTCTGTCTCTCTGTCTCTGTCTCTCTCTGTCTCTGTCTCTCTCTGTCTCTGTCTCTCTCTGTCTCTCTGTCTCTCTGTCTCTCTCTCTCTCTCTCTCTGTCTCTCTCTCTCTCTCTCTCTCTCTCTCTCTCTGTCTCTCTCTCTCTCTCTCTCTTTCCCCTCCTTAATTTTTGCTGCCTGACAACTCCAGGATACATGCCAGGACCAGAACAGTGATCTGTACACAATGTTCATCAATCTGGTTCAAGACCTCTAACATTTAATCCTGAGGGTCTATGGAAGATCATGGGGAAATTTGGTTGCCCAGAGTTATTCATTAATAATTTCATGACAGCATGCTGTCATAATTTCTGGATAATGGACAATGCTCTCACATTTTCCCAGCCACTAATAGATTGAAGCAGGGCTGTATACTTGCTCTCATGCATTTCATCTTGATGTTTTCAATGATGTTAGATGTCTTCAACAAGGATGAAAACAGCATTAAAGTCACTACACTGATTAAATTATATTAAAGACTATAGCCAAGACTAAAGTGGAGAGAGAGTAGGTGCATGGCTTTTTGTTTACACATGATTGTGCAGACTCTGGGGCTTAGATGCAACAAAGTGTAAAAAGTTTCTCTGCTGCTTGTGCTAATTCTGACCCAACAATTAATACAAAGAAAACAAAAGTTCTTCATCAGATAGCATTGTACCGTCCATATGTGGTACTATCATTTACAGTCAAAGGAAAATTTTTGAATGTTGTAGATATGTTCATTTACCTTGGAATGTACACATAGATTATGCAGTTGACACATGCAGTGCCAAAGCTGGCTCAGAACTTGAGAGACGACAAAAGAATGTTTGGGAAAGAAGAGATAATAGGTCACCTGCCAAACAGAAGGTCTACAGAGTGGTTGTCCTAACCTCATTATTCTATGCCTATGAAATTTGGACCAGCACAGTGCCAGAAAATTCAACCAATTCCATCTGAATTGTCTTTGAAAGATTCTGAAGATATTCTGGTTACTGGACACTGAAGTAATTACTAAAGCTATTCGGTCAAGCATTCAACCTCTACTGCAGAAAGCAAAATCTGATGTACTGACCACATTGTTTGAGGGCAAAACATACATTTGCTTAAAAGACATTTATGGAGAACTCATACAAGGTATGTACTCACACGATGGTCATAGGTAGCAATAGGAGAATATTATCATAGTCTTTTATAATAGTAATATAATTTGATCCCTTTTATTGGCAAAGCTAACAGGTACTTAGCACCTAGTTTGAAATTAATTAGATTAAGCCTCTGTTAAGAAACAATAGGCATGAACCCCTGTTGCTGACATAACAGAAAGTTGCTGATGTAACAGGAAGGGGAAGAACAGGGAGGAAATAATAGGTATATAAGGAGAAACCCTAGCTGGTATTTCAGATCTTCTCAGAGCCAGGTTCTGGAGGCTGAGGAAGAGAGGCCCAGGCTGGAGAGAATGATTTTTATTTTGAGAACCTAAATGAAGTGATTTTTTTCTGGGAACCAGCTGAACCATCTGCTGAAGACTTCTAAGGGCCAGCCTAGGCTGCTGAGGACCTGCCAAAAGAAGCATGACTGCACAGTTGGTACTTTGTCTGTTTGTGGTTTTGTTGAGCCTTGACTTCCTAGGAAGAGAGACTGTGAAGGATTTGGGATGGATTGGACATTGAACTTTAATATGGAATGGGAACTGGAGAAAGAAATGGACAAGGAGCTGGACAAGAAACTGGGAGCTACATGCCTTTGAACTCAGGTGACAGTTGGAGCTGGGAATATGGAGGAGGAACTGTGGAAGCTGAGAGCCAGCCTCAAGTCAAGCTGAAAGAAGACTTTACTTTGATACTGTGTACTGACTTATAAGATTATGATTTGCTGTGACCTAGGGGTGGAGAACTTTGACTTTTGTACTTTGTGATTGAATTAAGGATTTTGTAATTGACTAAATGAATATACATAGCTTAAAATTATGTGATCACTTTGCTGAATACTATGTGGCCATTTTAGTGATAAGTTGTTAAGTTGTGACATGGTGAATACTGTATTTTGGTTTTCTGTGATAAGTTGTAACATTGTGAATGCTGTACTTTGATTTTCTGTGAATGTTTTGCTCTGATTTGTTATTGAATAAATAGACAGTTTACTATACTATATAATCAGAACCTTGAAAGCTGTTCACAGCAGCATTCTTCTGGAAAGCTTCTCATGCTTGGATTTACAGCTATCAAATGAACTTTGGTATTTATTGTGGTACACATGTGACACTGACACAGGATCATCCAGTATGATGTGCCACATCAAAAAAGGTGCTGTGATTTATGGGCAAAGCAGAATTGTAGTGGCTCAAAAGAAACATGAGATGCACAAATTTAGAGATATCTTTCTCCCAAATGGTCATATAGGCTGTTTATTCTCTGCCAGTGGCAGAGCCTTTTGAGTTTGTATTTTTATGATTAGGCACAACTGGACACATTATACATTGACACTAACAGCATGTTCCCATTATAATCTTCTTTGAGCATGAAGGTGAAGCAACAAATTGGGGATACTGTAGCAACTACTTTCTTTTTTTCAAATTAATTTATTAGTTTAGTTTCAGTTAACAAGATTCAATTCCATAGTTCCTTGAATTTCAAATTTCCTTTACCTCCCTCCCCTCACCCACCAAGACAACATATAGTCCAGTAAAGGATCTGTGAATACATTCATATTAGACATTAGTCCAATTACAAAGGCATACTGTACTAGGTGGGATGAAAAATGGTAAAGAAGAAATATAACCAAACAATGAAAAGAAAAAGATCAATTAGTTTGCTTCCATCAGGATTCAGGTTCAGTTCTTTCTAGTTATATCTCTGGATGTCACATTTCTCTCCTTCATGAGTTTTTTGACTTATATCACTACCACATTGACTTATATCACTGCATTGCTGAAAAGAGTCCAGTCTGTCATAGTTGGTCATCACACATATGATGTATCTGTGATTGTATACAAATTTCTTCTTATTCTACTCTTCTCGCTCAGCATCAGTTTGTATAAGCCTCTCCAGGTAAATCTGAAATCCGTCTCCTCCTCATTTCTTATAGCATAATAATATTCCATTACATTCATATACCAAAGCTTGCTTAGCCATTCCCCAATTGATGGGCACCCCTTTATTTTCCAATTCTTTGCAAGCACAAAAAGAGCTGCTATAAATATTTTTGTACATTTGGGTCTTCCTCCCACTTCTATGATTTCTTTGGGATATAACCCTAGAAGTGGTATTGCTGGGTTAAAGGGAATGAAATTATTTATAGCCCTTTGGGCATAATTCCAGATTGTAACAACTACTTTCTAAACTGATAACAACAAAAGGGAGTTCTATAGACTTCCTAGAGTAAATAAATATAGCATACCAGAACACTTTCTAAGATTTGTCAGAATGAATGAGTATTGCACACTTGTGGTGATTTATATAAACAAAAGTGATATTTTCATGAGGAACCTAGAAAGGATATTGATATGAAATCTTGGACAAGAATCTGAAGGACATCATAGGGACACAGATGTTTTTCTTTTTTTTTTTTTCTTGCTAGCTATTCAATGCAAGGAATACAAAAGAGGCCGTCTATCTTTTTGAATTAATTTTGGGACAGCTTAGAAGACAAGGTCTGATGAAGGGACTGCATGGCAATAGGTTATTTGACTTCATACAAGGACTTAGATAGATTTCATAAAAGGAACAATGAACACTATGACAAAAAATGATTATTTCCTCTCTTGTAATGAACTTCACCACTTTAGTTTTTATGTCACTTCTAATTTGGATACCAAGTATAGACTTAAATTTTTGGATTTTGATTTTTATAACTATCCAGTTAAGATTTTAGATTCTGAAAAATGCATTACTGGAGCAACTAGGGCTAAAATTGGATCTAGGAAATCATTTGCATAGAGATCATAACTGAACTCCTGGATGGTGATGACAATAAGAAATGAGATAGTACAGAGAAAAAATAGAAGAGGATTGAGGACAAAGATTTGTGGAAAATCCACTTTTAGCAAGTATGATATGGATGACAAACCAGCAAAGGAGACAATAGGAAGAGAACCTGGAAAAAGAAATGCCTCCACCACCAAGAGAGAATAGAATACCCAGAAAGAGACAATTGACTCAGGTCAAAGATTACAGTGATTTCGGGGGGGGGGGTGGGAGATTGAGAAAATTCCATTTGATCGTACAACTATTATAGCACTGATAATTTTAGGGAGTAAAATTACATTTGAATGATGAGAACAAAAGCCAGATTTCACAGAATTTTAAAAAGAGTTAAATGGTGAAGCATGAATGACTTTCTGCACTAAGTTAATCACAAAGGGAAGAAAAGATGGCAGATGATATCTGGTAGGGATAATAGGATCTTGTGAATATTTTATTTCAGGATAGAAAAGACATGGGTTTGTTTGTAGGTAGTAAGGAAGAAATCAATAAATATGGAAAGATTGAGGATAAGAGAAAGAATAAAGATGGTAGAGGGATAGTTGATTGAAAATGACAGTAGGGGATGGTATCAAAGATTTGTATATATGGTTTGGACTTAGCTCTAGACTCTCTTGATTTATTAATCCCTTTCATATGCTTTATTTTTCCAGAAAAACAAAACTACCCCCCCAAAAAACCTCTACATATTCTATCTCCTACCTCCCTGAATTTATATATGTTATCCCATTCCCCTGGGATATACTTCCCAACTCTACCTCATAGAATTCTTAGTTCCCTTCTAAGTGAAGCCTTTTTAATAAATATTCACCCAATGAATAAATGAACAAATAAATTCATACTCTTTCCCCGGGTGTAGGAGAAAATTATGTTTTATGCACTCTGTCACCTGTCTAATTACTTAGCTTCAAGTGAAATATATCAGTAATGTTTTTTTTTTGATATTTCTTACAAACATAGTAACTATAAAAACAGACATCAAACAGGAAAAATGCATTATTTATATATTTAAATGGTTATATAAAAATGGACTATAAAATTATAAAACTACTTAGTTTGTTTCCACATTGTTTTAGTATATCTTTTTTATTCTGCTCATGTTTGTATACTTTTTGGTTTTCCCCCTCCCCAAATAGCAGATACTTAAGATGCTTGCAGATACTATGTTCTCTATCATCATTTGCAACACTCAATTTAGGAAAAATGAAAGAAAAGTGTTTTACCCAATTTCAGGGTCCCATGCTAATTGAATATATAAACAATTTTATGTAGTTGATAGAACTATGCATACTTATACTCTCTATAATTTTTGGAATATAGACAATAAATATATTTTAGAAAGATTTCTACTACAAATAAAAAGGACCAGCATTTAAAGGATTAATTCCCATCTTTTAAAATATTTTCTTTTTTTGGTATAATTCATTTCCTCAGGGATACATATAGTCAAGGCTTTAGTGAAGTGGAGTATGAAAGCTAAAAATAAATATTGAAATCATGCACATGCTTCTTATTAATTATAACAAGATTTAAATAATGCAGGGAATAGGAAAACACTTTGAGTGATGCTGCCTAGTATTATACATGTCCATCTACTAAATGTACAGGATAAATACCATTGATGAAGAAGACACCTTTAAGTAAATCTATAAAGAGAAGAGTTGAAAGAAGAAACAAAAGCTAAAGAAAAGAATTGGGGATTTCCTACCAATTTTATGTCTCTGTGGAGAATGGAAGTCTTGAGATATCAGCCATTATCTCTGATGACCTTGGGTAATCATTTAAAAAGGTCAAGGAGAAGAGAGTAAGGAGGGGGAACAAGCATTTGTATAGTGCCTGCTATGTGCCAGATTAGGACTTACAAACATGACCTTATTTGATCCTTACAACAAAACGGCATCTAAATGTATTTATACCCCCATTTTACAACTGAGGAAGTGGAGGCTAACAGAATTTTGGTGCCTTCCTCAGGGTCTTGTAGCTTATATGTGTCTGAAGCCATATTTTCATTCAAATGTTTCTGATCCAAAATCTAGTTATCTACCCATTGCACCAAAAGCTACCTCTAAAAAGTAATTTTTTTTTACTTTTAATTAATATTTTACTCAAAATTATGTGGAATTTTGTCATTTCAATGATGAAATTCAGATATTTCTATGTTTGTCTGAAAATAATATGACTTATGGCAACAAGAATTAAGAATTTAAATGACTGGTTATATGTGTATAAGAAAGAGAAATCACATCACCTTTATTCCATTTGTTTCTCTTTATATTTAGCCATGATTCTGTGTCAGGGATGAAATCCTAGAAAAGGAAAAAGAAAAACTTCAGTGATCCTATTTTTAAAACAACATTATTTTTAGTTAGTAATGAAAACATACAAGGGAGTTTATGGATAAAGCTAATTATAACTTTTTCCAAAATAGCATGGAAGATCTGAGTTGGAAGGAAGCTCAGAAATCACTTAATTAAATTCAAAAGTAGGAATCCTTCCTAGAAAATCTGATGAGTAGTTATCCTAACTCCAGCACAGAGGAAATGATTACTCTCATCTCCCTCCAGGTAGTATAAACCACTTTTGGACACACTTAATCATTAAAATGATACTGTCATGTTGTCTACAATGGAGGCCTATACACTTACTTAACTGGCAATAATACTTGGCATAGGAAAGGCATCATTCATAGGAGGGATCCTTAAGATATTAAGATAAAAGGACATGTCCCTGGGTAAAGAAATTATACAAATTGTTGCTGATTAGAAGAGAAGAATTCATCAAGACACTGTGCAAAATAGAGAGAAATTCCTTGGTGGAGTATATGAACAAAATAAAGCACCTGAGAGACAGATGACCTTTTATTATCAATAGAAAAAATGCTTTTGGATGGAATGGATGAGTGGGAAAAATAAACCTTTAGTCTAGGACAAGAAAGAAGAATGGCTATGTAGCTAAGCACACTGTAGTCTGAAAACAGGAAAATTTTTTGATAAAACTATAGCCAAAGAAACAAATCCATGTTTGTAGAAATATCCCTATAGATTTCTGTGTTGGTTAACAATACCAACCTGAAACTACATTGGGGAATACATGTTTCTTTCAGTTTTCCACTGGCCCATGTAAAAAGAGATACTTTTCTCAACCTGGGGCAAGTCATTGAAGGAACTATTACTTCTACATTACTGCTTGTCAGATATTGTATCATCATCATCATCATCATCATCATCATCATCATCATCATCATCATCATCATCATCATTTAGTGTTGCCCATGTTTGGAAGGAGGGATGAGCTGAGAGTGAGAATGATTCTTTTGCCCATTTATTTTCTTGTTATTTATGTTATCATTATTTTGAAATTAAATACTTTGTATGATCTGACATTAGTAGTAGAGATCACATCAAAAGGGGCTTGACATATGATTGCCATAATTGATTACCCCAAACACTTCACATTGGATCTAGAGGTAGCTAGAGGTTGAGAAAATACTGTCAATAGAAGGTACTTCCAAAAAGCAAATAGGAGAAAGACAAAATAGCAAACAATATCAAAGAGAGGTCTGGTCATATAATAATGCCAGAACTAACAAACATTTGAATAAACTGAGGTTGGGACTTAAGAAATAGAACAGGTGTTCTTAATCTTTTTGTTTCATAGGTATCTGGTAGGCCTGTGAGGCATACTGTCTCCTCAGAATAATGATCTGAGATGCATAAAATAAAATATATGGGATTAGAAAGAAATCCAATAATATTAGAACACAGTGATCAAAATAGGCATCTTTTCTAAAGTTTACATACCCAGGTTAAGAATTCCTGACTTAGAGCAGCAAAAATGGTTTTTACAATCTACATTGGGGCAAAAAGGTATATCAAAGAATGGAAAAGATGACTATTATGTATGGATAGAACAATGATAAAAGATAAGAGAGCAGGGATCTACTCCATTTTCATATTGTATTTAATGAATTTTATAAGAACAATACAAAAATGGATTATCAGGAATTGAAATCTAAGATAAATGAGATATTAAGAGAGGACATAGGATGTATTAATAAACTCATATCTCCAGGCCAAGAGAAAGTATATAACAGGCAGATTTTGATTATTACACCATCAAGAAATATGATTTCTCTGGGGCGGCTAGGTGGCGCAGTGAATAGAGCGCCGGCCCTGGAATCAGAAAGACCTGAGTTCGGATCCGGCCTCAGACACCTAATCCGCACAAACAAAAAGACCTAGCCGTGTAACCTTGGGCAAGTTACTTAACCCCAATTGCCCTAAAGGGGTGGCAAGGTGGCGCAGTGAGTAAGAGCGTCGGCCTCGGAGTTTGGATGACCCGAGATCAGATCCGGCCTCAGAAAATGAGCACCCACACATAAATAATGACTAGCCGTGTAACCTTGAGCAAGTTACTTAACCCCAATTGCTTTATAAAAAAAAAAAAAGAAAAGAAATATGATTTCTCTTTATCAGAACTATAATGAAGAATGGGACAGGGGGTGCCACAGAATTAAATAAGGGAAATGATATCTTTATTTTCATGAAAATTATGATTTTCAGGGACTCTTGGCTAATAAATTTGTCTTCAATTCTTTAGAAGACTGAAAAAATACCATAGTATTTTGTGAGTTTTTAAAAAGGGAAGCCACGAAAACGAACCCTCCTTCATCAAGAAGAGATCTTGCTACTTATCACTTTTTTTTTGGAAAAGAGTACTAAATCCATACACAGGTGGTTTATTGGCTAGATCGCCATACCTGGAGTCAGTAAAATTCACCTTGCTGAGTTCAAATCCAGCCAAGATACAACCATTAACACTCACGCACACGTGCGCGTGCACACACACACACACACACACACACACACACACACACACACACACTGGGCAAGTCACTTAATCCTGTTCACCTCAGTTTTCTTATCTGTAAAATGACCTGGAGAAGGAAATAGAAAAACTAGTAAACCACTCCAGTATCTCTTCCAAGAAAACTGCAAATGGGTTCATTGAGTCAGACATGACTAAAACAACTGAACAACTAAATTAGTAGATTACTGAGTCTCTATAGACATTGTACATGTCAATTTAAGCAAAGAATTTGACAATGTATTTTATTATTGATAAATATTGATATTGATATTATTGATAGTACAATTAAAGGCATTTGGAAATTGTTAAATGATTAGGCCAAAGAGTAGTCATTAAATCATCAATTTTAACTTAGAACAAGTTGTCTGGCAGAATAGGCTATGGCTATGTCTGTGGCCTCATGCTATTCCCCCCCCCCCTAAAGAAATTGACTAGAGTGAAGGCATATATATTATATTCATCAAATTTGTTGGTGATACAAACTGAGATATAAAGGTAACATTTTGAATAGGAGTTGGGATTCAAAAATTTCTCAACATTTTAGAACAATGTCCCCAATCTAATAGATGAAATTTAATAGGGTTAAATACAGAATCACAACTTCAAAACACAGAATGTGGTATAGATAGGCATGAATACATGAATAATTCATGTGAAAAAAATGACTCAGAATTTAAATGGGTAGAGAAAATACTATGAATCAATAGAATGACATTTTACCCAAAGTAGCTGGTATCATCCTATATCATATTAATTGAAACTTTCATATAAGAATGAGAAAAGTAATAGCTTTATTGTATTTTGTCCTTGTCAGACCACTAGTCCTGAGAACTATATATTACTTATTCTATTAAATTTTATACCTAATTATACATGCAAAAATACTTAAAATATCTGAACACATCAATATGCAAAGAATAAGAGTATTGTATATGAAGCCATTAATTTCAGTTTTACTAATTTTGTACAGCGTTTTTTTTACATTATTTTGTATTATATTTAATGTGGTAATGAGAAAAATATCTTGCTTATGTCCAATTATTAAATTTTTTTTCTTCTGTGTATTTCTAATGCTTAATTGATGCTCTTTTCCTTCTTTATAGCATGTCTACCATTATCCACCCACTTGCCACCTGCAAACAGAAGTTCTCCTTTTCCTAAATGAGTATAATTAAGGAAAACAAATAAAAGTATTGTATATAACAGATTAACATATTCCATTTTGCATATCTTTGCTAAGAAGTAGACAGAATACTTTATCATTAAATTTATGAAATCACGATTGTCACTTGATTGATGGGAGTTTAGTAGTCTTTACATTTTGTCTTCATTTAAATTATTGTGACTTAATTATGTAATACTTTCCTGGTTTTACTAATTTCACTAAGTGTTAGTGAAAAGAAACTTTTCTTGGGTCCTATAGCTGATCCTGTAGAACAGGGTGTAGTATAGAATGCACTCCTGCTTTGTAACTTGACTTGATAAACCTTAAATTATATTCATTGGCAGGTATGGAATTTCAAGAGAGAAACTACTATGACACCACTAAAGCTCAGGTGTTCTCAGGGATCTAATGATAATAATATTGCTGTTGTTTATTTGTTTCAGCCACTTACCACTGTAGCTTCTGAGCTCCCACAAGTATGATTCCCATTTATTTAAGATCAATCAAATAGCATGATGCTATAAACTCTAAAATATCATCACTCACTGACAAGGCAAATACAAATAACTTCAGAGTTTTTGTTATAAGACAAATGTAGGAATAATAAAAAATGTACTTTATCCATAAATCTTGATCATAGTCTCCTTCCAACGTACATAGTGTCCAAGCTGCCGGGGAAATGACACATATTTATAGTAATATAACAAGAAAGTACATAAAAAAGAAAGCTCATATGTTCAGGGCATTCATGACTCTGGACTGCAGGCATTGTAATTTCATTTAAATCACTTCAGTGTATTATTCTATCCTGTTAGATCTTGATTTTGCCTTCAAACACATGAACTATACTTCATATTTTCCTGTCACCTGCAACATTGATAATCATATGTTTTATATCCTTATTCAAGTCACTGACAAAAACAAAAACACAAATAAACAAAAGGAAACAAATATAAAGCCAGGTGAGCATCACTGATTCACTTTCAATAGCTTCTTTCTCTACATCAAATTAAAATATTTAGTCATTCATTGGGGAAAGGGGGGTGTGTTCTGGTCATTTCATCATTTTTGAAACATGCAATCATTTAGCTTACATAATTAATCTGTCAACCAAATCTACTACCTATGTATCTATCTGGCTTAGTACTTCATAGGTCTTTGGTAAGGAGTGAATAAAACAATTGACCTTAAGCATTTTGCAAATCCTAAAGAACAATATAAATCCTAGTTATTATAGTTTATTAAAAACTGATTGTACTCAAAATAATGTGCTAGAAGCTAGTTAAACAGAGATGGACACAGTCTCTGCCCACATAGATCTTACAATATGACAAAGGTTTCAGATATGTACAAAATTAACTAAGAACCAAGAAGAAAATTTATCATGTTATTGTGAAGGGTCAAAAAAAGTCTTATTGGGGCAGAGGAAGATTTTCAGTTTTGAAGATTAAAGAGGAAAATCAAAGAGGAAAAGTCTACTCCTAAGAGGCCCATTCAATAGCTCAATTCAGGCACTATTAATAACTTGTTCTGAGAGACTAGAAAAGCCTTTTAGCTTTTGGAGTCTTAAGAATCCATTAAGACATATTTCAATGGAACCTCTTGGCAAGGTAAAGTTGAAAAATGGTAATTATTTAGATATATTTGTAGTCATGTAAAGTTATGACATATTATCCCAAATCATTGCCTTGGTTTTGTTACACAAGAATGAAAATTACTGGCACTTAACATTAATAGAGGAATTTTATTTTACTACATGAAACAAAGCAAATTAAAAATTTTAATTCATCATGAATTCAAAATACAAGTGGCACAGATTCAGTTGTGAGTGGTCATTCAGAAAGCTTTCCCCCCAGATTTCTTGCTGAATGCATTTCAATTTTTTTCACAAATGCTTTCTTAAATTGTGGTTTACATCATTCATTTCTGCCAGATTTTGAGTTACAACTTTTCCCCCCATTTTTCCCTACCCCCTAACCCAGAACAGCAGTCCCACAGGATATCTCCTCATCAAATCTGCTCTCTCCCATATCTTCTCCCATACCCCCCTCAACTCTCCCAGTAGGGCAAGGTGAATCGCTGTACCCCAATGACTGTACATCTTATTTCCCAATTATATGCAAAATAGTATTAATAACAGTATTTATACATTTTTACACATTTGATTTTAAAACTTTGAATTTCAGATTCATAAGCTTCCTCCCTTTTTACCCACTCTTACTGGGAAGATAAGCAATTCAGTATATGTTGTGCATTTGTAGCTATGCAAAACATTACCATAGTAGATATATTGTAAAAGACGGGTTATATTTTCCGACCTCCTATCCCACCTCCCACTTGGTCTATTCCCTACTTTGATCCTGTCCCTTTTCACAAGTGGGTGCTTCCAACTTCCCTCCCCACTTTCCCTCCTGCCCTCCCTTCCATCATGGCCCCTCTCATGCCCTTCCCCTCTACACTCCTATAGGGTGAGATATCCTATTTAGTATGTATGTCATTCTCTCCCTGATCCAAATTCAATGAGAATAAGGTTTTGCAATTTGCCTTCCTGTTCTTCCCCTCCCTTGTAACCATTTACCCTTGCCTTTTCTCTATGAGAGAGTTTATCCCATTCTGTCTCTCCCCATCTCCTCTTGTTATATTTTTCTCTCGCCTCTTAATTTTACCTTTTAAGTATCATAAATTCCTATTAAATTTGACCTGTGTCCTCTATGTATATGTATATACATATGTATCATATGTATCTATGTATACCTGTAAACATATATACACACATATACATATGTATTCATATGCCTATAAAACCTTCTTCAACTATTTTCATACTGAGAAAAGGTTCATAATTACAGTCATTGTTTTTCCATGTAGGAATGTATATAATTCAACTTTTATAAGTTCATTATGATTTCTTTTCCCTGTTTACCTTCTTCTAGCATCTCTTGCTTCTTGTGTCTAAATGTCAAATTTTCTATTCAACTCTGGTTTTTTCCTGAAAAATGCTTGAAAGTCCTCTATTACACTGAATGGTCATGTTTTCCCCTGAAACAAAATACTCAGTTTTGCTGGGTAGGAGATTCTTGGTTTTAATCCCAGCTCCTTTTCCCTGTGGAATATCATATTGCAAGACCTTCAGTCCCTCAGTGTAGAAGCTGCCAGATCCTGTGTTATCCTGATTGCATTTCCATGCTATTCAAATTTTTTCTTCTTGATTGATCGTAATATTCTCTCCTTGATCTGGGAATTCTGGAACCTGGCTATAACATTCCTAGGGATTTTCTTTTTGGTATCTTTTTCAGGAGGTGATTGGAGAATTCTTTCAACCTTTGCCCTCTGGTTCTGGAACATCAGGGCAATATTCCTGGAGAATTTCTTGAAGTATGATTTCTAGATTCTTTCTTTGATCATGGTTTTCAGGTAGTCCAATAATTTTTAGACTATCTCTCCTGGATCTGTTTTCCAGGTCAGTGGTTTTTCCCATGAGATACTTCTCATTGCCTTCTATACTTTAATTTGTTTGGATCTGTTTAATAGCACTAGCTTCCCTTTGGTCTATTCTGAATCCGAAGGAAAGATTCTCCTCAGTGAACCTTTGAGCTTCTTTTTCCATCTGGCAAATTCAGCTTTTTAAGGCATTCCTCTCCTCATTGCCTTTTCAGCCTCTTTTGCCATTTGAATTAGTCTATTTTTAGTGCGTTATTTTCCCCAGTAAGGCTGTTGACTCTCATGATTTTCTTGCATCATTTTCATTTCACTTTCCAATTTTTTCTCCACTTTTTAAATTTGATTTTCAAAATCCTACTTAACATCCTCTATGACCTGTAACCAGCTCATATTTTCATTTACTGCTTTTGGTGCAGGAGTTCTGACCTCCCAATCCTCCTCCTGTTCCATGCTTCAATCCTCGCCAGGGGAGCTTCTGTCTCAAACGCTGCAGGAGGTATTAATTGGGTGCCCTCTCTGAAGCCCCCTCATGCTCTGCCAAGCTGGACACAACCCCCAAAACCTGCACCCCAGACTTCAACCCAGATCCAAGAAGGTTAAATCAAGAGCCATTACCCCCAAAACTGATAGATACCCCCCTGCAGTTAGCAGGGCAGGAACTGAAGCTGCCACATGTGTGCTCAAGCTTCTCAGTGGCTTCTTGCCCCCAGGGAAAGAGGCCTCATGCTCTCGTAACTAATGAGTCCCAAAGCCCAAACCACACTAAACTCTCACTTTGTCTGTGGCATCTATGTGTTGGTAATTCTGGAAATGCCCCAGCTGCTGGTGTTCTGGAGTCTCTCCAGCACTCTTCTAGTCTGGCTACCCTGGGGCTAAAACCTCTGACTCATGTGGGCCTGGGCTTGGTTCCCAGAGTGCTCTGCTGGCTGCGGCCTGTCTTACTGCTGGGTTGTCCTCAGAGGGAGGTTAGCTTCTCTATGTCATTTTGTGGTTTATGGAGATCCAGAGGTTGTTTAAAGTCCCCTCTTACATGAATTTGTAAATTGTGGAAGCCGGAGCTGTGTGGAAGAGCTGTTTCTACTCTGGCATCTTGACTCCTCCCCCCATTTCAATTTTTGGATTCAGTAAAATGATTAGCATGGTCAACAAATTTCAAAATGGCTTAATTCTAAAACAAATGGTTATAGATTTGTGGCTCTCTGGTTAACTGAGGGAGTATGAGATTAAAATTAATATTTTGTGAGGAGTGGATATCAAGCAATTACGTCCAATTGACATAGAGTAGACATTTCTTCATGTGCACATTTACAACCACGTCACTGGAATAATCCTGATAATGCCTTTCTTTGCTGAAGAGTAAAGTGGCATCAAATTAGGACAACATTTGTAAATGATTGTTTACCTCTTAAATGACTTTCACACATCTAATCCCCCAGAGCGGTGTTTTTATAATGTCCTGGTGGTGATTTTCACTTGAAATTATTCCAGATTTTGCTCCATTTTATTAATGAAGTTTGAAGGGCAATAGCAAAAATTCACATTTGTATAATCCATCAACATTGATTATGCAGTTCCATGGCCTCATAAATGTGGAATCTGCCAGTCTTTCAGAGCTGTATTTATCCCCTGCAAAATAGTCCTGCTGACAATTTCACATGTTAGAAACAATCTATCTGTATCCTCTCCTTCCCTGGAGACCAGCATCAATACACAATGCATTTGGTGCCAAATGCGATTTATGTAAATCCTTTATCTCTATAGAAATCTAATGATTTTAGATCCTCAGCATTCTTAATTTTTTTCTTGGGTTCATTATTATGCTTCCTACAAGAAATAACTATCTATCCAGGCATGCTTTTCTCCAAGATTGGATTTATCCCCTAAGTAACCACATAGTGAATCTTATTGCAAAAGGCTCATTCTAAGATGGCTTAATAAAGTGTCACTCACCTGTATCATTTTGAAAAACATCCAGCTTTCAGAACCCCCAGGTAGTGTGTTTTATAGCAAACTCATCTCTACAAAACAGGTCTTTTTTTTTTAAACTGTGACAGCTGCTACATTGTCTTTTGGAAAGAAGGCACAACAAGGTAGTTAGAAAAATTACAGTCAGGTCATCACTCTAATTGAGTATAGATTCTTCCTAGTATCATCTAAATATTTTTATTCCCATGCACCATTCACTGAACAAAATTGTTCTGTTGAGTCAGATACTCTTTCTATTTGCACTTTTCTCCCTTATCTGAATTCAAACAACAGTTGAGAGGCATCAACCTTGGGCAAGGTATCCCTGATAGATAGGTACAAGAGTATCAAGATAAAGCAGAGCATAGCAGATGCTAAGAAACATAAATAAGCTTATATGATACAAATCAAGACTAAAAGAAATGCTGAGCAAGAAAATCTAAGGAAGATGAAAAAACATGCAATTGGGGAGTTTTGTAAAGACTTATTGAAAGAGGTGACACTATGAAGGATTTCCACAGGAGTGATTCCTGTTGAGGGTATCACCATCCTCCCTGTGACTGGAGCCTACAGCCTAGGTGTCATACTGCATTATTCACTTGCACTCATCCTACATATCCAAAATGCTATGAAGTGCTGTTTTGACTGCATAACATCCTTTTTTTAATATTGCCCTTTATATTCACATAGCCCCATAAGCCTCAGAATCTCACACCTGGGCTATTGCAATAACTTTCCAGTTTGTCTCACTGTATCAAATCTCTCAACAACTTGACTTCATCTTCCATTCAGATACCAGAGTTATGTTCCTAAAGTCTGACTATGGCCTGACAATGTCACTTTCCTACTCAATAAGCCCTAGTAGAAACCTATTAGTCTCGGGATCAAATACAAAATGCCTTGTTTGGAACTTAAAGCCCTTCACAACCTGGACCTTACTAGACTTTGAGAATTTTTAATGTTCTTTACTCCATACACTCCACAATACAGCTGCAGAGTCCTAGCTGCTTCTCTTTGGACATGGTACTCTATTACATCTCCCAATTCCTTTCCTTTTTCCTGGCTCACTTCCATTTGTAGAAGGTCCTGCCCTCTTACCTATGCCTTTGGACTTTCCAACCCCAATGAAGAACCACATCAAGTACCACTTTCTGTAGAAGGCCTTTCCCTATCTCCCCAAATGCCTATCCTTTGACATCTCCCTTCTCTGATATTGCATCATATTTAGCCCTAGTTATTTCCATGTTGTCTGCCATTTAAATGTGTGGTTCTTAAGGGCAATGGACATGTTTTTTTAATTGTCTTTATGGCTCAATAATTTACCTATGCTTATACTTATATATCTATACTTATACTACTCTTATTAATATGTATGGTTGGATTGACTGGCCAGAATTCTATTTTCCATTGCTTTTCATTCATCTTTATCTGAAAACTACTTTTTTCTACCTTCTTTAGTTTTTTCAAGTTGCCAGCCCCACCAAGAACATTACATAGTCTTGGATATGGATGTGATTTTTATTAGTTATTTATATTTCCTGAATTATCATTCCCTTACTGGCTCTGCTTTTCACTTTTCAGATCTTCATAGGGTGTGCCACCCTTACACCACTTCTTAAAACTCCTTTTAGCATATTTTCTTCTGTCATTACAATGCAAGCTCTTTGAGGGAAGGAATTGCTCTTCTTCTCTTTTTAATTTTTTTGTCTTTATTGATTTGTTTGTTTATCTTAGTTTACAAGATTCAGTTCCACAATCTGTTGAGTTTCAAATTTTCACCCCCTTGATCTCCTCACCCCCTACCCCATGGCAGCATGCAATCAAGTATAAGATCTGCAAATACTTCCAGATTAGACAATAGTCAGGTTATAAAGAAGGACTGTAACAGATGGAATGAACAATGGGAAAGAGGAAACAAAACCAAACATGAAAAAGAAATAGAGAAGGCAATTTGCTTCAATCTGCATTCAAACTCTGTTCTTTCTAGTTCTATTTTTTGTTTCATTAATTAAAAATTATCAAATCCTTTATTAACTTCTACTTTACATCATCCATTTCCAAAAGATTTTGAGTTACACATTTTCTCCCCGTTTTTCTCCCTATCCACTAACCCAAAATAGAGGTCCCACTGGATATCCCCTCCTCCAATTTGTTCTCTCCCATATCTTTTCCTATACCCCCTCCGAATTTCCAATAGGGCATGGTGGATCTCTATGCCCCAGTGCCTATATATCTTATTTCCCTGTTACATGTAAAACAATATTAATAATATATATGTGTGTATACACACATACATTCATACATACATACATACATACATATATACATATATAAACATTTGATTTTAAAGCTTTGAATTCCAGATTCATTCCCTTCTTCCCTTGCCACCCACCCTTACTGGGAAGATAAGCAATTCAATATAGGTTCTATATATGTACCTATGCAAAACATTTCCATAGTGGATATATTGTAAAAGAATGATTATATTCCCCTCCCTCCTATCCCACCTCCAATTTGTTCTATTCTCTACTTTGATCTTGTACTTTTTCAAAAGTGGGTGCTTCCAACTTCCCTTCCCCCCATACTGCCCTCCCTTCCACAATCCCCCCTCTCATCCTCTTCTCCCCTACTCTCCATTAGGGTGAGATACCTATTAAGTGTGTATGTCATTCCCTCCCTAAGCCAAATTCAATGAGAATAAAGTTGATCCATTCCCTTTTGCCTTCTTGTTCTTCCCCTCCATTGTGACCATTTTCCTTAGCTTCTTTTATATGACATACATTACCTAATTCTGTATCTCCCCATTTCTTCTCATTATATTCTTCTCTTTCCTCTAAATTTTACCTTTTAAGTATCATCCCTTCCTATTAAATCAGCCCTGTGCCCTCTATCTATGCATACCTGTACACATATATACACACATTCACATACATATTCATACAAGCATATACCTTCTTATATAGATGTATATACATGTTATTCTCTTCAACTATTCTCATTCTGAGAAACATTTAATATGTTACAATGATCATTTTTCCATGTGGGGATGTAAATAGGTCAACTTTGATAAGTTCCCTATGATTTCTTTTCCCTGTTTACCTTCTCATGCTTCTCTTTCTCCTTGTATCTGAATGTCAAATTTTTCTATTCAACTCTGGGTTTTTCATCAAGAATGCTTGAAATTCCTCTGTTTCACTGAATGGCCATATTTTCCCCTGAAACATGATACTCAGTTTTTCTAGGTAGGTGATTCTTGGTTTTAATCCCAGATCCTTAGACCTCCAGAATATCATATTGCATGGCCTTCCGTCCCTCAGTGTAGAAGCTGCCAAATCCTGTGTTATCCTGATTGTGTTTCCACAATATTCAATTGTATTTTTCTTGGCTGTTTGTAATATTTTCTCCTTGATCTGGGAATTCCAGAACCTGACTATAATATTCTGATGAGTTTCTTTTTAGGATCTTATTTAGGAGGTGATTGGTGGATTCTTTTAACCTCTATTTTGCACTTTGCTACTAAAACATCAGGGCGATTTTCCTTGATAATTTACTGAAGGATGATGTCAAGGTTCGTTTTTTGATCATGGCTTCCAGGTAGCAATCTTTTTTCCATGTCAGTGGTTTTCCAAATGAGATATTTCCCATTGCCTTCTATTTTTTCATTTGTTTGGATCTGTTTAATAGCATTTTGATTTCTCATAAAGTCACTAACTTCCATTTGCTCCAATCTAATTCTAAAGGAATTATTCTCTTCAGTGAGCTTTTGAGATTCTTTTCCCATCTGGCAAATTTGGCTTTTTAAGGCATTCTTCTCTTCATTGTCTTTTTGAGCATCTTTTGCCATTTGAATTAGTCTTTTTTTTTTAAGGTGTTATTATCTTCTGTCAGGCTGTTTACTCTCATTTCATAATTTTCTAGCATCGTTCTCATTTCTCTTCCCAATTTTTCCTCCATTTCTCTTATTTGCTTTCAAAAATCCTTTTAAAGCTCCTCTACGGCCTGTAACCAGTTCATATTTTTCTTGGAAGCCTTTGGCTTTGGTACAAGAGTTCTGACTTCACTGTCTTCCTCCTGTTTTATGCTTTGTTCTTTTCTGTTGCCAAAATAGGAGTGTAAAGTTGGGTTGCTCTGTTTGCTTTGCTTCCTTTGCCTGCTCATGTTGCTACTCAATTACTTGACTTTAGGGCTTTTTGCCACAGTATGACTCTGAAACCAGGCAGGGGAGCTTCCATCCCAAATGATGGGGTTATGTTAGCTGCTGAAGGTATTAGTTGGGTGCCCTCTCTGAAACCTCCACATGCTATGGCAAGCTGGTTGCACACCCCAGGACCTCCACCCTATACCACAATCCAGATCCAACCAGGTTAAAACAAAAGCAATTACACCTCCAACTGGTCACTTGGTCTGCCTAAAATCTGCAGGCCAGGAACTGAAGCTGCCACGTGGTGGTGGCTGCATGGCTATGGCACCTCAACAGCTTCTCACCCTGGTGGCAAATGCCAACTTCACTCACAAACTACTGAATCCCAAAGTCCACACTGCCCTGCCCTCTCACTTTATCCTTAGCATCTGTGGGTTGATAATTGTGGAAACAGCCACAGCTGCTGGTTATCTGAAGTCTCTCCTGCTGGTGTCTGGTCAGCTCCACCATGAGGCTAAAACCTCCAGCTCCAGTGGGGCTGTGGTTGGCTGCCAGAGTGCTGAGCTGGCCTCTTCCTGCTGGCTTGCTGGGATGTCCTCAGTGGGAGGTTAGCTTCTATGTGAAATATTGTGGGTTCTGTAGCACCAAAGCTTATTTAGAGTCATTTTTCCATGAATTTGAGGATGTGGGAGCTGGAGCCCTGTGGAAGTCCTGTTTCTACTCCACCATCTTGACTCCACTCTCTCTTTCTAGTACTTTCTCTGAATGTAGACATCTCTCTCCATCATGTGTCTTTTGGAGTTGTCTTATAATCCTGCATTACTGAGAAAAGTCTAGTCTATCAAAGCTAGTAGTCACACATATGCTGTGTCTGTAATTGTATATAGATTTCTCCTGGTTATGCTCTTCTCACTCAACATCAGTTCATATAAGCCTCTCCAGGTAAATATGAAAACTGTCTCCTCCTCATTTCTTATAGCACATTACTAAGTCATTACATTCATATACCACAACTTATTTAGCCATTCCCTAATTGATGGGCATCCCCTTAATTTCCAATTCTTTGCCCCACAAACAGAATGGCTATAAACATTTTTGTACATATGTGTTTTCCTCCCATTTCCATGATCTCTTTGGGATACAGCCCTAGTAGTGGTATTGCTGTGTCCAAGGGTATAAAATTATTTACAGCCCTTTGGGAATGGTTCCAGATTATTCTCTAGAATGGTTGAATCAGTAAAAAACTCCACCAATAATGCATTAGTGTACCAATTTTTCCACATCCTCTCCGACATTTTTGATTTTCCTGTTTTGTCATCTTAGCCAATCTGACTAGTGAGATGTGGTACCTCAGATTTGTTTTGATTTGCATTTCTCTAACCAACAGTGATATTAAGCATTTTTTTCATGCCTGTAGGTATCTTTAATTTCCTCCTTTGAAAAATGCCTGTTCATATGCTTTGACCATTTATCAACTGGGTAACGACTTGTACTCCTATAGATTCGATTCAATTCTCTGTATCTTTAAGAAATGAGGCCTTTATCAGAGACATTGGTTGTAAAAATTCTTTCCTAGCTTTATGCTTCCCTCCTAATCTGGCATACATTGGATTTTTTTACTTTTTTTTTAAACAAATGCTTTATTAACTTCTGTTTTACATCATTCATTTCTTCCAGATTTTGAGTTATAATCATTTTCCCCCCGTTATTCCCCTACCCAACCTCCCAGAATAGCAGTCCCACAAGATATCACTTCCTCCAATCTGCTTTCTCCCATACCTTCTCCCATACCCCCTTCGACTTTTCCCTTAGAGGAAGGTGAATCTTTGTGTCCCAATGCCTGCACATCTTATCTCCCAATTACAAGCAAAAGATTATTAATAATAGTATTTATATATATTTGAAACGTTTAATGTTAAGACCTCGAATTTCTGATCTATTTCCTTCCTTCCTTGTCACCAATTCCCTCTAGGGAGATAAGTAATTCAGTATATGTTGTTCATGTCTAGCTATGCAAAACATTATCATAGTAGATTTATTGTACAAGGGTGCTTATAATTCCCTCCCACTCATCCCATCGCCCACCTGGTCCATTCCCTACATGATGCTGTCCCTCTTCTATAGTGGGTACTTCCAACCTCCCTCCCCCCAAGGATGCCCTCCCATCCATCATCCCTTCTCTCATCCCCCTTGCCCCTATTCTGCTGCAGGTTGAGATATCCCATTTAGTATGTATGTCATTCTCTCCCTGAACCAAATTCAATGAGACTGTGGTTTTGCCTTTTTTGCCTTCCTATTCTCCCCCTCCCTTGCAACCACTTCCCCTTGCTTCTTCTACATGAGATAGTTTACCTTACCCTGTCTCTCCCCATCTCCTCTTGCCACTTTCCTCTCTCACCTCATAATTTCTTCCCTTGAGAATTCTCCTTTCCCAACAAATTCAACCTATGCCCTCTATCCATATACACACACATTCACATATGTATTCATATGACCACACACCCTTCTTCCATTATTTTCATAGTGAGAAAGATATCATCAGTCACAGTTATTGTTTTTCCATATAGGAATGTAAATAGTTCAACTTTGATAAGTTCCTTTTGATTTCTTTTCCCTGATTACCTTCTCAGGCATCTCTTGCTTCTTGTGTCTGGATGTCAAATTTTCTATTCAATTCTGGTTTTTTCCTCAAGAATGCTTGAAAGTCCACTATTCCACTGAATGACCATATTTTCCCCTGAAACAAAATACTCAGTTTTGCTGGGTAGGTGACCCTTGGGTTCATTCCCAGTTCTTTTGCCCTCTGGAATATCATATTCCATGCCCTTCGATCCCTCAGTGTAGAAGCTGCCAGGTCCTGGCTATTCTGATTGTGTTTCCACAATATTGAAATTGTTTCTTCCTGGCTGCTTGTAGTATTTTCTCCTTAATCTGGGGATTCTGGAACCTGGCTATAATATTTCTGGGAGTTTTCTTTTTGGGATCTTTTTCAGGAGGTGATTGGTGGAATCTTTCAACCTCTATTTTGCCCTCTGGGTCTAAAACATCAGGGAATTTTCCTTGAGATTTCTTGAAGGGTGATTTCTAGGTTCTTTCTTTGATCATGGCTTTCGGGTAGTCCAATAATTTTTAAATTGTCTCTCCTGGATCTATTTTCCTAGTCAGTGGTTTTTCCCATGAGATATTTCACATTGCCTTCATTTGTTTGGATCTGCTTAACAGCATCTTGATTTCTCATAAAGTCATTAGCTTCCATTTGCTCCAGTCTAACTCTGAAGGAATGAATCTCCTCAGTGAACTTTTGAGATTCTTTTTCCATCTGGCAAATTCGACTTTTCAAGGCATTCTTCTCCTCATTGCCCTTTTGGGCCTCCTTTTCCATTTGAGTTAGTCTATTTTTTAAGGTGTTGTTTTCCTCAGTCAGGGTGTTGACCCTCATTTCATACTTTTCCTGCATCCTTCTCATTTCTCTTTCCAATTGTTCCTTCACTTCTCTTATTTCATTTTTAAAGTCCTTCTTAAGGTCCTCTAAGGCCCGCAGCCAGCTCATGTTTTCCTTTGGGGCTTTTGGCGCATGACTTCTGACCTCACAGTCCTTTTCCCGCTCTATGCCCCCAAAATAGGAGTCTAGGGTTGCATTTTTCTGTTTCCTTTGCCTTGGCATGTTGCCACTTAATTACTTGACTTTTGGGCTTGTTGCCACACTATGGCTTTAAAGCCAGATACAGGAATTTTTGTCCCGAATGTGTGTGGGGCAACTTCCATTTCTGGCAAGCTGTAAACCTACCCACAACTTCCACCCTAGATCACAATCCAGATCCAGGGAGGTTAAAGCAAGTGTTATTACCCCCCAAGACTGATCGCTGGATCTCCCTACAGTTCACAGGCCAAGAGCTGTAGCTGCCTCTGAAAACTACAAAATGGCTTGTCTCCTCAGTGGCTTCTAGCCCCCAGGGGAGGAAGCCGACGCATTCCCATATACTGATCCCAAAGTCCATAGGACACTAACCTCTTACTTTGTCCTAGGCATGTCTATGCTGATAATTCTGGAGTTGCCACAGCTGCTGGTGTTCTGGGGTACCTCCAGCCTGCCTCTGGCCCTGCCGCCCCGGGCTCACGGGGACCTGGGCTCCTCTGGGCTCGGCTCCCCACGCTCTGCGGGCTGCGTGCTTCCGGCTCCTAGAGTGCCGTGCTGGTCCTTCCTGCAGGGCTGATGAGCTGTCCTCAGCAGGAGGTTAGCTTCTCTCTGTCATTCTGTGGGTGCTGGGGCTCCAGAAGTTGTTCAGAGTCCCCTTTTTCATAGTTTGGGGAGAATCTGGGGGCAGAGTGCCTTGGATGAGCTGTTTCTACTCCACCATCTTGGCTCTGCCCCCTTATATTGCCTTTTTTTTTTTGTCCAGAAACTTTTCAATTTAATATAATCAAAATGTAATCCATTTTGCATTTTATAATGTTCTCTACTTCTTGTTTGGTCATAAAGTCTCCCCTTTCTTAATAAGTCTGACAGTTATACTATCCCTTGCTTTCCCAGATTGCTTACAGTATCATCTTTTATACCTAGATCTTGCACCCATTTAGACTTTATTTTTTTGTATATGGCATTATATAATGGTCTATGCCCAGTTTCTGCCATACTATATTTCAGTTTTCCCAACAGTTTTTGTCAAATAGTGAATTCATATCCCAAAAACTGGGATCTTTGTTTATTGAACAGTATATTATTGTAGTCATTGACTTCTGTGTCTCATGTACCCAGTCTATTCTATTGATCCACTACTCTTTTCCTCAGCCAGTACCATGCAGTTTTGATGACTGCTGCTTTTTAATACAGATTAAAATCTGCTATGGCTAGGCCACTTTCCCTAGCATATATTTTCATTAATTCCCTTGATATTCTGGACCTTTTGTTTTTCCAGATAATTTTTTTTACTATTTTTTCTAGCTCTATAAATTAATTTTTTGATATACTGATTAGTATAGTCCTAAATATGTAATTTAATTTAGGTAAAATTTTCATTTTTATTATATTAGCTTGACCCAGACAGGAGCAATTGAATTTTTTCCGATTAGTTAGATGTGACTTTATTTATGTGGAAAGTGTTTTGTAGTTGTGTTTGTATAGGTCCTGTATTTGTTTTGGCAGGTAGATTCTCAAATATTTTATAATGTCTACAGTAACTTTAAGTGGGATTTCTCTCTATACCTCTTGCTGTTGGATTTCATTAGAAATATATGGGGATACCGAGGATATTGCTTTTCTTTTTGTTTGTATTTATATATTTAACATTTAGCACAGTGCTTGGCACTGTTCAGTAGAAGTTTATTGCCTCCCTGTCTTGAGCGGGAGATTTTGGATATCTCAGGGCCCCTCATTCATCTCAAAAATTAAATAATTTAATTTTATGAGCTTTAATGACTCTACAACTTATGGTCCTAGGGTTTTATTCCCCCAGGGATGGGGGACATTGAGAAGTTAAATGACTAACCCAGTGATATCCTGCCAACATATGCTTGCAGTAGGAATTTTCAGGACTTCCTGACACTGAGATAAGTTTTCTATCAGTGAAAACCATTTTTGTCCATGGTAAAATTCTGCCTCTCTATGATAAATGAACATAATTTTGTTTAATTTAAATCTTTTATTAAATATATATATATATATATATATATATATATATATATATATATATATATATAAATATATACATATAGCAGTAATTTACAGGAAAAGAAAAAAGCTAGTAAAATATGAAATTATTTTTGAAATCAACTGGAAAAGATAATAAGGCTTACATATGTTTATGGATGGGACAAAGAAATATTACTATTGTTTTTCTAATATAATAATAACAGTAAGTGATAATTAAACATCAAAGCAAAGTTAGTAAAACTCTTTGCATATGTGACCTCATCTGATTCCCACAGCAATCTTATAAATTCTCTAAAGCAGTAGTATCAAACTCAAATAGAGGTGAAGTAAACAAAATTGTATATAAAGATCCATGCAGCCCCATATTGACTTAGAAAACCAGATATGAGTATTATTTATGTTCTATTTTATTTTTCTTTATTCCATGATATATTCCCAATTACATTTTAATCTGGATTGGGTGTATTGATGGGCCCAATGCAACAGGAGGACTCATATTTGACCCCTCTGATGTAGACAATGTTATCCACATTTTGCAGATGAGAAAAATGAGATAGAGAGAAGTAAAGTGACTTGTACAGGGTCATAGTTCAAAAATCATATGAGGCTACATTCAAATCAAGTTCTCCCTTATTTCAAGACCTGCTTATCAATGTCCTTCATAAATCATGGTGTCTATGACTAAATATAAGACATTACATGCTGTCTGACTGGGGCAGAGTATATAGTATGTCTAAGACTAACGTAGTTTTAGATAATATGCCTTTCTTCTAGTATTAAATTATTACATTGATTGTTATATATCAAATTATTTGTGGGTCTTTAAGATCCCTGGATCATTCTTTTCAAACTACTCTGTAGTCTTGTTTTCTACCTTGATCCAGTATAATTGATGGAAGAGTTTACATTAATCCCTATTAAATTTTATTTTATCGAATTTTTTGACAGTGTTGTAGCCTCTCACAGCTTTTTTTTTAATCCCCATGCCAAATCTTATGGGTTCACTATCTATCTCTCCCAGCTCTGAATCATATGTGGATTTTTTTTTTCTTAGCAAACCCTCTATGCCTTTATCTAAGTCAGTGATAAAAATTTTAAAGAATTCAGGACCAAGAAAAGATCCCTGGTGATCTCTACTGGAGACTTTCTTGAACTTGATGATGAATCATTAATGACTATTTTTTGGATCAGGCCATTTAATCAGTATCAAATACATCTAACTTCATTATCAAACAGCCATATTCTCATTGTTTCCATAAAAATAGCTTGACATACTTGTCAAATACTTTTTTTAAAATCCAGTTAAGCTCAATCCACATCTTTTGACTGGTTATCAATCTAGTAACACAGTCAAAGAAGAAGCAAGGTTAATTTAACATGACTGATACTTGATGAAGCCATGCTGCCTCTATGTTATCTAAATTTTCTAATCAGTTCAATAATAATGTATTCTTAAAATCCCCTGAAATCAAGTCCACTTGCCCATAAGTTTTTATTTATTTATTTATTTATTTATTGGCGATCCTAGTCTCTTTCATTTTAAAAATATTGGGATATTTGCTCTACTCTGACCCTCTGGTAATTCGCTGATTCTCCATGTTCTTTTAAGTATCATTCATTGATGATAGCTCAGCAAAGATACCTGCCAGTTCTCTCCTATGGTGTAATTTTCCTTGGTTGGTGACAAATTCATTAAAGATCTTTTTTAAAAAAAGACCTAAACTAAGAAACCTTAAGTTTTCTACATTTTTTCTGCACATAAAGAACCAAGATTCTCACTACAATGCTCTATACTATAACCTTTTATTAATTGTCATCATATTTTAAGGAACTTTATTTTTATTGTTTTAGTTACAAATTGGCACAGTTGATAAAATATCAGACTTAGAGTCAGAAGTACTTGAGTTCAAGTTCTTCTTTCTACAGTTATTATCTATGTGACCCTAAACAACTCTGAATTAGACTTATCTAAAATCTGAATTAGACTCAATTTTCCTTATCTATAAAATAAGCATAATAATAACATCTGTCTGAAAAGGATGCTATGAAGACAAAATGAGAAAATTTGTGTCTTAAATAATTTTGTACACCTTGAAGTGCTATAAAAATATTAATGATAAAAATCATCATTATTTTATGTCAATTAAAATTATATTTACTGGTTATCACCTAAAGTTTCCTTCCCAAGGTGAGTTTCTTTGCTTCCTTTGCTGTTTATATTATGGTCGGAGACTTATGAAACCTTTTTTGTCATAACTGAATAATTGTTTTTCTAGTTTGTCAAAGAATCTGGTCCAAAATTGTTTTCCTAACCATACAACATTATTTATCTTGTTTTATGATTGAAGAAACTGAGACACAGAGAAGAATGGGTGATTTGCTCAAAGTTACATAGCATGGAGTTAGAGCCAAAATTCAAAGTGCCCACTGATTTCTATTATCCTTCTAAATCACTGCAGCTAATATTCTGTCAGTGAAGAAATAGTTTCTAAAATATACTTAGACACTTTTAAACTCATTTGGGAAACAGTGGAAATGTTCAGATATTTTCTTTTAGTAGTGTGATTTGAGTTGCATTTCAAGGATTTGACAGCTATGTATTAAACAAAGACTAGATTTTATTGTTGATTAGAAATGCATTGCTTATTGGAACTGACATGGGGAATATGTGATTTTTCCAAAGCAGGTACTTGACAGCTGTCTGTCATCTCCCTTCTTGTGTTGCCAACTTCTTTCCAAATTTAAGTTTACAAATGTTAGAACTTGAAGCACAAATGTAAATTCATATTAAAATATTTGGAAGACTTCTGTACTTTGTGCTTAAAATCATCTTCCAGAAAGCTCAGATGAGAATTCATGGAAACAGAAAAAAATAACTTCAAATATGGTCTACCTTTTTCAAAGAACATTTTCATCCAGTATAAGTAGAAATATTAATAGTAATAATTATGTGATGCTGTCCTATTTTAAAAGCAATTTCCACATACTATCATTTGAGGGTTGCAAGTGTTATAATTCCCATTTTCCATCTGAGGAAATTGTAGATTAAAGATAATAAAATAATTGCCCAAGGTAATACCTCTAGTTAGGGCCAGGACTCAAAACTAGTTACAGTGCTTTTTCAAGTACATATTCCAAGTACATTGTAAGCTACAAAAACATATAAATGTTGCAAGGAGTTTGATTCCTGATCTAGGCCTCATCCAATATTAATTTCCTTTGAAGAATTCCAAATGTATCAAAGTCTAATTTGTTTGGGGTGCTCGGATCAAGGTAGGTATTCTTCCCTCATCCAGAAAAAATACATTCCAAATCATAAAATGGTGATGTAAGAAAAGGATTTTCTGTTTTGCAGAATAGGATTGAATTTGAAATCTTATAAAAACCAAAAGTTTCTCCAAGTATACCACTGACATAAAGTAAAACTGGATGTCACAAAACTAGGTTATAAGTGGATGAGAGTTAAATCACTGGAAAATAAAATGAAAAGAGGCACTGGAAAAAGTCAAAAGCAATGATTCTTCCCAGATTTTGATTTGTTTTATTTTGTTTTTAAGTGCCAGAGGGTTCTCAGAATCATCCAATATTTAGGCTGTCCACAAATATCCATGTAACTCTTGGTACTCATTGGTACTTTGCCCAATGATTAATGAGTAGATACACTATTAAGAGACCTGCTCTATATTAATAATTCTCTTTATAAGTGAAAGCAAAAGACACAAATAACTTACAACTAAATGGAAATGTGTTTCATCATTTCTCCTCTGGGAAATGATTAATTGAGTCAATAGAGTGTGTTTAACCATGAATTATACTAACTGGCATTTATTTAGCACTTCAAACTATGTAACTTTTCACCAGAGACCTGGGCCTAGGGTAGGGATGTCTGCACCTGTCTTAACTCTCCATGAAAATGGATCTCTTCTACTTCCCTGTAAACTTTAAGGAGAGGTAGGTGTTGATTCTACCCAGTCATATGATTGAAAGTAGGGAGGCAGATAAAAGAAATAGAGGAGAGATTCCAAAAACATGTACATATAGGAGACTGAGTTGGGTCTGATAGAAAAAGAAATGGAAAGTCACTTTGGTACAATCCTATACCTCTGGAGAGAATTCAGGGTAAGGAAACAAGACAGTGACTCCCATTGTGATGGGCCATTACTGATGGTCCATTAAGGTCTCAGAATACAAACATAAATTTAGTTTTAAAAGTGTAAAAATGAAATTCAGCATACAATTATAGAAATTCTAATCTTACCTATCCAAAGAAGCAATTGGCACACAAAAAAAGAAAGAATGGAAAGGAGATCAAGAAAAAGACAGTAATATGGAGTAGCTTCTTTTCATAAGGAAGTGAAACATATAATATAACAAGACTTAAAGAAAAATCCCTGCTCAAGAAGAACAAAAAATTTGTACACTTACCAAGCAGAGAGAGATAATGAACAAAATATAAGGACAGTTTAGAATATATAGATATTCAATTACAAAATGTTCTGAAGAAAATTTGTAGAAGATTATTAGGACCAAGAAATTTGATTTGGGGGGCAGAGCCAAGATGGTGGAGTAGAAACAGCACATCCAAGGCTCTCTCCCCCCAAATTACCACTAAACTGTGTAAAAGGGGATTCTGAACAACTTCTAGAGCCCCAGCACACAAGGAACGACACAAAGAAGCAAACCTCCCACTGAGGACAGCCCAGCAGCCCTGCAGGAAGGGCCAGCACAGCGCTCTGGGAGAGGTCAGCACAGCTCGCAGCACTTGGAGAGCTGAGCCTAGTTCCCTATGAGCCTCGGTTTTAGCCCCAGGTAGGCTGGGCCAGCAGCCAGCTGGAGGGACCCCAGAACACCAGCACCTGTGGCAATTCCAGAATGGTCAACACAAACATGCATAGGACAAAGTGACAGGTTAGTGCCCTATGGTCTTTGGGACCAGTATATGGGGAACGAGTTGGCTTCCTCCCCTAGGGGCTAGAAGCTGCTGAGGAGACACACCATTTTGCAATTTTCAGTGGCAGCTCCAGCTCCTGACCTGCGAACTGTAGGGAGATCCAGAGATAAGTCTTGGGGCGGTAATCCCTCTTGCTTTAACCTCCCTGGATTTGGATTGTGGTCTGGGGGGAAGGTTGTGGGGCGGATTTCCAGCTTGCCAGAAACGGAAGTTGTCCCCCCACACATTCCGGACCAAGCTCCCCTTTCTGGTGGCAGAGTTCAACAAGCCCAGAAGTCAAGTAATTAAGTGGCAACATGCCAAGGCAAAGGAAACAAGATAAACAGAAAAATGAAACATTAGGCTCCTATTTTGGGGGCAAAGAGGATCGAAGCATGGAAGAGGAAGAGGACTGTGAGGTCAGAAATCCTGCTCCAAAAGCCCCAAAGGAAAATATGAGTGGGTTACAGGCCATATAGGACCTTAAGAAGGACTTTAAAAATTAAATAAGAGAAGTGGAGGAAAAATTGGGAAGAGAAATGAGAAGGATGCAGGAAAAGTATGAAATGAGGGTCAACAGCCTGACTGAGGAAAACAACACCTTAAAAAATAGACTAACTCAAATTTCAAAGGAGGCCCAAAAGGGGAATGAGGAAAAGAATGCCTTAAAAAGCCTAATTTCCCGGATGGAGAAAGAATCTCCAAAGCTCACTGAGGAAATTCATTCCCTTAGAGTTAGACTGGAGCAAATGGAAGCCAGTGACTTTATGAGAAATCAAGATGCAAACAAATGAAAGAATAGAAGGCAATGTGAAATATCTCATGGGAAAAACCACTGACCTGGAAAATAGATCCAGCAGAGATAATTTTAAAATTATTGGACTACCCGAAAGCCATGATCACAGAAAGAGCCTAGAAATCACCCTTCAAGAAATTCTCAAGGAAAATTCCCTGATGTTTTAGACCCAGAGGGCAAAATAGAGGTTGAAAGAATCCACCAATCACCTCCTGAAAAAGATCCCAAAAACAAAACTCCCAGGAATATTACAGCCAGGTTCCAGAATCCCCAGATCAAGGAGAAAATACTACAAGCAGCCAGGAAGAAACAATTTCAATATTGTGGAAACAGAATCAGAATAGCACAGGACCTGGCAGCTTCTACATTGAGGGATCAAACAGCATGGAATATGATATTCCAGAGGGCAAAAGAGATGGGACTGAACCCAAGGGTCACCTACCCAGCAAAATTGAGTATTTTGTTTCAGGGGGAAATATGGTCATTCAATGGAATAGAGGACTTTCAAGCATTCTTGAGGAAAAAAACAGAGTTGAATAGAAAATTTGACATCCAGACACAAGAAGCAAGAGATGCCTGAGAAGGTAATCAGGGAAAAGAAATCAGAAGTAACTTATCAAAGTTGACCTATTTACATTCCTACATGGAAAAACAATAACAGTGACTGATGAAATCTTTCTCAGTATGAAAATAATGGAAGAAGGGTATATGGTTTTTTGAATACATATGTGAATGGGTGTATATATGTTTACAGTTATATGTGGATAGTGGGCATAGATTGAATTTGTTGGGAAGGGATGATACTTAAGGGGTGAAATTATGAGGTGAGAGAGGCAAGTGGCAAGAGGAGAGGGGGAGCGACAGGGTAGGGTAAACTATCTCATGTAGAAGAAGCAAGGGGAAGTGTTTGAGGGAGGGGAAAAACAGGAAGGCAAAAAGGCAAAACCACATTCTCATTGTATTTGGTTCTGGGAGAGAATGACATACATACAAAATGGGATATCTCAACATGCAGCAGAATAGGGGGAAGGGGGATGAGGGGAGGAATGATGGATGGGAGGGCATTCTTGGGGGGAGGAGAGGTTGGAAGTATACAGTATAGAAGAGGGACAGGATCAAGTAGGGAATGGACCAGGTGGGGGCTGGGATGGGTCGGAGGGAATTACAAGCAGCCTTGTACAATATATCTACTATGGTAATGTTTTGCATAGCTAGACATGTACAACATATACTGAATTACTTATCTTCCCAGAGGGAATGGGTGAAAAGGGAGGAAGGGAATGGATCTGAAATTTGAGGTCTTAAAATTAAATGTTCCATATATATGTATATGTATATATATATATATATATATATATATATATGAAATGCAAAAGAGTATTAATAATAGTATATATACATATATGTATTTACATATATGTATATATACATATATGTATATATACTATTATTAATACTCTTTTGCATTTCATTGGGAGATAAGATGTGCAGCAGGCATCGGGGCACAGAGATTCACCTTGCTCTAATGGAAAAGTCGAACGGGGTAAGGGAGAAGACATGGAAGAGAGCAGGATGGAAGAAGCACTATCTTGTGGGACTGCTATTCTGGGAGGGTGGGTAGGTGAAAAACGCGGAAAAAATTGTAACTCAAATTCTGGTGGAAATGGATGGTGTAAAACAGGAGTTAATAAAGCATTTTTTCAAATAAAAAAAAAGAAATTTGATTTGATGTACAATCCCCCAAGAGTATTCTAAAATAGAAGTAAAAGCAAATAAGAGACAAAAATGAAAACAATCCAATACTACTTGTATCTGTAAATGCATATACTATAAGCATGGGTAATGATGATATATAATATATTTATGTTACATGTAATATATCCATGTATGCACATATATATTTATGTATATTCACATACATATGGATATGCAGTCACAGAGACATATGCATATGCATAAATATACACGCATTTATACATACACATCCATATATACATGCACACACCCTTACACTTGCATACACACATACACATGCACATACATATACACATACACATACATATATTTTTGTGTGTAGTGCCATCAAAAGCATGGTGTTTTTGCTGTGATATATCAGTTCCCCCATGCACCATATGGCAAAGTAGAAAAGTTATAAAGGAAGAAAAAAATATTTAGAGTATGTAGAGTAAGTATACATATCAGAAATCTATTCTGGAAGCAACACGATTTTGAGTGTGGGGAAGGAAATATTTTTACATTATATAAACTTTAGGAAATTACTAAAATACCTAAACTATTACCAAGAAAATAAAGGATAATTGAGAGATCATCAATAACTTTGTACCCATATACCTACTTTCTCTTCCTTAGAAACGTACTGATGATATCTTGGTCCAGCAAAAGAACAGGTAGATTTCCACAGAAAGAATCCACAGAAAGTTACATTTTTATAGTGACACAATTAAATAAATGGCATACAGAATTTAAAACTTCATGGCACTTTATTAGTTGTGAGAGCAAAATACTATCTCAGTGTCTCCCCTAAGAAACTTAGCTTCTATCCATATATGTTAGATTTAACATATGTAAATATAAAAGTTAATTGATTCAATCAATCAGATTATTCTACCAACATCCTGTTATAGTAACTGATAAGATACTAGTTGTGTTTCACAGACGTGTTGTTTCCATTATTCTTAAGTACATTCTAACTGAATGCATCAAGTGTAATAGAAAGAATTGTAGGCAATAGTCTGCAGTCTTGGATTATAGGCTCTGCTTTGTCATTATGTATATCATTTAACTTCTCTGAGCCCTAGTTTTCTGAGCTTTAAAATGAGATATTTGGACCAGATTACTTGTGAGATTCTTTCTAGCTCTAAAATTCTTTGATTTTTTAAAAAATAATTTATAAGGGGCGGCTAGGTGGAGCAGTGAGTAGAGCGCCGGCCCTGGAGTCAGATGGACCTGAGTTTGGATCCGGCCTCAGACACTTAACCCACACAAACAAAAACCTAGCTGTGTGACCTTGGGCAAGTTACTTAACCCCAATTGCCCTATAAAAGGGGCAACTAGGTGGCGCAGTAAGTAAGAGAGCCGGCCTCGGAGTTGGGGTGACCCAAGATTGAATCCGGCCTCAGAAAATGAGCACCCACACACAAATAATGACTAGTCGTGTAACCTTGAGCAAGTTACTTAACCCCAATTGCTTAAAAAATAATTTATAATAGTGTCTTGATATTCCTGAACATATATTCACCTCTGTCCCAATATCTCCAACCCTACTCATTCTTCCCGTTGGTAAGTTTCTCTCTCAAAATCCATCTAGCACCCCTGATATCCAACATATTTTCATCAAACTATGACTAGCCTATAATTCCCCAGATCATCTCTCTACCCAGTCATCTTCCGGGTTCTTTCATGTGGACTTCCCTTTACAGCTCTCATTCACCTGTTATCCTCCCCCAATAGGATATAAGGTCTTAAAGGCAATAACATGCCTTTGCTTTGTGTTTTTATTCACAGCTGTTTGCAAAATGCCTAGCATGTGGTAAATGCTTAAAACTCTATCCAATACTTTAGTAAGTGCTGTATTGATCCATCGATCAATCTCTGATCTATATCCATCTATGTTTCTATCTATCTGTCTGTCTGTCTATCTATCTATCTATCTATCTATCTATCTATCTATCTATCTGTCTATCTAATCTGATTAAAAAAAAAAACTCAAGGGAAATGTTCTTTTTCAGCCATCCTAAGAAAATATATAACTTGGAGAGGGAAAAAATCCAGACTCTTTCTGTAGCAAAGGGCAAGCATGCTGAATGAATCTATGCTGGATAATCAGTGATTTAACACTATGTATCAATGATTTAGATAGAGGAATAGAAGATATGCTTATCAGATTTGCCAGTGACACAAAGGCTCAAGTTAGCTAATAAATAACATAATTGGGAACCAAAATGATTTTGACAGATGAATATTTCAAGATGGCATTTTGTAAGAATGAATGTAAAGTCTAAGAGCTAAATCAACATATTATCTCTATAAATATAAAAAAAGGGGTAGGATGGATATAAGGCTTTGAAAAATCATCTGTAAGTTTCTATGGAATACAGCTTCGACAGGAATCAAGAGTGGAATATAGTGGTAAAAATGTGATTATTGTCTGTTGTGTAGCAGAGGGAAGCTAGGTGGCACAGGGGATGAAATGCCAGGCCTAGAGCCAGGAAGATATCTTCCAGAGTTCTTTTTTTCCCAAATGCTTTATTAACTTTGGGTTTACATCATTCATTTTCGCCAGATTTTGAGTTACAATTTTCCCCCCGTTTTTCCCCTAACTGCCATCCCAGAATAGCAGCCCCACAAGATATCGCTTCCTCCAATCTGCTCTCTCCCATATCTTCTCCCATACCCCCTTTGACTTTTCCATTAAAGGAAGGTGAATCTCTGTGCCCCAATGCCTGCACATTTTATCTCCCAATTACATGCAAAATAGTATTAATAATAGAATTCATATATATTTGAAACATTTAATTTTAAAACTTTGAATTCCAGATCTATACCCTTTATTCCTTGTCACCCATTCCCTTTGGGATGATAAGCAATTCAGTGTATGTTGTACATGTATAGCTATGCAAAACATTACCGTAGTAGAAGTATTGTAAAAGACTGACTATATTTCCCTCCCACCAAACCCACCCCCACACCTGGACCATTCCCTGCTTAGATCCTGTCCCTTTTCAAAAGTGGGTGCCTCCAACCTCCTCTTCCCCCAGCATGCTGTCCTCTCCAACATCAGCCCTCTCATGGCCCTCCCCTACTGTCTTGTAGGGTGCTATATCCAATTTAGTATGTATGTCATTCTCTCCCTGAGCCAAATTCAATGAGAATATGGTTTTGCCTTTTTGCCTTCCTGTTCTTTCCTTCCCCTGCAACCACTTCCCCTTGCCTCTTCTACATGAGATAGTTTACTCCACCCTGTCCAGATCCATGGAGGTTAAACCAAGAGTAATTACCCCCCAGCCTGATTGTCAAATCCCCCTACAGTTCTCAGGTCAGGAGCTGAAGCTGCAACTGAAGCTGCAAAATGGCGGCTGTGCCATCTCCTCAGCAGCTTCTCATCCACAGGGGAAGAAGCTGACTTGTTCCCAAAATACTGGTTCCAAAGTCCATAGGGCACTAACCTCTCACATTTTCCTAGGTGTCTATGAGTTGTAAATCTGGAAATGCCACAGCTTCTGGTGTTCTGGTATCCCTCCAGCCGGGTGCTGATCTATCCGCCCTGGGGCAAAAACCTGTGACTCACTGGGTCCTAGGTTTGCTTCTCCCAGATTGCTATGCTGGCCACTCCCTGCCAAGCTGCCAGGCTGTCCTCAGCAGGAGGTTAGCTTCTCTGTGTCCTTCTGTGGGTTCTGGAGCTCCAGAGGTCTTTCAGAGTCCCTCTTTTACATAATATTAAAGTGGCGTGGGCTGGAGTGTCATGGAAGTGCTGTTTCTACTCTGACATCCTGGCTCCACCACCATCTTCCAGAGTTCTAGACTGGCTTCAGACACTAATTTATGTGACTGTGGGCAAGTCACTTAACATTGTTTGTTTCTTCATCTATAAAGTAAACTGGAAAAATAAATGGCAAGCCACTCTAGTATTTTTGCCAAAAAAAACCCCAAACGGAGTGAGAAAGCATTGGACATGGTTGAAAAATGACTGAACAACAATAAATTGAATAGCATGGTGTTTTGGACTAGGATTGTGCTAGGCCTATTGTGTTCTGATCTGTCCTGACTATCCCTGAAGATTTTGGTTAATTTTAGGTAGCAAGCACATTAAGATAGGGTGTCGATAAGCTAGAGAGCATCTAGAGGTGAGGAACCCACGTGACAAAGGACATAGAGGCCATGTCTAATGGGTGTCTGTTGAAGGAATTATGGATGTTTAACTCATAGGAGTAGGGAATAGGCATAATTACTGGCTTCAATTATTTGAAAGGCTATCTTATAGAAGAGCATTACCTTGTTCTGCTTGTCCCTAGGGGGAGGAATATGGAGCAAGGTGTGGAAACATCAGATAGGTAAATTTGGGCTTTTTGTACACACACACACACACACACACACACACACACACACACACACACACACACACACACACACAAACATGCACAATGAAACAAAACAGAGACAAAAAACCTTAATAATTTATGCTATCTACAAGTTGATTGAGATCTATCAAAAAGGTAGAGGATTCTCTGTCATTGGAAGTCTTCAAAGAAAGGGTGGGTGTGCCATGGTACAGATTATCTTTTAGATGTGGGTAAGATTAGCCACTAAGATCCCTCTGAATTTCCATGATTTTGTGAATTCCTTAAGTTTACTACTAGTACTATGACTACTACTAAGGCTACAACTATGACTATGACTATGACTGCTACTATGACTACAATGACTACTATTACTACTATTATAACCTAATATTTATATAGCACTTAATCTGTGGCATGCATTTTGCAATTATGATCTCATTTGATTCTAACAGTAACACTGGAGATAGATGTATTAATATCTTCATTTTACAGAGGACAAAACTGTGACTAAAAAGGGATAAGTAACTTGCCTATGGTCATACAGTAAGTTATTAAATGCCTGAAGCTGCATTTGAAATCAGATCTTCTTGACACTAGGTCTGGTACTATATTCACTGTGTCACATAGCTGCTCCAGTAAACATAAGGACCATAGAAGGAATTGTTTTTGGAAAGGAATCTAATTGAAAGTAAATAGATGCTGTACAAAGAAAGGAAAGAAAAAAAATATATATATATGGAGAAAAATTAGTTTTGTGAGGCAGTTTTTCTTTGAATGTTTTAATAAGTAAAGGAATATCATATGAGTCTGCAACTTAACATTAGTGTTTATTGTGTTTGCTTCAAGGGAACTTTGATGGTTTATATACGAGTCTTGCTCCTTCACATAGCATTTTGAAATAGTCATAGGTCTGACAAATTTTCTATTATATATTTTCACTTATATAAATTAAAGCTGCCAAAATGACTCTCCTTTCTTTTTTAATTTTAATTTTGCCAAAAAAGTGTTCTGGCTGCAGTTTTATATAGTTCTGCCTGAAATTGCATTTTCCAGCCAAATTGCTTTAATACCCTAAAAATAGAAGTTTGTAACGGAAAATTGTAGCAGCAAGCTACATCCCCAGGGTAGCTGCCAACACAGCTTCTTCGTTCTGCTTTTCTAAAGGAAAGCAACTCAAAATGGGTTAACAATCTTGCTTTAATCAAACATATATCATTTACCTAGTTCGGGGGAAAAGGTCAGCACCCCGAACTTCAGAGAATACAGACAGAACTTACAAGACAGAGAAACAAATAGATCAAGCAGACAGGCTTCCAAACTGTCCAACCATTATCAATACCTATTCACAGTTACCAGAGATGGAAGCATCAACATCTGGGTTTTCAAAGCTGGGGGGCTCTCAATGGCTGCCCAGAATCTCATCTAATTTTTCTCCATATATATATATATTTTTTTTTTCTTTCTTTCTACATTCCTTTCCAAAAACAATTCCTTCTATGGTCCTTAAATCACACAACACTTCTCAAAGTGAACCCCCTGAAGAAAAGCCTCACATCAGGGATTATATAGCCTTCTCCAGGGTCAGAGAATGTAACCACCCTCTTGACCCACTTCCCAGTAACACAGCATCAAGATGTGGGCATTCCTGAAAACCAAGCCTCCTGTCATAGGCTCCATGTGACCACATTCAGCCTGTTAGGAGGCAGAGTATATTTTCAAATCAAGGAAGGTTCTCAGAGTCTCTTAAGCCAATCAAAGGGCCTAGGGGTAGGGAAGATCTTTAAATTTGCATTTCCATCACAAAATACAAGAGAATGTGTGTAAACTCACTGCACTGCAATAACATGAAGCCCTTTAGTAGCTTAGACTTCAGTCTGTGGGAGAAGAAAATAAAAATGAGGTGAAGAAAGGGAAAGGCTTAATTCTTGGATGAACAGCCCACTGCTTCAGGGACCAGGCTGGTATCCAGTAGAGTTAACTCCTTTCTTTACTACTTATTCACATTTTTATTTATAGTTTTAAGTAGGCTAAAGAAAATAGCATGGATTTGAAAAAAAGGAAACAATTTAGAAAATGTATAAGGGACACACATTTTAAAATGACTTCACTCAGCAATCAAAAAAGGACATATTTGGATCAAATATTTGCCTTCAACTTCTCTTCCTCCACATTTGGTTTTATTTCTACTTCTTTCAGGATTAGAAAGTTCTAAGTCTCTTTTTTTAAAATCTTGGCATCAAATATGCCTCTGATTGCTACTTTGAATCTGAACAATGCAGAGAGATAATTATCCATGTTTATTGAAAGTTTATACCAAAGGAGTGAAATTCTTGGTCAAGGTCTTTATTTAAAATGTAGTTGATCTCTGGTTATATCACTGTCTGTCCTTAAATTGGCTACAGAGGGCAGCATATCTGTAAGTTTGGCTCATGTTTTCTGGTTTTAGTGTCACTGACATTACTAGTTCCACTTAAAGCAGCAAAAGGAAACATGGGTAACATCAGTGTCAATAAGGGAAGTCACTGAATGGAACATTAACCCTGATTGTCTTTTGATTAACTTGCTTGTCTAAAAGCAAGCTAACTACCCTGCTATTTTTTGTTACTGTGGAAAAACTATTGTGCATTTATTTTTTTCCCTCATCCATTAAAATATTTTAGTAGTTATGAGAAAACATGCTGGCTGGCCTTCTAAATTCCTTAAGGGAAGGGGATGTATCTAGTTATATTTTTATCCAACTTGCCACCATCACCCCTGTTCTCTCTGCCAAAAAGAAAGCACAGAGGTGAGCAATAGATATCCCTCCAGTGAATGAACAGCTACTTTATGTAAATAGTTGAGTCTTATATAATGGATTTCCTTTAGTTATACATTTGCTTATGTATACACAGAATTTGAGGATGACAGATTTAGAACTGGAAGGGAAAACAGAGGTCATCAAGTCAAAGCCTCTCATTTTAAAGGCAAAGAAACTGAAGTCTGGAGAGGTTAAGTGATTTACTTAAGCTCACATAGGTAGTAAGTGGAACAGTCAAGATTCAAATTCAGACCCTATTACTCCAATATTAGCACTCTTTCCATTGAGCCATAATCTCATTTCAATATATCAACATATTAATTATCTTTAGAATTTTTATTTAAAATTAATTAAATTTTGAATTTAAAGTAGAAAAGTGTTAGCCAAATACATTAGAAAACAGAACACTTATTGATAGTAAATAGATACTCTTCCAGGGTGAATGAGGGTATATACTCTCTTAAGAATGAAAAGAAAACTGGGAAATTAAGTCTGTTTTCTTATATTTTTTTAACAAATGCTTTATTAGCTTCTGGTTGACATCATTCATTTCCATCAGATTTTGAGTTACAATTTTTTCCCCATCTTTTCCCTACCCACAACCCCAGAATAGCAGTCCCACAAGATATGGACTCATCCAATCTGCTCTCTCCCATATATTCTCCTATACCCCCTTCGACTTTCCCATTAGGGCAAGGTGAATTTCTGAGCCCCAATGCCTGAACATCTTATCTCCCAATTACATGCAAAATAGTATTAATAATAGTATTTATATACATGTGAAACACTTAATTTTATGACTTCAAATTTCAGATCCATTCCCTTCCTCCCTTGTCACCCACTCCCTCTGGGAAAATAAGCAATTCAGTATGTGTTGTACATGTATAGCCATGAAAAACATTACCATAGCAGATATATTGTAAATGACTGCTTATATTTCCCTCCCACCCATCCCCCACCTGGTCCATTCCCTACTTTGATCCTGTCCCTCTTTGAAAGTGGGTACTTCCAACCTCCCCTCCCCCCAGAATGCCTTCCCCTCCATTATCTCCCTTCTCATCCCTCTTCCCCCTACTCTCCTGCAAGGTGAGATATGCCATTTAATATGCATGTGATTCTCTCCCTGAGCCAAATTCAATGAGAATAGGGTTTTGCCTTTTTGCCTTCCTGTTCTTCCCTTCCCCTGCAACTACTACTTCCCCTTGCCTCTTCTACATGAGATAATTTACCCTACCCTGTATCTCCCCATCTCCTCTTGTCACTTTCCTCTCTCACCTCTTAACTTCACCCCTTAAGTATCGTCCCTTCCCACCAAATTCAACCTGTGCCCTCTATCCATGTATACATGTAAACATATATACACACATTCACATATGTATTCATATGTCCATATACCCTTCAATTATTTTCATAACGAGAAAGGTTTCATCAGTTACAGTTATTGCTTTTCCCTGTAGGAATGTAAATAGTTCAACTTTCATAAGTTCCTTTTGATTTCTTTTCTCTGATTACCTTCTCAAGCATCCCTTGCTTCTTGTGTCTGAATGACAAATTTTCTATTCAACTCTGGTTTTTACTCAAGAATGCTTGAAAGTCCTCTATTCCACTGAATAACGATACTCAATTTTGCTGGGTAGGTGATCCTTGGCTTCAATCCCAGCACTTTTGCCCTCTGGAATATCATATTCCATGCCCTTCCATCCCTCAGTGTAGAAATACCAGGTCTTGTGCTATTCTGATTGTGTTTCCACAATATTGGGATTGTTTCTTCCTGGCTGCTTGTAGTATTTGCTCCTTCATCTGGGAGTTCTGGAACCTGGCTACAATATTCCTAGGAGTTTTCTTTTTGGGATCCTTTTCAGGAGGAGATCGGTGGATTCTTTCAATCTCTATTTCCCCCTCTGGGTCTAAAACATCAGGGAAACTTTCCTTCAGAATTTCTCGAAGGATGATTTCTAGGTTATTTCTTTGATCATGACTTTCAGGTAGTCTAATTTAAATTATCTCTCCTGGATCTATTTTCCAGGTCAGTGGTTTTTCCCGTGTGATATTTCTCATTGCCTTCTATTCTTTCATTGTTTGGATCTGTTTAACAGCATCTTGATTTCTCATAAAGTCACTTGCTTCCATTTGCTCCAGTCTAATTCTGAAGGAATGAATCTCCTCAGTGAGCTTTTGAGATTCTTTTTTCCATCTGGCAAATTCAACTTTTTAAGGCATTCTTCTCCTCTTTGCCTTTCTGAGCCTCTTTTGCCATTTGAGTTAGTCTATTTTTTAAGGTGTTGTTTTCCTCAGTCAGGCTGTTGACTGTCATTTCATGCTTTTCTTGCATCTTTATCATTTCTCTTCCCAGTTTTCCCCCCACTTCTCTTATCTGCTTCTTAAGGTCCTCTATGGACTGTAGCCAGCTTGTATTTTCCTTTGGGGATTTTGGAGCAGGATTTCTGACCTCACAGTCCTCCTCCTGTTCCATGCTTTGATCCTCTTTGCCCCCAAAATAGGAGTCTAACGTTGCATTTTTCTGTTTATTTTTTTTTTTCATTTGCCTAGGCATATTGCCACTTAATTACTTGATCTTGGGGCTTTTTGCCACAGTAGGACTCTGCCACCAGACAAGAGAGCTTCTGTCCCAAACATGGTGTCTTCACAACTTCCAGGAGGTTGGTTGGCCTTTGTAAAGCCTCCACCTGCTCTGGCAAATTGGATACCCACCTCAGGCCTCCCCCCCAGTCCACAATCCAGATCCAAGCAGTTTAAAGCAAGAGAGATTAACCCCCAGACAGATTGCTGGATCTCTCTACAGTTCACCAGGAGTGGAGCTGCCACTGACACTGCAAAATGGCCTCTGTGCCGTTTTTCCTCAGCAGCTTTTCGCCCCCAGGAGAGGAACCCGGCATGTTCCCCAAATACTGGTCCCAAAGTCCATAGGGTACTAACCTCTCTTTGTCCTAGGCATATCTCTGCTGATAATTCTGGAATTGCTTCAGCTGCTGGTGTTCTGGGGTCCCTCCAGTCGGCTGCTGGCCTACAGCTCACACAGGCCTGGGCTAGGCTCCCAGAGTGCTGCCCTGTCGGTTCTCAGGGCACTGTGCTGCCTGCTCTCAAAGTGCTGCTCTGGCTGCTCCCTGGAGGGCTGCTGGGCTGTCCTCAGCAGAAGGTTAGCTTCTCTGTGTCGTTCTGTGGGTGCTGGGGCTCCAAAAGTTGTTCAGATTCCCCTTTTACATTGTTTGAGGGTGGTGTGGGGCAGAGCACCTTGGAAGTGCTGTTTCTACTCTGCCATCTTGGCTCTGCCCCCTCTTTTCTTATTTTTAATACATTTATTTTTTTATTTCTTTACCTTACAGAATTTCTCTACCTCCTCTCTCCCAGAGGGCTATCTCATAAAATAAAAACTATTTTAAAGAAAAAAGAAAAAAAGAGAAAAAAAATTACAAATAAGTAAAACCAATTAATATATAGGAAAAAAAATCAGAAAATGAATTCAATTTGCCAAACCAGGAAGCCTTCCACTTCTTCAAATTTATAGGATAGAGGTGTACTGGAGCCAGCTGAACCAGTTCAGAAGAGCCAAATGTTAAATTTTCAGTGAAAGTATTTACACCTCTGAAATAATTGAATGCTACATGTTAGGGCTTACATTATTGTTTTGTTGATTTTCTAGAGTTAAGAACTAATAGGAAATGTTTTATAAATATAAATTTAATTTGAAAGTATGGAAAGCATCTAGGTGGCATAGCAAATAGAAAACTCTGGCCTTGGAGTCAGGAGGAGCTGAATTCAAATGTGACCTTAGACACTTACGAGTTGTGTGACCCTGGTCATATCATTTAACCTCAACTGCCTCCAGAAAAGAAAATGTGTCAAATACCCTTTATTTTTAAGAATTGGTTGTTAAGCTTTAACCAGTACAGTGCTAGATGGAGATGGTGAGATGTCTTCTCATTTCTTCTTTTTGGAAGGGCCAGGCTTGTTCTTTAAAATTCTGTAACATTCACTTTTGATTATTTTGTGGTACTTTCCATTTAATTTATTGCAGTCATTCTGTATATCATTCTCTTGGTTCTGCTTACTTCACTCTGCATTTGATTGGCTTCTCCATACTTTGTGTCATATTTGTTACTTCTTTCAGGACAGCAATACACCATCATATTAATATGTGGGGATTTAATTAGCCATTCCACAATCAACAGGCAACTATTTTGTTTCCAATTATTTGCTACCAGAAAAAGTGATGTATAAATATATATTTTCCTTTACATGGCAATTGTCATGTTATACGTGTCATTTTTGAAAAGCTTAGTAATAGGAATTGTGTTAAAGTTATAGTCTCTAACTGTAAAAATCCAAATTACTTTTGAAAATAGTGATACTAATTTACAATCCCATCAAAAATTAACTTTCCACAGGTCTTTCAAAATTGTCTTCCCATCATTTGTCATCTTTACCATTTAACTGGATATGAAGTGAACTCTTAATTTCTTTTGATTTGCATTGCTTTTATTATTAATTTGGGGCACTTTTTCATGAGATTGTTAATAGTTTGAAGGTCTTTTGAGAATTATTTGTCCACATTTTTTAAGCACTCAACTTTTGGAGGATGATTTTTTTTATTTTATTTTTGGAGGGCAGTTGGGGTTAAGTAACTTGCCCAAGGTAACATGGCCAGGTTTTTGTTTGTGTGTGCATTAAGTGTCTGAGGCTGCATCTGAACTCAGGTCCTTCTGACTCCAGGGCCAGCACTCTACTCACTGCGCCACCTAGCCTCTCCAGATGATTTTTTGATAAGTCTATTTTCATAACAATTATTGCTAAATGTAAAAGATCCCCTCTCTCAAAAAAGATCTATAGAATCAAAGGATAAGCAACTAATTTAGAGATAGAAATGGTCATATAAATTATCCAGTCTGATTGTCTTCTTCTTCCAAATGGAGAAACTGAGATTCACATATCCTGAGTAGCCATAAATCAGCAGAGTTTAAGTATTAACTTTTTTCTTTTCACAGATAACATTTTTATAATGGAGAATACCTTATTCTCATTGTGGGTACTTTAAAAATAGCAAGAAAGAGTTGAGGAAAAGCTGGCACAGAGTTTCTCAATTCTCAAGATCCCAAAATCAATTTGGCTCAGGAAACCTGTCTTTCAGAAGTACATCACTTTCTATCATACAATTTCATTTCTTCGTTTGACTTATTATTACCAATCTACATCAATGCATTATACATCAAAGTTCAGTATTTCCATTTCTGTTTACTTTGCTAACATGCTATAAGCGAATGAAGAGAATTATCTCAAACAATCCCTATGGATCCCTGAACTGAACAGACAAGAGAACTGTGCTGTGTAATTCCTAAATATATTCATTGCTCCCTACTCTGCAAATGCTTTTGTTTGGAGCAGAGCCAAATGAGCAGCATGTTTATGTCACATTTGGTTCTGCTCTAGATATCTGTTAGCATACCCCTACTGTGCTAATGTTGAATAGTCTAAATTCTCAAGGCTACTAAATTTCTATTTGTTGTTTAATCCACCGAGCTCTTCTGGCTCAAGATTATAAAATCTGTTAAGACGCCACTTACAGAACCATCATACCAAATGTAAGAACTAGCTTATTGTTGACACTTCATCAATATCATGTTCAGTCCCTTCTCGTTTTTATATTCATCCACAAAACATACTTTAGTGAGACCAGAGTAGACTAAAATATGATTCTGTGTAAGGTTTTTGAAGGATGTAATTACTAGGGAAAGTAAAGCTTTGGCTCAATTCAGCTAATCTCTCTATTTTATGTCAGTTTTGACACAAATTGAAATTAATCAATACTTAAATCATTATTAAGGATGTACTGTATTCCTGTGATAGGCATTATGGGGATATGAAGAAGACTAAAATACATTCTGTGTTCTCCAAGAACTTAACAATCTAGCAAGATATATGCTTCATGTTTCTTACTCCTTCTGCATTTCTCAGGTATATCTCATAGCTTTTCTGAAAAACAGAAGCCTATTATAATAGTTCAGATGTGACATAAGGGACTAAGAAATAATAAATACTTATTAAATGCCTCTTCTGGGCAGAATATCGGGTTGAGCTCTACAAGATTCAGATGTGTTCCCTGGTAAAAAAAAGTTTCTTCAAGTTAATGTTCTCAATAAGAGAATAATACTGAAGATGGTTATCAAAAATCCATCAAAAATGTATTTAGTGCCTGATGTGTGCTGGATACAAGTCAAAAAAACAAAACAGGGCGGAGCCAATATGGCAGAGTAGAAACAGTACTTCCATGACTCCCTAGCCCACACCAATTAAAAATTATGTAAAAGGGGGTCTCTGAACAACCTCTGGAGCTCCAGAACCCATAGAACAACACAGAGAAGCTAAATTCCACTGAGGACTGCCCAGCAGCCTGGCAGGTAGCAACCAGCACAGCACTCTGGGAGTTGAGCCCAGGACCATGTGGTTTTAGCCCCAGGGTGGCCGGAACAGCAGCTGGCTGGAGGGACCCCAGAACACCAGCAGCTGTGGCTTTTCCAGAATTACAACACATATATGCCTAGGACAAAGTGAGAGGTTAGTGCCCTATGGAATTTGGGAACAATATTTGGGAACGTCAGCTTCTTCCCCTGGGGGTGAGAAGCTGCTGAGGAGGTGGCACAGCTGCCATTTTGCAACTTCAGTTGCAGCTTCAGTTCCTGGCCTGAGAACTATAGGTGGAACCGGCAATCAGTCTGGGGGGGGGGGGGGAATAGCTCTTGCTTTAACCTCCCTGCATCTGCATTGTGGTCTGGAGTGGAGGTCTTGGGTTGTGTGACCAGCTTGCCAGAGTGTGTGGGGGCTTCAGGGGGGGCACACAACTAATACCTCCAGCAGTTGAGAAAACCCCAACATTTGGAATGGAAGTTTCCCTGGCTGGTGGCAGAGTCCTACTGTGGCAAGAAGCCCAAATGTCAAGTAATTAAGTGGCAAAATGCCTAGGCAAAGGAAGCAAAATAAACAGAAAAATTCAACATTACACTCTAATTTTGGGGGCAAAGAGGATAAAAGCATGGAATAGGAGCAGGACTGTGAGGTCAGAAATCCTTCACCAAAAGCCCCAAATAAAAATACAAGCAGGCTACAGACCATAGAGGACCGTAAGAAGGATTTTAAAAATCAAACAAGATAATTGGAAGAAAAATTGGGAAGAGAAATGATAAAGATGCAAGAAAAGTATGAAATGACAGTCAACAGCCTGACTGAGGAAAATAACACCTTAAAAATAGACTAACTCAAATGGCAAAAGAGGCTAAAAAAGGCAATGAGGAGAAGAATGCCTTAAAAAGCCGACTTCGCCTGATGGAAAAAGAATCTCAAAAGCTCACTGAGGAGATTCATTGCTTCAGAATTAGACTGGAGCAAATGGAAGCTAGTGACATTATGAGGAATCAAGATGATGTTAAACAGATCCAAGCAACTGAAAGAATAGAAGGCAATGTGAAATGTCTCATGGGAAAAACCACTGACCTGGAAAATACATCCAGGAGACATAATTTAAAAATTATTGTACTACCTGAAAACTATGATCAAAGAAAGAACCTAGAAATCATCCTTCAAGAAATTCTGAAGGAAAGTTGCCCTGATGTTTTAGACCCAGAGGGGGAAAGAGAGGGTGAAAAGATCCACAGAGCACCTCCTAAAAAAGATCCAAAAAAAAAAAAAACTCCTAGGAATATCATAGCCAGGTTCCAGAATTCCCAGGTCAAGGAGAAAATACTACAAGTAGCCAGGAAGAAGCAATTTCAATATTGTGGAAACACAATCAGAATAGCACAGTACCTGGTAGCTTCTACATTGAGGGATTGAAGGACATGGAATATGATATTTCACAAGGCAAAGGACCTGGGATTAAAACCAAGAATCACCTACCCAGTAAAACTGAGTATCTTGTTTCAGGGGAAAATATGGTCATTTGGTTGAATAGAGGACTTGCAAGCATTCTTCAGGAAAAAACAAGAGTTGAATAGAAAATTTGACATTGAGACACAAGAAGCAAGAGATATTTGAGAAGGTAAACAGGGAAAAGAAATCAAAAAGAATTTATCAAAGTTGAACTATTTACATTCCTACATTTAAAAACAATAACAATGACTGATGAAACCTCTCTCAGTATGAAAATAATTGAAGAAGGGTATATGGGCATATGAATACTTATGTGAATGTGTGTATATATGTCTACAGGTATACATGGATAGAGGGCACAGGTTGAATTTGGTGGGAAGGGATGATGATGCTTAAGGGGTGAAGTCAAGAAGTGAGATAGGAATGTGGAAAGAAGAGGGGGGGCAAACTATCTCATGTAGAAGAGGCAAGGGGAAGTAGTAGTTGCAGGGGAGGGAAGAACAGGAAGGCAAAAAAGAAAACCATATACTCATTGAATTTGGCTTAGGGAGAGAATGGCATATATACTAAATGGGATATCCCCCCCAGCAGGGGAATATGGGGGAGGTTCATGAGAGGTAGGATATTGGAGGGGAGGGCATATGGGGAGAAGGGAGGTTGGAGGCACCCACTTTTCAAAAGCCACAGGATCAAATTAGGGAATTGACCAGGTGGGGCGTGGGGTGGCTGGGAGGGAAATATAGTCAGTCTTTTACAATATATCTACTATGGTAATGTTTTGCATAGCTATACATATACAACATATACTAAATTGCTTATCTGCCCAAAGGGAGTGGGTGACAAGGGAGTAAGGGAATGAATCTGGAATTTAAAGTTTTAAAATTAAATGTTTCAAATATATATAAATACTATTATTAATACTATTTTGCATGTAATTGGGAAATAAGATGTGCAGGCATTGGGGCACAGAGATTCACTTTGCCCTAATGGAAAAGTCGAAGGGGTATGGGAGAATATATGGGAGAGAGCAGATTGGGTGAGGGGATATCTTGTGTGACTGCTATTCTGGGGTGGTTAGTAGGGGAAAAATGGGGAAAAAATTGCACCTCAAAATCTGGTGGAAATGAATGATGTGAACCAGAAGTTAATAACATATTTGTTAAAAAAAAACAAACAAACAAAAAAAAAACAAAACCAAACAATAAAAACAAACAATTCCTAATGGCAAAAACAAAAACAAAAAACAAATAAAAAAAGCACTTTAATGCAGCAGGAAAAAGTTACATATAAAATGATACAAAATTTATATAGCATAAATAGAATTCTACAGATATAGTAAATAGTTAAATATAGTAATCATAGCTGCTTGCATTTCTATAGCATTTTAAAGTTTGCGAAACTATATGGTCTGCATCACCTCACTAAAATAGTTTGAGGGGAAGACATTATTGTTTGTAAGACTCAGGAAAGGTTTCAAGAATAAAATGGTGCTGCAGGACCCTATTAAAAGAAGAGAAGGACTTTATGAGTCAATAGTAAGAAGGATATACATTCCCCGCTTGTGGAATGAAATATCAAAAAAGAGATAGGCATGATGAAGTGTTCCTTATGAGGAACACAGAATGCTATTTTCTCCAAATTGCAGAAGAATAGAAGACTGTACATTAAGTCCAGATAGATAGGTTGGGTGTATAAGGTTTTATAAGGCTTTAAAATGTAAACAAATGAATATATATATATATATATATATATATATATATATATATATTCATTTGTTTAAATAATTCAATTTGTTTAAATTCATTTATATATATATATAAATTCATTTCTTCACATTATATATATATATATACATTTATATATATAATGTAAACAAATATATATATATGTGTGTGTGTGTGTTTGTGTATTTGTATGTGTGTATATTTCTGGAAGTGATAGAACATCATTATATATGTTTAAGGCAGTCACATGGTCAAGTCTGCATGTAAGAATATTACTTTATTTGCAGTGAATAGGATTGAATGAGGTGTTGAGACATAATTCTGAAGGTTATTGCAATAACCTTGGGAAAGGTGATAAATGCCTGAATTAAGGTGGTAGTTATCTGAGTGGAGAGTTGTGAGGGTAGAAAGAGCATGTTTTGGCAATTGATTGGATATATGTGGTATGGATGAGAGAGGAGATAAAGCCAATTCCAAGATTACCAACTGGGAAGACTGAAAAGAAGGCAGTGCCTTCTACAGACATGGAAAAAAAAAATTAGAAGGGGGAAGAATTTGGAGCAAGATTATGAGTTCAATTTTGGACATGGAGATCCATTTTGAAATTCTCAAGTGGTGATGTGAGAGGGAAACTCAGTGGAGAGCTTATGGATGGATATTCAAAGTTCATGGGAGAGTGGGAAAACAAAATAATAAACTGGGATTGTGTCAACAGGTATTGAGAAAAAAAAGATATATGCCGGAGCCAAACAAGAGTCTAATGAAAGGCAGTTTCTAAGAATAAACCAGCATGAATTTATCACAAAAGCAAAAGGCTAGAAGTCTCTTATGAATCCTAGCTCTCTACTTAAGAGTATAGCTTATTATTGTTGTTAAGTCATTTCCTTCATGACCTCATTTGGGGTTTTCTTACCAAAGACACCAGAGTGGCTTGCCATTTCCTCCTCCAGCTCATTTTATAGATGAGGAAACTGGGGCAAATAGGTTAAGTGGTTTGCTTGGGTCACACAACTACCAAGTGTCTGAGGCCAGATTCCAACTTAAGAAGATGAGTCTTCCTGACTCTGGGATTGTCAAGCTATCCACTCTGCCACCTAACTGACCCAATAGCAGTGTAACCCAAAGCAACTCACTTAAACTCGCTAAATCTAGTTTTTATGAATGATGTTGTGATACAATTCTAAATTAAGCTTTACAAAATTCTATTCTCACAAGAAATCTGTGGAGTAGGCAGTTTCATGTATTTTTATACCCATTTTTAAGTTCAAGGAATTGAGACTCAGAGGGGATAAATAATTATCCCATGAATAAAAAATTACTGAAAGTGGGACCCATAATGGAAAATTCCAATAATATAATGTATTATATTATGTTAATTCCAATAATTAATGTTAATTAATAATGTTAATTAATAATGTTAATTCCAATTCCCATATTTTTTCTATATAGTAATTCTCCACTTAAAATATCAGAGGATTTGACTAGATTGTTTATAGTTTTTGTTTCGCTTCTCCTCCCAGCACACATGGGTCCTTAGCATCCAATTATCTGTTACATTATGTTATCTAGGCTTTCTCTTTTTCTTATTTTATGTCCTTCCAAGCAGCATAGTAAATAAAATATAATGGGAGCCTAATAAAAGCTTATTAATTGGTTAATTGATACCACTTTTTGGATTACTTGTGAATTTCATTAGCCAATGTGGAAACCAAACTCATGTCTCAGATAGAGGCATCCTTCTCTGGTCCTCATTTTGAAAAATAATCCTGAGACAGTCTGTTCTAAAAGACATGAAAATTTTCTGTCACCAAGTCAAACATTTTATCTAAAATATATAATTTGATTTCTGTACACTTCTGAGTGTCTGAAAAAATATATTAATTTGCACTGGGGATGGGTGGAGGATATGCTAGTTTAAATGATAGCAAAATTAGCCCCATTTAAAAAAGTAAAGTGCTAAAGGAGAAATTAGTATTGATAGAGAAATATTAAATGAAAAACTAACCTTAATAGTGTTGTGGTTATGGTACTTGTTAAAAACAGAAAATTAATTTTTCATGCTGTTTTGGTAAAGGTCCTACCTTTATTGAACAAATTATCTTGCAGTTAGAATTTTTGTCCCAACCAATGTAGTATGTTGGCATATAATATATAACATATGCATATTTATTCAGTATGCACATATGAGATTGCATGCCCATACTGTTTAAAATGAATGCTTATTATTTAACAATTCAAAATTAAGTCAGTTAATATAAGCAAGTTATTACAAGGAGACCCCAATTTCTTTTTATCTTGCTTAAAAATGTTTTGAGACAGCTAATTTACAGCCTTTAGATACTGATGCATGGGAAAAATAGAAAAAAATACTCTGAGCTTAGCAGGAACATCTATAAACTGAATAAGAAATAGAATTCTTATAAAAAATAATGCAGAAAATACTGTGGGGTTGGTGAAAATTTTATTTTCTCAGGGGTAGGCACCGTTTACTGTGCCACTACAACTTGAAAAAATAATTTTCTTGATAAAAATGGAATGAAATGTGATTGTATGAAACTCTTCTTGGGATGTCCTTGTAGGAGGAATAGAATGGATACAGCATGACTGATCAGATTTTTTTTTTTCATTTACTAGCAGTCAATTAGACAGAGCTGACAATGTGGCAATTGAAATATGAGCATAATAAAGGAACTAAATAAAACAAGAGATTCAAAGAGGCACAAGGGAAGAGGAGTGGATTCCAGGCAGGACAGATAGTCACCATGAAGACACAGAGACAGGGTATTTAATACCATGTGTGAAGGGCAGCAAGTAGGCCTGTTTGGCTTAACCATAGAGTATTTTCAGGGGAGTTATATATAAGTATAGAATTGTAAGTTGGGACAGATTGTGGAGAGTTTTCAGTGACAAATGCAGGAGTTAATATTTGATCCTATCAGTTAAAGGGAGTCGTTGGAGTTTTTAAGTAGGAGAGTGGGATTGTCAGTATGGTGCTCTAGGAGAATAACCTTGCCAACTTAGGGGAGGGGAGATTGAAGTGAAAGGAGACAGGAGGCAAAGGGACTAATTGGAAAGTAGTTCAAAAGCCTATGCAGAAGGTGAAAACACCTTGAAATAGGACAACTGCTATAAAAGTAAAGAGAAATAGATGTATCTGAGAGATATCTATGGTTAAAGAAATGAAAAAAATAGTTACTGATTGGATTTAGGGTGTGAATCAAGTAAAGTCAACAAGCATTTATTAAGCCTTTCAATGTGTCAGGTACTGTGCTGAGTGTTTGGGGTAAAAAGAAAGATTAAAAAAGTTTCTGGTCTCAAGGAACTCATGATTCTATGGAATAAACAGTATGCAAACAATGGCAAGGAAATATTATATAGTTGGCATTTATAAAGACAGTCAATGTTTTCAAAATGTTTAATAGATATTTTCTTATTTTATCCTCAGAAATGGTTCCATGAGATAGATGGTATTACGAATCTTAGAGAAAAGGCAATGTTATTAAGGGGTATCAGGAAAGGAACAGTGAGAATTTCATATAATGAAAATGCATTAGGTTGAGAGGTGGTTTGCTATATGCAAACAAGCCTGAATGAGATTCACATTCAGGATGATAGCAAGAGTCCAAATACTGTTTACTGGAAGTATGGTTGTCATTGTTGTTGTTGCTGCTGTTGCTATTGCTGGTGTTGTTGTTTAGTTGTTTTTAGCTGTGTCCAAATTTTGTACCCCTAAAGATACTGGAATGGTATGTCATTTTCTTCTCCAGCTCATTTTACAGGTGGAGAAACTGAACAAACAGGATTAAGTGTCTTAGCTGGGGTCACATAGCTAATAAGTGTCTGAGGTCAGATTTGAACTCAAGAAGATGAGTCTTCCTAACTCCAAGCCCTGAACTCAATCAGCTTTGCCACCTAGTTGTGGAAAGATATTGAGTTATGATATGAATATGTTGAAATATCTTTGTGTAGTCAATTTCCAGGGTTCAATAGGGTCTTGATGATGCAGAACTAGAGCTCAGGAGTGAAACTTGGAAATAAACTGGATAGAAAGGCCTGGAATCATATGCACAGGGTTAACATTTGAACCAAAAGAAACTGAGAAATTTACCAAATGAGAATGTATAGAATAAAGTAAGAAAAAGTATAGAAGAGAAGGTATAGAAAGTATAGAGAAACACACTTTGGACAGTCTTGGCTACAACATTGTTAGAAGCCATCACATAAACAATAATTCAACTAAGGAGACTGAGAAGTGGTGGCCAAACCGATAGGAAGAGAACCAAGGGAGAACAGTGACCTGAAAACCCAGGAGCACCTATCTTTCTATTTACCATTCATTTATAATGATCATCTATTACTGTATATGTATACATTTATAGTGCACCTGTTTATATATGTATGTTATTATACACACACACACACACACACACACATATATATCTATATAGATCATTAGAGATGTACATATAGACATATGTATAGATATATGTATGGACACATAATGAAAAGATAGATTATAGAAAGATAGACAATTTTCTGATTGACGAATTTAAGAAGTCTGTGAAGAAAGAAAATAAGGGGTGTACAGAACAGCATATTCCTATTGTAGTGTATTAGGTAAGGATTCAGTCTTAGAGCATTCACAATTTGCGCCTGCCTGACTCTAATCTAATAGAGACTTAGTAAGTCTGCTTTTGGTGTGTGTATAATAGAGGACCATTTTCCTCATTTCAGAATATGCAAATTAATTTCTATTTCTTATTGTCTTACTATATAGTGATGTTTAAAAGCCTGTTAGTTTGTTTCAGAGGTGGAAGCAAGTGTGCATATGAAGGGCTAATGTGGAAAATATCATACTTTTCACTTCTTGTTATTGAATTATGAAGATTGAGATTGGGTTTCCATAAAAAGTTGGGAAGGAGGCCCTTATCTTACATTTGGCTATAATGTACAATATACCCAAGTCAACTATATTTCTCTTTTCTTTTTGTATTTTGTTTTATCCCTTCATTTTAGGTAATCCTTGATCCAACCCAATAATGAATTTACCTAGCAGTTGAGAAACATATTTTTCCAAGAAGCTAGCCTAATTGGCCAGGAGATCAATTTATCTATCAACCATCCCACAATCAAAAGTGAATTTGGTGGAGACTCCACAAAGCAAATAAAGAATGACCAAGTCTAGGAGTTATCCATTAGTAACATATTTTCCATATTACCTTACTACCCTTAGCTTTAAGTTTTATTTCCTTTTCCTCAGGACCCAAATGCGTACAAAGAAGATACTTCAAAGGATTCTCTAAAAATGTTTTTCCTTGCTATTCCAAAACAGTAAATTCTTCATAAAAGTAAATAAACATCAAAATAGTGGCTTATGAAAATAATATTATAAATTTGGTCCAAAGAGTTATACTTAGATACCTAGGGTAAGGAGAAGTTCTATTGCATTCTAATGATATATACTGCCAGTGTTAGTTGGGTTTGGCAAATAGATCCAAAGTAATCAGCAGAAAAACTATGCAAGTTCATTAAGATCACTTCATTTTCCAAATATTGTAATGAAACTCTGTCATTTCCACTTTCTAGTCTCTCTCTTCTCCAAAGTATTCTCAACACAATTATCAAAATAATCTTTTGGAAAAATGTATTGGTCTGGGCTTTCTGATTTGTTGCTCAGAAAACAAACAAAAGAAAATAAAATGAGTCTTCTGTAATATGAAACCCTCCACAATCTGGTTCTAAACCATTTCCCCCATGTTAATGATGTTTACATTGCATTTCTTCAGATAATATTCATTCAAGCCTAGCTATTATGTTCTCAGACATTCATATGCCACCTCCCTGGAGTCTTGACTTCCAAGATAGTTAAATCTGCTTTTCTACCTATCACCTAAAACATACAAAAACTATGCAACCATTTAAATTTTCAGAGTTCCAATTAGCTCTCTCAGACTATAAATTGCCGAGGTTTTGTCAATTTGCATTGCTAATGTGATTTTTTTCAACAGGAGTTTTTTATACCAAATTAAATGAAAGGCCCCCATCCCCTTATCAAGCATAAAAAAACGATGTGTATTCTGCCCTCCTTAGGGCACTTGTGAACTATTATATTCTGTTCTTGTTGCCACAATATACAAAGGACACTGATAAAATGAAGAGACTCCAAAGAAGTGCAATGGGAATGGTGATGCTTTTTGGGTGGTGGAGCCAAGATGGTGGAAAGGAAGCAGTAACTTCTCTAAGCTCCCCCTTGAATCCCATCACTAAACCTTAAAAAGTGAACCTGAATGGATTCTGGAGTGACAGAATCCACTTGGAGACAGAGCGTGGCAGAATTCAGCCCAGGAAAGGCCCATGGGTACAGACAGGGGACCATGGAGCATGTGGGGTCTGTACAGTTCAGACTTGAGAGCAGACAAGCAGACCACACCAGAGAGAGAAGAAGCCCCAGCCTGCAGACTTACCAATCCCAAAAATGAATCACAGCCATCTCACCTGCATCTCATCAGGTTACAGGAGGAATCACTGGAGCCAGGTAAGAGAGGGCTGGGGCCCCAGCAGAGACAGCAGCTTCTCCTGGGGCTATCAGCACCCAGCCTGGAAGTTTAGAAATCACCTGCCCATTTGAGCAGGAGCCAGAATGAAATGAAAAAGTGAAGCTCTGATTCCTCCTCCATGAAGTAGAAAACACAAAGATAAGTCTCCTACCCAGAGAGAAATCCTAAGATAGTGGAAACAGCCTCAGGCTTGGGAGTCATCAAGAAGAGGTGTAACTGAGGCAGCAAGGAGTCTTAAGAGAAGAGAGGGAGGTCTCCCAACAAACCCCACCTCACCTGACCAACAAAAGCCTGCCTGAGCTATAGCCCAGTGGTATAGAGGCGGAAATCTGAAGTGGCCAGACTACCCCTTATCCACAAACTACTCTGTGCTCATCAGGATACCTCCTTGAGACTCCAGCCTTAGCCTCAAATTAGACACCCAGAGGCTACAGCATTCAAAGTGAACAACCAGGCCCTTAGCTCACAGCCTGAGAAATTAAGAATTAGGAAATTACAATGGGAAGGAAGGAAGCTGAGAAGGAGAAGGGGAAGGCAAGAAAATTGATCCAAGCTTATTATGTAGGTCAAGAACAACAAAATACAGAGGAGAACTTGGACTCTTTACCCACACCTGAGAAGGAAATATGAACTGGTCTCAAGCCCAAATAGCATTCTTGGAGGAGCTTAAGAAACATTTTAAAGACCAAATCAGGGAGACAGTGACCAACTTGGAAAACAGTTTCACTGAAGAAAACAAATCCTTAAAAAGTAAAATTAGTGAAGTAATTGTAGAAAATACTTCCCTAAAAAGGACCTTCAAAAAGTAACTGAAGACTATAATTTGCTAAAAATTAGAATCAATCAAATTGAAACTCAGAACTCTGTGATGCACCCAGAATCAATCAAACAAAATATCATGATTGAAAAATTGGAAGCAAATGTAAAATATCTCACTGGAAAAACAGCTGACCCAAATAACAGATCCAGGAGAGATAACTTAAGGATTATTGGTCTACCAGAAAGCCATGATGAAAAAAGCAGCCTAGACAACATCCTCCAAGAGACTGTCAAAGAAAACTGTCCTGAAGTCCTGGAATCAGAAGATAAAATAGTTATTGAAAGAATTCACCGGACTCCTCCTGATACAGATCGCAAATTGAAAACTCCAAGAAATATAGTAGCCAAATTCCATAATTGGAAGGTTAAGGAGAAAATACTGCAAGCAGCCAGAAAGAAACAATTCAGATATCACGGAACTACAGTCAGGATCACACAGGACCTAGTAGGTTATACATTATAAGATTGGAAGGATTGAGATTTGATATTTCGTTGGGCAAGACATCTAGCACTACAACCAAGGATTAACTACCCAGCAAAACTGAGCATAATCTTTCAGGCAAGGAGATGGTCTTTTAATGAAATAAGGGACTTCCAGACTTTCCTTATGAAAAAGCCAGAGCTCAATGGAAAATTTGATCTCCGATACAAGACTCAAGAAAGACATAAAAAGGTAAGTAAGGAAAATACAGACTCAAACATACATACATGCACACACCCACAGTCATGCACACATACACATAACTTGCTATGCAACAAGAGCAAAATGTTCACATCCCTATGTGAGGACCTGATAACTGTCAATATTGAAATTTTTGTGATTAGCATGACCTTCAAAAGGGTTATATATAGGTAGAGGGTGTGGGTATGAATGCACTATCATGAAGACTTAAAAAAAAAACTTATTAAGGGGATCAAAGGGACTGTAATGGGAAAAAAGGAGAGTATCAGATAGGAAAAGGTAGAATATGCCATCTGAAAAAGGCATAAAACCACACTATAATAGAGGGGAAAGAAAGAGGGAGAGGAACATCATTTAAACAATATTCTCACTGGTTCTGGTTCAAAGATGGATCAACATAATCTGTTAAGTTTAAGATTCTAAGGTGAATAGACATGTAAATTCATTAAATAGAGGCAAAGGAGGGAGGGAGAGGAGCACTGTTTGAAATTTACTCTCATTGGTTTGGTGTCAAACAGGGAGTAACTTACTCTGATAAATATAAAAAAAATTGTTGTGTCCTATAGGCAGTAGGAGGGTAAGGGGGATGAAAAGGAGGAGATTAAAGGGGGGATTAGAGGGGAGGAAAATAGTAGTGAGTGGAGAGTGTAGGTTAAGAAGGGGGGGGTCACTGGGTGGAAACACTGAGGGAGGGGGTGGTCAAAAGGGAAAACATCAAGGAGGGGAAGGGAGAAGGAAGAAACAAAAACAGAAGAAGAGAGGGAATAGGATGGAGGGGAAGAGACAGATAGTCATCATTACTGTAAATGTGAATGGGATGAACTCTCCCATAAAACAGGCAGAAAGAAGAATGGATTAAAAACCATAATCATGCAATATGCTCTCTACAAGAAACACATTTCAAACAAAGGGATACCCACAGGGTAAAGGTAAAATGTTGGAGTAGAATTTATTATGCCTCAGCTAAAGTAAAATAAAAAAAAAAAACAGGGATAGCAATCCTTATCTCAGATAAAGCAAAAGCAAAAATAGATCTAATTAAAAGAGATAAGGAAGGAAACTATATCCTGCTAAAAATCACCATCAAGAATGAAGCAATATCATCACTTAACATATATGTACCAAGTGGTATAGCACCCAAACTCCTAGAGGAGAATTTAAGGAACTAGAAGAAGAAATAGATAACAAAACTATACTAGTCGGGGACCTTAATCTCCCCCTTTCTGAACTTGATAAATTTAACCTCAAAATAAAAAAAGAAAAACATTAAGGAGGAGAATAGAATTTTAGAGAGACTAGATATGATAGATCTTTGGAGAAAACTGAACAGGGATAAAAAGGATTTTACATTCTTTTCATCAGTGCATGGTACATACTCAACAATAGACCATGTACTAGGGCATAAAAACCTCATAATTCAGTGCAGAAAGGCAGGAATATTAAATGCATCATTCTCAGATCATGATGCAATAAAAATTATATGCAGTAAACGGCCATGGAAAGATATACTAAATCTAATTGGAAATTAAACAATTTAATCCTAAAGAATGAGTGGGTCAAACAAAAAATTATAGACACAATCAGTAATTTTATTCAAGAGGATGATAATGATGAGACAACATACCAAATCTGTGGGATACATTAAAGGCAGTTCTTAGGGGAAGTTTTATATCCCTGTGTGCATACATGAATAAATTAGAGAAAAGGGAGGTCAATGAATTGGACCTGCATTTGGAAAAGCTAGAAAAATGAGAAATTGAAAATCCCCATTTAAATACGAAATTAGAAATACTGAAAACCAAAGGAGAGATTAATTAAATTGAAATTAAAATCTGTTGAGTTAGTAAATAAAATTAAAAGCTGGTTTTACAAAAAAAAAAAAAAAACAATAATATTGATGGACCCTTAGTTAATATGAAAAAAAAAGAAAATAAAATTATGAGTATCAAAAATGAAAATTTTGAATCTACCTCCAATGAATAGGAAATCAACATGATAATTAGGAATTATTTTTCCTAATTGTATGCACATAAATATGACAATCTTAGTGAAATGGATGAATATTTACAAAAATACAAGTTGCTTAGTTTAACTGAAGAGGAAGTGAATTAGCTAAACAACCCCATCTCAGGAAAAGAAATAAAACAAGCCTCTGAACACAATGAACACCCTAATAAAAAATCCCCAGGGCCAGATGGATTTACTAGTGAATTCTATCGAACTTTCAAAGGAATTATTTTTCCTAATTGTATGCACATAAATATGACAATCTTAGTGAAATGGATGAATATTTACAAAATCACAAGTTGCCCAGATTAACTGAAGAGGAAGTGAATTACCTAAATAACCCCATCTCAGAAAAAGAAATCAAACAAGCCATCAAATAACTCCCTAGGAAAAAATCTCCAGGGCCAGATGGGTTTACTAGTGAATTCTATCAAACATTTAAAGAACAATTGATTCCAATACTCTACAAACTATTTGGGAGAATTAATGAAGAAGGAGTCCTACCAAATTCTTTTTATGACACAAATAGGGTACTGTTTCCTAAATCAGGAAGAGATAAAACAGAGAAAGAAAATTATAGACCTATTTCCCTCATGAATCTAGATGCAAAAATGTTAAATAAAACATTAGCTAAAAGACTACAACAACTTATCACAAGAATAATACACTTTGATCAGGTAGGATTTATTCCAGGAATGCAATGATGATTTAATATTAGGAAAACCATCAGTATAATTGATCATATCAACAGGAAAACTAACAGAAACCACATGATTATCTCAATAGATGCAGAAAAGGCTTTTGACAAAGTACAACATCAATTCCTATTCAAAACACTAGAAAATAGAAATAATACTAGAAAATAGAAATAAATGGAGCCTTCCTTAAAATAGTAGATAGCATCTATCTTAAACCATCAGCAACTATTATATGAAATGAGGTTAAACTAGAAGCATTTCTAATAAGATCAGGAGTGAAACAAGGGTGTCCACTATCACCCCTCTTATTCAATCTGGTACTAGAAATGTTAGCAGTAGCAATTGGAGAAAAAAAAAATCAAAGGAATCAAATTAGGAAAAGAAGAGACCAAGCTATCACTCTTTCCAGAGGATATGATGATATACTTAGAGAACCCTACAGAGTCAAGTAAAAAAAACACTCAAGATGATTAATAAATTTGGCAAAGTTGCAGGATATAAAATAAACCCACATAAATCATTGGCATTACTATATATCTCTAAGGAAATTCAACAGCAAGAGATAGAAAGAGAAATCCCATTTAAAGTCACTGTAGACATTATAAAATATTTGAGAATCTGCCTTACAAAACAAACCCAGGACTTATATGATCACAACTACAATACACTTCTCACACAAATAAAGTCAGATCTAACTAATTGGAAAAATATCAGTTGTTCATGGCTGGGTCGAGCTAATATAATAAAATGACAAATTTACCCAAACTAAATTATATATTTAGTGCCATATCAATCAATTTACCAAAAAACAACATTATAGAGTTAGACAAAATAGTAACACATTTTATTTGGAAGAACAAACAGTCTAGAATATCAAGGGAATTAATGAAAAGAAATGGTAGGGAAGGTGGACTAGCTATACCAGATTTTAATTTGTATTATATAGCAGCAGTCATCAAAACTGCTTAGTACTGGCTGAGGAATAGAGTAGAGGATCAATGGAATAGACTGGGTCCACGAGATCCAGCAGTTAATGACTATAGTAATCTATTGTTTGATAAACCCAAGGACCCCAGATTTGGGGATAAGAACTCAGGACTTGACAAAAACTGCTGGGAAACTGGAATACAGTATGTCAGAAACTGGGCATAGATCATTATCTAACACCATATACCAAAATCACGTCTAAATGGGTGCATAATCTAGGTAAAAGGACAATACTGTAAGAAATCTGGGAAAGCAAGGAATAGTTTACCTGTCAGATTTATGGAGAGGGGAAGACTTTACGACCAAACAAGAAGTAGAGAGAATTATAAAATGCGAAATGTATAACTTTGATTACATTAAATTGAAAAGCTTCTGTACAAACAAAGCCAATGTAACCAAGATCAAGAGGGAGGTGGGAAATTGGGAAAGAATTTTTACAACTTGTGTCTCTGATAAAGGACTCTTTTCTAAAGCATACAGACAACTGAGTCAAATCTATCAGAATACAAGTCATTCCCCAATTGATAAATGGTCAAAGGATATGAACAGGCAGTTTTCAGAGAAAGAAATTAAAGATATCTATAAGCATATGAAGAAATGCTCTAAATCACTATTGATTAGAGAAATGCAAATCAAAACAAATCTGAGGTACTACATCCCTCCAGTCAGATTGGCTCAGATGACAAAACAGGAAAATGACAAATGCTGAAGAAGATGTGGGCAAATTGGAACACTAATGCATTGCTGGTGGAATTGTGAACTTATCCATCCATTCTGCAGAGCAATCTGGAATTTGATACCCTTTGACCCAGCAATACCACTTCTAGGGTTATATCCCAAAGAGATCATAGAAAAGAGAAGAAGACCCCTATGTACAAAAATATTTATTGTAGTTCTCTTCATGGTTGCAAAGAATTGGAAATCAAAGGGGTGCCCATCAATTGGGGAATGGCTAAACAAGTTGTGGTATATGCATGTAATGGAATATTATTGTGCTATAAGAAATGAGGAGGAGACGGTTTTCATATTTACCTGGAGAGGCTTATACAAAGTGATGCTGAGTGAGAAGAGTAGAACCAGGAGAAAATTTTATACAATCACAGACACAACGTATGTGTGATGACCAGATATGTCGGACTGTACTCTTCTCAGCCATGCAGTTGTATAAGTCAATCCTGAGAGACTCATGAAGGAGAGAAATGCCTACATCCAGAGAAATAACTAGAAAGACCTGAGCTTTAATCCTGATGGAAGCAATCTAATTGATCTTTTTCTTTTCATTGTTTGGTTTTATTTCTTCTTTACCATTTTTCATCCCATCTAGTACAATATGCCTTTGTAACCTGACTAATGTCTAATGTGAAAGTATTTTGCAGATCCTATACTAGACTAAATGCAGTCGTGGGGGGTGGGGCAAGGGAAGGAAGGGAAATTTAAAACTCAAGGAACAATGGAATTGAATCTTGTGAACTAAAAATAAACAACAACAACAACAAAAAAGAAATTGGGTGTGGTTAGTTTAGAAAACACTCAAGGAAGTATGATAACTGTGTTCCAGTGTTTAAGTTTCTGATACGGAAAAGAGATTACAAGACTACTTCCTTTTGTCCTGCTAGAGTAGAATTTGAAGTGGTTGATGGGTGTTGTAAGTAGAAAATTTAGGCTAGATATAAGGAAAAAAAACCTTCAAATGAAAACTGTCCAAAAGTGGAATGTCATGCTATGAGAATTGGTGGTTCTTTTTCACTGGAAGTTGTTCATCACTGGTTGGAGGACCATTTGTCAGGTATGTTATGTTTGAGATGTCTTTTTGGCCTAGGTTTGACTAATCTGTCCATGTGGTATCTTCAAATGTAAAAATTCTATGATTCTCTCTTCTTTATCCCTTTGATAACTTACCTTGAACCATATTTATTGTTGTAAACCCTCTCTTTTTCCTCACATATGCAAATAAAATTTAACTTTTTTTTTTTAAGCAATGGGGTTAAGTAACTTACTCAAGGTTACACGGCTAGTCATTATTTGTGTGTGGGTGCTCATTTTCTGAGGCCGGAGTTGATCTAGGGTCATCCCAACTCCTAGGCCGGTGCTCTAACTCACTGCGCCACCTAGCTGCCCCTTTAGGGCAATTGGGGTTAAGTAACTTGCCCAGGGTTACACGGCTAGGTTTTTTTGTTTGTTTGTTTGTGTGGATTAAGTGTCTGAGGCCGGCTCCGAACTCAGGTCCTTCTGACTCCAGGGCCGGCGCTCTATTCACTGCGCCACCTAGCCACCCCTTAACTTTCTTAATATATCAATTTTATCCTTTTTATTTCCCTGTGATTTGGAAACTACCTCATATATTTTCTTAGAATTAATTAGGGAACTAATCAATAAATTAAGTGATTGATTAATGCTTAGAATTCCTCCTGTCTTGGAAAAGTAACCCACTGGGTATATCTAAACTATGGTCACTCAGTCTTGGAATATTTTCAGTTATATTTGTAGATTACTTCAATGGCTAGAAGGAGGAAGCTGCCCACCCTCTCTTGAGGTATACCATTCCACTATTTGCAGATAGATCTAATAGTTAGGAAATGTTATCTGACATAAAGCCTAATTTCACTTCTTTATAAGTAACACCTTTGCCTTTAATAATACCCTTCTCCACATGACAGTTGTTCAGGTACTTGAAAATAGCTACCATGTTTCTCCTGAGGTTTTTTTTTTCTTTTTTTTTTTAGAATAAAATATTACTTTACTAATGTGCTGCTATAATATAATGCCTCATTTAGGATAGAGACAACCCTAGACCTTTGAAAGCAATGCTAAGGGAAGTCAAGTGCTGATATATATTGCCAACATGTTAAGCTTCCAAATATTAGTAAGACCAAAGACAGAAAGCTGTCCTAGAACCTGTTAGATATTACCTAACTAAATACAGAAAGGTTTGTAAGAAAAAGTTGGTCACCAGGTAATGATTATTTTTTTTCTCACAAAAACTCATAAAACTGCACATTAAAATATTGAATATTTTTATCTGTTTCAGTGGCAGACTTCTCTCTAAAACCATAAATATGTTAAATTATCCAAAAAAGGATATCTGTTATTTTTGCACATAATATTCCCCATTCTGCCTACATGGAATAATTTTATGAATCCTCTGTGCCTTTCCACATCCCATTTTTCTTCTTCCTTTCTTTATTCTTTCCTTCCTTTCTTTATTTGTTTCATTCAAATTTTCCTCAGGATTCACCTTTTCTTGATTAACTTTACAAAAATTAGTGCACTTACTTCAGTCAATTCAAGCACTCCAACAACTTCTTCCTTATATTCTTAACCTTTGCCTTTAACACATTTATAATCCCTTTTATATGCTTTTTCTTTCATGAAAGTTAAAAACTTACTAATTTCCTACTTTATAGAAAACATTATGTTCAATGCTGGTATGACAGAAAAAATGACAAAAAAAAAAAATCCCTCCTTATCAAAGAGCTCACAATCCAGAAGGAGAGAAAGCAAATGATCCTATACAAGTAAACTATATATAGCATGAACTAGAGATAAAATCAAGGTAAAGACACATCTATTGGGAGGGAGGAGGGAAGGCTTGTTGCAGAAGGCAGGATTTTACAATAATTGGTTTATTACCAATTTTTTACAAGTTATTTATGTCTGTTTGGTTTCCCTTGATAGACTATAACAATTTTCAAGTTCATGATAGTCAACAATAAACATATTTCACTGAACGACTGACACTGAACAAGTTGTTGAGAAAGAATTTTTTAGCAGCGGCAACAAAAACATGATTATTATTTTCTAGAAGAAGGATAATAAAATAAAATAGTGACTAGAATCTCTATTAGAGTCCTAAAAACAAACAAATAAATAAATCATTGTAAAATTAATTTGTCATTGTAAATCTCTTAAGTAGAATTTGGCATTTCACTTAACCATTCCCAATTTCTATTTAAAATGTGTAACCTGTCTCAAAGAAAGTAGTGATCAATTACCTTAGGTATGCTAAAATGTAATTCATTTTTGTCATCCTAAAGCTGAGAAATACATTATTGTTTCTCTTGGTAGAATTACTCCATAAAACTGGTCAATCTGTAAGCATATAAAAATAACTTTACAATAATAAAATGAAGACTTAAAATGTGTACTGAAAATATGGTCCATTAAAATGATCCATGCTTTCAGAAACTGCTACAGTAATTTAAATTACCCAACTTCAAGACTCTACTTTCACACCCTTGACCCCAATATTGTCAGTCTGCATTATTATTTCTCTATTTATGTGCATTTATTTCCAAAGAAATCGATTCTCTTTAATATTGACCTAGTTCTAGGACTCACCTTTGTCAAGTGAAAGGTCTGGCTCAGTCAGAATGATCTGTCAGAAAGTCTTTGGTAGTTATGAAACCTCTTAGGCAGAATTGCAATGAGTAACATTTGCATACTATCACCCTTAGAAGGTGGCCCTTTAATAGGATTTTAGTGTAGCAGAATTATAGAAGGTGACACTGAGTTCTCAAAGGCTATGCTTGGAGGGCACGGACCCTGACAGCTTCTAGTATGCTGGAAAGGTTTTTATATGTATTCAAATATTTTAATACTAATCAAAAAATGAAGAAACAAAATGGATTGTGATATTCTCAATGCCTCTCAGTCATTTGTGTCAGCCTTCCCCATCTCCGTAGCATGGTTCATTCTAGGTAAATATCTGGAAAAGTCTTTTGTCCTCTTCTCTTTCCATCAAGAATGCTCAAAAGTATGCATAAACTATTTTTATGAAGATTATATAGAAAGACATTAATCAATGGTAGTTGATATTGTCTTCTGGTTGAGAGAGAGACAGAGACAGAGACAGAGACAGGCTCAATTCTAATGAGAATAGGGTTACTTCACTCCTCTCCTCATCTTCCCATCATCCTATCCAATGTAAAAACTCTTTCTTACCTGTTTTATATGAGATAATTTAGCTTATTCCACACCCTCTCTTTTCCTTTCTCCCAGGTGCATTCCACTTTCTCACCCCTTAAGTTTTTTAGATGTCATACATTCATATTCATATTCAACATATGTGCCCTCTATCTATTCTCCTTCTAACTGCCATAATAATGAGAAAGCTTTTAAAATTATGAATATCATCTTCCCATGTAGGATTGTAAACAGTTTAACTTTATTAAGTCCCTTATGATTTGTATTTTATGTTTATTTCTTATGTTTTTCTTGAGTCTTAGATTTAAAAATCAAAATTTTTATTCAGCTCTGATCTTTTCATCAAGAACATTTGAAAGTCCTCTATCTCATTGAATGTTTATTTTCCATGTGAAGGATTATACTGTTTTGCTGATTTGTGCTTGAACTCTAGCCCCTTTGCCCTCTGGAATATCATAGTTCAAGCCCTCTGATTCTTTAAAGTAGAATTTGCTAAATCTTGACTGTGGTTCCATGATATTTGAATAGTTTCTTTCTTTCTTTTTTTAAAATTTAATTTATTAGTTTAGTTTCAGTTAACAAGATTCAATTCCATAGTTCCTTGATTTTCAAATTTCCTTTACTTCCCTCCCCCCTCCCCACACGACAGCATATAGTCCAGTATAGGATCTGCAAATGCATTCATATTAGACATTATTCCAATTACAAAGGCGTATTGTACTAGGTGGGATGAAAGATGGTAAGGAAGAAATAAAACCAAACAATGAAAAGAACAAGATCATTTAGTTTGCTTCCATCAGGATTCAGGCTCAGTTCTTTCTGGTTATATCTCTGGATGGCGCATTTCTCACTTTCTTGAGTCTTTCAGGATTAACTTATATCACTGCATTGCTGAAAAGAGTCGAGTCTGTCATAGTTGGTCATCACAGATATGGTATGTCTGTGATTGTATACAAATTTCTTCTGATTCTACTCTTCTCACTCAGCATCAGTTTGTATAAGTCTCTCCAGCTAATTATGAAATCCGTCACCTCTTCGTTTCTTATAGCACAATAATATTCCATTACATTCATATACCACAACTTGTTTAGCCATTCCCCAATTGATTGGCACCCCTTTAGTTTCCAATTCTTTGCAACCACAAAAAGGGATGCTAAAAATATTTTTGTACATATGGGTCTTCCTCCCACTTCTATGATCTCTTTAGGATATAACCCTAGAAGTGGTATGGCTGGGTCAAAGGGTATGAAATTATTTATAATCATTTGGGCATAATTCCAGATTGCTCTCCAGAATGGTTGGATAAGTTCACAACTCCACCAGCAATGTATTAGTGTTCCAATTTGTCCACATCCTTTCCAGCATTTGTCACTTTCTTTTTTTGTCATCTTAGCCAATCTGACTGGAGGGATGTGATATCTCAGAGTTGTTTTGATTTGCATTTCTCTAATTAATAGTGATTTAGAGCATTTCTTCATATGCTTATAGATATCTTTAATTTCTTTCTCTGAAAACTTCCTGTTCATATCCTTTTACGACTTATCAATTGGGGAATGACTTGTATTCATATAGATTTGGCTCAATTCTCTATAAATTTTAGAGATGAGTCCTTTATCAGAGACACAAGTTGTAAAAATTCTTTCCCAATTTCCCACCTCCTTCTTGACCTTGGTTACATTGGCTTTGTTTGTACAGAAGCTTTTCAATTTAATGTAATCAAAATTATCCATTTTGCATTTTATAATGCTCTCTAATTCTTGTTTCATCCTAAAGTCTTCCCCTCTCCAGAGATCTGTCAGGTAAACTATTCCTTGCTTTCCCAAATTGCTTACAGTTTCATCCTTTCCACCTAGATCATGCACCCATTAGGACTTGATTTTGGTATATGGTGTTAGATAATGGTCTATGCCCAGTTTCTGCCATACTGTATTCCAGGTTTCCCAGCAGTTTTTGTCAAATAGTGCATTCTTATCCCAAAAACTGGGGTCTTTGGGTTTATTGAACAATAGATTGCTATATTCATTAACTGCTGGGTCTCCTGCACCTAATCTATTCCATTGATCCACTACTCTACACCTCTTCCAGTACCAAGCAGTTTTGATGACTGCTGTTGTATAATACAGATTAAGATCTGGCATAGCTAGTCCACCTTCCCTAGCATTTCTTTTCATTAATTCCCTTGATATTCTAGACCGTTTGTTTTTCCAAATAAATTTTGTTATTATTTTGTCTAACTCTAGAAAGTAGTTTTTTTTTTTTGGTAAATTGATTGGTATGGCACTAAATATATAGTTTGGGTAAAATTGTCATTTTTATTATATTAGCTTGACCCAGCCATGAGCAACTGATATTTTTCCAACTATTTAGATCTGCTTTTATTTGTGTGAGAAGTGTTTTGTAGTTGTGATCATATAGATTCTGGGTTTGTTTTGGCAAGTAGATTCCCAAATATTTTATAATGTCTACAGTGACTTTAAATGGGATTTCTCTTTCTGTCTCTTGCTGTTGAGTTTCATTAGAGGTGTACAGGAATGCTGAGGATTTATGTGGGTTTATTTTATATCCTGCAACTTTGCCAAATTTATTTATTGTCTCTAGTAGTTTTTTACTTGATTCTCTAGGATTCTCTAAGTATATCATCATATCATCTGCGAAGAGTGATAGCTTGGTCACTTCTTTACCTAATTTGATTCCTTTGATTTCTTTTTCTTCTCTAATTGCTACTGCTAGTGTTTCTAGTACCAGATTGAATAAGAGGGGTGATAGTGGACACCTTTGTTTCACTCCTGATCTTATTGGAAAGGCTTCTAGTTTATCCCCATTGCATATAATACTTGCTGATGGTTTTAAATAGATGCTATCAAATATTTTGAGGAAGGCTCCATTTATTCCTATACTTTCTAGTGTTTTTAATAGGAATGGGTGTCGTACTTTGTCAAAAGCTTTTTCTGCATCTAATGATATGATCATGTGGTTTCTGCTAGTTTTATTGTTGATGTGCTCAATTATATTGATGGTTTTCCTAATATTAAACCATCCTTGCATTCCTGGAATGAATCCTACCTGATCAGAGTGTATTATTTTTGTGATAAGTTGTTGGAGTCTTTTGGCTAATATTTTATTTAGAATTTTTGCATCTAAATTCATGAGGGAAATTGGTCTATAATTTTCTTTCTCTGTTTTATCTCTTCCTGATTTAGGAATCAGTACCATATTTGTGTCATAGAAAGAGTTTGGTAGGACTCCTTCTTCACTAATTTTCCCAAATAGTTTGTAGAGTATTGGAATCAATTGTTCTTTAAATGTTTGATAGAATTCACTAGTAAACCCATCTGGCCCTGGAGATTTTTTCCTAGGGAGTTCTTTGATGGCTTGTTTGATTTCTTTTTCTGAGATGGGGTTATTTAGGTAATTCACTTCCTCTTCAGTTAATCTGGGCAACTTGTGATTTTGTAAATATTCATCCATTTCACTAAGACTGTCATATTTATGTGCATACAATTGGGAGAAATAATTCCTCATTATTTTTTTGATTTCCTCTTCATTGGAGGTAGATTCACCCTTTTTATTTTTGATACTCATGATTTGGTTTTCTTCTTTCTTTTTTTATCATATTGACTAAGGGTCTATCAATTTTGTTGTTTTTTTCATAAAACCAGCTCTTAGTTTTATTTATTAATTCAATGGTTTTCTTAATTTCAATTTTATTAATCTTACCTTGGTTTTCAATATTTATAATTTAGTACTAAACTGGGGATTTTCAATTTGTTCTTTTTCTAGCTTTTTCAATTGCATGTCCAATTCATTGACCTCCCTTCTCTCTGCTTTAATTAAGTATGCACTCAGGGATATAAAACTTCCCCTGAGAACTGCCTTTAGTGCATCCCACAAATTTTGGTATGTTGTTTCATTATTATCATTCTCTTGAATGAAATTATTGATTGTTTCTATAATTTCTTGTTTGACCCACCAATTTTTTAGGATTAAATTGTTTAATTTCCAATTAGTTTTTAGTCTATCTTTCCATGGCCCTTTATTGCATATAATTTTTATTGCATCATGATCTGAGAATGATGCACTTAATATTTCTGCCTTTCTGCACTGGATTGTGAGGTTTTTATGCCCTAGTACATGGTCTATTTTTGAGTATGTACCATGCACTGCTGAGAAGAAAGTAAATTCCTTTTTATCCCCATTCAGTTTTCTCCAGAGATCCATCGTATCTAGTCTCTCTAAGATTCTATTCACCTCCTTAACTTCTTTCTTGTTTATTTTGAGGTTAGATTTATCAAGTTCAGAGAGGGGAAGATTAAGGTCCCCCACTAGTATAGTTTTGCTATCTATTTCTTCCTCTAATTCCTTTAACTTCTCCTCTAGGAATTTAGATGCTATACCACTTGGTGCATATATATTAAGTAGGATATTTCTTCATTCTCAATGGTGCCTTTTAGTAGCATATAGTTTCCTTCCTTATCTCTTTTAATTAGATCTATTTTTGCTTTTGCTTTATCTGAGATAAGTATTGCTACCCCTGCTTTTTTTACTTTAGCTGAGGCATAATAAATTTTACTCCAACCTTTTACCCTTACCCTGTGGGTATCTCTTTGTTTCAAATGTGTTTCTTGTAGATAGCATATTGTAGGATTATGGTTTTTAATCCATTCTGCTATCCGCCTCTGTTTTATGGGACAGTTCATCCCATTCACATTCACAGTAATAATGACTAGCTCTCTCTTCCCCTCCATCCTATTCCCTCCCCTGTTTATGTTTTTGTTTCTCCCTTCTCCCTTCCCCTCCTTGAAGTTTTCACTTTTGACCACCCCCTCCCTCAGTGTTCCCACCCAGTGATCCCTCTTCTTAACCTACCCCCTCCCCTTATTACTGTTATCCTCCCTTCTAATCCACCCCCTTTAATCTCCTCTTTTTCACCCCCCCACACTTCTGCTTTCTATAGGACGAAATAAGTTTTTATACTTATCAGAGTGAATTACTCCGTTTGATTCCAAACCAATGAGAGTAAATTTCAAATATTGCTCCTCTCCCTCCCTCCTTTTCCTCTATTTAATGAATTTATGTGTCTATTCATATTAAAATCTTAAACTTCACTGATTTAAGTTGATCCCTCTTTGAACCAGAACCAGTGAGAATAGTGTTTAAATGATGTTCCTCTCCCTCTTTCTTTCCCCTCTTCTATAGTGTGTTTTAATGTCTCTTCAGATGGTATATTTTACCTTTTCCTATCTAATCCTTTCCTTTTTCCCATTACAGTCTCTTTGATCCCCTTAATAGTTTTGTTTTGTTTTTTTTAGACATCAGGTTAGTGTATTCATACCCACACCCTCTATCTAAGTATAACCCTTTTGAAGGTCATGATAATCATAAAGATTTTGAATATTGACAGTTATCAGATCCAAATATAGGGATGTGAACATTTTGCTCTTGTTGCATCCCAAGTAATGAGTGTGTGTTTGAGGGTGTGGGTGTGTGCACTTATGCATGTGTGAGTCTGTGTTTCTCTTGTTTACCTTTTCATGTCTTTCTTGAGTCTTGTAATTGGAGATCAGATTTTCCATTGAGCTCTGGCTTTTTCATCAGGAACATCTGGAAGTCCCTTATTTCATTAAACAACCATCTCCTTGCCTGGAAGATTATGCTCAGTTTTGCTGGGTAGTTAATCCTTGGTTGTAGTCCTAGCTCTCTTGCTCTACGAAATATCAAATTCCAGTCCCTCCGCTCTTTTAATGTAGAAGCTGCTAGGACCTGTGTGATCCTAACTGTAGTTCCTCGATATTTGAATTGTTTCTTTTTGGCTGCTTGTAGAATTTTTTCTTTTATCTTGTAATTCTGGAATTTGGCTACTATATTTCTTGGAGTTTTCAGTTTGGGATCTTTCTCAGGAGGACTCTGGTGAATTCTGTCTATAGTTATTTTATCTTCTGATTGATGTTGTCTAGGCTGGTTTTTCATCATGGCTTTCTGGTAGACCAATAATTCTTAGGTTGTGTCTCCTGGATCTGTTCTCTAGGTCAGTTATTTTTCCAGTGAGATATTTTACATTTTCTTGCAATTTTTCAATCGTCTTCTTTTGTTTGATTGACTCTTGCTGCATCATAGAGTTCTGAGCTTCAATTTGATTGTTTCTAATTTTTATCGAATTACGGTCTTCAGTTATTTTTTGAAGTTCCTTTTTTAGGGAGGTATTTTCTCCAATTACTTCACTGAGACGTTTCTCCAAGTTGGTCACTGCCTCCCTGATTTGGTCTTTAAAATTTTTCTTAAGCTCCTCCAGGAATGCTATTTGGGCTTGAGACCAGATCATGTTTCCTTCTGTGGTCTCAGGTGTGGGTAGAGAGCCTATATTGTCCTGTGTATTTTGTTGTTCTTGCCCTGCATAGTAGGTTCGAATAGACTTTCTTGCCTTCCCCTTCTTCTCAGCTTCTTTCTTTCCCATTGTGACTTCCTGTTTCTTTTTTTCTCAGGCTATGGGTTTAGGGCCTGATCCTTGACTTTGAATACCTCTGGGTGGCTAGTTTATGGCCAAGTCAGGGAAGTCAGTGAGGAATGTACATGCATAGGTGGGGGTGTAGATGAGTAGGTATGGGAGCATCTGACCACTTCAGATTTCTGCCTTTATACCCCTGGGCTATAAGTAGGCTTTTGTTGGTGAGGAGACGTGGGGCTTGTTGGGACCCCACCCTCTCTTCTCTTCAGACTCCTGGCTGTCTCAGTTACACCCCTTCTTGGAGACTGTTGAGCCTGGGGCTATTTCCATTAACTTGGGATTTAAATCTGGGTGGGAGACTTATCTTTGGGTTTTCTGCTTCATGAAGGAGGGATGGGAGAATCAGATCAGCTAGAATTTACTTTGCCATTCCAGCCCCTGTATTATACAGGCAGGCAGTTTCTAAACTTCCAGGCTGGGGGCCGAATGCAGCTAGAGAAGCCACTCTTTTCCCTGATCGCCCAACTCTCCTACCTGGCTCCTATGATCCTACCTGTCCAAGAGATGACTGTGATTCATCCTTGGTAAGTCTGCAGGCTGGGGCTTTTGCTCTCTCTGGTGTAGTCTGCTTGTCTGCTCTTAGGTCTAGGCTGTGCAGACACTACGGGCTCTGCCCTCGACCAGTCAGGACACACTGGGCAACCTCCTGGGCTGGACTCTGCCACACTTCATCTTCCAGTGGGCTCCATCACTCCAGATTCCACTCAGATTCACCCTTTGAGCCTTAGTGACCAAGGAGCTCAGTGAGGTTACTGATTCCTTTCCGCCATCTTGGCTCCTCCCCGAATTGTTTCTTTCTGACTGCTTGCAATATTCTCTCCTTGATCTCAGAGGTCTGGAATTTGGTTATAATATTCTTGAGAGTTTTCATTTTGGGATCTATTTCAGGAGGTGATCAGTGGGTTTTTTCGAATTCTATTTTTACCTTCTGGTTCTAAAATATCAGGGAAGTTTTCCTGATAATATCTTGAAAGATGATGTCTAAGCTCTTTTTTTTTTTTTTTTGACCATGGCTTTCAGGCAGTCCAATGATTTTAAAATTCTCTCTCCTGGATCAATTTTCCAGGTCAGTTGCATTTCCAAAGAGATATTTCATTGTGTTCTATTTTTTTTTTTCATTCTTTTGGTTTTCTTATTGCTTCTTGATTACTCATAAGTAAACAATAGCTTCCATTAGCTCAATTCTAATTTTTAAGGAATTATATTTGTCAGTTAGCTTTCCTACCTGTTTCCATATAGCCAATTCTACTTTTTAAGGAGTTCTTTTCTTCAGTGAAGTTTTGAATATATTTTTTGTGTTTAGTCAATTCTATTTTATGAGGCATTCTTCTCCTCATTGGCTTTTTGTTCCTCTTTTGTGATCTGGCCCAATCTGTTTTCTCAAGTGTTATTTTCTTCAGTATTTTCTGCATTTCCTTTACTAAATTGTTGACACTTTTTTCTTGATTTTCTTGCATCACTATAATTTCTTTTCCCAATTTTTCCTCTACCTCCCTTACTAAATTTTTAAAATCATTTTTGAGCTTGTCCATGGCCTGAGAACAATATATATTTTGGGGGACACTTTGTCTTTGCTATCAATTTTTCTGAGTGTATTCCTGTGTCACCATATTAACTTTCTATGTTCAGAATGTTTTTTTTTCTGTTGTTTGCTTATTTTTCTTGTCTAATTCTTGATTTTTAACTCTCTGCTAAATGGGAGGGGGACCCTCTGCATCCAGTGTGGATGGTGCACTGATCCAAGCTTTAGGGTTTTTACACAGCTGTTTTCAGAAATACTTCTTGGGACCTGCAAGTTTTTGATCTTCCAAATCTTTTATTTGTTATTCAATTCTTCTGATCTAAGAAGAATTATGTTTACTATTCTGTGCTCTGGTCTCTGAGTAACCAAAAGTACTTTTTTCTGTCCTGGAACTGTGATGAAATTCCCTCATGCACTGTGCCTTCAAGGTCTGCTATGCTAGTTCCCCTCCTCACCCTGGGACTGCCACCCATGACTGAGACTCTTATCTGAATATGGGCAAAGCAACAGAGTACTGCCCCCAGTAGCAGTAAAAAACAAACAAACAAACAAACAAACAAAAAAAAACAACCCTTCCTTCTGAGCAGTTATTCAAACCCCTTACCATCTGTGGGCTGAGAACTCAGGAAACAGCTGCTTCTGTTGCTCATTCAATGGCTGCAAAGACCTGCTCCTGATTTGCTTAGGTTGGGTCTTTGCTGGTGTGGCCTGTGGTAGACTGTGCTCTATTCTCACCCTGGTGCAACATATCTTTCCTACCAACTTTCTAAGTTCTCATTGGGTGGGCAATTATTTCACGAAATCCTTTTGTGTTTTATGCTACTTCAGAAATTCTGAAGGTGAAGAGCTCAAGTCATGACTTTCTTTTTGATCTTGAGTCAATCTCTTCAAACATCATTTTTTTTCACACCGTATAACCAGAAGAGAGAGGAAAGAGTTTAAATGACATAATTTTCATGATTATTGTGAATTGTAATGTGTCCAAGAAGATTTTTCTGTTTTATATATATGCACACACACACACACATACACATTTTTCTGTTGGTGTTGTGAGAGAAAAACACATGATATTTTATTCTAGGCTTAGGTATGTGAAGACAAATTTATCTCTTATCCACCCTAAAAATAATCTCTTCTTGCAAGTTTTGCTAACCTAGTTTTCATTTGTATCTTCAGGATAATTTACCAGAATTACATATTTGTATGAATAGACTTGACACAGCATGCTGAGGGGGGAACTTCTGAAAAAGGTCAATTCAATTAAAAATAGTCTTAATATCCTCAATATAAGACATTTTCTGTGGATTAATAGTTACATGGGAGGAACTGATGGCCTCCAGTATGGCCAAGGGCCATTCAACCTGGATGGATATTCATTCCCCCAACTACTTAGAATTTTAATCATTAATACTTTAAAAATATGTAATTTCTAATAAATCAGTGAAACTGATGAATGAAATACATATATGTTGGACTCACATCAACCTAATTAAGTGCCATAGTATTTATATGTTTATAAAATTTTAATTCTTATACTGAAATATTCAATCACCCAAAATATGCAATTTCCTTATATTCATTATAAGAAAAGTTTATTACTATAAACAGTAACTTATTTTATAAAAAGGGAGAGATAAATAAAGTTACCACCAAGATATTTAAAAGCACACAAATCCAGAAGTAAATCCACTTCAAGTTACAATGTTCTGGCATTGTGAGAGCATAATGATTCCTCCTGTTACGAGAATTTGTCATTTATTCACTCTTTTACTCATGAAACAAATAGTAAATCCCTGTAATGTATTGTGGTAGAATTAAAGATAAAGATAACAGAAGCCTTGCCCTGAAGGAGCTTGCCATCCAGTAACAGAAAAGGAGATAGGTAGAGGGAAAAAAAATAGAATGGATTAGTATGAGATTTCAAGCAAAGCTGTTCCACAATAACAAAATAAATATTGGAAAATATGTTAATGTTGTTGTTTTAACTTGAAGAAATAAAGTAAACATCTCTGATATCTAAGACCTCAATACCTTCTTTTAGTATTCATGGAGTGAATCTTGTTATAAACCATCAGTTTCTATGTAATAAGTAGCTAAACCCTGTTGAGCATCTACAACAAAAATATAATCATACCAAATTAAGATAGACACAATAAGTAGAAGCACATTTCTCTCTATTCATATTTCTTAAATACCTAATATCTCCATTGTATTTAGTCCTATGAGTTAGCAGGAGAAAGTGATGCTTCTGGACCCTAAAATCCAGTGTAGTTAAAAAATAATAATTCTTTATGCTCCTGATTGATTCAGTTGTTCTTTATACTTACAGCTGTGAACATGTTGTAAGTCAGTTCTTATTCCCAAATTAATTGGCAAAACTCTAACAGGCAGATATAATTACAAGGGTGTTACCACAGGAAAATATTGGTCCTTCTATAAATTTAATTCATTCCCATAAGTATTTACTAAGTACTTTCTAAAACTATTTCAGAAGCAAGGGGTTCAAAGATATAAATCAACAGCATACCTGAGTATTGAGAATTTATATTCTATCAATTGTATAGCAATTACAGGTTTGTTCCAAATAAAGACACATTGATCAAAACACTTCTTTTAGTTTGAGAAATGAGGTACCCACACCCTGAACCCAGCCTCTAGAATCACTTTTGTTGCATAAAACTTAATTTTTGAACCATTACTTACCCCTGTGCTGCAGTAGTAGTCATATAGAAAATATTTCTCTGGTTTGAGGAATTAAGCCTGCTACCCAGAACAAACACATCATACCAGGGACCAGATGGCAGAGAAAAGGCAGGGACTAATCTGAACTTTCTCAAATGTTTCTCCAAACACCGTTAAATAACACTGCAAAACAAATTCTGGAAAGGAAAAATCCAGAAAGGGATAAGATGAAATAATTTTCCAGTCAAAGACAATTTAAAAGGTTAGCTGGAAAGGCCTGCTACACCAGGGTGAGAGTGCAAAAGTCTAGCACAAGCTGCTCTTGGTGAGGCCAGGCCTTAGAAAACTAGTAGCATACTTTGAGGGAGACTGAATCAACAATGACTTTGGCACCTTTCAGTCCACAGATCATGAAGGGGTTGGATAATAAGTCAGAAGGAAATTATAGGGGTTCCTGTAATGTTAAGGGAATTTGAAGATCTTCCCTGCCCCTTTATAGGGCCATGTGACCTATTTTGAGCTCTGGTCCAGCCCACAGCTGAGCAGTGTGTGGGAGGAGATAACCCAAGAGAGCATGAATAGAGAACAGAGAGCAGAAAGCCAGGCAGTACTGGGAGAGATCTCAGGTAGAGCACCTAGGGTGAATAAGAAAGAGGAATTTTGACTAAGGAAGCTTGTTTGTGGGGAGGCCTGATCAAGGAAAGGCTTGAGGATGGCAGTGCTCCCTGCACTGGTAATGTGTATCAACCTCTTTGTTACCATGGAGGATTTGGCTTTCTGATATATATGAATAAATATTTTGCTTTTGTCTTTGAAGAAGAGCCTATTATGTCTTGTGATTCAACCCAGGAAATATGCATATTCATATTCATAGCAGCCATTGTGGATATTGCATTAGTGATATACTTACTTTGCCAGCACTTAATGCAGGACTTCACTTGCATTTCCCAAATGTACATCTAGTTTGTAGTCCTGAATTACAGGCCTAGTGAAAAGAGGAACACTACCACAACAGAGCTTGAAGCCAAAGGGCAGCAGAGACTCTGGTCACAGTTCTAAGAGTGGAAAAGAGTGATTGTGAACTTACAGAAGAGAGCACAGGCCAGGAGAGTAGTGACCACACCTTTCTTTAGATCATGACACCCTGAAAAAATTGAAAACATATACAGTACCAGAACTAGCTCTGAAAATAACAGCATACAAAACCTGAAGCTTGGGACAGTGCTCTGATCCTTGATATAGAGACTGAATTCTACAGAGTTAAAAGTCAAGAAATAAGCTAGAAAAATTGAGTAAACGGCAACAAGAATTGAGACGCTAATGCATCATTGGCGGAATTATAAACTTTTTCAACCAGTCTGGAGAGTAGTTTGAAATTATGCTCACAGGGCTATAAAGCCATGCATACACTTTGGTCTAGCAATACCATTATTTGATCTATATACCCAAGAGATTTTAAAAAGAAAAGCAAAGGACCTATATATACAAATATATGCACAGCAGGTCTTCTAGTAGAGGCAAATTGTTGGAAATTGAGGTGATGCCCACCAACTAAGGAATGACTGAAGAAATAAGTTTTGGTATATGATTATGATGAAATGATATTGTGCTATAAGAAATGATGATCAGGATGCTTCAGGAAACCAGGAAAGACTTACATCCACTGATGGAAAATGAAATGAGCAGAAACAGGAGAGCATTCTGTAAAGTTAACAGCAATATTGTACAATGATCAACTATAAATTTCTTAGCTATTCTAAGCAATACAATGATCCCAGTCAATTGTGAAGGTCCTATCATGAAAAATCCTACCTCCAAAGAAAGAAATGAGGAATCTGAATAAAAGTCGAAACATACTTTAAAAACCATTAATATTCTTTATTACAATAAATAAAAAAAATATCCTACAGTCTGTAGGAGAGGGAAGGGTTACAAAATCGGGGAGTTAGAAGGGAGAGAAGAAGTAAGGGGAAAGGGGAAGAAAAGAAAGGGGGGAAGATGAGAAGGGAATACTGAGGGAGGCGGTGGTAAAAAGGAAAATTCTTACAAGCAGCCAGGAAGAAACAATTTGAATACTGTGGAAATGCAATCAAGGATAGTGCAGGATCTAGCAGCTTCTACACTGAGGGACTGAAGGGCTTGGAGTGTGATATTATAGAGGGCAAAGGAGCTGGGATTAAAACCAAGATTCACCTACCCAGCAAAACTGAGTATCATTTCAGGGGAAAATATGGTCATTCAGTGGACTACAGGACTTTCAAGTGTTCTTGATGAAAAAACCAGTTGAATAGAAAATTTGTCATTCAGATACAAGAAGCAAGAGATGCTTGAGAAGGTAAACATGGAAAAGAAAGCATATTGAACTTATCAAAGTTGAACTATTTACATTCCTATATAGAAATACGATAACTGTAACTTATTAAACTTTTTTTCAGTATATGAATACATATGTGAATGTGTGTATATATGTTTACAGGTATACATAGATAGCGGACACAGGTTGAATTTAATAGGAAGGGATCACACTTAAAAGGTGAAATTAAGAGGAGAGAGAGGAATATAATGAGTGGAGATGGGGAGAGACAAAATGGGGTAAACTATCTCATATAGAAGAGGCAAGGGAAAATTGTTACAAGGGAGAAGAACAAGAAGGCAAAAAGGAAAAACCTTATTTTCATTGAATTTCGATCAGGGAAGGAATGACATACACACTAAATAGGGTATCTCACCCTACTGGAGAGTAGGGGAAAGGGAATGAGAGGTGGGAGGGAGGGTGGGAGGGAAGGGGGGAGGGAATTTGGAAGCACCCACTTTTGAAAAGGGACAGGATCAAAGTAGGGAATAGACTAAGTAGGAGGTGGGATAGGAGGGAGGGAAATATAGTCGGTCTTTTTACAGTATATCTACTATGGTAATATTTTGCATAGCTACACATGTACAAAATGTACTTAAATGCTTATCTTCCCAGTAAGGGTGGGTGACAAGAGAGGAAGGGAATGAATCTGGAATTCAAAGTTTTAAAATCAAATGTTTAAAATATATAAATACTATTATTAATGCTATTTTACATATAATGGAGAAATAACATATACAGGCATTGGGGCACAGCGATTCACCTTGCCCTACTGAAAAAGTCAAAGGGGGTATGGGAGAAGATATGGGAGAGAGCAGATGGGATGAGCAGATATCCTGTGGGACTGCTCTTCTGGTGTGAGGGTAGAGAAAAAAATGTGGAAAAATTGTAACTCAAAATATGGTGGAAATGAATGGTGTAAACCAGAAGTTAATAAAGCATTTGGAAAAAAATGAAAGTAGCCAGTATGGGTTCACTAAGAATAAGCCATAGCAAACAATTTTGTTGTTGTTAGAATTTTAGGTAGATAGTTCAAAGACAGATCCATAGATAAATAAGACTCTCTTTTTTAAAAGAAAGACAGTGCTTTCAGTCATTCCAAGATTTCCTGAGACAAAAGCCCATCTTTCCAATGCTTATATTCTTTCTATGATACAAAGCATGGAAGTGTTAACAAAGAAGTGTTGACAGGAGTTGAGAGCACATGCATGGCATGCTGTAACAGCAGCTCCTCTCATGGAGAGACACATGAGCCCCTTCTGGGAGAGTTGGATGTGCCTGTATGAGATGGATGTGCTTTAGAGATGATGGAGCATATGCAGACATTGTTACTAGTTTTGCTCTGTTAACTATGTGATTATAAGAAGTCTTTTAGATTGACTTGGGCTGCCAGAACTAGGATGGATTTTCAAAAAGGCCTGAGTTAGCCTTAGCCTAGTCCTCTGCAGCTGCTTCTGATGATTTGAATCATTATGCATCCAGTAAGAGACAATGCTTAAGGAAGGGTGGCCTTGGTCCTTTCTCCTTCCCAAGGCCATGTGACCCTTCCCAAATAGAGCTGGTCTTTGGCTTCTAAATATGTTCTTTTCCATTCTAAGTGAAGGAGCCTCTGAAAATCTTGTGAATTTCAAAAGGTCAAAAAGGTGAGCAACCAAGATACCATTATATCACAATCTCAAGAATCAAAATTGTGAGTGCACAGAAGGACAATGGAAAAATGTGTGGTGGCTTATGTGCAAGAAGTGGCATTAAAGGTGTCACCAAAAATATGTATAATCAGAAAATGTGGGATGGTCATTTACCGAGAATATGGAATGGTGCACACACCTAATGTTGCACTACTATTAACAATATATTTAAAGCCTTAGAGAATTGTGTCTAGTACAATGCATTTGTAGGTCCTCTTTGGAGAATTTTTACAATAATATTGATAAGTACTGTACAGCAGCTAAGTGTCTCAGTAGATAGGGCACTGGATCTGGAATCTGGAAGATCTGAGTTCAAATCCAGCTTCAGATACTTAGTAGCTGTGTAACCCTGAACAACTCACCTAATTTCTTTTTGCCTCGGTTTCTTCATCTGTAAAATGGGGATAGTAATAGAACTTACCTCTCAGGGTTATTTTGAGGATCAAATGAGATAATAATTGTAAAGGGCTTAAAATAGTGCTTGGCACATAGCGAGAACTACAGAAATGTTAGCTATTATTATTATTTTGCTTAATTTCTCTGTGATTGATCCTTAGCAAGATCTATGCAATCCAGACAAAGTAAAATAAAATGTCATCAAAAGCTAAAAAAAGGAAAACTCTTAAGGAGGGGAAAGAAGAAGGGGAGAAGAGAAAAATATAAGCATAAACAGGGCAGGGAATAGGATGGGGGGAAAGAGACAGATAGTAATCATAACTGTGAACATGAATGGAATGAACTCTCCCATAAAACAAAGGCAGATAGCAGAATGGCTTAAAAACCATAATCTTATGATATGCTGTTTACAAGAAACACATCTGAAACATAGGGATACACACAGGGTAAGGGTAAAAGGCTGGAATAAAATATGTCATGCCTCAGCAAAAGTAAAAAAAAAAGCAGGGGCAGCAATCCTTATCTCAGATAAAGGAAAAGCAAAAATTGATCTAATTAAAAAAATAAGAAGGAAACTATATCCTGCTAAAAGGCACCATCGAGAATGAAGCAATATTAAATATATATGCACCGATTTGTATAGCATCTAAATTCCTAGAGAAGGAGGTATTAGAGGAAGAAACAGATAGCAAAACTATTCTAGTGGGGGAACTTAATCTCCCCCTCTCTGAACTTGATAAAGTCAGCCTCAAAATAAACAAGGAAGAAGATAAGGATGTGAATAGGATCTGAGAGAGGGTAGGTATGATCGATAACTGGAGAAAAGTGAATTGGGATAAAAAAGAATATACTTTCTTCTCAGTGGTATATGGCACATACACAAAAATCGACCATGTAATAGGATATAAAAATCTCACAATTCAGTGCAGAAAGGCAGAAATGTTAAATGCATCATTCTCAGATCATGATGCAATAAAAATCGTACACAATAAAGAGGCATGGAAAGACAGACTAAAAACTAATTGGAAAATAAACAATTTAATCCTAAAGAATGAATGGGTCAAACAAGAAATCATAGAAACAATCAGTAATATCATTGAATAGAATGAGAATAATGAGACAACATACCAAAATTTGTGGGATGAATCAAAGGTGGTTCTTAGGGGAAGTTTTATATCCCCCAGTGAATACATGAATAGATTAGAAAAAATGGGAAATCAATGAATTGGACATGCAATTGAAAAAACTAGAAAAAGAACAAATCAACAACCCCAATTAAATACTAAATTGGAAATAATGTAAACCAAAGGAGAGATTAATAAACTTGAAATTGAGAAAACTATTGAATTCATAAATAAAAGTAAGAGCTGGTTTTGTGAAAAAAAAATACAATTGATAGACCCTTAGCCAATATGATAAAAAAAGAAAGAAGAAAACCAAATTATGAGTATCAAAATGAAAACGGTGAATCTACCTCTAATGAAGAGGAAAGTAAAATAATAATTAGGACTTATTTTGACAAATTATAATCAGGTAAATTTGGGAATCTTAGAGAAATGGATGAATATTTAAAAAATATAAGATTCACAGATTAATTGAAAAGGAAGAAAATTACTTAAATAACCCCATCTCAGAAAAAGAAATTGAACAAGCCATCAGTGAACTCCCTAGGAAAAACTCTCCAGGGACAGATGGATTTACTAGTGAACTCTATCACATATTTAAAGAATAATTGATTCCAATATTCTAAAAACTATTTGGGAAAATTAATGAAGAAGGAGTCCTACCAAATTCTTTTGATGATACAAATATGTTATTGATACCGAAATCAGGAAGAGATAAAACAGAAAAAGAAAATTATAGACCAATTTCCCTCATGAATATAGATGCAAAATTTTAAAATAAAATATTAGCAAAGAGACTACAAAAATAATACATATTTATCAGGTAGGATTTATTTCAGAAATTTAAGGATGGTTTAATATTAGGAAAACCATCAGTATAATTGATCATATCGACAATAAAACTAGCAGAAATCACATGATTATCTCACTAGATGCATAAAAGGCTTTTGACAAAACACAACATCCATTCATATTTAAAACATTAGAATGTATAGGAATAAGTGGAGCCTTTCTTAAAATAATAAGTAGCATCTATTTAAAGCCACCAGCAAGTATTATATTTAATGGGGATAAGCTAGAAGCATTTGCAATAAGATCAGAGGTGAAACAAATGTTTCCACTATCACCCCTCTTATTCAATCTGGTACTAGAAATGTTAGTAGTGGCAATTAGAGAAGAAAAATAAATCAAAGGAATCAAATTAGGCAAAGAAGAGACCAAGTTATCACTCTTTGTGTATGATATAATGAAATACTTAGAGAATCCTAAAGAATCTAGTCAAAATCTAATTGAGACAGTAAATAAATTTTGGAAAGTTGCAGGATATAACCCAGGAACTACATGGTCACACTACAAAACACTTTTCACACAAATAAACTCAGATCTAACTAATGGGAAAAAATATCAATTGCTTGTGGTTGGGTTGAGCTAATATAATAAAAATGAAAATTTTACCTATTACATATATAGGGCCATACCAATCAATTTACCAAAAAACTACTTTATACGGCTAGAAAAATAGTAACAAAATTCATTTGGAAGACCAAAATGTGCAGAATATCAAGGGGATTTATGGAAAGGAATGCTAGGGAAGGTAGACTAACTATACTAGATTTTAATCTGTATTATAAAGGAGCAGTCATCAAAACTACTTGGTACTGCCTGAGGAATAGAATAGTGGATCAATGGAACAGATTGGGTTCATGAGATTCAGCAGTCAATGACTATAGTAATCTATTGTTTGATAAACCCAAAGACCCCAGATTTGGGGATAAGAACTAAGTATTTGACAAAAACTGCTGGGAAAACTGGAATATAGAATGGCAGAAACTGGGCAAAGACCATTATCTAACACCATATACCAAAATCAGATGTAAATGGTTGCATGATCTAGGTATAAAGACTGATATTGTAAGCAATTTCAGAAAGCAAGGGATAGTTTACCTGTCAGATTTGTGGAGAGGGGAAGACTTTATGACCAAACAAGAAGTAGAGAGCACTATAAGATGCAAAATGGATAATTTTGGTTACATTAAATTGAAAAGTTTCTGTACAAACAAAGCTAACGTAAACAAGATTAAGAGGGAGGTGGGAAACTGGAAAAGAATTTTTATAACCTATGTCTCTGATAAAGGACTCATTTCTAAAATATACAGATAATTGAGTCAAATATGTAAGAATACAAGCCATTCCCCAGTTGATAAATGGTAAAAGGATATGAACAGGCAGTTTTCAGAGAAAGAAATTAAAGATATCTATAAACATATGAAGAAATGCTCTAAATAACTACTGATTGGAGAAATGCAAAGCAAAATAATTCTGAGGTACTACATCTCACCAGTCGAATTGGCTAAGATCACAGAAGAGGAAAATCAAAAATGCTGGAGAGGATGTGGAAAAATTGGTACACTAATGCATTGCTGGTGGAGTTTTGAAGTGATCCAGCCTTTCTGGAGAGCAATCTGGAATTATGTCCAAAGGGCTACAAATAATTTCATACCCTCTGACCCAGCAATATGACTTCTAGGGTTCTATCCCAAAGAGATCATATAAATGGGAGGAAGACCCATATGTACAAAAATATTTATAGCAGCTCTTTTTGTTGTTGCAAAGAATTGGAAATTAAGGGGATGACCATCAATTGGGGAATGGCTGAACAAGTTGTGGTATATGCATGTTATTGAATACTATTGTCCTGTAAGAAACAAGGAGCAGATGGACTTCATATTTACCTGGAGAGGCTTGTATGAACTGATGCTGAGTGAGAAGAGTAGAGCCACGAGAAATTTGTACACAATTACAGACACAACATATGTGTGATGTCCAACTTTGGATTCTTCTCAGCAATGCAGTGATATAAGTCAATACCAAAAGCCTCATGATGAAGAGAGATGTCTACATCCAGAGAAAGAACTAGAAAGAAATGAGTTTGAATTCAGATTGAAGCAAACTACCTGATCTTTTACTTTTTCTTGTTTGGTTTTGTTTTCCCTACCATTTTTCATTCCATTTGTTATAATCCATCTTTATAACCTGACTAATGTCTAATGTGAAAGTATTTGTAGATCCTGTACTGGAATGTATGTCATCATGGGAGGAGGGAGGGAGAGAAAATTTGAAAATCAAGGAATTGTGGAAATGAATCTTGTAAACTAAAAGTAAACAAACAAATTAATAAAGACCAAAAAAAGTTGCAGGATATAAAATGAACTCACATAAATCCTTGGCATTCCTGTATATTTCTAATGAAATCCAACAGCAAGTGATAGAAAGAGGAATCCCATTTAAATTTACTATAGACATTTATAAAATATTTGGGAATCTACCTGCCAAAACAAACCCAGGACCTATATGAACACAACTACAAAACACTTTTCATACAAATAATGTCAGATCTAACTAATCAGAAAAACATCAATTGTTCATGTCTGGGTTGAGCTAATATAATAAAAATGACAATTTTACCTAATAAATTATATATTTAGTGCCATACCAATCAATTTACCAAAAAATTACTTTATAGACCTAGAAAAAAATGTAACAAAATTCATTTGGAAGAGCAAAAGCTCCAGTATATCAAGAGAATTAATGAAAAGTAATGCTAGGGAAGGTGGCCTAGCTATACCAGGTTTTAATCTGTATTATAAAGCAGCAGTCATCAATATGACTTGGTACTGGCTGAGGAATAGAGCAGTGGATCAATGGAATTGGGTACATGAGACTTAGCAGTCAATGACCAGAATAATCTACCCTTTGATAAACCCAAAGACTCCAGTTTTGGGGATAAGAACCCACTATTTGAAAAAAAAAAAACTGCTGGGAAAACTGAACTATAGTATAGCAGAAATTGGGCATAGACTATTATCTAACACTATATACCAAAATTAAGTCTAAATGAGTGAATTATCTAGGTATAAAGGATGATACTGTAAGCATTCTCAGAAAACAAGGAATAGTTTATCTGTCAAATATATGAAGAGAGGAAGATTTCATGAACAAACAAGAATTAGAGAGCATTATAAAATGAAAAATGGATAACTTTGATTACATGAAACTAAAAAGCTTCTGTACAAAAAAAGCCAAAGTAATCAAGATTAAGAGGGAAGCAGGAAATTGGGAAAGGATTTTTACAACCAATGTCTCTGATAAAGGCCTCATTTCTTAAACATACAGAGAATTGAGTCAAATCTCTAAGAATACAAGTCATTCCCCAATTGACAAATGGTCAAGGGATATGAACAGTTCTCAGAGGAAGAAATTAAAGATAATTATAAGCATATAAAAAAGCTCTGCATCACTATTGATTAGAGAAATGCCAATCAAAACAACTTTGAGGTACCACATCTCACCAGTCTGATTGGCTAAGATCACAAAACAGAAAAATGAAAAAAGCTGGAGAGGACACGGAAAAAAATGGAACACTAATGCATTGCTGGTGGAGTTGTGAAATGATCCAACCATTCTGGAGAGCAATCTGGAACTCTGCCCAAAGGGCTACAAGTAATTTCATACCCTTTGACCCAGCAATACAACTTCTATGCTTATATCCCAAAGAGATCACAGAAGCAGGCGGAAGACCATGTGACCAAAAATATTCATAGCAGCTCTTTTTGTGTTGGCAAAGAATTGGGAATTAAGGGGATGCCCATCAACTGGGGAATGGCTAAACAAGTTATGGTATATGAATGTGATGGAATACTATTGTGCCACAAGAAATGAGGAGCAGATGGACTTCATATTTACCTGGAGAGGCTTATATGAACTGATGCTGAGTGAGAAGAGCAGAACCAGGTAAAATCTATACACAATTACAGATACAACGTATGTGTGAAGACCAACTTTGATAGACTGGACTCTTTTCAGAAATGTAGTGCTACAAGTAAATTCCAAAAGACTCACATTGAAGAGAGATGTCTACATTCAGAGAAAGAACCAGAAAGAACAGAGTGTGAATGCTGATTGAAGCAAATTACCTGCTCTCTTTCTTTCTTGTTTGGTTTGGTTTCCTCTTTACCATTGTTCATTCCATCCATTATAATCCTTCTTTACAACCTAACCAATGTCTGATTTGAAAGTATCTGCAGATCCTATACCTCATTGTATGCTGCCATGGAAGGGGGGAAGGTGAGGGGGAAAGAGGGAGGGAAAATTTGAAACTCAAAGAACTGAATCTTGTAAAATTTGAATCTTGTAAAATTTGAAACTCAAAGAACTGAATCTTGTAAAATCTTGTAAACAAACAAATTAGTAAGGGAACAAATATTTGTGAAATAAAAAGAAATACATACTAGCCACATATTGAGACTGTGAAAAGTTAAGTGATTTTACAGTGTTAATGAGCTAGTAATCTGGAATCTGAACCTACTTTTTCCAGACTCTAAGGCCATAATTCTACTCATTTTGCTATGCTTCTTCCACCGAGACATAAAACAACCCTGTTCACCACTGTCATGGAAGAGGCCTACTAGAAGTCAAGTAAAGGAAATCCTCCCAAGATATGCTAAGTTTCTCCATTTTCATGAAGATAGTATGTTGATTGCATCAAGGACCATGGCAAAATCTCATAAATAATAACCGCAATATATTAAAATAACTCTGCCTGAAACCCATATGAATGAAGAATAGCTGCTGTCTAGACCAATATTTTCAAGTCAATGGGCAACCTTTCCTATAGTATATATTTGGGAGACATTTTGCAGACTGATAATAATGTTGGCTCAGTGATCAACATTGGGAGGAGAAGAGGTTGAATTTTCTTTGGGAAATGGAAAAATTCTTTTAATGAGCTTAAACTTCTCAATGAAATCAATGCAAATCTTAATACTAAAAAATATTCTTATTTTCATCTGTATTTAATTTATAACATGACTAATATGGAATTATGTTTTTCCTGAGTACACATGTATAACCTGTTTCAAATTGGTAGCCTTCTCAATTAGGGGTGATTTAGGGAGGAACAGAGAATTTGGACACCAAAATTTAGAAAAAAAATAATTAAAATTAATTTTACATGTATTTGGAAGAATATAAAATAGTGAATAAATATATTTTTAAAAATCACCATGCTTGGAATCCCAGACAGTAATAACTTTCTACTTAGTACTTTTAACTAACGTTATTATATGCTATCAGAAGCATGAGCTCCCATTCATTAATCTTTTATTACTTTAAGAAAATTATTTTTATTTTTACCCTTTGATCATTGTTTACTATGACATTTGCCAAGATCGAGGAATTTGGATTCTGTTTTCAATAGGGTGAAACATCAATTACCTTGTTCAGATAAGTCTTTTATAACTGCGTTAAAATAAATGCATTATAATTTTGGGAAAAGCAGATAGCTGTGGAGATTGTTACAGGTTTCATTTAAGTAGTAGTCCTTAAAATGAGGCTTGTATGGAGGTATAGTGATTACAGTAAGGGGAGAGAATACAAAAATGATCATAGCTAGCACTAGGACTAAACTGAATCAAACTTTTTAAGTTAAATTTAAAACTTATCTACAAGTACCCTCTTACATGCTCTTGGTTTATTCAAATTTTCTTCAAAGACTTCATGACCCCTTGGAAAACCAAGGTTGCCTGTTTTCTGGTGCCCTACCCAATCTTGTTTTTTTTTTTTTTTTTAAGGGCAACTGGGGTTAAATGACTTGCCCAAGGTCCAGCTATTTTTTGTGTTAAGTATCTGAGGTCAGATCTGAACGCTGGTCCTCCTGACTCCAGGGCAGGTGCTTTATTCTCTTTGTCTCCAAGCCTACCCATGCCCTGTCTAACCTTACTTTCTCAAAGTAAAATTCTGTGATCTGAAATCTTATGCTCTTCCTTGGCCTCTGTAATGGAAATGTAAATTTAAAGATCTTCCCTGCCCCTATGCCCTTTGATAGGCTTAAGGGACTCTGAGGACCTTCCTTGACTTGAAAATATACTCTGCGCCCTAATAGGCTGAATGTGGTCACATGGAGTCTATGACAGGAGGCATGGTTTTCAGGAATGACCATGCCTAGATTCTGTGTGATTGGGCAGTGACTCATGAGGGTTGCTACATTCTCTGAACCTGGATAAGGCTATATAATCCCTGATGTGAGGCTTTGCTTTGGGGCTCACTTTAAGAAGTGTTGTTTGATTTGACCAGATGAGACTCTGGGTAGCTGTTGAGAGCCCCCCAGCCTTGAAAACCCAGATGTTGATGCTTCCCTCTCTGGTAACTGTCATTTGGTATTGATGTAATGGTTGGGCAGAAAAAAAAATATGTTTTGTTTCTCTGTTTTGTAAGTTCTGTCTGTATACTTTGAAGTTTGGGGTGCTGACATTTTTCCCCTGAACTAGATAAATGATATATGTTTCATTGATTAAAGTAAGCTTGTTAACCCATTTTTGAGTTGCTTTCCTTTATAAAAGCAGATATAAGAACCTGTGTTGGCAGCCACCTTGGGGATGTTGGGGTGCTTGCTGCTACAGCCTCATCCAAAATTGTATGTCCAGTGGTACATTGTATGTTGAATTATAATGTTCATTCGGCCAATGAAGTGATAAATTAAGCATACAGATCAAGTCTCACATATGTCAAAGAGGAGTAGGTTTCAAAATGATAGGAAAACTCATGAATGGTTACTTTTTGTTTTACTAAATAAAAAGTGATCCAGAAGATATTTACAACTGGTGTATTGGTGTATATGTTTCTATTTAACCTCTAGTAGAATTGTTGGGTCTTCTTATTGAAAACCAAAGGAGACAAATGAACTTTTCTAGATGTTTATGTAGACTGAATCACATTTTCGGGGTTAGGGAGGGTCACACAGTTATGCAGTGTGTAGACCTTATGAGTTGGATCTCCCTCGGGTAAAATTTGTCATTAGTCCATGCTTTTGAGCAAAATAGTTCCTTTACTATGCATGCCCGTGGTTAAAGGTGGAGATATAACATCTAAAACAAATAAGATGTCTGAATTCCCTAGTCTTTTGTGGCACTTAATGTATTATGGGAATTCAGACAACAATAAATAATCTAGTCATTTTTAAGCAAATATCTTATATTTGACAGATTTCATTAGCGGCATGTTCAACTACACTCCTCTTTTATTTAGGACTCATGCCAATCTTTTGAAATTCCTCAACCAGCAAATTTTCTTCTAAATATGGAGAGTACCTCTCACTGTAGTAATTAAATAAAAGGGCAATTGGTTCTTACTATATTGATTGTCATACCTTTCCTTTTATATACTCTGAAACTGAAGCAATAGCTATTTAAGTTCATTGCTCCTATTATTAATATTGAATTTCTTTGAACCTGAAAATCAACCTATTCCTTTTGGGGAAAGCAAAATTTCTCTTTACACTTTGCAATATTTTAGACTTGTGATAAAATATGTATTAGATGCAGTGAGATGACTCAGGACATAGAGTGCTGGGTCTTGAGTCAGGAAGACTTGAGTTCCAAACTGCCCTCAGACATTAGCTGTGTGACCCTTAACCCAATGCCTTAATCCACTGGAGGAGACAATGGAAAATAAAAGAGTCCCTTATCTTTGTCAAGAAAACCACATGGGGGGGGGGAGGGAGGGCAGAGCCAAGATGGTGGAGTAGAAACAGCATTTCCAAGGTGCCCTCCCACCAGAACACTTCCAAACCATGTAAAAAGGGCTTGTGAACAACTTCTTGAGCCCCAGCATGCACAGAATGACACAGAGAAGCTAACCTCCCACTGAGGACAGCCCAGCAGCCCTGCAGGGAGGGGCCAGCAGCAAAGTGTGTGGGGAACCAAACCAAGGTCCATGCCCAAGGGCAGCCAGGCCAGAAGCTGGCTGGAGGGACCCCAGAACACCAGCAGCTGTGCCAATTCCAGAATTATCAATACAGACATGCCTAGGACAAAGTAAGAGGTTAGTGCCCTATGGATTTTGGGACCAGTATTTGGGGAAGGCATCGGCTTACTCCCTGGGGGCTAGAAGCTACTGAGGAGACACTCTCCATTGTGCAGCTTCACTGGAAGCATAAGCTCCTGGCCTGCGAACTGTAGGGAGATACAGTGATCAGTCTTGGAGGTTAATCACTGTTGCTTTAACCTGCTTGGACCTGTATTGTGATCTGGAGGAGGTCTGGTGTGGGAATCCAACTTGCCAGAACTGGAAGTTGTGAAGACCCCAATGTTCAGGACAGAAGCTCACCTGTCTGGTGGCAGAGTCCTACCCTGGCAACAAGCCCCAAAGTCAAGTAATTAAGTGTCAACATGCCTAGGCAAAGGAAACAAAATAAACAGAAAAATGCAACATTAGACTCCTATTTTGGGGGCAAAGAGCATCAAAGCAGGGAACAGGAGGAAACCTGTGAGGTCAGAAATCCTGCTCCAAAAGCCCCAAAGGAAAATATGAGCATGTTACAGTCCATAGAGGACTTTAAGAAGCAGATAAGAGAAGTGGAGGAAAAATTGGGAAGAGAAATGAGAAGGATGCAGGAAAATTATGAAGTGAAAGTCAACAGCCTGACTGAGGAAAATAACACCCTAAAACAGACTAACTCAAATGGCGAAGGAGGCCCAAAAGGGCAATGAGGAGAAGAATGCCTTAAAAAGCCAAATTTGCCAGATGGTAAAAGAATCTCAAAAGCTCACTGAGGTGTTTCATTCTGTCAGAGATAGACTGGAGCAAATGGAAGCTAATGACTTTATGAGAAATGAAGATGCTGTTAAACAGATCCAAACAAATGTGAAATATCTCATGGGAAAAACCACTGACCTGGAAAATAGATCCAGGAGAGATGATTTAAAAATTATTAGGCAGGGTGGAGCCAAGATGGCTGAGTAGAAACAGCTCATAAAAGCCACTCTGCCCGCAGATTCCCCCAAAACTATGTAAAAGGGGACTCTGAACAACTTCTGGAGCCCCAGCACCCACAGAACAACACAGAGAAGCTAACCTCCCACTGAGGACAGCCCAGCAGCCCTGCAGGAAGGACCAGCACAGCACTCTAGGAGCCGGCAGCAGGCAGCCAGAAGAGCGTGGGGAGCCAACTGGAGCCCAGGTCAGAGTGAGCCGGGGTTTTAGCCCCAGGGCGGCAGGGCCAGCAGCCGGCTGGAGAGACCCCAGAACACCAGCAGCTTTGGAGACTCCAGAATTATCAACATAGATATGCCTAGGACAAAGAGGTTAGTGCCCTATGGACTTTGGGACCAGTATATGGGGAACGAGTCGACTTCATCCCCTGGGGGCTAGAAGTCGCTGAGGAGACATGCCATTTTGTAGTTTTCAGAGGCAGCTCCAACCCCTGGCCTGAGAACCGTAGGGAGATACAGCGATCCATCTTGGGGGGGTAATCGCTCTTGCTTTAACCTCCCTGGATCTGGGTTGTGATCTGGGGTGGAAGTCGTGGGTGGGTTTAGAATTTGCCAGAAATGGGAGCTGGCCCCCTCACACGTTTGGAGCAAAAGTTCCTGTCTGGCACCAGGCCATATGGTGGCAACAAGCCCAAAAGTCGAGTAATTAAGTAGCAACATGCCAAGGAAAAGGAACCAGAAAAATGCAACCCTAGACTCCTATTTTGGGGGCATAGAGCGGGAAAAGGACTGTGCGGTCCAAAGTCTTGCTCCAAAAGCCCCAGGGAAAAACATGAGCGGGTTGCAGGACATAGAGGGCCTTAAGAAGGACTTTAAAAATCAAATAAGAGAAGTGGAGGAAAAATTGGAAAGAGAAATGAGAAGGATGCAGGAAAAGTATGAAATGAGGGTCAACAGCATGACTGAGGAAAACAACACCTTAAAAAATAGACTAACTCAAATGGCAAAGGAGGCCCAAAAGGGCAATGAGGAGAAGAATGCCTTAAAAAGTCGAATTTGCCAGATGGAAAAAGAATCTCAAAAGTTCACTGAGGAGATTCATTCCTTCAGAGTTAGACTGGAGCAAATGGAAGCTAATGACTTTATGAGAAATCAAGATGCTGTTAAGCAGATCCAAACAAATGAAAGAGTAGAAGACAATTTGAAATATCTCATGGGAAAAACCACTGACCTGGAAAATAGATCCAGGAGAGACAATTTAAAATTATTGGACTACTTGAAAGCCATGATCAAAGAAAGAACCAAGAAACCACCCTTCAAGAAATTCTCAAGGAAAATGGCCCTGATGTTTTAGATCCAGAGGGCAAAATAGAGGTTGAAAGAATCCACTGATCACCTCCTGAAAAAGACCCCAGAAAGAAAACTCCCAGCAATAGTATAGCCAGGTTCCAGAATCCCCAGATCAAGGAGAAAATACTATAAGCAGCCAGGAATAAACAATTTCAATATTGTGGAAACACAATCATAATAGCCCAGGACCTGGCAGCTTCTACACTGAGGGATGGAAGGGCATGGAATATGCTATTCCAGAGGGCAAAAGAACTGGGACTGAACCCAAGGGTCACCTACCCAGCAAAACTTAGTATTTTGTTTCAGGGGAAAATATGGTCATTCAGTGGAATAGAGGACTTTCAAGCATTCTTGAGGAAAAAACCAGAGTGGAATAGAAAATTTGACATCCAGACACAAGAAGCAAGAGATTCCTGAGAAGGTAATCACAGAAAAGAAATCAAAAGGAACTTATCAAAGTTGAACTATTTACATTTCTATATGGAAAAACAATAACTGTGACTGATGATATCTTTCTCACTATGAAAATAATGGAAGAAGGGGGTGTGGTCATAAGAATACATATGTGCATGTGTCTGTATATGGTTACAGTTATATATGGATAGAGGGGATAGGTTGAATTTGTTGGGAAGGGAGAATACTCAAGGGGTGAATTTATTTTATTATTTTTTTTTTTAGCAATTGGGGTTAAGTAACTTGCTCAAAGTTACACGGCTAGTCATTATTTGTGTGTGGGTGCTCATTTTCTGAGGCCGGATTCGATCTCGGGACATCCCAACTCCGAGGCCGGTGCTCTTACTCACTGCGCCACTTAGCTGCCCCTTTTAGGGCAATTGGGGTTAAGTAACTTGCCCAAGGTCACAAGGGTAGGTTTTTGTTTGTTTTTTTGTGTGGGTTAAGTGTCTGAGGCCGGATCCGAACTCAAGTCCTTCTGACTCCAGGGCCTTCACTCTACTCACTGCGCCACCTAGTCGCCCCAAGGGGTGAATTTATGAGGTGAGAGAGGAAAGTGGCAAGAGGAGATGGGGAGAGACAGGGTAAGGTAAAACATATCATGTAGAAGAAGCAAGGGGAAGTAGTTGCAAAGGAGGGGGAGAATAGGAAGGCAAAAAGGCAAAACAACATTCTCATTTAATTTGGTTCAGGTAGAGAATGACATACATACTAAATGGGATATCTCAACCTACAGCAGAATATGGGGAAGGGGAATGAGAGTAAGGATGATGGATAGGAGGGCATCCTTGGGCTGAGGGGAGGTTGGAAGTACCCACTTTCGAAGAGGGACAGATCATGTAGGGAATGGAACAGGTGGGGGTGGGATGAATGGGAGGGAATTATAAGCAGCCTTGTGCAATATGTCTACTATGATAATGTTTTGCATAGCTAGACTGTACAAAATATACTGAAATACTTATCTTCCCAGAGGGAATGGGTGAAAAGGGAGGAAGGAAATGGATCTGAAATTCGAGGTCTTAACATTAAATGTTTCAAATATATATAAATACTATTATTAATACTCTTTTGCTTGTAATTGGGGAGATAAGATGTGCAGGCATTGGGACACAAAGACTCACCTTCCTCTAATGGAAAAGTCAGTGGGGTTATGGGAGAAGGTATGGGAGAGAGCAGATTGGAGGAAGTGAAATCTTGTGGGACTACTATTCTGGGAGGTTGGGTAGGGGAATAATGGGGGGAAAATGATTGTAACTCAAAATCTGGCGGAAATGAATGATGTAAAACAGAAGTTAATAAAGCATTTGTTTAAAAAAAAATAGACTGACTCAAATGGCAAAGGAGGCCCAAAAGGGCAATGAGGACAAGAATGCCTTAAAAAGTCAAATTTGCAAGAAGGAAAAAGAATCTCAAAAGTTCACTGAGGAGATTCATTCCTTCAGAGTTAGACTGCAGCAAATGGAAGCTAATGACTTTATGAGAAATCAAGATGCTGTTAAGCAGATCCAAACAAATGAAAGAGTAGAAAGCAATGTGAAATATCTCAGGGAAAAACCATTGACCTGGAAAATAGACCCAGGAGAGACAATTTAAAAATTATTGGACTACCTGAAAGCCATGATCAAAGAAAGAACCTAGAAATCACCCTTCAAGAAATTCTCAAGGAAAATTGCCCTAATGATTTAGATCCAGAGGGCAAAATAGAGGTTGAAAGAATCCAGAGATCACCTCCTGATAAAGATCCCAAAAAGAAAACTCCCAGAAATATTATAGCCCGGTTCCAGAATCCCCAGATTAAGGAGAAAACACTACAATTTTCAGGGGAAAATGTGGTCATTCAGTGGAATAGAGGACTTTCAAGCATTCTTGAGGAAAAAACCTGAGTTGAATGCAAAATTTGACATCCAGACACAAAAAGGTAATCAGGGAAAAGAAATCAAAAGAACTTATCAAAGTTGAACTATTTACATTCCTATATGGAAAAGCAATAACAGTGACTGATGATATCTTTCTCAGTATGAAAATAATGGAAGAAGGGTGTATGGTCATGTGAATACATATGTGAATGTGTGTATATGGTTACAGTTATACATGGAGAGAGGGCATAGATTGAATTTGTTGGGAAGCGATGATACTTAAGTGGTGAAATTATGAGGTGAGAGAGGAAAGTGGCAAGAGGAGATGGGGAGAGACAGGATAGGGTAAACTATCTCATGTAGAAGAAGCAAGGGGAAGTGGTTGCCATGGAGGGGAAGAATAGGAAGGCAAAAAGGCAAAGCCACATTCTCATTGAATTTGGTTCAGGGAGAAAATGACATACATACTAAATGGGCTATCTCAACCTACAGCAGAATAGGATTAAGGGGAATGAGAGGAGGGATGGTGGATGGGAGGGCATCCTTGGGGGAGGGGAGGTTGGAAGTACCCACTATAGAAGAGGGACAGGATCAAGTAGGGAATGGACCAGGTGGGGGGTGGGATGAGTGGGAGGGAATTATAAGCAGCCTTGTACAATGTATCTACTATGGTAATGTTTTGCATAACTAGACATGTACAACATATACTCAATACTTATCTTCCCAGAGGGAATGGGGGACAAGAGATGAAGGAAATGAATCTGAAATTAGAGGTCTTAAGATTATATGTTTAAAATATATATAAATATTATTATTAATACTCTTTTGCTTATAATTGGGGAGATGAGATGTGCAGGCATTGGGACACAAAGATTCACCTTCCTCTAATGGAAAATTGGAAGGGGGTATGGGAGAAGATATGGGAGAGAGCAGATTGGAGGAAGTAATACCTTGTGGGACTGCTGTTCTGGGAGGGCGGGTCGGGGAAAAATGGGGGGGGGGAATAATTGTAACTCAAAATCTGACGGAAATGAATGATATAAAATAGAAATTAATAAACCATTTGTTTAAAAAATAAACAAAAAATATAACATAAAAATAAAGCATTTGGAGGAAAAAATGCATGTAGAACTCTTTCCTCAATCTATTATAAAGAATAGTTAGTATTCATTGAACTTAGTACTTATTAATGACTTTTTATTTTCACAATTTCTAATAAATTGAATGTATTTGTGACACAGTGGAAATAGTGGCAAGCCTGGGATCAGGAAGATATGAATTTAAACTGGGGATCAGACACTTAATATTTGTGTCACCATGGTCAAGTCACTTAACCCTATTTGCCTTAGTCTTCTCATCTGTGCAATGAACTGGAGAAGGAAAGGCAAATCACTTCAGTATTTCTGCCAAGATAACCCCAAATGGGCTCATGAAGAGTCAGAAACAAGTGAACAGAACAAACATGTGTTGGTGATCAGGTTAATTTTTTTGTTCTGCCACTTTTATTTCATAGTCTCTTAAAATAATTTAACTTAGTTGAATTTCATGCTTAATAGTAGTTTTTGACTATATTGTTTTTCACAGTTTCATGTCAAGGTACTTCTCATAATGCTATCATTTTATGAATGTTTGTATTTTAAACCAGTGTTTCCCTTTCCTTCAGTTTTTTTTCTTTTGGTAAGTCTACTGAATGTTTGATTAAAGGAGGTTCTGTCTTCTCTTGCACACTCTTTTTTATTTTATATTGGCTAAGTTTTGCTGGAAATGAATGATGAGCAATGGTAATTTTCTGTTTTTTTTCAACTTACAATTTTGTAGTGCCATTGGATTTTTTGAATAGAACAGATTAAAATGGTTGTGATTGTATGTGTAGTTTTACTTTCATTTTTATCATTACTAGTGTAATGTTGCTTTTGACATTCCTCTACTAATCAGCAGTATAACTGGACAGATGGAGAAATGGTATTTGTATCTGTGTTCTAATCTATTTCTGTTTGTTAAGTTGTAATCAAATGCATTTGGAAAAGAAAGTGATATAATTTAAGGCTCGGGGTGTCTTGTTGTCTTTATTCTTCTCTGGGAGAATATATTCACACTAAATAACCATGAATTCTCTGACTAGACCATAATCCTTTTGCCTCTTTTGTTCCTTAAAACTACTGTATTTTCCAATGTACTTTTCATCATCCTGCCCACCTCTACATTGTTATCAAGCTACTCAATAGCCTCTAAATTCTTTATTCCAGACAACTCAATCTACCTGAGATTTCTCATTTACAACGTACCATTTCCTAAGTCTGCAGAGTTACAGAGGACAACCCCCTTTTCCTGGAATATCCTAACTTCTCACCTTTAACTCCCTTCCAGGCATAGCTCAGGTGACACCCACTGCTTTAAACTAGGGCCTTTCTAAACTTTCTGCCTCACTTCCAATCCCATTGCTTATTATTCTCTTCTTATTCCACTGAAATTACTTTGCATTTATTTGTATTAAATTATCTGTGTGCATGTTTTGCCCTTTCTCAGTAGTATATTAGCTTGTTGAGATCAAGAATCATTTCAATGGATAACTGTACACACCAGAGAGGTAGATGGCTGCATGTCTGTGGAGGTAGATGCAGTGATGAAGGCAGACGCAGCCCATGGAGGCAGATATAGTTGGCTGCACCAGTGCAGAGCTGGAGCAACCTTGGGTAAGCTGATTCACCCACTGCATGGGAGATTCCCAGACCTCTCACTGAATAATGGGGGATCTTTTGGAACCGGGTAAGAGACAAACACAGCACCCTCAACAGCAACAGCAGCTACTCCTGGGCTATCAACCCACAGCTTAGATCTTTAAAAATTACCTTCCTGAATTTCCAAGGACCAAGATGGTGGATTAATCCTAGCTGCTTTATTTCACCCTTTTGACCCCGAAATCCTAGAGAATATTGCCCCAGAGTAAAATACTAAAATAGTGCAAACAAAGGCTTGGGAGTTCTAGATAAAGGAAGGGTGTGACTGACACTGTGCCTCAGGATAGAGAAAAACATATTGGAAAAACAAAGACTTTACAGTCTTATAATGGGGAGTGAGAAGAACCAAATTTAGAAGGGGGCAGCATTGACTCTACACCCACATCTGAAATCTCAAAACGAAATATAAACTGGTTTTAAACCTAGAGAGCATTCTTGGAAGAACTCAAGAAGGACTTTAAAAGCCAAATTAGAGAAGTAGAAGATAAACTGACCACTTAAAAATACATTTGCCAAAATAGAAAAAAACATTTCACTGAAGAAAAAAGCTTGTTTCAAAGTAAAATGTGTGAAATGGGAAAAAAGAGTTTCAAAATCTAACTGGAGAAAATAAATCTCTAAAAATGAAATCTGAAAATATGGAAAAGGAACTTAAAAATAAACAGGAAAATAATTCGTTAAAATTAAAATCAGTCTATTTGAAGCCAATTCCTCTGAGGCATCAAGAATCAGTCAAACAAAATCTAATGAATGAAAAATTAGAAAAAAGTAAAGTAACTCATTAGAAATATAACTGACCTGGAGAACAGATCAAGGATAGATAATCTGAGAATCATTGGTCTATGGGAAAGCCATGATTAAAAAAAAAATCCTGGACAACATCTTCCAAGAAATCATCAAGGAAAACTGCCCTGATGTCCTAGAACCAGAGGGCAAAATAATTATAAAAAGAATCCACCAGACACCTCCTGAAAAAGATCCCAAATTGAAAACTCCAAGAAATATTGTAGCCAAATAAAAGATTTATCAGATTAAGGAGAAAATACTGCAAGCAGCCAAACAGAAACAATTCAAATATCATGGAACTAATGTCAGGATCACACAGTACCTAGCAACTTTGACAATGAAAGATCAGAGAGATTGGAATATGATCTTTAGTAAGGCAAAAGAGCTTGGTCTACAACCAAGGATCAGCTATCCAGAAAAACTGAGCATAATTTTTCATGCAAGGAGATGCTCATTCAATGAAATAAGGGACTTCCAGACCTACCTGATGTAAAAGCCAGAGCTCAATGAAAAATTTGATTTGATCTTCAAATACAATTTTATCTCCAAATACAAGACTCAAGTGAGGCATAGAAAGGTAAACAGGGAATACACACACACACACACACACACACACACACACACACACACACACAACTTGTTTTTTAATAAGAGCAAACTGTTTACATCCCTAATGGGGAGCTGATACCTGCCAATATTGAGAACTGAATACTTATAACTTTTAAAAGAGATATAAATAGATAGGGTGTGTGGGTATAAATTAACTAAACTGATGATAAAAATCCTTATAAAGGTTTGCAAAGGGATTGTAAAGGGAGAAGAGGAAAGTAAGAATCAGAAAAGGGTAAATTATGCCACACAAAGAGGCATAAAACATATTATAGCAGAGTGAAAGGAGGGAGGGAGATGACCATTATATGAGCTTCACCCTCATTGGTTTTGGTACAAGGTGGGAATGACATAATTAGGTAAGTATAGTATTCTATCATGAAGAGACATAAAAGTTATATAACAGAGGGAAAGAAGGGAGGAAGAGGATCACTGTATGAGATTTATTCTTATCAATATTGGTTCAGGGAGGAAATAGCTTATTACATTAAATTTAAAAATCTACTGTAACCTGTATTTATGTGAGGCTCTGCAGGGCTGCCATGTGATGAACGCTTGGGAAGATGGTTCCCCCTCCCTCATTTAACCCCACCTTCCCTCTTCAGTGCCCCTAGGGGTAGGGGAGACTGATCACTCCCCAGCCCAGGTCTAGGGCGTCTCCCTTCTCCCATATCCTGGCTCTTTGAAGTAGTCTGTGTGATGGTGGAAGTGCAGTTCAACTAGTAAACTGTGTTTGATTTGCAAAAAAGCAAACAAACAAACAAAAAAGCTACTTTAACCTACAGGCAGTAGGAGGGCGAGGGTAAGAAAGGAATGGTTTGTTAGAAGGGAAGGAAGAAGTAGTAAAGTGAAAGTGTAGAAAGAAGGGCAGGGATAGGGAGGGGATCCTGAGTGAGGTAGTGGTCAAAAGGAAAACTCTTAAGGACGGGAAGGGACAAGGATGAAATAAAACCAGAAACAGGGGAGGGAATAGGATGGAGGTAAAGACCCAGATGGTAATCATAACTGTAAATGTGAATGGGATGAACTCTCCCATAAAATGGAGGCAGATAGCAGAATGGATTAAAAACCATAATTCTACAATATGCTGTTTATAAGAAACATATTTGAAACAAGGGGATACACACAGGGTAAAATTAAAAGGCTGTAGTAAAACATATTATGGTCCAGCTAAATTTTAAAAAGCAGGTAAAGCAATCCTTATCTCAGATAAAGTGAAAACAAAAACAGATCTAATTAAAATAGATAAGGAAATAAACTATACTTTGCTTAAAGGCACCATTGAAAATGAAGCAATATTGTTAATAATGTATATGCACCAAGCAGTATAGCATCCAGATTCATAGAGGAGAAGTTAAGGGAGATAGAGAAACTATACTATATTTTCAAAGAGCACAGAAGCCTTCTAAATTCAGAAGTAATAAAATGTTAGGGTCATAAGAATGAGGGAGAGGACAAGGGAGGGATCTTTAGAGGAAAATGTGAGATAATAGATAAATAGCGGTATAGGAGGGTGTTTAGATTTATGGGAATGGGAGGATAGGGGAGGTATCCTTGGTGGGGGCAAGGTGAGTCACAGGAGGGCAAGGCAATGGGTAAAAATAAAGTTGAGGCTCAGGAGGGAAAAAAAAAAACAAGAGATATGCATATACACAAAAACAAAGATCTGGGGTATAATAGGTTTGGGAATGTGTATATCTATATATGTTTGTATGTATGTCTATGTTTATGTATGTATCTAAAGCTATAGAAAAACATAGCTAAAGTTTATTGTGGCCTTCTGAGGAGGAGTAAGGGGGGGGGGGAGAGGGAAAAAGAACAAAGCAAAAAAGTGCACAGCAGAGAACATAAGACAATTCACAAAGAAGCAAAGAAAAGATGGACAATTTTCAACATAATAAGTATTATTTATCATATAGGCTTTCTTGAAATGAAAATTTGTTGTTACAGATTTTGAATCCTCTCTTATGTTCTACTTTGCACATAACATGTTTTATTTCTTTCTAACTTTGTATTTACATTCAAATATTTAAGTTTGTGATATGTTATTGTTTCTTTTTTCTATTCTCTTTTTGTGTTCTGGCGTTTGAGTTTAAAATAAATTTTGAAAAAAATCTATACTTAGTGGGGGATCTCAATCTCTATGAAATAGATAAATCTAACCTCAATGTAAGCAAGAAAGAATATAAGGAGGTGAATAGAATTTGAGGGAAGGTAGATATGATAAACCTCTGAAGAAAATTGAATGGGGATATAAAGGAACATACCTTCTTCTCAGTGGTACATAACACATACACAAAAATAACTATGTACTACAGCATTAAAAAAAAACCTCAATTCAGGGCAGAATGGCAGAACTACTAAATGCATCATTCTCAGATCATGATGTAATAAAAATTATATGTGATAAAGGGCCATGGAAAGATAGACTAAAAACTAATTGAAAACTAAATATTTTAAAACTAACTAATGAGTAGGTCAAACAAGAAATTATAGGAACAAACAGTAACTTCATTCCAGAGAATGACAATAGTGAGACAACATGACAAAACTTGTGGGATGCAGTGAAATCAGTTTTTAGGTGGACTTTTATATCTCTGAATGCATACATGAATAAAATAGAGAAAATGGAGATCAATAAATTGGCCATGCAACTGAAAAAGCTAGAAAAACAACAAATTCAAAATCCCTAATAAAATACTGAATTAGAAATACTGAAAATCAAAGGTGAAATTAATAAAATTGAAATTTAGAAAATTATTGAATTAATAAATAAAACTAAGAGCTGGTTTTATGAAAAAAAAAACAATAAAATTTATAGACCTTTAGTAAATATGATTAAAAAAGAAAGAAGAAAACCAAATTATGAATATCAAAAATGAAAAGGTTGAATCTATGTCCAAAGAAGGGGAAATTAAGACAATAATTAGGAATTATTTTGCTCAATTGCATGCCCATAAATGTAACAATCTTAGTCAAATGAAAGAATACTTTCGAAAATATAATTTGCCCAGATTAACTGAAGAGGAAGTAAAATACTTAAATAACCCCATTTCATTAAAAGAAATTGAACAAACCATCACTGTACTCCCAATAAACAAAACAAAACAAAAACAAACAAACAAACAAACAAAAACACAACTCCAGGGCCAGATGGATTTACTAGCAAATTCTATCAAACATTTAAAGAAAAATTTATTCCAATACTCTGCAAACTATTTGGGAAATTGTAGGAGTCCTACCAAATTTATTTTATGACACATATATGGTATGGATAGCTAAATTGGGAAGAGCCAATATGGAGAAAGAAAATTATACTCCTATTACCCTCATGAACATAGATGCAAAAATGTTAAATATAATATTAGCAAAAAGACTACAGCTACTTCTCATGAGAATAATACATTTTAATCAGCTACAATGTATTCCAGGAATGGAAGGATGCTTCAGTATTAGGGAAACTATCAGTATAATCGATCATATCAACAACCAAAGTAGTAGAAACCATATGATTACCTCAGTAGGTACAAAAAAGACATTAGAGAAAATACAACATCCATTCCTTTTAAAAACACTAGACAGTATAGGAATAAATGGTGTCTTCCTTAAAATGATAATTAGCATCTATCTAAAACCATAAGTAAATATTATATGCAATGGTGAAAAGCTAGAAGCATTTCCAATAAGTTCGGAGGTGAAACAATGATGTCCACTATCACCGCTCTTATTCAATTTGGTACTAAAGATGTTAATGCTAACAATAAAAGAAGAAAAAGAAATTAAAGGAATCAGATCAGCTGAAGAAGAGACTAAGCTTTCACTCCTTGCAGATGATAAGGTGATATAATTAGAGCATCCTAGAGAATCAAGTAAAAAAAAAAAAAAACTACTTGACGTAATAAATAAGTTTGGCAAAGATGCAGGATATTAAATAATATCACATAAATCCTTGGCATTCTTATGAATTTCTAAAGAAATCCAACAGCAAGATATAGAAAGAGAAATTCCATGTAAAGTCACTGTAGACACTAAAAAATATTTGGGAGTCTACCTGACGAAACAAACCCAGTACCTATATGAACACAATTACAAAACACTTTTCAGACACGCACAAGAGTCAGATCTAAGTATTTGGAAATACATCACTTGCTTGTTGCTAAGTTGAGCTAATATAATAAAAGTTACATTTTTATCTAAATTAATTTACATATTTATTGCTATACCACTCAATCTACCAAAACTTATTTTACAGAACTAGGGGGAAAAAAGTAACAAAATTCATCTGGAAGAACAAAAAGTCCAGAATATCAAGGTAATTAATGGAAAGAAATGCTAGGGAAGGGGCCTAGCCTTAACATATTTTTTTATTGTGTATTATTTTATTCAAAGTTCTCACTTTTTCTTCTCCACATCTTGTTCTGCAGCCTTCTTGGCTCGTTTCGCCCGAATTCCAAAGAGATGGGCATTGGCCCGGGCCATTCGAAGACTAGCAAATGCCTTGAAATTATTCTCGTCTTCATTAATGACACGAGCTTTCTCTTTCTTGTAGACATTTCTGATGGGCATAACTGGTCCTGTAAGCTGAGTTGCCAACTTGAGCTCTTCAGCAGAGCTATCTCCCTTCTTGGGTGCAGATGGTTTCCTTGGGAAGAGGATTACTTTGGAACGATATTCTTTCAGTCGCTGCACATTTGCCTGGAGAGACTCTGTAGACTTATTTCGGCGACGAGGGTCCACAGAGATACCAATGGTCCGTGCCACTTTTTTATGGATACCAGCCATCCGAAGTTCTTCCAAGCTGAATCCTCTCCTGGCTCGGACTTTGGTGTGGTATCACACAGTAGGGCACCTCACGATGGGCCGAATAGGACCAGATGCAGGGCGAGGAGCAATTCAGCGGGCTTTTGCTTGCCGAGCCTTTCGCCTTCTGATCTTCCTGGCTGGCTGGTTAAACCATGTGGCAACTCGTCTCTGCCAGTCTTTGTGGAAATGGGGCTTAAGAATCATGCCATTTCGGCTGGGCGCCATGGCTGCTTAGAGCCCTCCTCACGGGCACCTCAGCCGATAGGAAAGGCGCCTTAACAGAATTTAATCTGTACTATACAGCAACAGTCATCAAAACTATTTAATATTGGCTGAGGAATAGAGTAGTGGGTCAGTGGAATAGATTAGGTACATGAAACAGAGCAGTCAATGACTATAGCAATCTACTGTTTGATAAACTGAAAGACACCAGCTTCTGGGATAAGAACTCACTATTTTAGAAGAAACTTCTGGGAAAACTGGAAAATAGTATGGCAAAAACTGGGCACAGACCAATTTCTTATTCTGTAAATCAAAATAAGCTCTAAATGGGTACATGATCCAGGTACAAACAATGATACTCTAAGCAATCTGGGAGAGGAAGCAATAGTTTACCTGTCAGCTTTGTGGAGAACAGAAGATTTTGACAAAAAAAGAGTTAGAGAGCATTACAAAATGCAAAATGGATAATTTTCATTACATTAAATTGAAAAGTTTTTGTACAAATAAAGTCAATGTAACCAAGAGTGGGATGGAAGTAGAAAACCGGGAAAGAATTTTTACAACCAGTGTCTCTGGTAAATGTCTCATTTCTAAAATATACAGAGAATTGAATCAAATCTATAAGAATACAAATCATTCCCAAATTGATAAATGGTCAAAGGATGTGAATAGACAATTTCAAAGGAAGAAATTAAAGAATTCTATAAGAGTAAGGACAAATGCTCTAAATTACTATTTATTAGAAAAATGCAAATCAGAACAATTGTGGGATATCACATCTCACTGGTCAGTTTGGCTAAGATGTCAAAAAGGAAAAATGATATATGAGAGTACATGGAAAAATGGGAACATGAATGCATTGTAGGTGGAGTTGTGAACTGAACCAACCATTCTGGAGAGGAATCTGGAAGTAAGCACAAAGTTCTAACAAAAGCAATTTGACCAAGCAATACCACTTCTAGGGCTGTATCCCAAAGAAATCATATCAGTGGGAAAAAGACCAGTATGTACCAAAATGTTTATAGCAGCTCTATTTATGGTGGCAAAGAATTGGAAATCAAAGGGATGCCCATACATTGGCGAATGGCTAAAGGATTTGTGGTATATGAATATAATGGAATACTATTGTGCTATAAGAAATGAGGAGCAGACGGACTCCATAGTTACTTGGAGAGGCTTATATATATATATATATATATATATATATATATATATATATATATATATATATATATATATATATATATATACACTGATGCTGAGTGAGAAGAGCAGAACCAAGAGAACTTTGTATACAATTACAAAAAAAAGATTTTATGTGTGATGAACTAAACTTTGTTAGACTGGGCTCCTCTCAGTATTACAAGGTTAGAAGACAAAACAAAATATTTATGATGTAAAGGGATATACACATCCAGAGAAAGAACTAAAGAGTCTGAATGCATAATGAAACAAACTGCTTGCTCTATTTCTCTTTTGTGTTTTGTTTTGTTTTGTCCTTCCTTTCTCATTGTTCACCCCATTGGTTATAATCCTTCTTTATAAATTGACTAATGTACAATGTGAAGGTATTTGTAGAGCCCATATTTGATTACTTACCACCATGAAGGTGAGAAAGGTAGGAGTAGGAGGGGAAGAAAATGTAAAACTCAAGGGATTTTGGAACTGAAAGTTGCAAACTAAAAGTAAACAAATTTAAATTAAAAAAAATAATCATTTCATCTTTTCTTTATATTTCCAATATTAAGCAGTGTGCCTTTCATATACAAAATACTTATAACAGGTTTCTTGAATTGTATCAATGTCATTAAATATCAAAGTGCCCTTTACTTGGATTAGTTTTGTTTTGTCTCTTCCTCTCCCACAGATGTTGATGTAAAAGCTTAAATGATATTCATGTGTTTTCTCCTCCTTCCCTTCCTCTCTTCCTTCCTTCCCTCCCTCCTCTTTCCTTCCTTCCTTTCTTCTTCCCTCCCTCCTTTCCTTCATTCTTTCCTTCCTTCCTTTCTTCCTTCCTTCCTTCCTTCCTTCCTCTTTTCCTTTATTTCTTTTTTCTTTCTTCTCTTTTTTCTTTGTTCTTTCAGTCATTCCATCCTTTGCATTATGGTCATCATGAACATTGGAAGAAAACAATATTATGATGTGTCACATAGAACCACAATACTTCTTATTGTCTTTTTGGGCAAAATTAAATAATATTTGCTTAATTCTTTAAACTTCCCACTAAAACTGGATCCATGAGTCATTATTGTATTTAGCTGCAAAATAAGTGAAATCAGTAAATGATTGCTATACATTTTCCATATGCCAGGCATTGATCAAAGTGCTGGGTATGAGATAAAAGACAAAATAATCCCTTTTCTCAAGGAGCTCACATTATAATGGGATTATAATATATGATTACTTGTATACATATAACACACTTAATAGGTAAATTAGAGGTAAATTCAGATGGAAGGAACTAGCATTAAGGGAAGATCAGGAAAAGCTGTTGGAATCCTTTTGTATCCTGGATTATTTATTTTACACACACACACACACACACACACACACACACACATATACACGCACGTGCGCGTGCACACACACACACACACACACACACACACACATATATATATATATATATGTATATTTCAGATCTTCAAATAATATGTCAGGTAACTGCTCAGATGATAAATTCATGTGCTATGGTTTAAATACTTTAAATGCTTGGAATACCACTGATAAGGAAATATTTAACATAGTCCACAAATATGATTCTGAAAACCTTTTGCCAACTTTGTGCAATTTCACCACCAAAGGGAGATGTGTAAAACAAATTTTCTTCACATTTTCTTTTCTTCATAGCTTATCTTAACCTCCCCCCACCAAGATCAATTATAAAAAAGAAGGAAAGTAATAGTAAAACAAAGCTCATAAAGTGTATAGTTGAAATCATGAACAGAGGCTGAAAGAAAATGATGCCCATTGATGCTAGTTTTTTTTTTTTACAAACTAGTACTGAAGGCTATTGTCATTATTGTCTATTGAAGGTTTGTCAATAATAAACATATGGTTGCAATGCATTGACTCATTGCTCTATACCTACTGTATATATACTGTATACCTACTGTAATCATATGTTGCTTTGATTCAAGTAAAAAATCTAATAATTTCCATGCTTTTGGAAGGGAACTAAAGGACACTTTTCCAAACTGTTTCACATTTTTTTTTTTAAAGCAATTGGGGTTAAGTAACTTGCTAAAGGTTACACGGCTAGTCATTTGATTTATGCGTGGGTGCTCATTTTCTGAGGCTGGATCTGATCTCGGGTCATCCAAACTCCGAGGCCGGCGCTCTTACTCACTGCGCCACCTAACCGCCCCTTTAGGGCAATTGGGGTTAAGTAACTTGCCCAAGGTTACACGGCTAGGTTTTTTTGTTTGTGCGGATTAGGTGTCGGAGGCCGGCTCTGAACTCAGGTCCTTCTGATTCCAGGGCCGGCGCTCTATTCACTGCGCCACCTAGCCGCCCCATGTTTCATATTTTAATAAACATATGTAAACAACAAAATTTATCCAAAGTCAAATACTCTGTAAAAAGAAGGAAGCTTACTTTTTACTTCTAATCTATTTTAGGTACCTTGTACTCTGTAGAGAAGTTATCTTATTGCTTTTGTAATTATTTTCTGGATCATTTCCCTTTCTGAAATTTAGGATAAAAATTTGGAGAATAATATCTTTATCCATAACTAGTCAGTCAGTAAACCACTTATTAATTATGTGATATGTTCTAGGTATTGTGCTAAGTTCTAGAATTCAAATATAAGGTGAAACATAGCAACTTTTTTTTTTTTTTGCTTTTTGGGGGGCAATTGGGGTTAAGTAACTTGCCCAAGGTCACATGGCTAGGTTTTTGTTTGTTTGTGTTAAGTGTCTGAGGCCGGATCCGAACTCAGGTCCTTCTGACTCCAGGGCCGCCTCCCTACGCACTGCGCCACCTAGCCGCCCCAAAACATAGCAACTTTTAGAAAATATTTTCTAAGACATGATAAAGTCATGGTTTGTGGAAAGAACATGTAAAGGGATAAATCATAGATCTTTCAAAGAGAGTACAGTTATAGGAAAAAAAGCAATATAGAAAATATAGGAAATTTTCTCAAAATCATCCAACTAGTAGAGGGAGTGAAATTAGGACTAGGGCCCATGACTCCTGAGACCTACTTTGTTTTTTTTTTTAATGTTTCTCTTCTCCTCCATATGATTATGTTACAAGTGCATACATGCACACACACACATACACACACACACACACACACACACACATAAACCTTTTTTCTCACTGGTTTCTCCAAAATTCAATCCTACTTAACAAATATTTTTTAGCATAAAATTTATATGGAGGTTTCAGCAAGTGGTCTTGACTAAACTGAACTTCTATTATATATCCTTAAAACAGAAAAAAATATATTCAAATATCTTTTCCCTTTCTTTGTCTACCCAGTGCTTAGCACAGCAGAGGATGGATAATAAGCTCTTAATGAATGCTTGTTGACTTGAGTGAAAGGAAGCCTAAACCTTTTAGAGACAAAAAAAATCTTGTGGAAAAAAATGAGGAACAATACAGATACTTATTGTGGTGGTGGTGGTGGTTATTTGGGAGAGCGGGAAAGAGAGAAAGGGTGGAAAATGAAGAGAAAAGAAAGAGGGGGGCATGATGGGAAAGAGAGGGGGATGAGAGGGATGAGGGAGAAAAAGAGTAATGCCTCTAAAGCAATAATCATGAAATAACTGCATCATAATATCTGCTGAGAACAAACATATAATACTAAGACATAATAGAAAAAACAAGTCATTTTAATCTTTAATTTTAACAAATGGCCATGATTCTATACTATTCACTCTTTCAAACAAATATGTTTAAATCTTCATTATATTTATTACACTATCCTAGACACCGGATATCTAAAGAAAAAAAATAGGCAGGCCTTGTCAGCAAAAAGTTTGAATCCTTCTAAGGAGAGAAAACATACATATTAATAAAGTTAGTATGAGACTGTGAAGGAAGATAAGGATTTTGTGAGGAAGAAATTACTTTTTAATTTCTTGAAGAATGAAGGATGGTTTTTGGAAGAATAAAGATCCAGGAGACGGAGTATCAAACTGAGGAAATAGCTAATAGTCAGTTTGGTTGCAATATGGATTTTATGAAAGGGAGATGTGTACCATATTACTGATGGCTTAAAATTCTAGAAACATTTTATCCTAATGGAAATAAGGAACCATTATATGTTTCAAAGAGAATATTTAATTTTTTTTAACATTTATGATTTTTTTCCTTTGGATCTTCCTTTTGTAACCTTCTCCTTTCTGCCTCTCAGAGAGATATTCTTACCATGAACCTATGTTTTATTTTTCTCAAAATAAAGGAAGTCAAGACAAAATTGGCCAAACTACTTGATGCATTAAAAAAATCTGATATTATATGAAAAGACCTATATTCATTGAAGTCAAAACTTTGCAAAGGTGTTGAGAAAGGGAAGGGACAAACAGAGTCTTATAACATTAGAGAATAATTTTGAAAGCACAAGTATTAATTGTCAACATTTGATAAAATGTGTATATAAATTTATTTGGACCCTACACTTACTTCTAACTATCCATTACTTTTTATTGAATTTTATTTTCTGATACTGGATTGTCAAAGATCTATATATCATATACTAAATAGGGCATTTTTTGTAGGTACTTAACAGTTTCCTTTATATCTCAGCTTTGAAAATATAAAATTTTGTTTAGTAGATGTTAATTTAAAATGAATCTCAGTTTGCTTTGAATTCACATTGTTCCTTTCTTTTTCTTTGATCTTCAGATTTTTAACATCTTTGAGGCAAAGATTTATAAACTCAATTTGTCTATCTAGGAAGCAGTAATTTCATTAAATCTAGAATCTTTGTATTTTATTTCCTTTCCATCTACTCCATTTTCAAAATTATCAAATGTGTGCTTTGTTAAGAATAAAATTTCAAAAATTGCTAATGTAGTTCATTAATCCTCTTTTTTACTCTGTAACTCTATACACACACTTGTTGGTATCCCTACATATATGTGTATATATATATATATATATATATATATATATATATATATATATATATATATATATATAATTATAACATGCATGCAAATATACACACCCACAATCTATATCTATATTTATGTCATCTATATCTAAGCATAACATTCAAGAAAGTAAAGTAAAACATTCACAATAACATAACAACTTATTACTAAGGTGGCCACATAGTCTTAAACAAAACATATCATTCAGTATATCTTATAGTCATCTTTAAGGGGAAGCAGCAAATACAAATACCATTCACTCCTAGGTCACAGTAAGTTACAATTTCCTCAGTCAATACAGTGTATTCAAGTAAAGTTCTTTCATCTTGACTAGAGGCTGTTTTCTATTCATCCTTGAGCCAATATCCTTAAGAAGTAGCAGAAAGTATAAATGCCATTCACCCCTACATCACAATAAAGTACAACTCTCATCAGTCAATACAGAATATCCAAAATAAAGACCTCTTTCATCTCAACCAGAGGTTGGCTTCCAAATTCCATGGATCCTCCTACATGGACTGATTGCTCCCAACTCTTGCCTGGATTCACTCATAGGCAGCTCTCAACTCGTTTTCCATATCTCAGCTCAGAGGGACTGCTCCATTTCAATCTCTTCACAGTTTCTCTTTCTAAGAAAACAAAACTTAAGAGAGCTACACTAATACTAACACAGATTATAAGCACTATCATCTCAGTGCATTTTCAGTCTGAAAAACCAATACAGAACAACAGACAGGGCTTCTCTCTGAGAAATTAACATAGGCCAATAGACAGGACTTCTGTCTGAGAAAGTAACTCAAATCAACAGACAGAGTACCAACATCACAAAAATATTCTCTCTCTTAGTTCTGTCTGCTCGAAGCTTTGCTTGTGCCCTTGTTTGCTCCTTCTTGTTCCTCCTTTTTTGCAAGCTCCTCCCACCATTGGCTCCCAAGTGATTACCTTCGACCCAATTAAGGGGAAGGGGAGACCTTCAAATTCCCTTTGGCTCTTTAAGGGCAGGGAAGAACTTCAAAGTCCCTTTGGCCTATTAATGACAATGCAGTGTATACTGTTTCCAACCAATGACTCTTGATACAATCAAAGACAAGGCTGAAAGACAGTTGATTAGCTAAAACTCAGTCCAGAAAAACAGCAAATCTCCTATTTTGCTTGCCATTACAGCCTGTCATTTTATTCACTGAGCCATTAGCTGCCCCACTGGTCAATATAAAAGATCATAAATACACACAGACACACAAATATACATATATACATATTTGATAATGTAAGATATAAAACAAATTAGGTGTGTATCGATTGTAGCAATGTGTTTAGTTAACTAATCCTTGTTAAACACTATATAACATTGAAAATAATAATTTTAACAATTCACAGAAACATGGGAATATGTTTTGAACTGATACTAAGAAAGCAGAATATGAGCAATCAAATGTATACTGACTGCAATAATAAATATGGAAAGAAAAATATATTGAAACTGGATAAATGTTTACCATTAATGATAATTAATCAATAATAAACATTTTCCTAACATGATACAAGAGAATTATTGAGAAAATGTGCCTTAATTCCTTCATTAAAAATGTCTGACAATATTGTATGGAGCATCCACTGACTGTCACATGTGGAGAGCGGTCATTTTTTTTCTTCTTTTAAAATCTTTTTTGTGGGGGGCAGAGCCAAGATGGTGGAGTAGAAACAGCTTATCCAAGCCACTCTGCACCCAGATTTCCTCCAAACTATGTAAAAGGGAACTCTGAACAACTTCTGGAGCCCCAGCTCCCACAGAACAACACAGAGAAGCTAACCTCCCGCTGAGGACAGCCCAGTAACCCTGCAGGAAGGACCAGCGCACTGCTCTGGGAGCCGGCAGTGTGCAGCCCGCAGAATGTGGGGAGCCAAGCCCAGGTCTGCCTGATTTGAGGTTTTAGCCCAAGGGTGGCCGGGACAGCAGCCAGCTGGAGGCTGGAGCCTCTGAGTTGGAGCCCAGAACACCAGCAGCTGTGGTGATTTCAGAATTAACAACATAGACATGCCTAAGACAAAGTGAGAGGTTAGTGCCCTATGGATTTTGGGACCAGTATTTGGGGAATGCATCAGCTTCCTCCCCTGGGGCTAGAAGCCAGTGAGGAGACATGCCATTTTGTGGTTTTCAGAGGCAGCTCCAGCTCCTGGCCTGTGAACTGTAGGGAGATCCAGCGATCAGTCTTGGGGAGTAATCACTCTTGCTTTAACGTCCCTGGATCAGGATTCTGATCTGGGGTGGAAATCATGGGTGGGTTTCCAGCTTGCCAGAAACAGAAGTTGTCCCCCACACGTTCGGGATGAAAATTCCCCTGTCTGGCTGCAGAGCCATAGTGTAGCAACAAGCCCAAAAGTCACGTAATTAAGTGGCAAAATGCCAAGGCAAAGGAAACAAATTATACAGAAAAATGCAACCCTAGACTCCTACTTTGGGGGCAAGGAGGGTTGAAGCATGGAGTGGGAAGAGAACTGTGAGGTCTAAAGTCCTGCTCCAAAAGCCCCAGGGGAAAACATGAGCAGGTTGCTGGCCATAGAGGACCTTAAGAAGGACTTTAAAAATCAAATAAGAGTAGTGGAGGAAAAACTGGGAAGAGAAATGAGAAGGATTCAGGAAAAGTATGAAATGAGGGTCAACAGCCTGACTGAGGAAAACAATACCTTAAAAAATAGACTAACTCAAATGGCAAAGGAGGCCCAAAAGGGCAATGAGGAGAAGAATGCCTTAAAAAGTCAAATTTGCCAGATGGAAAAAGAATCTCAAAAGCTCACTGAGGAGATTCATTCCTTCAGAGTTAGACTGCAGCAAATGGAAGCTAATGACTTTATGAGAAATCAAGATACTGGTAAGCAGACCCAAACAAATGAAAGAGTAGAAGGCAATGTGAAATATCTCATGGGAAAAAACACTGACCTGGAAAATAGATCCAGGAGAGACAATTTAAAAATTATTGGACTGGGAGGCTAGGTGGTGCAGTGAGTAGAGTGTTGGCCCTGGAATCAGAAGGACCTGAGTTCAGATCCAGCCTCAGACCCTTAACGCACACACAAACAAAAACATAGCCGTGTGACCTTGAGCAAGTTACTTAACGCCAATTGCCCCCCCAAAAGCAAAAACAAAAATTATTGGACTACCTGAAAGCCATGATCAAAGAAAGAACCTAGAAATCACCCTTCAAGAAATTCTCAAGAAAAATTGCCCTGATGCTTTAGATCCAGAGGGCAAAATAGAGGTTGAAAGAATCCACTGATCACCTCCAGAAAAAGATCCCAAAAAGAAAACTCCCAGGAATATTATAGCCAGGTTCCAGAATTCCCAGATCAAGGAGAAAATACTACAAGCAGCCAGGAAGAAACAATTTCAATATTGTGGAAACACAATCAGAATAGCCCAGGTCCTGGCAGCTTCTACACTGAGGAATCGAAGGGCAGGAAATATGATATTCCAGAGGGCAAAAGAGCTGGGACTGAACCCAAGGGTCACCTACCCAGCAAAACTTAGTATTTTGTTTCAGGGGAAAATATGGTCATTTAGTGGAATAGAGGACTTTCAAGCATTCTTGAGGAAAAAAACCTGAATTGAATACAAAATTTGACATCTAGAGACAAGAAGCAAGAGATGCCTGAGAAGGTAATCAGGGAAAAGAAATCAAAAGGAACTTATCCAAGTTGAACTATTTACATTACTATATGGAAAAAAATAACTGTGACTGAGGAAATCATACTCACTATGAAAATAATGGAAGAAGGGTGTATGGTCATATGAATACATATGTGAATGTGTGTATCTGGTTGCAGTTATATATGGATAGAGGGCATAGGTTGAATTTGTTGGGAAGGGAGGATACTCAAGGGGTAAAGTTGTGATGTGAGAGAGGAAAGTGGCCGGAGGAGATGGGGAGAGACAGGGTGGGGTAAACTATCTCATGTAGAGGAAGCAGGGGGAAGTGGTTGCAGGGGAGGGGAAAAATAGGAAGGCAAAAAGATGAAACCACATTCTCATTGAATTTGGTTCAGGGAGAGAATGACATACATACTAGGTGGGACATCTCGCCCTACAGCAGAATGGGGGGAAGGGGAATGAGAGGAGGGATGATGGATGGGAGGGCATGCTTGGGGGGAGGGGAGGTTGGAAGTACCCACTATGGAAGAGGGACAGGATCAAATGGGGAGTGGACCAGGTGGGGGGTGGGATGAGTGGGAGGGAATTATAAGTAATCTTGTACAATATATCTACTATGATAATGTTTTGCATAGCTAGACATGTACAACATATACTGAATTACTTATCTCCCCAGAGGGAATGGGTGACAAGGGAGGAAGGAAATGGATCTCATTTTCAAGGTCCTAAGATTAAATGTTTCAAATATATATAAATACTATTATTAATACTCTTTTGCTTGTAATTGGGAGATAAGATGTGCAGGCATTGGGACACAAAGACTCACCTTCCTCTAATGGAAAAGTCGAAGGGGGTATGGGAGAAGATATGGGAGAGAGCAGTTGGAAGAAGCGATATTTTGCAGGACTGCTGTTCTGGGAGGGTGGGTAGGGAAAAAACAAGGGGTGGGGAATGATTGTAACTCAAAAAATCTGGTGGAAATGAATGATGTAACACAGAAGTTTATAAAGCATTTGTTTAAATAAAAAAAAATAAAATCTTTTTTTGTAATACATTGTTCACTGGGTAAGAGAAAGATGAATAATATACCAGAAGTCAATGTGATTCATGATAAAATAAAACAGTAAAATTTAAAAAATTAAACATGTCAAACATAGGTAGCTATGAAATATTCTGTTAGATAGTGTTGATTTTCTTTTTTAAATTTCCGTTGAACTATTAATGGCTACTTTGGGTGCCCATCTTTTTGACAAGTTGTTTTATTTTCCTAACTTTACTCTTTTCTATTTCATATCTCTCCATCTCTGCCCAGAATATCATATTGTCATATCCTTTTCTGAAATATAGGTAAACTTAAACTATATTCTCCTAATTCACTAATCTGTTCTAGAGATCCTAAGTACAAAGGAAATGAGATAAATGATCTTTGCTTATTCTTGGTGGAAGCAGTCTCTGACTGTGCTTTGTTATTTGAATTGTCACCTAACGTTTTTCAGCAATACATTGTAAATCTCTGCCCAGGAATTGGAGTTAAATACCGTTATTTATCAATTTCAGACCCTGGTTCTCATTTGAAAATCTCAACATTTGCCAATCTCCAGTCCTCCAGTCTCTGGTCCAATCTCTGGTTCTCCATGGCCCTTCAGATATCACTAAAAGTGACACAGCACTCACATCTGCTTGTTGGATTGCTACTATGGGATGTAATTTTTCTGGACCTACCAACTATAACAGCAAGCACCTTAGCATAAGCAGGTGTGAACTCATAGGGACAGACATTATCTCTTATTCTTTCCCTGCTTATCTTGTGTTTGGATTGTCTTAATAATCTATATTCTGTCCTTTCTATTCCATATATTTTGTTCCTTAGAAAAGTTAAAAACAGCAAAAAGAGAATGAAGTATTATTGCCTTTTCCCTTTTCTTCCTTTATTATAGTAGCATTCATTTTAAGTTCCATTGCTGAGTCTTTTTTGATCATCCTTTAGTACAGTGGTTAGGCATGCACATCTAAAGTAAGTTCACAGAGGGTGGATTTTATTGCCCCTCCTGTTCATCTCACAGTGGCCTTTTAGTTTTATCTGAATTCATTACTCAGGGGTGAAATGTTTCCCTATTTTTCATTTCTCTCTTATTTCATATACCTGAAGAACAATTCCATTTTTTACTTTAAAGATAAGGAGTACCACAAATGTTGCTCTTGATTCCATTCCCTCCCATCTCCTCTAACAGCTGCAAAGATACACCAACCTAGATATTATCTTTCTCTATTAATTGCCTCTTCTCCATTTCACTAAAAAGATGTTCAAGTCTTCCTTCACCTTGCTGGTCCTGTGTGGGGTGGGGAACAAATTATCTAGTTTAATTTGATTTTGCTATTGCTTCAAGCTTTTTTCTAAATATCCATCTCTGTGCATTGCTTTTAATTCCTCTTCTACCTTCCACTTATCTACCTGTACTAATATGCCTTTCCACAGTATGATGCAAGAGACCATTCACTACAGTATTAGCCAGTATTATCCAACTTCAAACTTTTGTTATCTTTTCTCATTTCTCATTCTTCTTGACATATCTGCAGCATTTGGCATAGTTGATCAAAACTTCCTCCTGGTTACTACCTCATCCCTTGGTGTTTAATCATTTTTTCTCTTAGTTTTCATCTCATGTAATCCCATTTTCTTATCTTCTTTTTTCAGTCATAAGCTATGTCTTGTACCTTACACTCCCTATTCATGGGTTTTGATGGATTGAAAGAGAATGGAAGCAGGGTCTTGGCCTAGGAGGTAATTGGAGTAGTTCAATAGTGGTAATATAAGAGACTGGTGGTTTTGTGATTGAAGAGAAGAGGACTGATGTAAAAAAAATATTTTGGACATAGAAGCAATGATATTAGGCAACTATTTGCAATGAAGTTGTGAGGGAGAGGAAATAGTCAAGTAGGACTCTAAGGTTCTGAATATCAAACACAATCTTAGTTTTCCAAGAAATAGTAGTTAGATTTTGACTTCTAGTCATTCTTTTCAGATGAGGTTTAGAGTATTATATCAGCACAAATACCTTAAACTCCAATTTTCCCTTGCATTTATGAGGGAATTAATGATTCTTCAAAAAAAATATTTGCGTCATTTTGGTAAAGAAGAAGTGATATAGAAGATTGATAGGAGTTAGCATCTATCCTAAAAGATGATGCTATGAAAGTACTGTGCTTATGCTTGCAAGTGTGAAAACCTAAACAGTGCCACCTGGTTTTTGGAAACTTTTAGTTTATGTCTGAGTCCTAAAGGGAAATGCCAAGGAATGCTCAAATTATTGAACAATTGTGATCATTTCACATACCAGTAAAGTTATGCTTATATTCTTATATACTTATATGCTTATATACAAACATGGCTTCAGCAATACATGAATGGAGAATCATTGGAAGAGCGGGTCAGTTTTCAAAGAGGCAGAGAACCTAGAAATCAAATTTCCAACATTTGTTAGATTATAGAGAAAACTAGGGAGTTCCAGAAAAATATCTGCTTCTGCTTTATTGACTTAAATGACACTAAAGCCTTTGACTATGTGGATAACAACAAAATGTGGCAAGCCCTCAAAGAGATAGTAGTGACAGATCATCTTACTTATCTCCTGAGGAACTTGAATGCAAGCCAAGAAACAACAGTTAGAATTGAAAATGGAACAATTGATTGGTTTAAAATAGGAAAAGGAGTATTGCAAGCTATACATTGTCACTTCATTTATTTATCTTATATGTAGAGTTCATCTTGTGAAATTCCAGACAGGATGAATCAAACACTAGAATTATGATTTATGGGAGGAATATCAAGTATCTCAGGTATGAAAATGACAAATGCTGGAGAGGATGTGGACAAATTGGAACATTAATCCATTGTTCATGGAGTTGTGAACTGATCCAACCAGTCTGGAGAACAATCTGGAATTATTCCCAAAGGGCTATAAATAATTTAATACCCTTTGACCTAGCAATACCACTTCTAGGGATGTATCCCAAAGAGATCATAGAAGTGGGAGGAAGACCCATATGTACAAAAATATTTACAGCAGCTCTTTTTGTAGTGGCAAAGAATTGGAAATTAAGGGGGTGCCTATCAGTGCCTATCAATGGCTGAACAAGTTTTGGTATATGAATGTAATGGAATACTATTGTGCTATAAGAAACAAGGAGCAGATGGACTGCTTATTTAACTGGAGAGGCTTATACGAACTGATTCTGAGTGAGAAGAGTAGAACTAGGAGAAATTTGTACACAATCACAGACACAACTTATGTGTGATGACCAACTTCAATAGACTGGTCTCTTCTCAGCAATGCAGGGTTACCAGTCAACTCCAAAAGACTCACCATGGAGAGAGATACCTAAATCCAGAAAAAAAAAAACTGAGCTTGAATCCAGATTGAAGCAAAATACCTGCTTTTTTTCTTTTCTTGTTTGGTTTTGTTTCCTCTATCCCATTGTTCTTTCCATCTGATACAGTCCTTTATAACCTGACTAATGTCTAATGTGAAAGTATTTGCAGATCCTATACTTGTTTGTATGCCTCCTTGGGGTGGGGAGAGAAAATTTGAAATTCAGGGAATTGTGGAACTGAACCTTGTAAACTAAAAGTGAAGAAATTAATTAATAAAGACCAAACAATTTAAAAGAAAGGAAAAGAAAAATTTGAGAAGTGATCTGAGGATGCATACTAAAGTTCAGAAACTCATTACTGATTAAAATATATCAGTGGAAAAAAAAACAATTTCAGATATGGAGATGATACCACTCTAATAGTAGAAAGTGAACAAGAATAAGAAGCTTCTTGATGAGGGTGAAAGACGAGAGTGAAAAAGCTTACTTTAATGAAAATCACTATTAAAAAAAAAAAAAGCTCTACAATTTTGTCAAGTTATCACATCGCTTCTTGTCAAATAGAGTGAAGAAATAGAAGCAGTGTCATATTATATATTCTTAGGCTCAAAGGTCCCTGCAGACAGTGACTGTAGCCATGGAATTAATGGATACTTGCTCTTTGGAAGAAGAGCTTTAGAAAATCTGGATAGAAAAGTAAAAAACAGAGATATCACCTTGCCAATAAATGCCCATGTACTCAAAGCTATGGTTTTTCCAGTAGCAATGTATGACTGTGACAATGAAGTATAAGAAAAGCAAAATCAAAGCTTTCAAATTGTGGTGCTAGAGGAGACTTTTAGACAAAGGGTAATTTGGACACTTTCTGTTGGACAGCAATGAGATCAAATCAGTCAATACTTACAGGAATAAATTCAGACTATGCAATGGAAGGTAAAATCCTGAAGCTGAAGGTTGAATACTTTGGCCACATAACAAGAAGATGGGACATATTGGAAACCTGATGTTGGGAAAGATTGAAAGCAAAAGGAAAAGGGAATGGCAGAGGATGGGATAGATAGTGTAATTAGAATAATAAATGTGAACTTGGACAGATTTGAAGGGATAGGGAAAAATTGAAGGGCTTTCTATGCTATGGTCTATGGGTCTTACTCAAAAGGTGAGACATGACAGAATGCCTTGTCATCATCATTATCATTATCTATCATCCTCATACTTGTGTGTAATTCTGTCTGTAGATTCTAAAAGTTAATTGTAGTCAAGTTTCTCATTCTTCAACACTAGTGTTTTGGCCTTATAGCACCATAAATCTAGAATTGAATGGGAACTTAGAAGTCATCTGTTCCAGCTCTATTATGTTTTCACATGAGAAAACTGAAGCCAGGAGAAGTAACTTAAGAGAAATCGCATGGAAATATATCAGTCAGTCACAAACAGAACTTACAGACTGTGACTACAAATTCAGTCAGCACTCTTGCTGCTACATAATGTATTCTTCCTCCAAGAAAGAGAAGTGCCATTGTTAGTGCCTAACAGTTGTGAGAGTTGATATTTTCAGAATATCCTTAACATGTGCTTACATTTGGGGTTAGGCATTGGGCTCAACTGTTGTCTGTAGAGTAAAATTATTTTAATTACTTGAAGAATATTGTATATAGAGTACTCTTTAAGGATAAATAATTTCTTTTTTGCATTTCTTTTATAAAATATTTTATATCTTTTAATGGGTGTCAACTGTTCTGAATACTTAGTTTTCCTGTTTTGAGACTCATAATTAAATATGTCATAAATGGACTGAAATCTAATGAATTGTGTATTAATTTCTGTAACATATGGGGAAGCAAATCTGTTAGTTGAAGTTGTGAAAGTTAAGATTCCAATAAAACATTTAATTGCACTCAAGTATGGTACCACTCATAGAGGCAGTCTGTCATCATACACATAATTCAGAACATTAGTCTTCAAATACTGATTCTGATGGTCATTGTAAATACCTTAAATAACTCAATAGACATTAATTTCTAAGTTATAGATTGTTTTGTCTATCTGCATTGATGAGAGAGGACCTATACTTGGAATCACTTTGCTTACAAAATTATATATTTTTTTAAGTATTTGAAGGAAGGTTTGTAACCAGCCAAGAGGATAAATTTGGGGCAAGAAGTTTTTTATTTTCAAATTAGGTCAGAAGTATGCAAATATAATGTGTAGAAAGCAAAAATATAAATAATTCTGTCTTTGGCAAAATGGATCTAAATCAATCAAGCTAGCAAAAATGTATGCATGTATGATCGCAAACAACTTAGTGAAACTTTCTGGACCTTAGTTTCCTTCTTTGTAAAGTAATTCTGTCAGATTGGATGGCTTCTAAGAGCCATTCTGACTTTATAGCTATAGTTATATGATTCTATAAGCAATCTAATATATGAAATGCGAACAGAATTAGTTTCTCTTTAACATTTGAATATAAACTCCATAAAAAGTTTCATATGAAAATTTAATTTTATTAAAAACATCCAATGGAATGTCTAAATGACTTTTTGGGTCTTTTTCTACTTTTTTCCTGTATATTTGTATAACGTAAACCTAGAATGAAGCAGGAGGAAGTTGCCTGCATGAGATTTAAACAATCTGGTCAAGAAACTACAACAAACCTCCTAATTTTCAGTATTCATTTCAAAAGCCCAGACAGGCACCAGCTTTCAGGCTCAAAAGGAAAATTGAACTTGTAAGCTGCCAAAATACTAGGTATTGAGCCCACCATACTATATCTAGGCATTAAAATGGTGCAAAGGAGAGAATTAAATGAGCTTTTTTTCTTTCTTGCTTTTGTGGAAATTAATATGATGGTGAGAATAATTTATCTAGTTGCTCTTTTTATTATACTATGTTATAGTAAAGCTTTTTTTATTTGATGAATTAAAAATAAATACAAATGCAATTATGACCAAATTTTTATCATTGAAAATGGGAGATTTTGATTTAATAAAACAAACAAATTCACAGACACTACCAAGTTTTCATCTTTTAACCAGATGTGACAGCAAATCATAATAAACACACACATATACAAGTATATGCACATATCAAAGTGTATACCTTCACATGTATCTATAATTAGTAAGTGGGATACCTTCTTACTCTTTCCAATTTAATAGAACATTTGAGATTAAACTACACAACTTTTAAAGCATTAAGTATTTATCGTATGTGCTAGAGCTATAAAGATACAAATGAAACTGAACCAGATGTCAAGGAGCTATTGAGAGCTCTCAGTTCTTTCCTATGACCAATGTAGCCAAATTAATAGAATTTTGGTGATGTAAAGGACCTTAGAGATCATCTAATTCAATCCCTATTTCTTATGAGTAAAGCACTCAAATAAGAATGTTTTCATTTACCCAAGGTCACAGAGCTAGTTTGTACCAGAGTCTGAGCATCAACCCAGGGCATTAAACTCTTAGACAAGAATTATTCCCATTACACAACATGCCCAGGAAAACAACAACAACAATATATTAATCATGTCTCTTAGGTAATAAAATAAAGCTGTGTGGGAAGGAGATCAAGATTGTCTGAAGCAGTGGTAGAGAATGAGGCAAATAAGAATAATACACTTTATTGATTTATCTATCTCTTACATATTATTTTATCTTCTGGTGTTTTTTTTTTTAATTTGTAGCATATCTATTATTCAGGGAGATTTAGCATCACTAGGGGGGTTACTGAGCTCTTTTCATAGATAGTCATTCACTTTTGGTGTCCACCTGTTACTCTACACTTACCTAAGGCTCCCAAAAGCAGTATCTTGCACAGTGTCCATACCTTGGTAAAGCCATCTCAGTAGAAATGGTAAATGAGATAGAGGGTAGCCAATAGACCTCAAACCTATCAGTGAGTTAGGGGGATGACTACCCCAAGCACATGAAGACTTGTCCAAGAGAATGAGCACACAAGAACAAATTGTTACAATCACCATGAAGGTGGATGAAGCAGGGACTGTGAAGAGCTTGGAGCTTGGTCAGAAAACAAAAATGCCAAGGTGGGGAATGTCCAGGTGGCACAGTGAATAGAGCGCTAGCCCTGGAGTCAGGAGGGCTTAAGTTCAACTCCGGCCACGGACACTTAATACTTAGTAGCCATGTGACCTTGGGCAAGTCACTTAACCCCAATTGCCTTGCCTTCCCCTCTCAAAGAAAATGCCAAGTCACCCACTGCATACTGGAACATCTCCAGTCAGCTTGACTTTTTGTCTTTTTAGCAGCAAGCACCCCAGCATCCCCAGGGTGGCTGCCAACACAGGTTCCCAGATCTGCCCTTCCAAAGGAAAGCAACTCAAAATGATTAACAATCTTACTTTAATCAAACATATATCATTTGCCTAGTTCAGGGGAAAAAGGTCAGCACCCTAAACTTCACAGAATACAAACAAGTTAAAAGCAGAAGTTACAAGAAGACAAACACATCAAGCAGACAAGCTTCCAACTGTCTGACCATTACATCCATACCTAGTCACAGTTACCAGAGAGGGAAGCACAAACATCTGGGTTTTCAAACCCAGTGGGGCTCAATTGCTGCCCAGAGTCTCATCTGGTCAAATTACATAACACTTCTTAAAGTGAGCCCCAAAACAAAGCCTCACATCAGGGTTTATAAAGCCTTCTCCTGGCTCAGAGACTGTCAGAACCTTCTTGACCCACTGCCCAATTCCAGAGCACCAAGGTGTGGGCATTCCTGAAAACGAAGCCCCCTGCCACAGGTTCCAGGTTCACATAACCCTATCAAAGAGCCCAGGGGCAGGGAATATTTTAAATTCCCATTCCCATAACAGTCTTGCCTGTGGACCCTGGAAGAGACAGTGATGTCTTTTTGCTACTCTGCTTCACTTAAATCGAATTCACCTGCAAGTCGACATTACCCTGTGGTATCATTAGTACTCTTTAAAAATGAAGGATTAAAATATTATTTTATCTATCCATTTAATATGGATTAATTAGTCAATAAATTCAAATATTGCTTCCATTAAGCTTGAATACTGAAAGTGGCTTTAGAGATTATATAATCTAGTTCTTTTTTCAAAGATGACAAAAATGAGATATAGGGACAGGAAGAGATAACCCAAGGCTTAGTGGTGGTAAATTGCATAACTAGATCTTGAATTCAGGGATTACCCCTCCAGGTCCAATGCTTTTCCAGATATCCCCCTTTTCCCATTATGTGTGGGCTCCTCCTCTTCAATCATTTGTATCAGATGTGTCAAAGGCAGTATGTTAGGTGATTGACCATACTTACTTTACCACAAGTCATATGCAGAGGGACAACTTAAGAATGTGAGTAAAGACCAAAGACAGGCAAGCGACAAAAATGTGAAGAATGACAGCTATGGGTTATTATTTAATAAATTGCTGTTCCTGTTAACATCTTAGCAAACTAGTGCTCTGCAAACCCATTCATCTTTAAAGAAGGAGCTATAAATTCCTTCTTGTGGGAGGAGAAATACGGTAAAATGACTAAAGCACATTTTATATCATTTTTTCCTAGTGAATTAATTGTTGACTCTATTACTACAGGTTTGTTCCTGTACAACTAATAATAATGTAAATGAAAACAAATAGCATTTATAGTGTTCTAATGTTTATAAAGTATTTTACTCGTTATCTCATGTAATTTATGACTTAGTAAGGGAAGCAAAACCTAAATTTGCCCCCTTTATTCACTTTGTACCTTTTTTCAGGGTTAGGTATAACCTAAACTTTTTAATATGGTGTGTTTACTAATAAAAGTACCTTCAAGAAAAACTAATGAGCCTTTGTTACATTTTTGAGCTGGTTTTAACTAATTTAAACTTTTAAATTTAATTTATTTGAGAGGAATACATAGCATGATTACTGACAACTCAGTTAAAGGTACAATTTATTTCAAGTGTTCTTAGGAAAATTTTCACTGAAAGAAAATATTTCTTAGAATACATGTTTCTTGCCTGATTTTCAGCTAATCAATTCACAGAGTTAATTAAATTCATAGAATGATAATAATTATTTTATTAAAATTAAGCAATGATCATCAGTGCCTATTGAGAAGATACTCATGTGAAGTAGTTAGTGCATTCCCCTGCAGAGTAATCAGGTTGCATCAGATATTTTTCAGGTATTCATTCTGAATTATTACATAGCCAGTTTTGAATGGGGAGATGGTTAGGCATTGCATTTAATAAGCACCATTTTATACATTGCCAAGTACTGGGAGTTGGAGAATGGTGTTTAAAGGAAACTGAAAACATCCACCTTCTATGGAGTGATGAATTTAAAGATTAAACACCCAAATAACAAAACCGACATAACCAAATTATAAATATAACACAGAAACTCATTTTTTGTCACTCCTTTATCAAATGCTTTATAAACTTCTACTTTACATTGTTCATCTCCACAGCATTTTGATTTACAAATTTTCTACCTGTTTTACCCCTACCCACCACCCCAAAATAGTGATCCCACTGGATATCCCCTCCTCCAATCTGCTCTCTCTCATATCTTCTCCCATATCCACTATGACTTTCCAGTAGGGCACCATGGATCTTTATACTTTAGTGCTTGTAAAATGTAAAATAATATTGATAATATATATATATGTATATATACATATATGTATACATATATGTATATATACATATATATATATATATTAAACATTTGATTTTAAAACTTTAAATTCCAGATTCATTCCCTTCTTCCCTTGTCATCCACCCTTACTGGGAAGATAAGCAATTCAATATAGGCATACATGTGTAGCTATGCAAAACATTTCCATAGTAGATATAATAGATTGATTATATTTCCCTCCCATACTGCCTCCCACTTGTTCTATTCTCTACTTTGATCCTGTCCCTTTTCAAAAGTGGTGCTTCCAACTTCCCTCCAGCCCCAGGCTGTCCGCCCTTTCATCATCCCCGCTGTCATCCCCTTCCCCCCTACTCTCCTATAGGGTGAGATACCATATTTAGTGTATGTCATTCCCTCCCTAAGCCAAATTCAATGAGAACAAGATCTGACCCATTCCCTTTTGACTTCCTATTCTTCCCCACCATTGTAACCATTTTCCCTTACCTCTTCTATATGAGATAGTTTACCCCAATCTGTCACTCCCCATCTCCTCTCATTATATTCCTCTCTTACCTCTTAATTTCACCTTTTAAATATCATTCTTTCCAATTAAACTGGTCCTGTAGCCTTTATCTATGTATACTTCTACACATATATACACACATTCACATATATATTCATATGCCCATATACCTTCCTATATATATATATATACATATACATATATATACATACATACATATATATATATGTTTAAATATATATTTCTATTCCCTTTGAATATTCTCATACTGAGAAAAGTTTCATAAATTAAAATTATCATTTTTCCATGTAGGGATGTAAAGAGTTCAAGTTTGATAAGTTCCTTATGATTACTTTTCCCTGTTTACCTTCTCATGCTTCTCTTGTTTCTTGTATCTCAACGCAAATTTTCTATTCAATTCTGTTTTTTTCATCAAGAATGCTTGAAAGTCCTCTTTTCTCCTGAATGACTATATGAATTTCTCCTGAAACATGATACTCAGTTTTGCTGGGTAGGTTATTCTTGGTTTTAATCCTAGCTCCTTTGACCTCCAGAATATCATATTCCAAGCTCTTTGATCCCTCAGTGTAGAAGCTGCTAGATGCTGAGTTATCCTATTATGTTTCCACAATATTTAAATTGTTCTTCCTGGCTGGTTGTAATATTTTCTCCTTGATCTGGGAATTCCGGAACCTGGGTAATACTCCTAGGAGTTTCCTTTATGGGATCTTTTTCAGGAGATGATCAATAGATTCTTTCAACCTCTATTTTGCCCTCTGGTTCTAAAACGTCAGGGCAATTTTGCTTGATAATTTCTTGAAGGATGATCTCTAAGTTCTTTTTTTATCATGGCTTTAATATAATCCAATAATTTTTAAATTATCTCCCCTGGATCTATTTTCTAGGTCACTGGTTTTCTCAATGAGACATTTCACATTGGCTTTTATTTTATTTTTTCATTTGTTTGGATCTATTTAATACTATCTTGATTTCTTATATAGTCAATAACTTCCGTTTGCTCCAATATAATTCTGAAGGAATGATTCTTTTCAGTGAGATTTTGAGTTTCTTTTTCCATCTGGCAAATTTGACTTTTTGAGGCATTCTTCTGCTCATTGCTTTTAAAGCCTCTTTTGCTATTTGTTAGTCTATTTTTTTTAAACAAATGCTTTATTAACTTCTGTTTTACATCATTCATTTCCACCAGATTTTGAGATACAATCATCCCCCCCCCCAGTTTTTCCACTACCCACCCTCCCAGAATAGCAGTACCGCAAGATATCGAGTCCTCCAATCTGCTCTCTCCCATTCCTTCTCCCATACTCCCTTCGACTTTTCCATTAGAGGAAGGTGAATCTTTGTGTCCCAATGCCTGCACATCTTATCTCCCAATTACAAGCAAAAGAGTATTAATAATAGTATTTATATATATTTGAAACATTTAATCTTAAGACCTCAAATTTCAGATCCATTTCCTTCCTCCCTTGTCACCCATACCCTCTGAGAAGCTGAGTAGTTCAGTGTATGTTGTACATGTCTAGCTATGCAAAACATTATCATAGTAGATATATTGTACAAGGCTGCTTATAATTCCCTCCCACTCATCCCACCCCCCACCTGGTCCATTTCCTACTTGATCCTGTCCCTCTTCTATAGTGGGTACTCCCAACCTCCTCTCACCCCAAGGATGCCCTCCCATCCATCCTCCCTCCTCCCATCCCCCTTCCCCCAATTCTGCTGTAGGTTGAGATAGACAATTTAGTATGTATGTCATTCTCTCTCTGAACCAAATTCAATGAAAATGTTGTTTTGCCTTTTTGCCTTCCTATTCTCCTCCTCCCTTGTAACCACTTCCCCTTGCTTCTTCTAGTTTACCCTACCCTGTCTCTCCCCATCTCCTCTTGCCACTTTCCTCTCTCACCTCATAATTTCATCCCTTGAGTATTTTCCCTTCTCAACAAATTCAACCTATGCCCTCTATCCATATATAACTGTAACCATATACACACACATTCACATAAGTATTCACATGACCACACACCTTTCTTCCATTATTTTCATAGTGAGAAAGATATCATCAGTAACAGTTATTGTTTTTCCATATAGGAATGTAAATAGTTCAACTTTGATAAGTTCCTTTCGACTTCTTTTCCCTGATTACCTTCTCGGGCATCTCTTGCTTCTTGGGTCTGGATGTCAAATTTTCTATTCAATTCTGGTTTTTTCCTCAAGGATGCTTGAAAGTCTTCTATTCCACTGAATGACCATATTTTCCCCTGAAACAAAATACTCAGTTTTGCTGGGTAGGTGACCCTTGGGTTCATTCCTAGCTCTTTTGCCCTCTGGAATATCATATTCCATGCCCTTCAGTCTCTCAGTGTAGAAGCTGCCAGGTCCTGTGCTATTCTGATTGTGTTTCCACAATATTGAAATTGTTTCATCCTGGCTGCTTCTAATATTTTCTCCTTGATCTGGGTATTCTGGAACCTGGCTATAATATTCCTGGGAGTTTTCTATTTGGGATCTTTTTCAGGAGGTGATCAGTGGATTCTTTCAACCTCTATTTTGCCCTCTGGATCTAAAATATCGGGGCAATTTTTCTTGAGAATTTCTTGAAGGGTGATTTCTAGGTTCTTTCTTTAATCATGGCTTTCAGGTAGTCCAATAATTTTAAAATTGTCTCTCCTGGATCTATTTTCCAGGTCAGTGACTTTTCCCATGAGATATTTCACATTGCCTTCCAATCTTTCATTTGTTTAGATCTGCTTAACATCATCTTGATTTCTCATAAAGTCATTAGCTTCCATTTGCTCCAGTCTAACTCTGAAGGAATGAATCTCCTCAGTGAACTTTTGAGATTCTTTTTCCATCTGGCAAATTCGACTTTTTAAGGCATTCTTCTCCTCATTGTCCTTTTGCGCCTCCTTTGTCATTTGAGTCAGTCTATTTTTTAAGGTGTTGTTTTCCTCAGTCAGGCTGTTGACCCTCATTTCCTTCTTTTCCTGCATCCTTCTCATTTCTCTTTCCAATTGTTCCTTCACTTCTCTTATTTGATTTTTAAAGTCCTTCTTAAGGTCCTCTATGGCCTGCAACCTGCTCATGCTTTCCCCTTGGCCTTTTGGAGCAGGACTTCTGACCTCACAGTCCTTTTCCTGCTCTATGCTCCCAAAATAGGAGTCTAAGGTTGCATTTTTCTCTTTCCTTTGCCTTGGCATGTTGCCACAGTATGTCTTTGTGGACAAATAGGGGAATTTTTGTCCTGAACATGTGGAAGGGCAACTTCCATTTCTGGCAAGCTGTAAACCCACTCACGACTTCCACCCCAGATCACAATCCAGATCCAGGGAGGTTAAAGCAAGAGTGATTACTCCCCAAGAGTGATTGCTGGATCTCCCTACAGTTCGAAGGCCAAGAGCTGGAGCTGCCTCTGAAAACTACAAAATGGTATGTCTCCTCACTGACTTCTAGCCCCCAGGGGAGGAAGCTGACACCTTCCCCAAATACTGGTCCCAAAGTCCATAGGGCACTAACCTCTCACTTTGTCCTAGGCATGTCTATGTTGATAATTCTGGATTCGAAACAGCTGCTGGTGTTCTGAGGTCCCTCCAGCTGGCTGTTGGCCTGGCTGCCCTGTGGCTAAAACCTCAACTCAGGCAGACCTGGGCTCGGCTCCCCACGCTCTTCGGGCTGCATGCTGCTGGCTCCCAGAGCACTGCACTGGTCCTTCCTGCAGGGCTGCTGGGCTGTCCTCAGGGGGAGGTTACCTTGTTTGTGTCATTCTTTGGGTGCTGGGGCTCCAGAAGTTGTTCAGAGTCCCCTTTTACATAGTTTGGAGGTGATGTGGGGGAAGAGTGGCTTGGATAAACTGTTTCTACTCCACCATCTACGTTCATTTTTTATCATGGCTTTATTGTAATCTAATAATTTTTAAATTATCTCCCCTGGATCTATTTTCCAGGTCACTGGTTTTCTCAATGAGACATTTCACATTGACTTTTATTTTTTCATTTGTTTGGATCTATTTAATACTATCTTGATTTCTTATATAGTCACTAACTTCCATTTGCTCCAATATAATTCTGAAGGAATGATTCTTTTCAGTGAGCTTTTGAGATTCTTTTTCCATCTGGCAAATTTGACTTTTTAAGGCATTCTTCTCCTCATTGCCTTTTAAAGCCTCTTTTGCCATTTATTAGTCTATTTTTTAAGGTGTTATTTTCTTCAGTCAGGTTGTTGACTCATTTCATAATTTTTTTGCATCGTTCTCATTTCTCTTCCCAAATTTTTTCCTCTACTTCTCTCATTTGATTTTCAAAGTCCTTTTAATGGTCCTCTGTGTCCTGTAACCAGCTCCTATTTTTCTTGGAAGCTTTTGGTGCTGAAGTTCTGACTTCAGTGACTTCCTCCTCTTCCATGCTTTCATCCTTTTTGTCCCCCAAAATAGGAGTCTAATGTTGGATTCCTCTGTTTGCTTTGTTTTCCTCATTTACTCATATTGCCACTCAATTACTTGACTTTTGGGCTTTTTGCCAGAGTAGGACTCTTCTACCAGACAGGGGAACTTTGTACCAAAAGCTGGGGTTTCCTCAGCTTTGGAAGGCATTAGTTGGGTGCCCTGTCTGAAACCTCTACATGCTCTGGCAGACTGTTCACTCACCCCAGAACCTCCACCCCAGACCTCAATCCAGATCCAAGCAGGTTGACACAAGACCCATTACCCCTCAGACTGGTCACTTGGGCCCCCTACAGTCTACAGGCCAGGAGCTGAAGCTTCCATGTAGTGGTGGCTGCACAGCTGCAAGCCTCAATGTCTTCTCCCTCCAGGGGATGAAGGCCAATGGCACTCCCAACTACTCGATCCCAAAGTCCACACTGCACTGTCTTCTCACTTTGTCCTTAGCATCTATGGGTTGATAATTCCGGAAACAGACACAGCTGCTAATTATCTATCCAGCTGGTGGCTGGTCAGGCCTTCCTTAGGGTTAAAACCTCCAACTGGTGTAATGCTAGGGTTAGCTCCCAGAGTGCTGTGCTGGCTGCTCCCTCCTGGCTTTCCTGGCTGTCCTCAGTGGAAGGTGAGCTTCTCTGTGTCATTTTGTGGCTTCTGTAGCTCCAAAGTTTGTTCAGAGTCACCATTTACATCAATTGGAGATGGTGGGAGCCAGAGCCAAGTGGAAGCCCTGTTTCTACCAGAAACTCCTAAAGATATATACTATTTCTAGTTAAGTGCTAACGGATATTTTCAGTTTTTTTGGAGTAATCAGTATAGGATGTGTTGCATTTTGGTAGGTTTTCATAGCTAAGGGGCCTCTTTTTTTTTAAGAAAGAATTTACTTTAAATAGCAGGAAATAAGAGAAAATTTCAGTTATTTGTAAGAAAAGCTGATTGGTTGAAGTTATTAAGAGTTTTCTTTTGATCCCATGGAGATGTTATCATCAATGTATATTTTTAAGGGCTAAGTATCTAAGCATGATATCATTAAAAATGATTCCAAACCTAAAGGGGGTAGAATTGCAAGTGAGATACTACTTTACTTACATCTTTTGATCTAAATCAGAAGTATGCCTTCCAGTATGCTTTGAAAAATCTAACCTACAGAATTTCCTAGGATTTTTCTACTTTAAATATCTTAATTTTTGTCCCCCCATAACAAATATTTGATAACTTATGACATCATTTTCAAGAGTTTCTGTGTCTGAAAAATCCCTAATCCTTTAGCCAACTGGTGATAAACCATTAGAAAATTAGCTGTATGAGTCATTTGACAACTGTCATGTGGGCATTTTGTGTAGGTACACATGTACAACCTATATTGAATTGCCTATCTTCCCAGTTAGGGTGGGTGAGGGGGATCAAGGGAAAGAATCTGGAATTCAAAGTTTTAAAATAAAATGCTTAAATACATACATACATACATACATACATACATACATACATACATACATTATATAATGCATGTGTGTGTGTGTGTGTGTGTGTGTGTGATTTTTTTACATGCAAATGGAAAATAAGGTATACTACAGGCACTGGGGTATAGAGATCAATATTGCCCTACTGGAAAGTCATAGGGGAATGGAGATGGACATAGGAGAGAGCAGATTTGGGGAGGGACTATACAGTGGGATCACTTTTGTGGGTTGGTGGGTAGGGGAAAAACAAGGAGAAAATTTGCAATTCAAAATCTTGTGGAAATGAGGGTTGGAAATTAAAAATAAAGATAAAATTTAATTTAAAAAACTAGTCATGTTGGCTTCCTATCTGCCTCAGGGGAAATTCCTTTCTAGTTTATTAGGACATGACAGAGATAGTAATGCACAGCATAAATAAAGCTTTTAAGGATCAACTTGCCCCATGAAGGTGTATCTGTGACAGGGAGGGAGCATTCAAGGGAAAATAAATTGTAACAGCAATTGGTGTTGCAGTGGACAGAGTGCTTGACTTGAGTTCATGAAGAACTGAGTTCAATTCAAACCTCAGAAAATTTGTAAGTGTGACCCTGGGCAAGTCATTTAACTTCTGTCTCATTTATTTCTTCAACTGTTAAAATGAAAATAATAATAAGACCTACCTCCGACATTAGTTGTAAGGATAATGTGAGGTCATATCTGTAATATAACACTGATCTCAGTGCTTATCATATAGTAGATGTTGTATAAGTTTTGATTCCCTCCCTATCAAATGATTTAGAATAATCTTGTTTCTCTGAATAATTGTTAAATGCTATGTCCATTTCATTAAGTAGTTTTTTTTTCCTTTTTATCTTTTATTTTTTTATTTTTTAGTTTATAACATTCAGTTCCACAATCCCTTGAGTTCCAAATTTTCTCCCCCTCTCTTTCCTCTTTCCTTTCCTCATGGTGGCATGCAATCAAATATAGGTTCTACAAATATTTTTGCATTAAACATTAGCCAAGTGGTATAGAAGTATTATAACCAATGGAGTAAACAATGAGAAAGAAGAAACAAAACAAAACAAAACAAAAAAAGAAAGGGCAAGGATTTTGCTTCAATCTGAATTCAGATGCTGTAGTTCTTTCTCTGGATGTGGATATCCTTTTCTATCATGAATCTTTTGGAGTTGTCTTATAACCTTGCATTGCTGAGAGGACCCCAGACTATCAAAGTTAGTCATCATATATACAATGTGTCTGTAATTGTGTACAAATTTCTTTTGGTTCTGCTCTTCTTACTCAGCATCAGTTTATATAAATCTCTCTAGGTTACTATGAAGTCTATCTGTTCCTCATTTCTTATAGCACAAGAGTATTCCATTACACTCATATACCCCAATTTGTTTAGCTATTCCCCAATTGATAGGCATCCCTTTGATTTCAAATTCTTTGCCACTGCAAAAAGAGCTGCTATAAATATTTTTGTACAAACAGGTCCTTTGCCCACTTCTGTGATCTCTTAGGGATATAGTCCTAGAAATGGTATTGTTGGGTCAAAGGGTATGCACTTATTTATAGCCCTTTGGACATACTTTCAGATTGCTCTCCAGAGTGGTTGAATCAGTTTACAACTCCACAAACAATGCATTAACTTTCCAATTTTCCCACATAATTTCTAATATTTATCATTTTCCTGTTTTGTTATATTAGCCCATCTAATTGGTGAGGTGTTTTGATTATCATTTCTCTAACCAGTAGTGATTTAGAACATTTTTTCCATATGCTTATAGATATCTTTATTTTCTTCCTCTGAAAACTGCCTGTTCTTATCCTCACAGTAGTTTTCTTTTGAAGAAAACAAGAATTTGCTTATATACAGTGTGGAATCCATACCCTGTCATCAGCCCTAGGAATGATTCATTTCTCCTTTACCTATTTGTTAGTAGGTGAGACCTCAGATTAGTTCCTCAGGCACTATGCCCTTATCTTCATTATCAGACCCATGAATATACAAATTGTTTACCATTGGTAGTGAGTTGAACTTCAGTTTCCATTAGTACCAAAACATAACAACTATTCATTGAAATTTCATATTACTTTGGATGAAGTACATATATATATATATATATATATATATATATATATATATATATATATATATATATATATATATATATATATATATTCATACTCCTCTATAATGGAAGGGGAAAACTAACCCATAATATACAGGGCTCATAACTGAAAAGAGCACCCAGGTCAAGGAGAAACTATTGCTATTAGCCAGAAACAAACCATTCAAATATCAAAGACCAGTGGTAAGCACATCACAAGATTTAGTTACTACCATATCAAAGATTCAGAGAGTTTGGAATATGATATTCTGGAGGGAAAAAGAGTTAGGGTTACAATCAAGAATAATTAACCCAGGAAAACTGTATATAATCTTTCAGAGTGTAAGCTGGATATTAAATGAAATAGATGACTTTAAACATTATTTTTGAAAAGACCATAACTAAAGAGAAAATTTGACATTCAAACAAAAACTCAACAGTAGCATTAAAATGTTAATATGAGATAGAAATCAAAAGAGACTCAATAAAGTTAAACCATTTATATAAATTTACAAGAAGATCATATATGTAATTCCTACAAGATTTATTATGATTAAGGAATTATACACATTTCACTGCCTCCTTGGCAGAAGAAACTATTTTTTTTTTACTTTCTTAATATGCTTGACACTAAGCATAGTGCTTGAAAATGGTAAACATTTCATAAATTCTTGATAACTTCACCAGATTTTAGTCTATCTATGACACCAGATTGCCTCTCAAATTGCAAATTAACCTGCTGCCAAGGGACTCTGCATATATTATCTGGCAGATATTGAGGGCCTTTAACAACTCATTCTTGCCTTCATACTATCATCCTGATGATCACAATTTTTTTTTTCTGCATTTTCGGTCAAATATTGTCTATGGTAGAACCTTTCATATCCTAATGCTCCTATGTGTCCATATAAGAATCAGTCATGAAACTTTCACCTTCTTAATCAATGTCTCACTAATTCTTTCAATTCCCAAACAAATGCAAAAAAAAAAGTTTCAGCCCTGGCTACCTCCCAAGTGAATTAAGTCCAGAACAAAGAATAAGACATTTAATAAAGTGCTTGACAAACTAAGACATATGGTCCCATTAATAAGCTGCCCCATTTCAGTTAGGATTACACCAGGAAAAGGCTGAATCATGATTTCTGGGAACCAAAATGGCAAAGTAAGAACTAAAACACAGTAACTCCCCCACATTCACCTACAATTTTTCAGGAATTATTTTCTTCAGTGCTTTTTTAGACCTACTTTTCCATTTGGCCAATTCTGTTTCTTAAGGCATTGTTGTCCTCAAGGTTTTTGGGGGGGCCTCTTTTGCCATTTGGGTTAGTCCATTTTTTAAGATGTTATATTCTTCAATATTATTTGGGTCTCTGTTAGCATGCTGTTAACTCATTTTTCATGATTTTCTTGCGTCACTCCCATTTCTTCCCCCAAGTTTTCCTTTCCTTCTCTTACTTGATTTTCAAAATCCTTTTTGAGCTCTTCCATGGCCTCAGACCAATTCACATTTTCCTTGAAGGCTTTTGATGCAGGATCTTTGAATTTCATGGATTCTTCTGGTTCTGTGTTTTGAACTTCTTTGTTACCAAAGTAATATTTTTAAAGTCTGACTTTTTTAATGCTACTTGTTCATCTTCCCAGCCAAATAATTGACTTTTTTTAAATGTTTGACTTTCTAACTTGCTCTTAGTCAGGGTAGGACTCTCCTTCCATTGTGGGTGGGTGTGAGTGTATTGTCACAGGCTTCAGGGGTTTTGTATCAGTTATCCAGTCTTCCACTGTCTGTGGGCCCAGAGCTCCAGAAGGAAGAGCAGCAGCAGCAGCAACAATTGAGAGGGTAACTGCTCTTGCTTTGACCTGCTTGGGTCTGTATCACAGTATTGTGTGAAAGTCCTTGGGTAAGAAATGCCAATGTGTCAGAACTTGGGTGGCTGTAGAGAGGGTGCCCTCCTCAGACCTCTGATAGCATTTGTGAAAACCCAGCAATTTAGTACATAGCTCTCACCACTCTGGAAGCAGAGTTCTTCTATTTCAAAGAGCTCCAAAGTCAATTAATTGGCTGGCAAGATGAGTAAGTAGAGAAAGTGTAATCAAATCATAGAATTCTATTTTGGGGACAAAAAAGGATAAAAACATGGAAAGACAATAAAGTCAAAACTTCTACATCAAAATTTTCCAAGAAAAATGAAAACTGGTAAGAGGCCATGGGGGAGCTCTGGAAAAAAATTTGAAAATCAAATAAGTGAAGTGGAGGAAAAATTGGGAACAAAAATGAGAATGATGTATTAAAATCATGAAAAGCAGCTCAACAACCTACTATAGGAGACCCAAAGAAATACTGAAGAAAATAACACGTTAAAAAATAGACTAACTCAAATGGCAAAAGAGACCCAAAAAGCCAATGAGGGGAAGAATGCCTTAAAAGCCTAAATTTCCCAGAGAGAAAAGGGATGTCAAAAACTCACTGAAGAGAGTAATTCCTTCAAAATTAGATTGGAACAAATAGAAGCTAATGACTTTATGAAAGATCAAAATACTAAATAACAGATATAAACAAATGAAAAAATAGAAGGCAATGTGAAATATTTCAATGGAAAAACTACTGAACTGGAAAATAGATGTACGAGAGATAATTTTAAAATTATTGGACTACCTGAAAGCCATGACAAAAAAAAAAAGAGCCTCAAAATCATCCTCCCAGAAATTATCAAGCAAAATTGTCCGGTTATTCCAAAACCAGAGAGCAAAATAGAAATTTAAAGAATTCACCAATCACCTCTTGAAAAAGATCCAAAAAAGAAAACTCCTATGACTATCATAGCCAAATCCCAGAGTTCCTGGGTCAAGGAGAATATATTACAAGCTGCCAGGAAGAAACTATTTGAATACTGTGGAAACACAATCAGGATAACACAATATCTTTCAGCTTCTACATTAAGGAATCAAAGGGCTTGGAATATGATATTCTGGAGGTCAAAAGAGCTAGGATTAAAACCAAGAGTCACCTACTCAACAAAACTGTGTATAATGCTACAGGGGAAAATATGATTGTTCAATAAAATAGAGAACTTTTAAGTATTCTTTTTTTTAAGCAATTGGGGTTAAGTAACTTGCTCAAGGTTACATGGCCAGTAATTATTTATGTGTGGGTGCTCATTTTCTGAGCCCAGATCTAATCCCGGGGAATCCCAACTGCAGGCCAGAGCTCTTACTCACTGTAACACCTAGTTGCTCCTTAAGTATTCATTTTGAAAAAAAAAGAGCTGAACAGAAAGATTGACTTTCAAATACAAGAAGCAAGAGAAACATGAGAAGTCAAACAGGAGAAAGAAATCAGAAGGGATTTATTAAAGTTTGATTTTTTGGGGGGAGGGGAGGCAAGAAATGGTTTGTTTGTCTGACCTGCTCTTTTTCCCCCCAAATACTTTATTAACTTCTGGTTCACATCATTCATTTCTGCCAGATTTTGAGTTACAATTTTTTCACCATTTTCCCCTACCCACCACCCCAGAATAGAAATCCCACAGGATATCCCCTCATCCAATCTCTTCTCTCCCATATGTTCTCCCATACCCCTTCAAATTTCCATTAGGGCAAGGTGAATCTCTGTGCCCCAATGCCTGCACATCTTACCTCCCAATTACATGCAAAATAGTATTAATAAAAGTATATATATATATATATATATATATATGTATATATATATATATATATATATATATATATATATATATATTTGAAACATGTAATTTTAAAACTTCAAACTCCAGATCCATTCCCTTCCTCCCCTGTCACCCATTCCCTCTGGAAAGATAAGCAATTCAGTATATGTTGTACATGTACAGCTATGCAAAAAATTACCATAATACATGTATTTTAAAAGACTGGTTATATTTCCCTACCACCCATCCCACTCCCCACCTGGTCCATTCCCTACTTTTATCCCATCCCTTTTCAAAAATGGGTGCCTCCAACCTCCCCTGCCCCAAGCATGCCCTCCCCTCCATCATCTCCCCTCTCATCCCCTGCCCCTACTCTACTGTAGGGTGAGATATCACATTTAGTATGTATGTCATTCTATCCCTGAGCCAAATTTGATGAGAATATGGTTTTGCCTTCGTGCCTTCCTTTTCTTCCCCTCCCCTCCAACCACTTCCCCTTGTCTATTCTACATGAGATAGTTTACCCTTCCCTGTCTCCCCCCATCTCCTCTCACCACATTCCTCTCTCACCTCTTAACTTCAACCCTTCAGTATCCTCCCTTCCCAACAAATTCAACCTGTGCCCTCTATCCAGGTATATCTGTAAACATATATACACACATTCACATATGTATTGATATGCCCATATGCCCTTCTTCAACTGTTCTCATATTGAGAAAAGTTTCATCAGTTACACTTATTGTTTTTCCATGTAGGAATGTAAATAGTTCAACTTTGATAAGTTCATTTTTATTTCTTTTCCCTGATTACCTTCTCATGCATCTCTCTCTCTCTCTCTCTCTCTCTCTCTCTCTCTCTCTCTCTAAGTAACTTGCCCAAGGTCACATGGCTAGGTTTTTGTTTGTGTGTGTGTGTTAAGTGTCTGAGGCTGGATCCAAACTCAGGTTTTTCTGACTCCAGAGCCCATGCTCTACTCACTCTGCCACCTAGCTGCCCCTTCTCATGCTGCACTTGCTTCTTGTGTCTGAATGTCAAATTTTCTATTCAACTCTGTTTTTTTTCTTCCTCAAGACTGCTTGAAAGTCTTCTATTCCACTGAATGACCATATTTTCCCCTGAAACAAAATACTAATTTTTGCTGGGTAGGTCATTCTTGGTTTTAATCCCAGGTCCTTTGCCCTGTGGAATATCATATTCCATGCCCTCCAATACCTCAGTGTAGAAGCTGCCAGGTCCTGTGCTATATCTGAGTGTGTTTCCACAATATTGAAATTGTTTCTTTGTGGCTGCTTGGAGTATTTTCTCCTTGATCTGTGAATTCTGGAACCTCACTATAATATTCCTAGGAGTTTTCTTTTTGGGATCTTTTTCAGGAGGTGATCTGTGGATTCTTTCAACCTCTATTTCATCCTCTGGGACTAAAACATCAGGGCAGTTTTCCTTGAGAATTTCTTGAAGGATGATTTATAGGTTCTTTCTTTGATCATGGCTTTCAGGTAGTCCAATAATTTTTAAATTATCTGTCCTGTATCTATTTTCCAGTTCAGTGGTTTTTCCCATGAGATGTTTCACATTGCCTTCTATTTTTTCAATTGCTTGGATCTGTTTAACAGCATCTTGATTTCTCATAAAGTCACTAGCTTCCATTTGCTCCAGTCTAATTCTGAAGGATGTATCTCCTCAGTGAGCTTTTGAGATTCTTTTCCCATCTGTCAAATTCATCTTTTTAAGGCATTCTTCTCCTTATTGTCTTTTTGAGCCTGTTTTGCCATTTGAGTTTAGTCTATTTTTAAAGTGTTATTTTCCTCAGTCAGGCTGTTGACCCTCATTTCATACTTTTCCTACATCCTTCTCATTTCTCTTCCCAATTTTTCCTCCACTTCTCTCATTTGGTTTTTAAATCCTTCTTAAGGTCCTCTATGGCCTGAAACCTGCTCATATTTTCATTTGGGGATTTTGGTGCTGTAGCTCTGTCCTCACAGTCCTCCTCCTGTTCCTTGCTTAGATCCTCTTTGCCCCCAACATAGGAGTCTAATGTTGAATTTTTCTGTTTATTTTGTTTCCTTTGCCTAGGCATGTTGTCACTTAATTATTTGACTTTTGGGCTTATTGCCACAGTAGGACTCTGCTACCAGACAGGGGAGCTTCTGTCCCAAACATTGGGGTCTTCTCAACTGCAGGAGGTATTAGTCGGGTGCCCTCCCCAAGCCCCCACACACTCTGGAAAGCTGGTCACACACCCCAATACCTCCACCCCAGACTGCAATCCAGATCCAAGAAGGGTAAAGCAAGAGCGATTATCCCCAAGACTGATTGTCAGATCCCCTTACAGTCTGCAGGCCAGGAGGTGAAACTGCAATTGAAGCTGCAAAATGATGGCTGTGCCACAGCTCCTCAGTGCCTTCTTGCTCCCAGGGGAAGAAGCTGAAGTGCTCCCAAATACTGGTCCCAAATTCCATAGGGCACTAACCTCTCACTTTGTCATAGGCATCTATGTGTTCATAATTCTTTAAACACCACAGCTGCTGGTCTTCTGGGCTCCCTCCAGCTGCCTGCTGGTCCAACCGTCTTAGGGCTAAAACCTCCTACTCACATGGTCCTAGGCTCAGATGCCAGAGCACTGTGCTGGCCACTCCCTGCCAGGCTGCTGGGCTCTCCTCAGCGGGAGGTTAGCTTCTTTGTGTTGTTCTGTGGGTTCTGGAGCTCCAGAGATTGTTCAGAGTCCACTTTTACATAAATTTTACATACTTTTACATAATATTGGGCCAGAGCTCTGTGGAAGTGCTGTTTCTACTCTGCCATCTTGGCTCCGCCCCTAGAGTTTAATCTTTACATTCCTATATGGAAGAATGATAATTCTAACTCATGTATGTATAGAAGGTTATATTTGTGAATACATACATATATATGTATATACATATATATATGTGTATATATATATATATGAGTTGGAGTATATGTGTGTCTCTGTATATATGGAGGGCATTGGATCAGTTGAATAGGAAAGGGTGATATCTAAAAAATAAAATTAAGAGGTGAGAGAGGACTATAATGGGAGAAAGGAAAAGGGAGAGTTAAAATAGGATAAATTATCTCATATAAAAGAGTCAAGAGAAAAGTGTTACAATGGAGGGGAAGAGCAGGAAGATGAGAAGGAATCAGTCAAACTTACTCTCATTGAATTTGGCTTACAGAGGGAATAACATACACAGTCAATTGGGTATCTTACACTACAGGATAGTAGGGGGTAAGGTGATAAAGGGGAGATGATAGAAAGGAGGGAAGTTTAGGGGAGAGGGTAGTTAGAAGTAAACAGTTTTGAAAGTGGACAGGGTCAATGTAGAAAATAGAATAAGTAGGGGGCAGAACAGGATGGAGGGAAATGCAGTTAGTCATTCTCAATATAACTACTATGGAAATGTTTGCATAACTACACATGTACAGCCTATATTGAATTGCTTGTCTTCCCAGTGGGGATGGGTGAGGAGGAAAGAAGGGAAAGAATCTGGAAATCAAAGTGTTAAAAATAAATGTAAAAAAAATGTTTTTTTTACATGCAACTTGGAAATAAGATATATAGGCACTTGAGTATAGAAATCCATCTTGCCTGACTAGAAAATTTTTTGGGGGGAATGAGGGAGGATATAAGAGAGAGCAGATTGTGAGAGGGGGTATTCAGCAGGCTTGCTATTTTGGTGGGGGGTAGACAAAAGACAGGGAGAAAATTTGTAACTCAAAATCTTGTGGAAATTGGGGCAGCTAGGTGGCGCAGTGAGTAGAGCGCCAGCCCTGGAGTCAGAAGGACCTGAGTTTGGATCCAGCCTCAGACACTTAACCCACACAAACAAAAACCTAGCCGTGTGACCTTGGGCAAGTTACTTAACCCCAATTGCCCTAAAAGGGGCGGCTAGGTGGCGCAGTGAGTAAGAGCGCCGGCCTCGGAGTTGGGATGACCCGAGATCAAATCCGGCCTCAGAAAATGAGCACCCACACATAAATAATGACTAGCCATGTAACCTTGAGCAAGTTACTTAACCCCAATTGCTTTTAAAAAAAATCTTGTGGAAATGAATGTTGAAAACTAAAATTAATTGATTATTTTAGACTGAAAAAAAAAAGAAATTATCAAGGAAAACTGCCTGGATATTCTGGATTCAGAGGGCAAAATAGTTATTGGAAGAATCCATTGATCACTTCAGGAAAGAGATCCAAAAAGAAAAAAAATAACAAAACTCAAAGGAACATCATAGCCAAATTTTAGAACAGTTAGGTGAAGAAAAAAAATTGCTGCAAGTAGTCAGAAAGAAACACCTCAGGTATTGGGGAGTTATAATCAGGATTACATGGCACTTGGGAACTGCAATATTAAAGGGTCAGAGGTAATGAGACATGCTATTTTTGAAGGCAAAGAAGGTAGGACTACAACCAAGAATCACTCAAATGGTGAAATTAAGCATGATCATCTGGGGCAGAAATGTACATTCAGTGAAATAGAAAGGATTCAAACTTTCACAAGCAGAAGACCAGAAAGAAATCAAAACTTTGTTCTCCAATATCAAGACTGAATAAAGACATAATCAGGCAAAAAGAGAAAAGAAACCATAACGTATTCAATAGAGCTAAACTATTTATGTTTCCTACAAGGGAAGATGATGGATATAATTGTTAAATTTGCATCACTAAATGTACAGCTAGAAAGAATCAACATAGACAGATGTGAAATAGATAATTTTGATTATACATAATAATATATTGATTATATTAAATTAAAAAACTTTTGACTAACACAACCAATCCAACAAAGAATAAAGCAGAAATAAAAACATAATCAATTTTATAGCAAGTGTCCCTGATAAAGGCTTAATTTCTAAAATATATGGAGAATGGAGTCAAATTTACAAGAATCCAAGTCATTTCCCAATTGATAAATGGTAAAAGGATATGAATAGGCAGTTTTTAAACAAAGAAATACAAGTTATCTATAGCCATATAAAATGTTTTAAATCACTATTGAATAAAAAAATGCAAATTAAAACAAATCTGTGGTACCACCTCATACTTATCAGAATGGCTAATATGACAGAAAAGGAAAATAATAAATGTTGGATAAGAGGTGGGAAAATTGGAACACTAATACACTGTTGGTGGAGTTAAAAATTCATCCAACCATTCTGGAGAGCAATTTGGAATTATTTCCAAAGGGCAACCAAACTATGCATACCCTTTCATCCAAAAATACCACTAATAGGTTTTTATCCCAAAGAGGTCAATAAAAAATGAAATGGATCTACATGTGCAATAATATTTATAGCTATCCTTTTTGTGGTGGCAAAATATTGGAAATTGTGGGGATGCTCATCAATAGGGGAATAACTGAACAAGCTATATAAATGTAATGTAATACTATTATCCTGTAAGAAATGATGAACAGATTTAAGAAAAACCTGGAAGGACTTGTATGAACGTTTCCAAAGTGAAATGAATAGAACCACTAAAACATTGTACACAGCAAGATCATTTTTGATTAGCTAAGAATGACTCAGCTCTTCTCAGCAACACAATGATCCAAGTACAAAGATTCATGAAGGAAAATGCAATGCCTATCCAGATAGAACTGATGAACTCTGAGTGCACATCAAAGCATATTTTGCACTTATTTTATTTTTTCTCTTTTTTTCAATTGATCTGTTTCTTCCTCTCAACTTTGACTAATATGGACATAAATTTTACATAGTAACAAATGTATAAGCTATATCACACTGTCTACCATTTTCAAAAGAGGGGAGGGAAGAAATACCTCAAATTTAGAGCTCAAACTTTTGTAAAATGAAAGGTAAAATTATTCTTGATAAGCTTATATTTGAATTGTTTCTTTCTGACCACTTGCAATATTTTTTCCTTGCCCTGATAGTTCTGAAATTTGGATTTAATGTTCCTTGGAGTTTTTTCTTTTGGGAAAATACATATAAATAAACATTTATATATTAGTCACCTTGCTAAATGCTGTGTATACAAAGAAGCAGGAGGGAGGGGCAGGGGGTTCAAGGAGCTCACAGTCAGTTGTGAAGATAACTTGCAAACAGCTACTTAAAAACAAGATAAATATGAGATGAATGGGAGGTAAAAGAGAAAAAAAAAGCACAGCATCTTTAGGACATCTGGAAAGATATCTTCAAGAAAGTGGGGTTTTAAAGAAAGCTGGTGAAGCAAGGAATTCAGGATAGTGAAGGAAAGATTTCCTGACTTGGTGACTGTAAGATGAGCCTCACAGAAGCCAGGAAAATCTGTCTGGGCATTGCATCACCGAAAGTGTTCTAAAATCAGTACTCTAAAAGCTTCAACTCCAGAAATTGACTGCAGAAATTCTTTATGTAACTGATGCCTTTCCTATTTTTATCTACCACTTTTGAATGAAAGCTCATTGTGGGCAGGGGCTATATTTTGCCTCCTTTTGTATCTGTAGCCTATCCGTAGCTCTTAGCACAATGTTTGACACATAGGAGATGATTATTAATTATTTCTTGATTGTTAAGTTATTAATAAGAGTGATTAATAAGAATGATTCAACAATATATTATGTTGAATTCTCATTCTTTAAAAAAATGTTGAATTTGATTGGTACATAAATTTCAGAGTTCATGCTTAGTCAGACCATTAGCAAGTTCATCTTGTCCATTATAGATGGACCCTAGTTCTCCTTTCTTTGGAGGTTAATATGATTCTCTATATGGAGTCTGCTTCTTTTCTTCATACTTCCCCCAAAGATCAGAATTATCTAGTGATTTAACAGAGTTAGTCAGCATTAGTTCTGTTCTCCATTCCTGGTTCTTCCTTTCAACATTTTATACTATTGTCAATATTCCAGGACTACATTTCCCAGGGTATTTGCAAACAAAAGGGATACATTAGACAAAATATTATCTTCCTGAACTGCATCCCTTATATGTCATCAGGGTGGTTCTTTTGTCAGTTGTCAGAACACTCTCAAAAACATGACCATCAGCAACAAGAGCTGCAACAACATCAACAACAGTATTTTGAATCATTGCCTAACATACTGAATCCAGGAGAAGATTCACCAATTGATTAAACTGGATAGAGGAAGATAGAAGAAAAAACAACTGGAAAGAAATAGCAAACCATATACAACAGTAGTCTTGGGAAGAAGCCAGTAGGCCTTAAGGAAATATGGCATTAGCAGAATTATATTGAGTGAAACTATAGTCCTGGGGGAACAACTGGAAGATGATGTCTATTTGCTATTGTAGTGATAGCTATATGTCGATATCTAATCACTGACAGATCTAGGTCTGGATGTTCTTGTTTGTGCTCATTGGAGCTATTCAGTTATAATATATTGGGACTCCATATCTCTCTACATTAGGTTTAATTACTGCGTAGATATTGTTTACAAATTAGCACAAGCAAATGTCCTTTTCAGTAATTCTATATTAAGTGAGAACATAGTAATACATGCCAATCATTAAGTTAATGATTCTATAGTATAAAGAATAAAGGGAGAGGCGGCTAGGTGGCGCAGTGAGTAAGAGTGCCAGCCTCGGAGTTGGGATGACCCGAGATCGAAACCGGCCTCAGAAAATGAGCACCCACACATAAGTAATGACTAGCCATGTAACCTTGAGCAAGTTACTTAACCCCAGTTGCTTTAAAAAAAAAAAGAACAAAGGGTAGTATTTTTAATATGTATGTATGCATATGTATACAAGTATTCATACATATATGTATATAAAATATACACATACGTTTATGTATATATACACATGTATATATACACATGGGTATACATATAGATATAGATGTCTATCTACCTAGGTTTTTCTTTTAAAATACTCATTATGTCTGTTACATCCCCCCCCACTCTGGAGCCTCTACTTACCCATCCCTGGTCTTCGGTCGTCATCGGCCTCAGAGAGGAAATCACCAGACAGAACAATGGCCGAGGTTGCAAGCGTGTGTGTTTATTTCCGCAATGCTTCCGCATATATACCCTTCAAGCTCCCCCACCCGCCAATCATGACCCTGCATTACATATATCACCTTTTATGGCTATTAAAGCTCACTACACCTCTCTCTCGGCCTAAGCCGGGACCTTAAAGTCACAAAACACCCAACAACTCACCCCTTTTTATTTAAAAATTCAACAAAGCAACCAATTCTAGCATAGCAAACAAAAGGCCACATGGCCTACCCAAATTCAAATAAAATATGCTCGATGGAGCAGAAAATGCGCTCGATGGAGCAGGACCTTAGGGCTAAATCTGATGAAATTAAGACCAATTGTGGCATGGGGGGGGGGTGGGTCTCTGTCTTAGGTCATCTCCATAACCACGAACCTTACCCGTCATAGAAACCCAACACCCTTAGGCCCTGTCTTAGGCGGTCGGGCTATGGAGAAGTTGCCCGTCCTGGAGACAGCCCGTCTTACCCCGGGTGTTACAGGCGCTCATCCAAGGCCTGAAGCCACAGGTCAGGACTCTCCTGATGAGCCAAAGAATCAACAGCCCGTCGGGTTAGCAATGTATAGTCCCGATATCTCCGTCTTGAGCGGCAAATCCAAATCACCAAAACCAACAACAAAACACCCAACATGGACATGGCACCAAGGGCCCCCCAAGACTGAAACCACCCCCCAACCCATTGCCAGAAAGTCAATATAGGCTGAACTGGGGACCAATCAAAGTGAACTCTTGTCCCATTGACCCTAGAAACCATTCGGCGTAAGCTCGCCAACTTATCCTCAAATGTATGATCCCCGTGCCCACTCAGGTAAACTAAGATATTCCGGGCAGCGGCCGCAGCCATGGAAGTATTATAATACTGGGTCCCAGTAACACAGACACTTGAAAGGGAATGCGCACATCCCCCCGTGCCATGCTGAAACATCAAATCCAACTGTTCCTGCATGAGATAAACCCTCCCCTCATATGTGCAAAAAGTTCCCCTGTTTGGGACAGGGCTTCCGCTGTACTTGCAGACAAATTGTTCAATGCTGCTGCAGTCACAGTCCCGCCTTGAAGGGCCACTGCTGCCAAGACAACCGATGTTACTGAGGCAGCAAGGGATGTTAGGCAAGGTCCCCAACACTGTCACTGGCAATATTCCCTGTGTATTGACAGGCGAATTTTGTCGTAATTCCAAGGTTCCCACATACCCGAGAAAGGCAAGGGCATTGATCGACATGCATCCCCCCCCCCCGGCCACAGAGGACCCACTGTTTGAAGGGGACCCCTCTCTTTCACCTTCATCCTTTTGCAGCCATAGGTCACCCGCGAGGTCATAAAAGGACCCCGCAACACCCGCCAACGGCCATGCCCAGGGATTTTGGCAATGCCGCCAAGGGAGAGAAACATTGTCTTGGGCTTTCGGCAAATTTGACCAGTCACAGGGGGGAAAAGCTGAGGAGCCCAGCGAGGGTATTGGCTGGTGGCAGTCACATTGAGCACAGGGCGCCAAGCTTGAAGGCCTTTGAGAATGGGTGATGACACTCTTTGTTCGCCCTTGCGGCGGTTGGTAGACGAGGCAGCCGATGGGGCGGATTGAGACTGCCATTTCGGGAACCCGAATCCCGGAGCGGAACGCTGATGATGCAGAACCACGCATGGATCATGATCCCAGGATCTCACCTCACAAGCATTTCTCGGGTGATGATCCAGAGCAAAACACAGAGCACCCGGCAAGTTCCAAGATGTGGAGACGTTAAAAGTCTCTTCCCTCGGGTCCACTGGTGCTGTAGGCAACCCCAACGAGGCATTTCGCACCACAAGAATCAGATAGATCGTAGAAGAAAAGGCCACAGGAAGCGGGCTGGGTAGGGCCTTCATAACGGCCCAAAACTGAGGCGGGGGCACTCCCCAAGCTTTAAAAAGCCCAATAAAAATATAAAAAAAAATACAAAAACTGCAAACCTACAAAAAAAGGTAAGAAAACATAATATCTCTCACTTTATGCAAGGGAACCCATACTATGGAGGAATCATCAATACCCTCCGGTGAAACAGCTAGGGCGCCCCTGATTCTCTTTCTCACATCCTTCAACACTACAAAATATACAGGCTCTTCGGGATCTCTCTGGACTAAGGTGGAATGCGCCTGAATCACTATGGCATTGAGTGCCTTCAAGGCCTCCATGGTCCACAACCGGGGTGATGTTAAGTCCGCCGGTCCTTTCAAAATCTGATATAAAGGACCCATAAGCTGAGGGGAGAGGGGTATCACTGGGCGCATCCACTTTTGTTCAACATTGCCTTACATTTCTGTATCTGCTTTTAAATGAAGACAGCCTTACTTTAAAAAAATACTCTGTATTTTCAGCACAAAGTGCGTATATATTTCTTTAAATTAAGATTTTGGCACATAATACTGGGAAAATTATTTAAGAACCAAACCTGTTAATTTAATAAAACTGTCACATGCCAGGACTTCTGAAGAACTCAAATTATTTCTTTAGATGTAATGTCAAATTTTGTTTGTACAGCAAATAAAAGGACTGATGACAAAAATTTTGATAATAATGAAGTTGCTCAGATTTACAGGTCTTATTGGAGGTGGTGGCTAAACCCAGACTTAAGCACAACAGCAAATCTCACACTATCATAATTGCAAGAAAGATTTGAAAGGAACAAAGTGATAAAAAGCCTGACTTGCTCATAACTGTTTTGCAAGGGTATAGACTGGGAAGGGAAGGCAAGATGGATGAGAGGAAGAAAAGGTGGGAAGCAGTGAGAGTAATAGCCTAAAGATGTCTCAAAAATTGGCATATCATGATCTGGTTTATTGCTGCTCGTAAAGAGCGAGGGAGAACGCCCAGAGGTGTGTAAGGGGCTTCCTGTACATCTCTCAGGGGCTCATAATGATGTTCAACAGGAGGGGGATAACACCCAGGCGGGGGGGGGGGGGAGGGGCCCTCTGCGGCCATTCCGCTCTATACCCGGGAGGGTTTGGCTTCCTGTTTTTCCTCCCAGTGCAGGTGTCGCTGGGCGGTCCCGGTTCCGCACCCTGAACAACGGGTCTCATCCGGGGGGTTTCATCCCCTGTTGCATAAGCGGTAGGCCCCCGCCCACGCCCCCCTCCATTTCCTCTCGGCCAATCCCGAGGTACGTCTGCCGTGAAGGCAGCAGTTTCTGAGCTTTGGTTTCTCCCTTCTGCTTCTGTAGTTTTCAGCTTGCCCCAAGGATAAATCGGGGGAAACGTTTTTCCCCCTTCCTCGGGCCCTATTTCTATTGCTACCAAGGGGGAATTTGAGTCTGTTTGAGTGGCGGCCGGGAGGGAAAGGGGAATTGAGGAGGGTACTACCACTGCCTCCAAGACTTTAAATAAAGAAAAATCTCCTGGCGTAAGCAAACCAGGGTTGGTATGATTATAAGTAGACATCTGATGTCTCATAGTGCTCACTCGGTCAGGGCTAATCCCCACATGTCGGACCCACGGGCAGACTGTTAAAAGTCTATCAATAAAACTGTTTGCCCGGTCTTTGGACACTGTTACACCCTGTGAGGCACAAATTTGTCTAAATTGAGACACAAGGACATCTTCCTCGGCCGGCAACAAAATAGGGAAACTTCTCCCCGCCCCCATACTGGGCTTCTTCACCTTATCTAGGCGAAGGCTGTCTGGACAACTCCTAGGCTACAGCCCAGAGTTAGCTCCACACTCTACGTGGGGGTGGTCCCTGTCTAGGTCCCTGTTCTGGCGCCAATATGTTACGTCCCCCCCCACTCTGGAGCCTCTACTTACCCATCCCGGGTCTTCGGTCGTCACCAGCCTCAGAGAGGAAATCACCAGACAGAACACCGGCCGAGGTTGCAAGCGTGTGTGTTTATTTCCGCAATGCTTCCGCATATATACCCTTCAAGCTCCCCCACCCGCCAATCATGACCCTGCATTACATATATCACCTTTTATGGCTATTAAAGCTCACTACACCTCTCTCTCGGCCTAAGCTGGGACCTTAAAGTCACAAAACACCCAACAACGTCAAAAAAAATCCTTATGCTGAAGCTTTAATGAAAAATAACATTTATTCTAACTTATCATCTTACCCACTAAATTCTCTCGCAGAAATTCTTTGCCAAAATGGAAATATAAAATTGTGAAAATTTTTTCTTCCATCATATATGGAAGATATTGAAAGGAATGATTTTTTTTTTCTTTATAAAATTTTCATCTCTTTAATTCTTTGTTGTGAGCATGGTTGGAAAAGAAATATGGAGTTTATACATTCTCATTTCTGTTTCATAACAGTGTTTAAAAAAATTTCCCACCCTCTCCCCAAAAGTTAAATATGGTGAATGTGTTCTTTCTAAATAAAGGGAAGGAGAATATTGTGTACTGATAAAGCTTGCCAAATTCATGGAAATTACAAATCCCTTGGGATTGTGAATTTAACAATACTCAGAGTAATTATAGATAGCACTTGTATTACCTAACACAGGCTTATGTAAAAATTATATTTTGTAAATTATAATGTATTATATGTATTACTCAAATATCTGTCATTTTCACTTTATGAGTACTCCTGCTAACCTAATTAAAACCCCTTTGAATCTTAGTAGAGTGGCTTAGTGAGTTTTTATGTATGAGAAAAAAAAAACACTCTGTGACCAATCTGGTATCGAACATATCTGAACAAGGCCTGATTGGAGGATTTACCTATAGTTCACCATTAACTCTATACTCAAAGCTTTTTCATTTGGGAAGAACTGGTTGAACTTTCAATCCTTTGAGATCCTAGAGTCACTTGCCTATAATGAAAAGACCTTTTTATAGCACTTTAGTGAAGGAAACTGACTATCAAAATAAATACTTTCTGTCTAGTCATCCATCTTCTTGCTAACATATCTGCCTGCCAACCCACTCTAGTTCTTTCTATTGTTCTTTATCTACTCTCTTAAGCACCACTGAATATCCAGAAACTCTGTCTTGGGGAGCTTTGGAAGTACAGCCCTGGGGTTTTTTGCTGACCTGACTATTGAGTGTGTTACCTGACTGATGAAATCTGTCTGAATCTAGAGAGATTTTCATAATTCTCACTAGATTTCTTGTCAATACTCTGTGACACCATCATCCATCTTTGTGGTTTCCCTTCCCTAGCCACAATTACCCAAATAGCTTGTCACCTCCACCTATAGAAATGCACTATCTTATTTTGATTCTCAGAACTTAACAATTTCTTGACACATAGTAAGTCTATAAGGAATGTTTTTCTTTCCTCATCTATTCAGTTAACAATCTGATTCATGGCCATTTATTAAGTGCCTACAAGAACTGTGATCCAACATTGTGGAGAAAAACACACTTAAGTGAAATAATACATACCTTTCTATAGCTTACATGTTGTAAAGGAAGTTGTCAGGGCTGTCACTGTTATTGCTATAGCAATTTTTAAAAATGCTTTGTACAAGGGGAAATACAAATAAAATTTGCATTCCTTACCCTCAAGATGCTTATAATTCTAGTTTTATAATGAAGTTAAAATAAACAAACATATAATGAATCTTTTATAATTTTTATTGTAAAAATCAGCATCATTAGTAATATAATAATTATCAATTAGTAGGTGCCTGTAGTAGCAACCAAAATTACAGAAGGCCATAGAAATTATAAGATATCTCAAAATGAAGCTCTTTAAATGACATTCCATGCAGTGTACTACCTGGCAGATCTGTGACAGTTATAATTGAAGAAAGATATTAATTTTCTATAAAGTGAGAGCAGAATGCTCAAAGTATAGATTTCAGTAACTTCCCTCTAGGAAAAAGCTAGACCGTGCTCATCTAAAGAAGGAACTCAGACCTTTGGAAAACATTTTTCAAAAGGAGGTATTTTACTTTTTCCATTTGACATTAATTCAGAGACCATTTTGTTAAAGCCTGGATCCAGCTCTGGGGCATCTACTGACATTAGGACTAAAGAGGTAGAGATTTTAATGAACCACTTTTGATGGCACTCTCATTTGTAGTTCCTTTTTGCCCCTATGGGTTCTTTCCCTTTCCTTACTTATCCTAGTATAAAGCTTACTTAGCAGCATTGTGAGCACTAGCCCGTATTTAACACGTGGCAGTTGTGGTAATAATGATATAGTAGTACAATTGAAAGTTACTTTCCTCCTCTCCAACTCTTTTTTTATCCCTCTCTATTATTCCATTATCTTATTTCTTCATAATCCCCCTATCAATTCAGTGATTACTTTTGAAGTCCTGGGGAATCTTTTATTGTCATTCTGAAGTGATGTATTTTGTATTTAAGGCTATTCAAAATATTGTATTAGGATTTTCATAAGATCACAGATATTAAGCAAGAAGGGACTTCAGAAGTCAGCAACTCCATCTATCTCATTTTTCAGATGGAGAAGGTTAGGTACTAGAAGTTAAGTGGCACATCCAAGATGACACAATTCTTATGTGGCAGAACTGAGAGTTGAACTTGTATCAGTCTAGTCCCCTTTTCATTTCATTGTGCTGTCTCACAGCCTTCCATATTTATCTCTTACTGAAGCTGAAAATGTGTAATTTTTGTTTCAATCAAATGGCTGCTGTATGGAAGTAAATGACCTTACTTTAATGGAAGTGTGACAAAATTATATTCACATAAGTAGGATTTCCCCTCAAGCACTCAAAAAATAGAGGAGGGTAGTTTTGATAATTCTTATTTTGTTGGGGATATTTTCAGGAATTTGGAGAAAAAAAAACAGCTCTGCAGCAATTACTGTATCTTAATGACAGGAAGGCAGAATCTTGTCAGGAAATAAAAGGGATGCATATGGTTGTGGGTGGTCATGAATTAAATGTGAGAACAATCTCTACCCATTGTTTAATTTTTATTTCTACTCTTGATTTAAAAAAAAACTTGTCTTAATACACTAAGGATAACTTTTCATAAAATGATACCTCGGTGTTCTGAGTCTGAACTATTCTTTTGTTTCTCTGAACAAAATGGTCAATTTTCTGTTATAATTTTCTTTGTGTGTGCACATGGATATGTATGTCATTGAGTCAGCCAGTTAATAAAAATGATTAAGTGCTCACTATGTGCCAGACACTATGGTGAATGCTAAGGATAAAAAAGAGATAAAAAGAATCTCCTGCCTTTAAGGAGTTTGTATTCCGATCGGGGATACAGTAAACAAATATCTACAGACAAGCTAAATACAGAATAAGTAGAAAATGTTTAAAAGAGGGAAGGCCTTAGAATTAAGAGGGGCTGGGAAAGGCTCCTGAGAGAAAATGTGACTCCTGTAGAAGCAAGTCAAGGAATCCAGTTGGCAGAGATGAGGATTAAGAGGATTCTATGTATGGGGAAGAGCCAGAGAAAATTCCTGGGGTTGAGAGGAGTATCCTATTGGAAGAATGTCAAGGAGACCAGTATCACTGGAATAAAGATAATGGAATGGGGAATAAGATGTTAGAAGATTGGAAAGACTTATGTTTCTGAGGGCAAAGTAAAGACTTTGAATGCCCAATGAGCATTTTATAATTGATTCTGGAGTTAATGGTGAGCCACTGGAGTTTACTGATTGGTGGTGGTGGGATAGTTGGCATACTTAAATTTGTACTTTTAGAAAATCAATTTGGTGGCTGAATGGAGGATAGATTGGAGTGGGGAGAGAGTTAGGCTAATAAATCCTGAAGCAGGCTATTGCAATAGCCCAAGTGTGAGGTGATGAGGAAATACACCATGGTAGCAGCACTAACAGTAAAGAGAAAGGGGGTGATTTTGTAAATGTGACATCTACAGGCTTTAACAGATTAGATATGGGGGTGAGAGATAGTGAGGAGTTGAGCACAACCCAGGTTTCAAGCCTAAGGGATAGGATGATATTCTTGTCTTCTATAATAACAGGGAAAGAAGTAGAGGTGGGAGGGGTTGGGGAAAAACACAGTAAGTTCTGTTTTGGCCATGTTTAGTTTAAGATATCTTTTGGACACTTAACTTGAGATATTTGGAGGACAGTTGTATTTGAAAAATTGGAGGTCAGAAAAGGCTGGAGTAAGATAGGTAGATCTGAGAATCATCAGCATAGAGATGGTAATTAAATCCATGGGAGTTGAAGGGATGAACAAAAGAAATAGTATAGAAGGAAAAGAGAAGAGGGCCCAGAACAGAGACACTTGGGAACCCCACAGCTAGTGAGTGTAATATGGATGAGCATCCAACAAAGAAAACTGAGAAGTCTGTCAGTCAGTTAATAAATAGTAAGGCACCATGTTAAGTGATAGGGATACAAAAAGAAGGAAAAAATAGTTCCTTTCTTCAAATAATTCAAAATTTAATGAGTGAAGCAACTAGCAAACAAATAGTTACAAACAAGCTATAAACAAGATAAATAAGAGGTAAATAAGAGAGGGGAGGGACCATCAATCAATCAAACAACAAAGATTAAGCACCTATATTCCATGCAATATGTTAAATGTTGGAGTTACAAAAGACAAAAGACTATCCCTGACCTCAAGATTTCATAAAATAAAATTAGAAAAATATAAGGACAAAAAATTCTTCAGGGATTAAATACTCATATTTTTTAAAGAAAATTGAGTGGAGTAAAGCTATATCTATCAGTGACTCAGAAATATTGATATCAGGGGTGTCTAGGTGGCTCAGTGAATAGAGCACCAGCCCTGGAGTTAGGAGGATCTGAGTTCAAATCCGTCCTCGGGCTTAACACTTACTAACTATGTGAGCTTGGGCAAGTCACTTAATCCCAATTGCCCTGCCTTCCTCCCTCCAAAAAAGCAAAAAAAAAAAAAATTAAAAGGGGGCGGCTAGGTGGCACAGTGAGTAAAGCACCAGCCCTGGAGTCAGAAGGACCTGAGTTCAGATCTGGCCTCAGACACTTAATGCACACAAACAAAAACCTAACTGTGTGACCTTGGGAAAGTTACTTAACCCCAGTTGCCCTCCAAAAAGCAAAAAAACAAAAACAAAAACAAAAACATTGATATCCTAGCTTTGCCTTTTTGAAACTACAAAGAGAAAATGGAAGGAGACCTTGTAGGGAGTGGAGCACAGGTATTTGGATGGTGGGTAATAGATAGCAATAATGGTCAATTCATTGTCTCATAGCTGTTTGGTCAAATAGCCAGGTCAATCTAGACCAGTAATGAGATCCAAGTCTAGGAAGAAAAAGATGAATCAGAGTCAGAATTTCAGCTGATCTAGGTAGAAACCTGAAAGTCATATCTCTGTGACAATGGATAAAGATAAATTCTAATCTGAATACTTCACAGATCTAGGAAGCATTAGCTTAATAATAAATAACATATATACACATGCATTTAAAAATTTACAAAGCATTTCATATCCATAACCCCATTTGAACATCAGAAAAGCAAGTATTACAATCGACATGGTACAACCTCAGAGAGTTTATTTGCCAAGGGCACACAGTTAGTAAAACATTTAACATAGTGCCTGATTTATAGGTGTGTAATCTTTATTGAATAATTGATGGGCCTCCCCTCTCTTATTTATCCTGTATATAGCTAGTTTTTCTGACTCCAAAGTGCAGTCTCTACTATCAAGATTGTCTCTAAGTTAGAATTGTAACAGTCTGGAAGAACAGCAGAGCTCCATTAAGCCACCAAACCAGTGTAGGTATCTAATGGAATCCTGGTCTTAAAATAATTATTTCTTGCAAGGCAGTGTGTGGCACAGTGGAAAAATGCTGAATTGGGGGTCAGAAGATACTGATTTCCAAATTGAGTTCTTCTACTTCATAACTGTATGGTCTTAGGCAAGTTGCTTAATCAGTCTGGTCCTCAGTTTCCTCAATTGAAAAATATGAGAGGTTTGGCCATATTGGCATTTACTGTAAGGTCTCTTAGAGTGCTAAATATACAATCCTGTGAAGGAACACAAGGTCATCTATATGTGCTTTGACTATACTGGGCATGTAAACATTTTCTTTTCCATTTATTAATTCTCGCACCTCATTGGGTTGTTGCAAAGAACAAGACATTATATCTATAAAGTGATCTGAAGATCTTAAAAAAATCTATACATACTCTATCTCTATATATGCACACAGACATATATGTGTATATATACATATATATACATGCATGTGTGCATGTATGTATATGTGTGTGAATGTTATTGTTTTGATTTAAAACAATAAAGAAACTCTTACAGTGGGGGCTCTGCCCACCCAAAAACTGTTGGCATTTCATGATTTTTTTGTAGTGGAACCATCTCAAAGAATTAAGAGTAAGACTAACTTTAATCCAAGTATAGGCATTTATTGAAATTGATGCCTCTTGTGGAGTAGGCTAAGTACTAAGAGGAACCAGCAACTACCAGAGAAAGCACAATGGATTTTCAATTACACAATCAAAATTTACACAGAATAGAGGAATATCATTGATATTAAAAAGGCAGGAGGTGTTTGTTAAGGGATTAGGTAATAGAAGAGTGGTTCCATCTATTGTTTGGTGGTTAAACATTCTGGTCATGCTGCCCTCCAACTGGCTAGCTATTGTGGACCTGTCTGGTCAAGACAAACTGTTAGGTATTGTCATCCTGTCTTGGGCTAGATGGATGATGTGATGTGATTGAGTACAAGAATACACTTGTTTCTGTGGGAATGTGTCTGGGGGCAGTGACTAGGTAAAGGCCATTGCTGGGATACCATAATGGGATCATGGACATACCTGCTGTTTCTGTGGGAATTAAGAGTTCAGGAACACACATGTTGTTTCAGTGGACAGTGAGGCATATAGAAGAAGTTTGGACATTGGGGGGCGGGGTGTTAGGTAGGTTCAGTGGGCCTGCTGTTCATCAGGACCAGGACTATAATGAAGTTAGCATACTGGAGCTGGGGATAGCTTTATTTGGATTCCATCACTATTATTACTGTACTGTCATTTCCTCCACCCCATTAGTTGTCACCTGGTTTCAGGGAAGGGGGCATTTACGAAGTCTGTCAAATTGTGAGATTTTGAATAATGAAGCAGTAAATCCTTAAGATTCAGAAGTTGACTCTAGGGAAGTTTGACGTGTGCTAATTTTAAATGTGTTAAAGTGCATTTCATGTTATTAAGAAACAAATTCAAACTAAATGAAAAGTATTATATTTAAAGTTCTTCAAATCTGCATCATAATTTAAAGTACTTTATTGGAAATTCATGAGAACACAGCAACACAACTCCCTGGGGTATAGTCCTAATAAAGAAATGGCATTGTGAGACTATTGTAAGAGTGAGCATTAATTTTGAATTTAATAGGCTTAAGACAAATTCAACACCTTCCAATGTTTGAAGTTATAATGGCTTTGACAGTAACTTGCAAGCTATTTTTTTCCTTTATTTAAAACAGAAAGCATACTTGACACTTTTCTCTGCTATCTTGCAGATAAGTGCTCTTGACTAAGAGTAGCCTGAGAAAGGAATGTAAAGAATTTAGTAGGAGCCAACAATGATTATGTATTTTTTTCACTATTTCAATTCAATTCAATTTGATATTTATTAATAATTTAATATATTTGCAAATTCTGGCTTAGACCTAGGCTTTATTTCCAAAGATAAGATTATAGAAGTTTGAAGGCATCTCACAGATTATTCTTTTTGTCTATTCCTCCACCCTAAGTTCTTTGGGAAACATCTGCATATAATTCATGACAAGTCGTTATAGAAAAAATTTAAAAGGACTTTCAGATCTTTTACAGGAGCTGAATACAGAACCATTTTTATCTTATCTGACAGAAAATTTGAAATACATGAGTGCATGGGCCTTCAAGATGTCTTTCATTTTATCTCTAGAGAGACCCACCTTTCATGGGGATTTATACAGTTCTGCAATCGTAAGAACCTAGCTTCATTTAGTCCATTTTTTTTTTTTTTGTTTTATTTAAAGGACAGGAAAACGAGATAGAGCAAGAGGAATTGGTGTAATGGGACTCTGAAGATCTTCCCTGTCCCTTGGCCCCTTTGATAGGCTTAAGTGAATCTGAGAACCTATCCTGATTTGAAAATATACTCTGCCCCCTAATAGGCTGAATGTGGTCACATGGAGCCTGTGGCAGGCGGCTTGTTTTTTTTTTTTCCAGAAAAGCCCATAACTTGTTATTTTGTGATTGGGCAGTGGGTTAAGAGGCTTGTTACATTCTCTGACCCAGGAGAAGGCTATATATACCCTGATGTGAGGTTTTGCTTTGGTTCTCACCTATGGGAAGAGTTGTATGATTTGGCCAGATGAGACCCTGGGCAGCAGAGGAGCCTCTCAGATTTGAAAACCCAGATGTTGGTGCTTCCCTCTCAGTTAACTAAGTATGGGTTAATGGTCAGGCTGCTGGAAGCCCTGTCTACTAAATTGTGTTATTTTCTGTTGTAACTTCTGCTTGTATTCTCTGAAGTTAAGGGTGCTGACTTTCCCCCTGAAGTAGGTAAATGATATATGTTTGATTGATTAAAGTAAAATTGTTAATCCATTTTGAGTTGCTTTCCTTTAGAAAAGCAGAACAAAGAACCTATGCCAGCAGTCATCTAGTATGCTAAAGTGCCATAATGGCAAGCACAGAGGTAGTTCACACCTTAATTCAGCTATTGAATTAACACCTTGTTAAGAAACAGAACATGTGAACACCACAACTTGTGAATCCTAGAACTTGAGAACTCCTGGAGAGGAGCTAATGACTATATAAGGAGAGCCCTAGGGCTAAAGAGAGAAGGAAATGAGAAGACTCTTGTGGTGGCAGAGTTAAGAAGGAGAAAACTTGTGGTGTACCTGCACTCTGTTTGTCTACTCTATCTATGTTGATGTTTGTGATGCTTTGTACAGAAGCCCTGGGAGCTTACTGGATGCCCTGAAAAAGGATTTTCTGGTTGTATGTTTACAGAAATCCTGGAGGAGGATTTTGGAGGTACTGGGACTTTACTAATGATTTGTGCTGACCTCATGGACCTTGTTTGTGGGTCTGTGCTGATTTCTATGTTGATGATTTGTGTTGAGTTCCCAGACCTTGTTGGTGGGTCTGAATTAATTTCACAGGAATATAGTGAATTGATGACAGTGTTGGCAATGTGCATGAATATTATTGTGGCTCTGTTAAGCTTTGTTTTCCCAGAAACAGGAACTGTGAAGGATTTGAGGTGGATTGGACACTGTGAGCTTCAGTATGAAATGGGAACTGGATGACGAACTGGACAAGGAGCTGGACAAAGAACTGCCTGCATTTGAATCCAAGTGACAGTTGGAGCTGGGATCATGGAAGAGGAACCATGGAAACTGAGAACCAGCCTTGAGTCAAGCTGAAAGAAGACTTTACTTGGATATTGTGTACTGAGAAGATTGTGATTTACTTGTGACCAAAAGGTGTATGGCCTGTGTGTTTTCCACTATCCCTTAAGAGACTATTAAGTAGTGACTAATGACTAAGTAGTGATGGATGGTTGAATAGTGAATGCTGTACCTTTATTCTCTGTGAATCTTTTGCTCTACTTTGTTATGGAATAAATAGAGTGTTCACTGTACTGTGTAATCAGAAACTTAGAGGCTGTTCACAGTAGCATTCTTCTGGAAAGCTGCTGGGTACATGGCATTACAGGTGCTTGCTGCTACAACTGATCAGGTAGTATTACCACATTATTAAAGCTCCTATGAAAAGGAGAATCACTGAGGACTCTTTAGAGAGTCAACCCTCTTTCTCCAAGAACAATTTGGTCCATGTCCCCTCTTAAATTTGCTTCTGATTATCTGGAATTAATTATCATTATCAATGGATCAATCAACAAACATTTATTAAGTGCTTGCTATGTTCCGGCACTGTGATGTGATGAGGATACAAAAAGAGGTAAAATACAGTCCCCGCCCTCAAGTTTCTTACAATGTAGTGGGGAAGACATACAAATAAATGTACATGAAAAAAAATTGTATACAAAATAATTAGAAAATAAAGTAGACACAAGACTGGAATTAAGAGGCATTAGGAAAGACTCTGTGTAGAATGTAGGATTTAATTTGGGACTTAAAGGAAGCCAAGGAGGTAAGCAGTCACAACAAAGGAGGGAGAGCACTCCAGGATGGAGGACAATCAATGAAAATTTAGAACAAAGAGAGGAGTGTCTCCTCTGAGAAAGTCAGGGGACAAGTGTCAATGAATTAAAGTGTACAACCTGGGGGGATAAGGTGTAAGAAAGGAAGAAATGTAGAAGGGAAATAGGTTATGAAAGGTTTAGTATGCCAAAAAGAAGATTTTGGATTCTGCTTTTGGAAACAACAGAATGCCATTAGAGTTTATTGAGTGTACATGTGTGGGGGGGTGATGGTGACATGATCACTTTAGTAGTTGAATGGAGAATAAATTGTAGTGCAGAGAGCCTTGAGAGAGGGAGACCCATCAGCAAGGGATTGCAATGATCCAAGCATGAGGTGATGAAGTCCTGCACTGAAGTAGGGCAGTGTTAGAAGAGAAAAGCAGATATATGAGAGATATTGCAAACAGGAAACTGGCAGGCCTCAAATAGCTTTGATATGGGTTTTGTGAGATGCAGCATAATCCAGGATTACTCCTAGATAATAAACCTGAGGAGGTGAGAAGGTGACACTGCCCTCTACTCTAATGGAGAAAGTAAGAAGGGGGAGAGAGTTTAAGGGGAAAGATAATCAGTTCTTTTTCAGATATATTAAATTGAAGATACTTATTGGACATTGAATTCATGGTGTCAAAAAGGCAGTTGGATATATGAGATTAGACATCAAGATAGAGATTGGGGCAGGAACAGTAGACTTAAGCATCTTCCTTATAGAGATGCTAATTAAATTCCTAAGAGTGGATGACATCACTAATGAAGCAGTATAGAGGGAGAAGAAAAGGAGACCCAGGATAGAACTCTAAGGGTCACCTATGGCTAAAGGGCATGATCTGGAGGATCAAATAAGGAACTAGTATTTCCCTCCCAAATACTTGTCCCCTTCTCCCACTGAAGAGTTCCTTCCAGGGTCTCCATTTTGTAAGAAGGCCCAGGTAATGGGTGGAGCCAAGATGGCGGAGAAGAAACAGCTCGTCCAAGCCTCTCTGCCCCCAGATTCCCCACAAACTATGTAAAAAAGGACTGTGAACAACTTCTGGAGCCCCAGCACCCACAGAACGACACAGAGAAGCTAACCTCCCGCTGAGGACAGCCCAGCAGCCCTGCAGGAAGGACCAGCGCAGTGGTCTGGGAGCCGGCAGCGCTCAGAGCGCAGAGCACAGGAGCCGAGGTCCGAGTGAGCCGAGGTTTTAGCCCCAGGGTGGCAGGGCCAGAAGCCAGCTGGAGGAACCCAAGAACACCAGGAGCTGTGGCGACTCCAGAATTATCAACATAGACATGCCTAGGACAAAGTAAGAGGTTAGTGTCCTATGGACTTTGGGACTAGTATTCGGGGAATGCGTCAGCTCCCTCCCCTGGGGGCTAGAAGCTGCTGAGAAGACATGTCATTTTGTAGTTTTCAGAGGCAGCTCTGGCTCCCAGCCTACAAACGTGGGGAGATCCAGTGATCAGTCTTGGGGGGTAATCGCTCTTGCTTTAACCTCCCTGGATCCGGATTGTGTTCTAGGGTGGAAGTCGTGGGTGGGTTTACAGCTTGCCAGAAACGGAAGTTGCCCCCACACGTTCGGGATGAAAATTCCTCTAGCTGGCCTTAAAGCCATAGTGTGGCAACAAGCCCAAAAGTCAAGCAATTAAGTGGCAACATGCCAAGGCAAAGGAAACAGAAAAATGCAACCCCAGACTCCTATTTTGGGGGCATAGAGCAGGAAAAGGACTGTGAGGTCAGAAGTCCTGCTCCAAAAGCTCCAGGGGAAAACATGAGTGGGTTGCAGGCCATAGAGGACCTTAAGAAGGACTTTAAAAATCAAATAAAAGAAGTGGAGGAAAAATTGGAAAGAGAAATGAGAAGGATGCAGGAAAAGTATGAAATGAGGGTCAACAGCCTGACTGAGGAAAACAACACCTTAAAAAATAGACTAACTCAAATGGCAAAGGAGGCCCAAAAGGGCAATGAGGAGAAGAATGCCTTAAAAGTCGAATTTGCCAGATGGAAAAAGAATCTCAAAAGTTCACTGAGGAGATTCATTCCTTCAGAGTTAGACTGGAGCAAATGGAAGCTAGTGACTTTATGAGAAATCAAGATGCTGGTAAGCAGATCCAAACAAACGAAAGATTAGAAGGCAATGTGAAATATCTCATGGGAAAAACCACTGACCTGGAGAATAGATCCAGGAGAGACAATTTAAAAATTATTGGACTACCTGAAAGCCATGATCAAGGAAAGAACCTAGGAATCACCCTTCAAGAAATTCTCAAGGAAAACTGCCCTGATGTTTTAGATGCAGAGGGCAAAATAGAGGTTGAAAGAATCCACCGATCACCTCCTGAAAAAGACCCCAAAAAGAAAACTCCCAGAAATATTATAGCCAGGTTCCAGAATCCCCAGATCAAGGAGAAAATACTATGAGCAGCCAGGAAGAAACAATTTCAATATTGTGGAAACACAATCAGAATAGCCCAGGACCTGGCAGCTTCTACACTGAGGGATCGAAGGGCATGGAATATGATATTCCAGAGGGCAAAAGAACTGGGAATGAACCCAAGGGTCACCTACCCAGCAAAACTGAGTATTTTGTTTCAGGGTAAAATATGGTCATTCAGTGGAATAGAGGACTTTCAAGTATTCTTGAGGAAAAAACCAGAATTGAATAGAAAATTTGACATCCAGATGCAAGAAGTAAGAGATGCCTGAGAGGTAATCAGGGAAAAGAAATCAAAAGGAACTTATCACAGTTGAACTATTTACATTCCTATATGGAAAAGTAATATCTGTGACTGATGATATCTTTCTCACTCTGAAAATAATGGAAGAAGGGGGTGTGGTCATATGAATACATATGTGAATGTGTGTGTATATGGTTACAGTTATATATGGATAGAGGGCATAGGTTGAATTTGTTGGGAAGGGAGAATACCCAAGGGATGAAATTATGAGGTGAGAGAGGAAAGTGGCAAGAGGAGATGGGGAGAGACATGGTAGGGTAAACTATCTCATGTAGGGGAAGTGGTTGCAAAGGAGGGGGAGAATAAGGAAGGCTAAAAAGGCAAAACAACATTCACATTGGATTTGGTTCAGGGAGAAAATGACATACATACTAAATGGGATATCTCAACCTGCAGCAGGATAGGGGGAAGGGGGATGAGAGGAGGGATGATGGATGGGAGGGCATCCTTGGGGTGAAGGGAGGTTTGAAGAACCCACTATAGAAGAGGGACAGGATCATGTAGGGAATGGACCAGGTGGGGGGTGGGATGAGTGGGAGGGAATTATAAGCAGCCTTGCACAATATATCTACTATGATAATGTTTTGCATAGCTAGACATGTACAACATATACTGAATTACTTATCTCCCAAGAAGGAATGGGTGACAAGGGAGGAAGGAAATGGATCTGAAATTCGAGGTCGTAACATTAAATGTTTCAAATATTTATAAATACTGTTATTAATACTCTTTCACTTGTAATAGCGAGATAAGATGTGCAGGCATTGGGACACAAAGATTCACCTTCCTCTAATGGAAAAGTCGATGGGGGTATGGGAGAGAGCAGATTGGAGGAGGCGATATCTTGTGGGACTACTATTCTGGGAGGTTGGGTAGGGGAATAATGGGGGGAAAATGATTGTAACTCAAAATCTGGCAGAAATGAATGATGTAAAACAGAAGTTAATAAAGCATTTGTTTAAAAAAAAAAAGAAGGCCCAGGTAAGCTGCAATTTACTGTCCCTCCTGTCTTTCAGCTCCTTATTATGTCAAGATTTCCCCATTAGAGTGGGGAAATGGCAAAATCCTTGAGTAGGTATCCTGTTTCTTTTTTGCTTCTATTTTGGCACTTAGCACAATTCCTGGCAAACAGTAAGTGCTTAAGACATGCTTTTTTGTCTTTTTTTTAAATTATTACTCTTTCAGGGAAGAGCAAGATCTGGATTTGTACCTGCAGATAAGAACTTTTTATCTTGATGCATTCACCCTGTGGGTTTTACTTCTTCTGAAAATATTTCTACTTAATACAGCTTTTCCTCTTCTTCTAAAAAGATTGATCCTCATCCACACCCACTTTTTCCATAACTTTAATGCCACGTTATGACAACCTTTGCTATGACTATTGCAGTAGACTCATAGTTTCTCTTTTTCTGGGGTTTATGATGTTCTTCTCTTTGACTTGTGGTGGCAAATCATTGTTTTCCCAAAGGGCTGCAGAAATATGCAAAATCTGCTTATATTGAACTGAGTCTAGAGCTCCTTTGTTTTCTTCCAGCTTTTTAGTTCTTCTTCTCCTAGTTCTGTCTATTGTCCTTTTTAAAAATGAAATTAAAGAGTGATGCTAATGTATCCATGACATAATCATTCTTTTCCCCATATATGTTAAGTTTGACTTTTAAAAATCTATTTTATTTTAATCATTCATTATTACCACCACTCAGTTAATTATTTTTATAAGTATTGTCCAAAACTAAAAAGTATTCAAGGTGAAGATACTCACTCATATTTAATTAAGGAAACGTGTTGCTCTTCAGTCTTTTCCAACCTGTCTGACTCTTTGTAACCATATTTGGGGTTTTCTTGGAAAAAAAGATATTTCAGTAGTTTGCCATTTTCTTCCTGAATTCATTTTACAGATACGGATGCTGAGGCAAAGAAGGGTTAATTAACTTATACAAGGTCAGACAGGTAATAAGAATTTGAGTCTAGATGTACACTCATGATGATAAGTCTTCTTGATATACCCCAGTGCTGTATCTACTGTGTAATGTACCTGCCCTCCCATTAAGGAAACCTATTTATTTCCAAAAAAAAGACTCAAATGTGGTATCAGTGAATGTGTTAATTTTTCTTTTTGGAGGGGGTAAGGTAGGGCAATTGGGGTTAAGTGACTTGCCCAAGGTCATATGGCTAGTTTTTGTGTTGTGTCTAAGGACAGATTTGAACCCTGGTCCTCCTGACTCCAGGGCTGGTGCTCTACTAACTTTGCCACCTAGTGCCAGACCTTCTAAACTTCTATAGGTAGACATCTTCAATGCTAAAACAAAGGCTTCCTCTTTTAGCAGTTAACCTTGACTAGCCTCCCCCTGATCACAAAGTTCCATGGAAAAAGCAATAAGCAGAACTGGGGAAAAGCAAAGATAAATCAGACATCATTGTTGATGTCATTGAGCTTATGAACTACAAAGCAGTATAACTTAGGTAAACAAATAATGAATATAAAATAAGTGAAAATTTATAAGAGAGGTACAAAGTATTACGAGGTATCTAAGAAGTTATAGATCACTTCCAAGATAAGAGGGTGGTGCAAGAATCAAGGAAAGGGTGAAGATAACATTTTTTTTTTTTTTAGGTTTCTTAAAAAAGATAGGATTTTAAGAGGCAGAGCCAAAATGTTGGAATAAATGTGGGGAATCATCTGAACTATCCCCCAAACCTTTCCAAATACATGTAAAAATGACTCTAAACAAATTTTAGAGCAGCAGAACCCACAAAAAGAGAGAGTGAAATGAACTTCCAGCCCAAGACAATCTGGAAGATCAACAGGAAGGGTCTGTTGCACCAGACTGAGAGAGAAGTACAGGCCAACACAGGCCACACTAGCACAGATCAGGCCCCAGAAAACCCTGGACAAGCCTCTGGGTCTAAATCACTGGTACCTGTGGTAGTTTCCAGACTTCACAACCCATAAATTCCAAAGATGACTTAAAAAGCCAGTAGAAAAGTTCTATCTGATCTGGGTGAGAAAGGAGTGCAGTTCAGCCTTGACCCAGCAGAGACCCAATTCCAGCAAACCAGAAGCAGGCCATGAAGCAGCAGCACTGGAGGCAGTTGGTGAAAGGTAAATGTTGGTTATAATTATTTGACACATATTTTAATACTTAGTACAAATGATAAAAAGTAATTAACCACTGTCATTTTGCAAAATAAAACATTTTTACTATTTTGGAGCTAAAATCTTTTCTGAATGAATAAGAGAGAGAGAGTGTGGTGTAATGCCTAGAGTGTTGACCTTGGGATCATGGATTAATGACCGACCAAGAACATAACTGTGATGTGTGATACTGGCTACAGCATTTAACCTTTCAGTGCTCATAGTAATTCTCAAACAATGGTAGGAAACATATGCATTGTTAAAGGACATTACTTGCTAGGAACTTTTTCTTATTTCCTAACTTTCATTTATTCCATCCCATATTGAAGTCATAATAAATTCTTAAAGCAAGGCATGAACCAAGAAAGATTCCTCTTAAAGTCATTTGTGGCAGTGAATACATATACTCTGACAAGTCTCAGCTAAAATTTTACTTTCCACAAAACAAACAAACAAAAAAAAACTGCTTCCCTAATCCCCTTAATGGTAGTTCCATCTGTCCGCTAATCATGTCCAGGTTATCTTGTATATATCTTGTGTGTACATCGGTTATGCATGCTGTCTTCCTCCATTAGACTGTCAGTTCCTTAAGAGCAGAGATTTTCATTTAACTTTTTTTTTTTGTATCACCAGCTCTTAGCACAAAGAATGGGATATAGCAGCTTCTTAATAAATATTTGCTGTCTTAGTTTGATCCTAAATACCTGAAGTTGTCACATCTAAGCTCTGGAATTTTAAAGGTAGAGTAGTCTAAATTGAGTGTCTGCACTGTTTAGCATTAATATTATTAGTCCTGGGAGGAGGGGAAATGAAGCTACTTAAAGAACAGTTGAATGAGTGCAGATCAGACACAGAACCAGACAAAGATTCCATGTCAGTAACTTCTATACTTCCAGGATGGGACACTTGGAGACACTAATCAAAAAAAAAAAAACCTTATAATGCCAATATTTCAGAAACTGTTGAACAGACAGTTGCTAATGTCCTGATTCAAATTATTTATGAACTGTTGTTTAATTGATTTGATTGATCCTGATTAAAGACAAAACAAAACAAAACATCTCTGATAAACCTGGCACCTCTAATCTGCTAAGGTAGAATAAATTTGGAGGAAAATTTCTCCAAGCTAAGAAAAAAGGAGTTATTGAGGAGAAAATCTTACCTTGTAATATGAAATAAGGGAAATTTGAATGCTTAGTTGTTTTTTTTAAACAAATGCTTTAATAAGTTCTGTTTTACATCATTCATTTCCACATATTCCGAGATGCAATTTTTCCCCATTTTTACCCTATCCACCATCCAAGAATAGCAGTCCCACAAGTTATCACTTCCTCCAATCTGCTCTCTCCCATATCTTCTCCCATACTTCCTTCGAATTTCCCATTAGAGCAAGGTGAAACTCTGTGCCCCAATGCCTGCACATCTTATCTCCCAATTACATCCAAAAAAGTATTAATAATATTATTTACATATATTTGAAACACATAATTTTAAGACCTCAAATTTCAGATCCATTCCCTTCCTCCCTTGTCACCCATTCCCCCTGGGAAGATAGGTAATTCAGTATATGTTGTACATGTCTAGCTATGCAAAACATTGTACATGTCTAGCTATGCAAAACATTACCATAGTAGATATATTGAACAAGGCTGCTTATAATTATCTCTCACCCATCCCACCCCCAACCTGGTTCATTCCCTACTTGATCCTGTCCCTCTTCTATAGTGGGTACTTCCAACATCCCCACCCCCAAGAATGCCCTCCCATCCATCATTCCTCCCCTCATCCCCCTTCCCCCTATTCTGCTGCAGGTTGAGATATCCCATTTAATATGTATGTCATTCTCTCCCAGAACCAAATTCAATGAGAATGTGGTTTTGCCTTTTTGCCTTCCTATTCTTCCCCTCCCCTGGAGCCACTTCCCCTTGCTTCTTCTACATGAAATAGTTTACCCTACCCTATCTCTCCCCATCTCCTCTTGCCACTTTCCTCTCTCACCTCATGATTTCACCCCTTAAGTGTCATTCCTTCCCAACAAGCTCAACCTATGCCCTCTATCCATGTATAACTGTAAACATATATACACACACTCACATATGTATTCAAATGACCATAAACCCTTCTTCCATTATTTTCATACTGAAAGAGGTTTCATGAGTCACAGTTATTGTTTTTCCATGTAGGAATGTAAATAGGTCAAATTTGATAAGTTCTCAGTGATTTATTTTCCCTAATTACCTTCTCAGGCAGCCATTGCTTCTTATGTCTGGATGTCAAATTTTCTATTCAACTATGGTTTTTCCTCAAGAATACTTGAAAGTCCTTTATTCTACTGAAAGACCATGTTTTTGCCTGAAACAAAACACACAGTTTTGTTGTGTAGGTGACCCTTGGGTTCAGTCTCAGCTCTTTTGCCCTCTTGAATATCATATTCCATGCCCTTCAATACCTCAGCATAGAAGCTGCCAGGTCCTGTGCTATTCTGATTGTGTTTCTACAATATTGAAATTGTTTTCCTGGCTGCTTATAGTTTTTTCGCCTTGATCTAGGGATTCTAGAACCTGGCTATAATACTCCTGGGAGTTTTCTTTTTGGGATCTTTTCCAGGAGGTGATCAGTGGATTCTTTCAACCTCTATTTTGCCCTCTGGATCTATAACACCAGGGCAATTTTCCTTGAGAATTTCTTGAAAGGTGATTTCTAGGTTCTTTCTTTGGTCATGGCTTTCAGGTAGTCCAATAATTTTTAAATTATGTCTCCTGGATCTATTTTCCAGGTCAGTGGTTTTTCCATGAGATATGTCACATTGCCTTCTATTCTTTCATTTGTTTGGATCTGCTTAACAGCATCTTGATTTCTCATAAAGTCCTTAGCTTCCATTTGCTCCATTCTGACTCTGAAGGAATGAATCTCCTCAGTGAGCTTTTGAGATTCTTTTTCCATCTGGCAAATTCAACTTTTTAAGACATTCTTCTCCTCATTGCCCTTTTGGGCCTCCTTTGCCATTTGAGTTAGTCTATTTTTTAAGGTGTTGTTTTCCTCAGTCAGGCTGTTGACCCTCATTTCATACTTTTCCTGCATCCTTCTCATTTCTCTTCCCAATTTTTCCTCCACTTTTCTTATTTGATTTTTAAAGTCCTTCTTAAGGTCCTCTATGGCCTGTAACCCACTTATATTTTCCTTTGGGACTTTTGGAGCAGGATTTCTGACCTCATACTTCTCCTCCTGTTCTATGCTTTGATCCTATTTGCTCCCAAAATAAGATTCTAATGTTGCATTTTTCTGTTTATTTTGTTTCCTTTGCCTTGGCATGATGCCACTTAATTACTTGACTTTTGGGCTTATTGCCACAGTAGAACTCTGCCACCAGACGGGGGAGCTTCCATCCCAAATGTGTGGGGGAACAACTTCCGTTTCTGGAGGGCTGGATGCCCACTCCACGACCCCCACGCCAGACCACAATCCAGATCCAGGGATGTTAAAGCAAGTGTGATTACCCCCAAAGACTGATCGCTGGATCTCCCTACAGTTCGAGGGCTAGGAGCTGGAGCTGTCACTGAAAACTATGGCATGTCTCCTCAGTGGCTTATAGCCCCCAGGGAAGGAAGCTGACTCATTCCCAAAATACTGGTCCCAAAGTCTATAGGGCACTAACCTCTCACTTTGTCCTAGCCATGTCTGCGTTGATAATTCTGGAATTGCCAGAGTTGCTGGTGTTCTGGGGTTGCTCCAGCTGCCTGCTTGCCCAGCTGCCCTGGGGCTTAAACCATGGCTCAGGAGGACCTGGGCTCAGCTCTCCACCAGCTGAGCTTCGCTGCTGGCTCCCAGAACACTGCGCTGGTCCTTCCAGCAAGGCTGCTGGGCTGTCCTCAGCAGGAGGTTAGCTTCTCTGTGTCGTTCTGTGGGTGCTGGGTCTCCAGAAGTTGTTCAGAGTCCCCTTTTACATAGTTTGGAGGTGATCTGGGGGGAGAGTGCCTTGGACGTGCTGTTTCTACTCTGCCATCTTTGCTTAGTTGGTTTTGCATTAAAAAATACACCCCTTGTACATTATGATCAAGAAGAATACAATTTGAAGGCACACAACTTTTGGTAGTATATAAAATTATATAATGTTAACTCCATCATAAATCAAATTAGGTGATTATTTCAAAGTTATATAGTTTAGAAATAGCAAATTATATTGCACAATCAAGTTGTTTAACTAAAATATTCTATAAAACTGAGGAAGTATGACAAGCATCACTAGAGGAATATGGAACTGAGGGTGTTAATGTTATAAAACTTGTGATCAAATTTTTCATTGAAAATGTAGTAATGCTTCCCATTTACCACTTTGTCATCACAATTTCAATACCATGATTAGAAAAAAGAACTTTTTAGTAATAGTCATACTGTAATGCCATGCATGAACAGCTGTCTAGAATAATGCTACTGGGAACAGTTTTAAGGTTATGATCACACAATAAATAAATACTCAATTTATTCAGTAACAAATCAAAGCAAATCAGAATATCAAGGTACAAAATTCACAATAATACAACTTAACACAGAAAATCACAATATAGTATTCAAACAGCTTATCATTAAAATGTTTTTCACCATAGTGAAAACCATAGTTTCCACCATAGTGGCCACAAAGTTTCGAACAAAGAACAGTCATTTCAAAGTACAATACTCAAAGTCTTCCACTCATGGGGCACACAAAGTTAACTCAATCAGTTACTTATTCAGCAAATCGGTTACTAAGTATTGTTAATCACTTAGTACAAATCATTAGAAAACACAGAGACCCTCCACCCATAGGTTACTAGTAAACTACAATTTCATCACTACTCAGTACCCACAGAGAGGTCTTTACATCTTGACTCTAGGCAGGCAAATCCTACCTGAATCCCTCGAACAGCCACATGATTCATAGGCAGACAGCTCCCACTTCCTTGTCCAGCTGTCCTTGTAAGTCCTGCTCCACATTGAAGTTCACAGGGTCCAGTCCATCTCAAATACTTCACAATTTCTGTTCCTGGGAATTCAAGGCTCAACCAAGCCACAAACAGACACAGTCTTAGCTTTGTCATGTTTCCTCAGTCTTCTGCAGCTTGTTCAAAAAATCAGAATCACTTTATCCAGCCTGGGTGGGGGACTGGGGGAGCTCCTGGGCTCCTGGCTTCCTGGCCTCCTCTTCAGCCTCCAGGGCTCCTCTTCAAAAGAATCTCCACAGCACAAGTTCCCAGGAAATTCTGACTCAGTTCTCCATTCTTATTTCTCTTCTGTAGCTGCTCTGCCTACAGATGCCCATCAGGTCCTAATAAATTCTGCCTCTCCCTCTCTGGGGCTTTTCCTTATATATACACAGCATTAGCTTCCTGTTTCATCCAACCCCTTCCTGTTATGTCAGCACCAGGTAACAGGAGATCATACCTTCTGTTTGTTTCACTGAAGCTTAATCTGTACTAGGTGTTAAGTTCTTCTTAGTTTAGCAATACAAAAGGAACTTCAGATCTCATTACTGTTACACATACTTAAAATCCTTACTATAGCATACAGCTTTTCAGAGTTTTCAAAGAACTTCCCTTTATTTGAGGAAACTTGTGTCTGGAGTTTTTCTAAACCTTATTCTTTTTTTTTTTTTTTGAGGGTGAATAGAATAAGAAACAAAACATAAAAACTGCCAGGGGGCGGGTGCTAGCTGGAGCAGGGCTCAGACCCTGATCATGAGCTCTTCTATGCCCCTCTCTTCATAGCTCCATGAGGCAGATAACAGCAGGCAGATGAAGATGGGGATTTTTCGAGTCTTGAGCTCTTTCACTGCGATGAGCAGTGGGTCAGTCTCCCCTTCCAGCTACACCATCACAGGGGTGCACATTGCAATCTGCAGGCCCTTGGTGCCCAGGACGCAGGCTTGATCAAACTTGGTCTTATAAGGGGTGGGGATTACTTCTGGTTTGCCTGCTGCCATTCTCCAGCGGGGAGGATCTCCACATTCTCCTGGCCCTCCTCCTCGGGATTCTCCAAGTCGTCTAGACCCTCATCTTCCTCCACATCATCGAAGTCATCAACATCATAATTGTCCTCATTGTTAGACATGCCTGCGCATCCTCAGGCCCAGGCTGAATGGCTGCCTTTGCTGGGAAGAGCTGTCTTTGGGCAGAAGCTTCTTCACAGAAGCCACCGAACCCCGGCCTCATACCTGGTTCTGGCTCCTGCCTCTTTGACCAAACTCATGACAGCTGGCACCCACTTCCAGGATGGCCTGGCCTAAACATTTAATCTTTAAAATAAGAAAATTTCTTATTCAAAATTAATATAAATAGTTTTGAACATGACGAGTGGGAAGTTTAAATCACTTGAAGAATTGTCTAATTTGGTAGTAGGAAATGATATTCTCATTGTTTAACAAATTTTCTAAATATCACAGAATATTTGATTTGTAATTAAATTTGGAATTGAGGAGTTAAGCTACATTTCACATTGAAAAATTATATTGTTAATAACATTTTGAGAGTAAGAACTAAATTTTTAGTATAGACATGTCCTATTTTGTGTGCTAAAAATGTGAATTTTCAATCACATCATTGAACTAAATATATTATTATATTATATATTATTAACTATATTAATAATTATATTATATATTATTAACTAAATATATTATATGCATATAATATATTAAATCATTTGTCAAAATACAAAATCACAATTTCAAATGTTGATTCTTAGTTGGAACAAGGGAAGTAGTGAGTTAGTTTTAGTCACAAAGTGATAGAATGAGGATACTGGTTTGGACATATTGAGCTTCAGATGCTTAGAAGGTATTTGGTTAGAAATGTACAATATGTGCGAATGTACAATATGTACAAATATACAATGCAGTTTGTGCTGAATGAGTAGGGCTCTGGAAAGTTACAAGGTATTGATATAAAGATTTGGGAGTCATTTGATGAGAGTTGAAAATATTTAACCTAATGAGATTACTGGGGAAAAGTGTTACAAGAGAAGTCGGATAGATAGCTAACCTGAAGAAGACCCTTTCCTGTTACTAGCCCAGGCTTATCTTATCACAGGATACAACATTCCCTATTCCTACCCTGCAAAAAACAGTTTCAGCCCTTTCCAATCCAGAAGTCCCCCATACCCAGTTCACCTTCTGCCTAAACTGCAGCTAGGCCTAGAAAAATCTGATCTCAGACTCTAGCTATGAAAGAAAGAGAGAAAATGAATAATGGCACACCTCAATAATGGCACATCTCAATAATGTCTGACTCTGGACAAGTCACTTAACTCTGCCTCAGTTTTGTCACCTGTAAAATAAGCTAGCGAAGGGAATGGCAAATGATTTCAGTACCTTTACCAAAAAAGCCCAAATGGGGCCATAAAGCTTCAGGCACAACTGAACAGTAATATAAGCTTTATTCTTTGGTTCCTTCTGGGACAGGTGGGACTTCCTTCCTGGCAAACTCAATAAACCCTCATTGATTGCTAAATTTATGGCAAAGACTTTGGTATTGGATTTGATTTTGGTTTTGGTTCTACTTTGTTCTGTAACCAACATTTTTACCTACACAAGTGAAGCAGAGAACTGAGGTATTCATCAAACCAACAAACATTTGTTTAAAATACGACTATACATGATGTATCAACAATTTTTAGCTTACTACCTATTTATTTGGACTCTAACTATATAAAAGATGAGGTTGAAAAAATTCTGTGCTCTATCCTCTAAACCCTCAGTTATCATGTCTCTCCATACAATGGAGGTTTGATGTCAAAGTATTAAAATTTAATCATGTGCTTTGGTAACAATATTTTTCCCAGACCTGATCTAATCACAGGATGTCAATCATGTCAGTAAACAACTTTTCTGTATAGCTTTAGAAATTGACATTTCTATCCTCCTCAATTTTGACACTAAATATCACTGGAGTCAGTTTACCTTTGAGAGGGGGAAATGGCAAACAACAGGAACAGAGATGGAAAAAGTGGGAAAGGAAAGAGAGAAAATGAATAATGGCACATCTCAATAAAAAAATTAAACTTTGTTTTAAAAAACAAAACAAAACAAATAAAAAAACAAGAGAATTAGGAACAGAATAAAACAATAAGGGTTTTCCCCAGAATTAGGTGGCAAGACAATGTTAGTGATCTAACAAAGAATAGTTCCTTTTTTTTTTTTTTTTTTGCTTTTTGGAGGGGGAAGATCTAGGCAATTGAGGCTAAATGACTTGCCCGAGGTCACACAGGTAGTAAGTGTTTGAGGCCAGATTTGAACTCAGGTCCTGGACTCCAGGGCCAGTGCTCTATTTGTTGTGCCACCTAGCTGTCAACAAAGAATACTTTGAAAGAACAGATAGGTGAGAGGAGAGCTGAGAGAGGAATATTAGAAAAGAACAAAGAGATGAGAATGTATATGAGGAAAGGTTGTCAAACAGTATCAAATGTGTACTGAGCTCAAGGATAAAAAATGAGATGAAACTAAGCCAAATTTGTGGAAAAAAAGGTTCATTTCAGCAAAACTCTCCCATTATTCCTCTCCAAAAAGCTTTAAAATGAAGGACCAATTTGAATTCTAGAGAGACTGAATGAAGAAAACATAGTGTAAGACGTGTCTAAGCTAGGACAAATTTGAATATCAGGTCTTTAGCCCTGAACTAGAGGCTCATCTGGAGCACAGTGAAGCAAAATGCTAAAGGGACTGGACACTAAATCTGAGAGAGTTTAAAGGGGAACTATATCTAGACAGTAGGCTCAGGACTGGGTAATGTATAAAACTTCATTGCCCATTACCTAGTTGGAAGTCATAGGTCCAGGGTGGAGAAGGAATAGGGAGCATATTTTCTGGTTGCAATGGAACAGGGGACTTTCTTGGGTAAAGATCTTGAAGAAAAGTGACCAAGGTGGAGTAAAGATGGCAAAGTAGAAATAGGACTTCTGTGTGGCTCCCACTTCTACCTCCTCTAATTCATATAAAAAATGACAAACAAACTTTGGAGCTACAGAACCCACAAAATTACAGAGAGAAGGGGCCAGATCAGCATTCTAGGAGCAGAGTCCAGCCCCATGGAGTCAGAGGTTTTACTCTCACAGCTGCCACAACCAGCTGCCAGCTGGAGGGACTTCAGATCATCAGCAGCTGTGGCAGGTTCCAGAATTATCAACCCTTAGATGACAAGACAAAGTGAGAGTTCAGTGCAGTGTGGCCTTTGAGAACTGGGAGTCCAGGGGTGCAGTCTGGCCATTGTCCCCAGGGCAAGTAGTGGTTGGGGCTCTGCAGCTGTCCAGCCACCATCATATGGCTTCTTCAGAGCTCCTGGCATGCAGATTGTAGGGGGAATAAACGACCAATCTGAGGGGTAATTACTCTTGCCTTAACATGCTTAGATCTGTATTGCTGTCTATAGTAGAGGTCCTGGGGTGCATGACCAATTTGGCAGATCATGTGGAGGTTATAGAGAGGGCACCCAACTAATAGATCCAGCAGTTATGAAAACCCCAGTGATTGGGACAAAAATCTGCTCTTTAGTAGCAGAGTTCTACTGTGGGAAAAAGCTCAAAAGTCAAGTAATTGAGTGGCAACATCAGCAAGCAAAGGTAGCCAAGCAAGCACAGGAATCTGAACATAGACTCCTAGTTTGGAGACATAAAGGATCAAAGCATGGAACAAGAAGAAGACAGCAAAGTCAGAACCCCTGCACCAGAAGCTTTCAAGAAAAAAAAAATAAGCTGCTGAGAGGCCATAGAGAAGCTTAAGACAGATTTTTAAAACCGAATGAGATAAATGGAGGAAAAATTGGGAAGAGAAATGAAAATGATGCAAGAAAATCACGAAATGAGAATCAATAACCTGACTGAAGAAAATAACACCTTATAAATAGACTAACTCAAATGGCAAAAGAGGCCCAGAAAGGCAATGAGGAGAAGAATTCCTTAAAATCCTAATTTTTTGAAATGGAAAAAGACTCTCAAAAGCTTATTAAAGAGAATCATTTCTTCAGAATTAGACTGGAGCAAATGGAAACTAGTGACTTTATGAAAAATCAAGGTACTATTAAACAGTTCCAAACAATTAAAAAAATAGAAGGCAATGTGAAATATTTAATTGGAAAAACCACTGACCTGGAAAATAGATCCGGGGAGATAATTTAACAATTATTGGACTACCTGAAAGCCATGATCAAAAAAAAAAAAAAAAAAAAGAACCTATAAATAGTCTTCCAAGAAATTCTCAAGAAAAATTGACCTGATGTTTTAGAACCAGAGTGCAAAATGGAGGTTGAAAGATTCCACTGATTACCTCCTAAAAAAAGATCCCCAAAAGAAAACTCCTAGGAATATTATAGCCTGGTTCTGGAGTACCCAGATCAAGGAGAAAATGTTACAAGCTTCCAGGAAGAAACAATTTTAATATTGTGGAAACACAATCAGGATAACACAGGATCTGGCAGCTTCTACCCTGGGGGAGAGAAAGGCTTGGAATATGATATTCTGGAGGTCAAAGTAGCTGGGATTAAAACAAAGAATCACCTACCCAGCAAAACTGAGTATCACTTTTCAGGGGGAAATACAGTCATTCTGTGGAATAGAGGACTTTCAAGCATTCTTGAGAAAAAAAAAAAGCTTAATAGAAAATTTGACATTCAAATAGAATAAGCAAGAGAAGCATGAGAAGGTAAACACAGAAAAGAAATCATAAGGAACTTATCAAAGTTGAACTATTTACATTCTTATATGGGAAAAAGATAATTGTAACTTATGAAACTTTTCTCAGTAAGAGAATAGTTGAAGTGAATATAAATGTGAGTATGTGTGTGTGCGTGTGTATATATATATATATATATATATATATGTGTGTGTGTGTGTGTGTGTGTGTCTGTGTGTGTGTGTGTCTGTGTACATACATATATATGTCTAAATAGGAGAGTATATGTGAATATGCATACATATGTCAGTATGTGTATATATGTGTATAGGTGGCTCTGGTGGGAGTGCACTATACTCCCAGCAACTGCAATGAACACTTCCTGCTGGCCTGCCAGGTTTCCTTCAGTGGGAGATTTGTTTTCTGTCACCTTTTAGATTCTGTAGCTTTAAAGTTTGTTTAGATTCATTTTTACATGTATTGGAGAAGATGGTAGGTGGAGTCACACAGAAGTCCTCTTTCTACTCTGCCATCTTTGTTTAATCATTTCTTGACCTCATAATTTCAGAGGCTTCACTTTACCCAATTCTAATTTTCAAGGTGTCATTTTCTTCCTAAAATTTTTGGTTCTCCATTTCTAGTTGGTTGACTTTCCTTTCATACCCTTGTTGTTCTTCTTTGATTATTCTTGATTTCCTTTTTAGTTTTTCTTCCATCTCTGATATTTGGTTTTTAAAGTCTTTTTAAAGATCTTCTATTAATTATTTTTGGGCAGGTGACCATTTGACTTTTTTTACTTCAATTTCATTCTCCGAAGATGAACCCTGAGTATCTCTGTTCCTGTAATAGGTTTCTATGGTTCAATTACTTCTCATTTGCCTTTGTATCCTTGTGTGTGTGTGTGTGTGTGTGTGTGTGTGTGTGTGTGTGTGTGTGTGTGTGTGTGTGTGTGATGATAGCTTATTTAATTGTAGTCATATCTAGCTCTGGAGTAAGGGGAATGGTTCTTCTATCCAAAAATCTTCAGTTTTTCCCTCTAGCCTGAAACCAAAACTGAAATTCTAACTTCCTGCAAGTGTCCATATTCAGGGGCCTTCAGTCCCACTGCTTCTGCACTCAATAGTCATATGCTGCTTCATTTTCACCCCTGCCACTCTTCATACCACAAACTGGGTTTGGCATTCCTGATCAGCAGAAGTTCCCTCCATTTTCCTGGGCTCATATATATATATATATATATATATATATATATATATATATATATATATATATATATATATATATATATATATATATATTTATTTATTTATTTATTTATACACATGTACATCCTCCTCAACATGCAGATATGCAGCGATACATATATCTACATCTATCAATCAATCTGTATCTATATCTATTTCTATATCTAACATATCTATATCTATATGTATCTATATCTATCTATATATATGTGTGTGTGTCTGTATATGTGTGTGTGTGTGTGTGTGTGTGTGTATGTGTGTGTGTATATATTACCTTCAACTATTTTCATACTGAGGAAAGTTTCATAAGTTACAATTACCATTTTTCCATGTAGAAATATAAATAGTTCAAGTTTGATAAGTTCCTTATGATTTCTTTTCCCTGTTTACCTTCTCATGTTTCTCTTGATTCTTGTATTTCAATTTCAAATCTTCTATTTAACTCTGTTATTTTCATCAAGAATGCTTGAAAATCAGGGTGTCTAGGTGGCACAGTGACTAAGAGTGCCCGCCCCAGAGAAAGGAAGACCCAGGGCTTGGTTCCGGTCTCATACATAACACCCCCCCACACACATACAAAAAACCCCCAAAAAACTGACCATGTAACCATGGGCAAGTTACTTAATCGTAATTGAATTAAAAATGCTTGAAAGTCCTTCACTTTAGTGAATGACCATATTTTCCCCTGAAACATGATACTTAATTTTGCTGAGTAAGTGATTCTTTGTTTTCATCCTAGCTCCTTTGATCTCTGTAATATCATATTCCAAGCCCTTCCATCTCTGAATGTAGAAGCTGTCAGATCCTGTGTTATCCTGTGTGTGTTCCCACAATATTCAAATTGTTTCTTCTTGGCTGCTTGTAACATTTTCTTCTTCACCGTGGAACTCTTGAACCTGCCTATAATGTTCCTAGAAGCTTTCTTTTAGGGGTCTTTTTCAGTTAGTGATAGGTGAACTTTTAAAATTTCTATTTTGCTCTCTAGTTCTAAAATATCAGGGCAATTTTCCTTGAAAATTTCTTGAAGGGTGATTTCTAGGATCTTTTGTTGATCACTGCTTTCAGGTAGTCCAATAATATTTAAATTATCTCTCCTGGATTCTATTTTACAGGTTGGTGGTTTTTCCAATGAGGTATTTCACATTTCCATCTATTTTTTCATTTGTTTGGATCATAATAGTATTTGATTTCTCATAAAGTCATTAGCTTCCATTAGCTTTAATCTAATTCTGAAGGAATTATACTCTTCAGTGAGCTTTTGTAATTCATTTTCTACCTGCAGATTAGGCAATTTAAGGCATTCTTCCCATTTTCTTTCTGGGCCTCTTTTGCCATTTGAGTTAATCAGTTTTTTAAGGTGTCATTTACTTTAGTCAGTTTGTTGACCCAATTTTCATGATTTTCTTGCATCATTTTCATTTCTCTTCCCAATTTTTCCTCCACTTCTCTTACACTATTTATTTTCTTTAACAAATGCTTTATTAATTTCTGGTTTACATCATTCATTTCCGCCAGATTTTGAGTTAAAATTTTCCCCCATTTTTCCCATACCCGCCACCACAGAATAGCAGTCCCACAAAATATCCTCTCATCCAGTCTGCTCCCTCCCATATCTTCTCCCATACCCTCTTCAACTTTATCATTAGGGCAAGTTGAATCTCTATGACATAATACCTGCACATATTATCTCCCAATTACATGCAAAATAGTATTACTAATAGTATTTATATATATTTGAAACATTTAATTTTAAAACTTCAAATTTCAGATCCATTCCCTTCCTCCCTTGTCACCCTCTCCCTCTGGGAAGATAAGCAATTCATTATGTGTTGTACACGTATAGCTATGCAAAATATTACCATAGTAGATATATTGTAAGAGACTGATTATATTTCCCGCCAACCCATCCCAACCCCAACCTGGTCCATTCCCTACTTTGATCCTGTCCCTCTTCGAAAGTGGGTACTTCCAACCTCTGCTCTCCCCAGAATGCCATCCCCTCCATCATCCCCCCCTCACATTCCCCTTTCCCCTTCTCTCCTGCAGGGTGAGATATCCCATTTAATATGTATGTCATTCTCTCCCTGAGCCAAATTCAATGAGAATATGGTTTTGCCTTTTTTGCCTTCCTGTTCTTCCCCTCCCCTGCAACAACTTCCCTTTGCCTCTCCTGCATGAGATAGTTTACCCTATCCTGTCTCTCCCCATCTTCTCTTGCCACTTTCCTTTCTCATCTCTTAACTTCACCCCCGAAGTATCATACCTTCCCAACAAATTCAACCTGTGCCCTCTATCCATGTATACCTGTAAACATATATACAGACATTCAGATATGTATTCATATGCCTATATACCCTTCTTCAATTATTTTCATAATGAGAGGGTTTCCATCAGTCACAGTTATTGTTTGTCATATAGGAATGTAAATAGTTCAACTTTGATAAGTTCCTTTTGATTTCTTTTCCCTGATTACCTTCTCAAGCATCTCTTGCTTCCTGTGTCTGAATGTGAAATTTTCTATTCAACTCTGTTTTTTTTCCTCAAGAATGCTTGAAAGTTCTCTATTCCATTTAAAGACCATATTTTCTCCTGAAACAAAATAGTCAGTTTTTCTGCATATATGATTCTTGCTTTTAATCCCAGCTCTTTTGCCCTCTGGAATATCATATTCCATGCCCTTCAATCCCTCAGTGTAGAAGCTGCCAGGTCCTATGCTATTCTGATTGTGTTTCCACAATATTGAAATTGTTTCTTCCTGGCTGTTTTTAGTATTTTCTCCTTGATCTGGGAACACTGTTACCTGGCTATAATATTCCTGGGGGTTTTCTTTTTGGGATCTTTTTCAGGAGGTGATCTGTGGATTATTTCCACCTCTCTTTCACTCTCTGGGTCTAAAATATCAGGGCAATTTTCCTTGAGAATTTCTTGAAGCATAATTTCTAGGTTATTTCATTGACTATGACTTTCAGGTAATCCAATAATTTTTAAATTGTCTCTCCTGGGTCTATTTTCCAGGTCAGTGGTTTTTCCCATGAGATATTTCACATTGCCTTCTATTCTTTCATTTGTTTGGATCTGTTTAACAGCATCTTGATTTCTCATAAAGTAACTAGCTTCCATTTGCTCCAGTCTAACTCTGAAGGAATGAATCTCCTCACTGAGCTTTTGAGATTCTTTTTCCATTTGGCAAATTAGTCTTTTTAAGGCATTCTTCTCCTCATTGCCCTTTTGAGCCTCCTTTGCCGTTTGAGTTAGTCTATTTTTTAAGGTGTTATTTTCCTCAGTCAGGCTGTTGACCCTCATTTCATACTTTTCCTGCATCCTTCTCATTTCTCTTCCCAATCTTTCCTCCACTTCTCTTATCTGCTTCTTAAGGTCCTCTATGGCCTGTAACCCACTCATATTTTCCTTTGGGGCTTTTGCAGCAGGATTTCTGACCTAGGCATTTTGCCAATTCATTACTTGACTTTTGGGCTGGTTGCCACACTAGGACTCTGCCACCAGACAGGTGAGCTTCTGTCCCAAACTTTGGGGTCTTCAAACCTTCCGGAGTTATTAGTTGGGTGGCCTCTATGAAGACTCCACACAGTCTGGCAAACTGTATTCCCACCCCAAGACCTCTACCCCAGAACACAATCCAGATCCAGGTAGGTTAAAGCAAGAACAATTATCCCCCAAGACTGATTGCTGGATTCCCCTACAGTTCACAGGCCAGGAGCTGAATCTGCAACTGAAGCTGCAAAAGGGCTTCTGTGCTGTGTCTCCTCAGATGCTTCTTTCCCCCAGGGGAAGAAGCCAAAGTGTTCCCCAAATACTGGTCCCAAAGTCCTTAGGGCACTAACCTCTCACTTTGTCCTAGGCATATCAGTGTTGATAATTCTGGAATTGCAACAGCTGTTGGTGTTCTGGGGACCCTCCAGCTGCCTGCTGGCCTGGGCACCCTGGGGATAAAACTGTGGCTCATGTGGCTCACACAGGCCTGGGCTTGGCTCTTTGAGCACTGTGCTGTGGGCTCCCAGAGTGCTATTCTGTCTTTTCCCCACATGGCTGCTGGTCTGTCCTCAGTGTGAGGTTAGCTTCTTCGTGTCATTCTGTGGGTGCTGGAGCTCCAGAAGTTGTTCAGAGTCCCCTTTTACATGATTTTGAAGTGGTTTGGGAGAGAGCACCTTGGAAGTGCTGTTTCTACTCTGCCATCTTGGCTCCGCCCCCATCTTACTTTATTTTCAAAATCCTTCTTGACCAATTCATATTTTTCCTGGAAGGTTTTGGTTCAGAAGTTCTGACTTCAATGTCTTTCTCCTGGTTCATGCCTTGATCTTTCTTTTCCCCAAAAACGATTTTATCTTTTGTTTGTGCTTCCATTGCTTGCTCATATTGGCAGCCAATTACTTGACTTTTGATCTTTTTGCCATTTTAGAACTCTGCTTCCTGAAGGGAGAGATTTGTCCTTAATTGCTGGGGTTTTTGCAGCTGCCTGAGCTGTTAGGATGGTGCTGTCTCTACAGCCCCCTCAAGCTGGTTCACTGGTCACACATCTTAGGCCATCACCCAAGACCAAAATCCAGACCAAGGAAGGTTAAAGCAAGAGCAATTACCCTTTGAATGGTTGCTTGCCCACCCCCCACAGATGCTGATGGTCCACCCTCCAGAGGTCCAATGGTCAGGGCCTCCCTCTTGTTAAAACTGAGTGCACAAGCAGGGCAGGTCTTGGCTCCCAGCAAGCTGTGATGAACCCTTCCTTCCAGCCTGCCAGCTTGCCTTCAGGGGGAGATTTGTTTCTCTCTCTCACTTTGTGGTTTCTCCAGCTCTAAAATATGTCTAGAGTTATATTATATAAGTATTTGAGGTGGTTATGGGGCAGCTCATGAGTTTTCCTGCTTCTACCCCACCATTTTGGCTCCTCCCCCTAATATACTATTTTAGCTCTTTTTTGGTGGATATATTGAGATTCTGGAATTTTCTCACCTACTCTGCCATCTTCCCAGAATTCTCTCCCTGAATTAGAGGATTGTCAAAGTTCCTTATGATCAGAAAAGAGATGAATAAAAATTTTGATTTTCAAATACAACTCTCAAGAGTTGCATAGAAAGGTAAACATGAAAGAGAAATAATAAAGGATTCAATAAGGTGAAACTGTTTACATTCCTGCATGTGAAAATGATATCTATAACTCCTAACAATTTTTTTTTTCATTTTGGGAGCAAACTCTATGTACACAGAGGGGACAGAAAAGAGTCAATTATTTGTCGATGAGTTAAAAAGAATGGAAATATGAAAAAGAGGGATGAACTTGGAGAAGGTGAAGGGAGAGCAAGAATAGAAATTACTATCTTAAATAAAAAAGACGTTCAAGGGAAAACTTTTTTGTATTGGAAGTGGAATAGGAAGGGGCAAAGACAATACTTGGAGCTCACTTTCATCTCAGTTGGTTCAAGGAGGGAAGAATATATGTACATACACACAGTTTGTATATGTGTGTGTACTTAGTAGAGAAATCTATCTTTTCCAAAAGGAAGACAAGAAGGGAAGGAGAAGAGAAAAGAGGAACATGGTGCTAGAAGGGAGGGCAAATTAAGGGAGGTAGTGATCAGAAGAAAAACAGACTTTAAATGAAAGATAGGGTAAAAAGAAGAAGAGTCTGAATAGGAGAAAATGGTATGGAGGGAAATATGCATTTGGAAACTACTGTTGTGAATGTAAATGGTATGAATTCACCCATAAAACAGAAGCAGTTGGAAGAATGGGTTATAAACCAGAATTCAACAATATGTTTTTTACATGAAACACTCTTGAATTAGACATACAAAGAGTTAAAAATAAGGGCAGAAGCATAATCTATCATGCTCCAAATGAAGTAAAAAAACAGGCAAAACAATCTTGATCTTAGACAAAGCAAAAGCAAAAACAGATGTATTTAAACAAGATAAGGATAAAAGGTACTACTTGCTATTATTACAATAGACAGTGAAGTAATATCAATATTAAAAATATATGCATCAAAATGCATAGCATGCAAATTATAACCTCCTACACTTTAAGAACTCTTCCTTACATGTGTTTTTTATGTGAAACATTTTCCCTATTCTTCTCCCTTCCCCATTCTACTGGTATATCTGTATTTCTCATACTTCCAATTCTCTTTTGAAATCTTCCAACAGAATAGACACACTTATGCCTTATATATAATTAGGCTCATTCTAATTGACTTAATAATTATATAGTTGTTTTTTTTGTGGTTACATGTATGATCTTCATATTTGGGAATAAAAAAGTGGTTTATCTTTATTAAGTACCTCATGATTTCTCTCCCATGTTTACTCATAGATGTTGTCCAGGCTCTTTTTCATCTTCACATTCCAACAGACCAATAATTCTTAGACTATTTCTCCTGGACATCTTTCTACGTCAGTTGTTTTTCCAATGAAATATTTTGCATTTTTTTCTGTTCTTTTTTTTCATTTATTAGATTTTGTTTGAATGATTCTTTTTTTTTTCTTTTTGGAGGGCAGTTGGGGTTAAGTAACTTGCCCAAGGTCACACAGCTAGTTTGTGTGTGTGTGTGTGTGTGTGTGTGTGTGTGTGTGTTAAGTGTCTGAGGCCAGATCCGAACTCAGGACCTCCAGACTCCAGGGCCAGCACTCTACTCACTGCATCACCTAGCCACCCCAACGTTTGAATTATTCTTGATGCCTCTTAGATTCATTAGCTTCAATTTGTCTAATTTATTTCTTCAGTATGTTTTTGTGCTTCTTTTATGATGTTTTTCATTGTTTTTTCATCATTATCTTGAATTACTTTCTTTTATTTTCACAGTTTTTCCGCTATCATTTTTTCTTGATTTTGAATATCATTTTTTATCTCTTCTAGGAATTCTTGTTAGGCTTTTGTACCATTCACATTGTTTATCTTCTGAGGCTTTCCTTGTAGCTGTTTTGATATTGTTGTCTTCTTCTGAATTTCTATTTTGAGCTTCCCTTTCACAATAGTAGATTTAAATGATCAATTTATTTTGGCTTTTTGCTCATTTTCCTAGCTTAATTCTTGACTTAGATTTTAAGTAGTGTCTAATTCCAAGGAGCAGAGAATACTGTCCTAATTATCATAGGTTTTTGCATTGCTGTTTTCAGAACTAGTTCTAGGGGTTTGAGACTTTTCATTGCTTCCATAGTAGTGCCACCCAGGGAGAAGTGTGTAATGGTTATTGGATTTGAAGATCTTCCATGACCCTTGAAATTGCTGACATAGCAGAAAGGGGTGGGGCAGGAAGAAGCCAGAGACGAGAGATGGAGACAGTGTGGTGCCTGAAAGAGCAGCAGTGTGAACGCCTTTCTTTTGAGCCAAGCAGGATTCAGTATTTCTGCTAAGGACTCCTGCTGAGGACTTCTGGAGACAGGAACTGTGGGGTTGGGATGTAGAGGTGCTGGGAGTGAGCTGCATGGATGCTGAGAACTTGCTGTGAACAAGGAGAGGAGGACCTTTGCCTAAGGTAGTCTTTTCTGTTTTGAAGACTTGAGAATGTGGGTGTTTACTGCATTAACTATGTGGGCCAACTCTCTAGCTGCTGTGATGGCTTTGACTTTCTGATTTTAGGACTCAGTTTTCTGGTATTTGAATAAATGTTCTAGTTTTGTTCCCCAGGAAGACATCCTGTCATATTTTGTAATTAATATCTATATCAGCATATTTATAGTTCCCATAGTTATTCTGAATACTGCATTGTTGATTTATTTGGTGATGTGGGTAGGATCACAAAATGTCAGGTCTCTATTTGGAAGCAAGAGAGAAATGTCTATCCCAGGATAGGAGGATTTGCCTTATTCCTCAATAACCAGAAAATGGCCAAAAAACACAGGGCCATGTGAAAACTGGGAATCAAGGCTAAAAGAGGGAAAACCAAGAGATTTAGAAAGATATTTGCATGGAATACCCATAGAACCAGGCAAAGAACTGGCAGGAATGGGCAGGAGAGGCTGGGTCTTGCTAACATGTTATCATCTTATATATAAAAGTAGTGACGAGCTGCTGGAGGAAAAAGTTCAGATGGCTAGGGAGTTGGTTGGTTTGCCTGAAGATGCTTCTGTGCCATGGTATTGAGAAGAGCAAATTGGAGGGTCTCAGGTGGTGGAAGAACAAGCTACTGTTCTTGAACCTAAAAGGAAGCAAAAAACTAGCAGAAGGAATGTGCATGCAGCTTTTGTACAGGCTGGGTAGCATTGCCCCAACAGTTGCCAGGAGAATGTGTGTGAGGAGAATGGAACAATGATAGATGAGTCTTCAAATGCAAAAGTTCTCCCCATATGACAAAGAAGACAGGAGAATCGCCAGGGCCAGACAGCGTCCAGGGAGATAATTGAGACTTTCACTCAATAGGCGGTTACTGATATATTGAGTAGATTCACCCAAAGAATGAGAGAATCTTTAGTGTCTTGGATAGTAAGAATCACTGATTAAGGTGCTGAAGGAATAACACTGGATGGGGTGGAATGCTTAAAATTCATAACTATCAGTCAGAATTCTTTTGTACAACAAGCTTTTAGGGATCACCATAGGTGAGGAGGCCTCAACAGAGCTAATCTGTTAGCTTTAGCTTCAGAGGGATACAAAAAAACAATATCCTACTCACTGTATATGGCCTGGTGGAGGCAGACCCTGGTACTCATTTAGAGACTGTATGAGAAAGCCAAAGGAGGAGGTAATAAAAACTACTATCAGGATTAGAGATGCAAATGTGTATCATGATACCCCCCTAGGAATTCCTCAAAAAAATATCATAGTGAAGATGGCTTCTCCTGATTATAAGCACCTAATTCTGACTCTATTAGTTGGGGAAATAGGGTACCCTCTTTTGGAGGTGGTGGATAAGATTTCACAATTAAGTGACTTAAGGGAATGGGGAAAAGATAAATTTCCTTGAGAGAGGAGAGTGAATAGTCAGAGGATTCAGAGACAAAATAGATTGACAAGAAGGGAACTGTTTACAGCTCTGTAGAGAGCAGGGTTGGATTTTAGAAGAATAGATGGTATTCCAACTGAAGAGCTGCATAAGCTGTAACAAGTAAAGGTACTTAACATTAGAATGAATAGGGAAGCAGGAACCACTCCTTCAGGTACTCCTGAATCATTTTATACAAGTTTGCCACACCTTCAAGGAGAACAGGAAATAGGCCAAGTCCCAGCTCAGATTAAAGAAATATACTGAGGAGATTGAAGGCCCCATATTGCTTCAATATATATTGGAAGAATGAATCAACTGCTATAATTAGGGCATTGCTGGATACAGGTGCTGAGGCCACACTTATCTATGGAAACCCTGATAAGTTTAAACATGGAACTCCTATTACCATCACGGGACTTGGAGGGGATGAAATATCAGCCAGACAAGTTAAAATAACAATGAAAATTGGGCAATTACCTAAGAAAGAATATACTGTGGTTATTGTACCCATTCCTGAATACATCATTGGAATAGATATATTGAGAGGCATGACTCTGAATTTACCTGAAGGAAGATACTTATTTGCTGTAAGGAAGATAAGAATTAATACAGTTTTAGTGGGAAAAATAAAAATGGACCCAATCACTTTACCTGATCCTTCTGAAGTAAGTACTTTAAAGCAGTGTCATGTGCCAGCTAGGCAAGATGAAATCACCACTATTGTAAAGGAAAGAGTTTTAGTCCCTACAACCACATAATGGAATAATCCTGTCTGGCCAGTAAAATAATCTCATGGGACACAAAGAATGACCTTGGAATATAGACAGTTGTATAAGGTGACTCCTCTTTTGTATGCTGTTGTTCCAGATACCATCACCTTAATAGGAATGATCAGAAATTTGATGAAACTTGGTATGCAGTTATTGACTTGGCAAATGACTTCTTCACCATCACTATAGACCCTAAACAATAGGACCAGTTCCCTTTCACTTGGGAGGGTAGACAATATACTTTCACCCGCTTGCCAAAAGGGTACCTGCATAGCCCCACTATTTGTCACAGGATTGTGGCTGAACAATTGGATGAATTAAAGCTACCTTACCCACTACACTGATGATATCATGATACAGAGAAAAGATGTAAAAGAAGTGGAGAGGAGTTTGAGTCTTCTAATTGAGCATATGCAAAGTAAAGGGTGGGGAATTAACCCTGCAAAAGTTTAAGGACAAACTCAAAATGTAAAATATTGGGGTATACAATGGAACAAGGGACTATGAGAAATTCTTCCACAAGCCCAACAAAGGATTCTGGATTTTCCCACCCCTACCAATAAGAAGGAGGCCAAAAAGTTCTTAGTATTGTTTGGGTACTGGAAGAACCACATTCCATATTTGGGACAGATTTTGAAACCTTTAAATAAAGTTACTCGGAAGAAATATGAATTCAATTGGGGACTTGAGCAGAGTAAAGTTTTTGAAGAAGCCAAGGATCCCATAAAATTTACCCTAGATTTATGGCTAATGCAAAATTGTCCAGTGGAGGGCTGGCTAGGTGGTGTAGTGAGTAGAGCACTGGCTCTGGAGTCAGAAGGACCTGAGTTCAAATCTGACCTCAGACACTTAACACTAAAACTAGCCGAGTGACCTTGGGCAAGTCACTTAACATTTATTGCCCTCCAAAAAGGCAAAAAAATTGGTCCAGTGGAATTACAAGTGACTGTATAGGATGATTACATAAACTGGAGTTTATGGCAAAAAAAAAAAAAGCCAAAATGTAACCTAGGGATTTTGTTGTAGGAAACCCCCTTTATGTTGAATCCAGTATACAACTTTTGAAAAGCAGTTATTAGATGCATATTAGGCTTTGGTGGATACTGAACAACTAACTCTGGGCCATGAAGTGATATTAAGACCTGGAATCCTGATTATGCCCTAGGTAATGAGTACCCCAGCTTCTCTCAGAATTAGACATGCCCAAGAGGCAAGTATAACCAATTGGAAGTGGTATATTCAAAATAGAGCAAAAACAGGCAAAAGCAGTTTCTGCTCTACATGAATCTGTAGCAAACATAGAAACTGAGGGGAATGATACACTCCCTGAGCCAAAGCAACAGTTGGTACACTCCTCTGTAAAATGGAATGAGGGATATGATGGATTAACTGAAGAACAAAAGAGACATACCTGGTTTACTGATGGGACTGCGAAAGATTTGGGCCAAAAAAGACATGGGAAAGCAATGATCTTTAACCCATGTACTACAAGGACTTTGAAAAGTACTGGGATAGGTGGAAGTAGTCAGTATGCTGAACTTGTGGCAGTACATCAAGCCATCAAAATAGAACAAGGAGGACAGTGTCATATATTCACTGATTCGTGGGCAGTGGCTAATGGGTTGGCTACATGGATTCCCATGTGGAAAAATCAAAATTCATGGCAAACAAGCCTGGGGAAAAATTATGGGAAGATATCTAGGACATGTTTTTGGTCATTGACTTGTCAGTTTTTCATTTAGATGCTCATGTGGCCCTCACCATGCCAGAACGTGAGTACAATGCTCATGCTGTTAAACTGGCAAAGATTGCTACTGAACATGTTGTCCCTACTTCGACAACAACTGATGATCCAGTATTAGCAAAATGTTTCTGACAAATGGCTGGGCATTTGGGGGTCCAGTCCACACACCGGTGGGCACAAGATCAAGGTACTAGTATCACTCATTCACTGTTAAAACAAATAGCAGAAGAATGTTACATCTATCAATTGGAAAAGGTGCAAACTATTCCTCGGGTAGTAACTGGAAAGATAGCAAAAGGAAAGGTCCCAGCCCAAATCTGGCAAATAGATTATATTGGTCCACTACCACAAGATAAAGGATGCAGATTTATGTGTACTTGTGTTGACCTCTATTCAGGTGTACTAATGACTTGTTCTTAAAAGAATGCAACCCAGAAAAAACACCTGTAAAACTATAGATCTTATAAGTCTATATTATGGAACCCCAATGCAGATTCAAAGTGACAATGGGTCACATTTCAAAGGTAATGAAATGAAGAAATATTGTACACTAAACAATATAGAATGCATACATCATATTCCATATTATCCACAAGCATCTGGGTTAATTGAAAGAATGGATGGATTATTGAAAGAACAGTTAAGGATGTTATAATGTTATGTAATGTTCTAATACTTCATATCAACAATGGAAGGATAATTTGTTCATAGTTTTATGTAATTTTAAAAAATATAGCATTGGGAGGAAGCACACCTCTAGCCAGAATGATGACCCCAAATCTGCAAATTAGAAAACCACAAGCATGGGGTGAGTAGGTGGTGCAGTGAATGGAGCACTGGCCCTGGAGTCAGGAGGACCTGAGTTCAAATCTGGCCTCAGACACTTAACACAAAAATTAGCCATGTGACCTTGGCTAAGGCACTTAATCCCAATTGCCCTCAAAAAAGCAAAAATTAAAAAAAAAAAAGAAAAAGAAAACCACACACATAAAATCCCAAATATTGAGTATTGGACTTTGAGTCCAGATATCCCAGAACCATACCCAGGAACACCTGGTTTGGTGGGGTATGATTTACATTGTTTAATGGACTTTTGATTGGATGGGGTAAACTATCTCAAATAGAAAAATCTGCAGTGGAATATGCATAAGAATCCCTAAAAATCACTTTGGACAGATTTTACCCAAATTAGTATTAGCACCTCAAGAAATACATGTATTGGCTGGAGTAATAGATTCTAATTATCAAGGAGAAACTGTTGTGACATTCCATAATTTAGGTGAAGGGCCCATACAGATTTGTAAAAAATGATAGGATAGTTCAAGTGATTATCATTCCTTGTAAAACAATACCACTTGTAAAAACTGACCCTCCTTCCAAAATAATTATCAGAGGTACTGAAGGATTTACTTCTACTGATAAAATAAAATTGGAAGCTAAAATATGCATAATACTGAAGCCAGATGATGTTCCAAAGGCTGTAGAGATTATAGCACATGGGAGGGATAACACTGTAATTATTGTTTATTTTGGAGAAGAGGATTAAAAAATTGGACCCTTAACTCATATAGTCTACCATGAGTGAGGCTACAATAGTGGGATCATGGACTCCAGGACTATGGCTGATCCTATATCTACCTTATTTCTTGTTATTGTCTCCTTGCTTTTTCTTGGCTTTTTGTCTGTTCACCTTGTTTGCAAGATTTGTTTCCACAGGCTTGGTACCCTCCACCTGTCTGGCTAAAGAACTGGCTTCTCAAATGGGACCCCTTGAGACCAGGACAGCTCTATATCCCATTTCAGCAGCAAGTAGCCATGGAAGAAGAGGCCTTCACTGCTAACCCCAAGATTTTGGGACCCCATTTGTTTCGGGGGTGATGGGGAGCTTGTTCTCAAGCCCCACCCTAAAATATCGTAACTGAGGCCAGAACCAATCCCAGGTCCTCCTTATTCTGGGGTTGGCACTCTTACTCACCGCACCACCTAGCCACCCAACACCAGTTACTCTTAAAATTCCTATTAACCTATATAATGAAAGATATTGTTAATGTATTTTTGCCAAGCAGAGGACATGAAAAATCTTGGGGCCAAATGTATTGGTTATAGGGTTTGAAGATCTTCCATGCCCCTTGAACTTGCTGACATAATAGGAAGGGATGGGGCAAGAAGAAGCTGGAGCGAAGAGCTGGAGCCAGAGTGGTGACTGAAAGTGAGGCAGAAGTGGCAGCAGCAGCAGCAGTGGTGGTATGAACTCCTTTTTTTTTAGCCATCCATAATTTCTGCTAAGGACTCCTGCTGAGGACTTCTGGGGGTGGGAACTCTGAGGGGCTGGAGCTGCTGGGAGCAAACTGGGTGGACACTGAGCAGTTGCCATAAATAAGGAGAGGAGGACCTTTGCCTGAGGTAACCTGTTCTGTTTTGAAGCTTGAGAATGTGGGTGTTTACTGCATTAACTATGTGTGCCAACTCTATAGCTACTGTGATGGCTTTGACTTTCTGGTTTGGGGGCTCAGTTTTCTGGAATTTGAATAATGTTCTAGCTTTGTCCCCCAGGCAGAGATCCTATTATATTTTGTGATTACTTAACATATCAGCATATTTATAGTTAATATAAGCATTGTGAATACTGCACTGTTGATATCAAATGTAATTATTAATCCCTAAGACTTCTCTCTAGTTCTTAACAATGAAGAATTACTGATCTCTTGCAGCTACTAGAGATAATTCTCCTTAACCATAAAATGGAGATATTAGTTACAGTACTGCTCATCTCAGAGGCTGGATATGAGGCTCACATACAATAATGTATATAAAGTGTTCTATAAACCCCAAATCCTTATATAAAGTCAAATTGTATTCCTTCAACCTTCTTCAGATGAAAAGGTTCTTTTAGGTCCATTCCAGCTCTATGATTATATGAAACTCTATATTTGACATGAGAAAATTATATATATTTTTTCTTATGTCCTAAAACCATGAGCCACATTTATCTGTATTTTACTATATCTTCCTTCATTTAAACAGACCTAGAAGACACAAAGAGGCATGCATGATCAATTCCAGTATAACATCTGCACAGCAATTTGAAGTCCATTTCCTGTGGTGATAATTGTAAATGTGGGATGCTGACATTCCTAGATTGGTTTTATTGGTAACATTATCATAAACAGTCTGTTGGTCTGTTATCTGGTTGGGAGCATTTTTGAGTTATTTTGAAATATGGATTTATAGTGCTAGGCCATATTTATTTGATGTGCATTGAAAGAAAATAGGTGCTTTTTTATACCATCGATTTAAATTTATAATATGTTTCTGGGAAAAACAGCTTGGAGATCAATTGAAGAACCTGTTTTCCTGACCTCTATTGAACCTCTTGTCAGAGAACAATGGCAGACTGTAGTGCAATGCCATTTGATTTTCCATAAATTTTGATTCTATATTGTGTTGTTTACTGTTTGGAGACACATAAGTCTGTGTGAACAAAATAGACAGTTTCTAGAAGCAAAAGTAAACTTGTAGCAAAGCTAAACATTCTATGTGCTGCAAACATGAGACCGCAATTTTGTCCTTGAAATGCAAGATTTTTCAAAAAGCATGGACCTTATTCTCATTCTTAAAAAAGAAAAGCCTTGAAAGTCCTCTATTTCACTAAATGACCATATTTTCCCCTGAAACAAAATACTCAGTTTTGCTGGGTAGGTGAAGAGGGACAGGATCAAGTAGGGAATGGACCAGGTGGGGGGTGGGATGAATGGGAGGGAATTATAAGCAGCCTTGTACAATATATCTACTATGATAATGTTTTGCATAGCTAGACATGTACAACATATACTGAATTACTTATCTCCCAAGAGGGAATGGGTGACAAGGGAGGAAGGAAATGGATCTGAAATTCGAGGTCTTAACATTAAATGTTTCAAATATATATAAATACTATTATTAATACTCTTTTGCTTGTAATAGGGAGATAAGATGTGCAGGCATTGGGACACAAAGATTCACCTTCCTCTAATGGAAAAGTCAATGGGGGTATGGGAGAAGGTATGGGAGAGAGCAGATTGGAGGAAGCGATATCTTGTGGGATTACTGTTCTGGGAGGTTGGGTAGGGGAATAATGGGGGGAAAATGATTGTAACTCAAAATCTGGCGGAAATGAATGATGTAAAACAGAAGTTAATAAAGCATTTGTTTAAAAAAAAAAGAATAGCCTTTGTGCTAAATCTGATATTTGGATTCATACCCTCAGATCAGCATGTTGGCAGTAGCCAGTTAATGAATGAGAAACTGTATTTGAAACATTTAATGTTAAGACCTCGACTTTCAGATCCATTTCCTTGTTCCCTTGTCATCCATTCCCTCTGGGGAGATAAGTAATTCAGTATATGTTGTACATGTCTAGCTATGCAAAACATTATCATAGCAGATATATTGTACAAGGCTGCTTACAATTCCCTCCCACTCATCCCACCCCCCACCTGGTACATTCCCCACATGATCCTGTCCCTCTTCTATACTGGGTACTTCCAACCTCCCCTCCCCCCAAGGATGCCCTCCCATCCATCTTCCCTCCTCTCATCCCCCTTCCCCTATTCTGCTGCAGGTTGAGATATCCCATTTAGCATGTATGTCATTCTCTCCCTGAACCAAATTCAATGAGAATGTGGTTTTGCCTTTTTGCCTTCCTATTCTTCCCCCCCTTACAACCACTTCCCCTTGCTTCTTCTACATAAGATAGTTTATCCTATACCCTACCCTGTCTCTCCCCATCTCCTCTTGCCACTTGCCTCTCTCACCTCACAATTTCATCCCTTGAGTATTCTCCCTTCCCAACAAATTCAACCTATGCCCTCTATCCATATATAACTGTAACCATCTACACACACATTCACATATGTACTTATATGACCACACACCCTTCTTCCATTATTTTCATAGTGAGAAAGATATCATCACTCACAGTTATTGCTTTTCCATATAGGAATGTAAATAGTTGAACTTTGATAAGTTCCTTTTGATTTCTTTTCACTGATTACCTTCTCAGGCATCTCCTCCTTCTTGTGTCTGGATGTCAAATTTTCTATTCAATTCTGGTTTTTTCCTCAAGAATGCTTGAAAGTCCTCTATTCCACTAAATGACCATATTTTCCCCTGAAACAAAATACTCAGTTTTGCTGGGTAGGTGACCCTTGGGTTCATTCCCAGTTCTTTTGCCCTCTGGAATATCATATTCCATGCCCTTCGATCCCTCAGTGTAGAAGCTGCCAGGTCCTGGGCTATTCTGATTATATTTCCACAATATTGAAATTGTTTCTTCCTGGCTGCTTGTAGTATTTTCTCCTTGATCTGGGGATTCTGGAACCTGGCTATAATATTCCTGGGAGTTTTCTTTTTGGGATCTTTTTCATGAGGTGATCGGTGGATTCTTTCAACCTCTATTTTGCCCTCTGGATCTAAAACATCAGGGCAATTTTCCTTGAGAACTTCTTGAAGGGTGATTTCTAGGTTCTTTCCTTGATCATGGCTTTCAGGTAGTCCAATAATTTTTAAATTGTCTCTCCTGGATCTATTTTCCAGGTCAGTGTTTTTTCCCATGAGATATTTCACATTGCCTTCTATTCTTTCATTTGTTTGGATCTGCTTAACAGCATCTTGATTTCTCATATAGTCATTAGCTTCCATTTGCTCCAGTCTAACTCTGAAGGAATGAATCTCCTCAGTGAACTTCTGAGATTATTTTTTTCCATCTGGCAAATTCGACTTTTTAGGGCATTCTTCTCCTCATTGCCCTTTTGGGCCTCCTTTGTCATTTGAGTTAGTCTATTTTTTAAGGTGTTGTTTTCCTCAGTCAGGCTGTTGACCCTCATTTCATACTTTGCCTGCATCCTTCTCATTTCTCTTTCTAATTTTTCCTCCACTTCTCTTATTTGATTTTTAAAGTCCTCCTTAAGGTCCTCTATGGCCTGCAACCCACTCATGATTTCCCCTGGGGCTTTTGGAGCAGGACTTCTGACCTCACAGTCCTTTTCCCGCTCTATGCCCCCAAAATCAGAGTCTAGGGTTGCATTTTTCTGTTTCCTTTGCCTTGGCATGTTGCCACTTAATTACTTGACTTTTGGGCTTGTTGCCACACTATGGCTTTAAGGCCAGCTAGAGGAATTTTCGTCCCGAACGTGTGGGGGGCAACTTCCGTTTCTGGCAAGCTGTAAACCCACCCACGACTTCCACCCTAGAACACAATCCAGATCCAGGGAGGTTAAGGCAAGAGCAATTACCCCCCAAGACTGATCGCTGGATCTCCCTACAATTAATTGCAGACCAGGAGCTGGAGCTGCGTCTGAACACTACAAAATGGAGTGTCTCCTCAGCGGCTTCTAGCCCCCAGGGGAGGAAGCTGACTCATTCCCCAAATACAGGTCCCAAAGTCCATAGGACACTAACCTCTTACTTTGTCCTAGGCATGTCTATGTTGATAATTCTGGAGTCGCCACGGCTCCTGGTGTTCTGGGGTTCCTCCAGCCGGCTGTTGGCCCTGGTGCCCTGGGGCTAAAACCTCGGCTCAAGGTGACCTCAGCTCGCCTTCCCACGCTCTGCACTCTGCGCACTGCCAGCTCCCAGACCACTGCGCTGGTATTTCCTGCAGGGCAGCTGGGCCGTCCTCAGTGGGAGGTTAGCTTCTCTGTGTCGTTCTGTGGGTGCTGGGGCTCCAGAAGTTGTTCAGAGTCCCCTTTTACATAGTTTGGGGGGAATCTGGGGGCAGAGTGGCTTGGATGAGCTCTTTCTACTCTGCCATCTTGGCTCCACCCCGAAGCCAGTGGATTTTTGACAGAAATATCACTGCAAGGGGGAAAATGTCGCTGCAGTAGAGTCAGACTAAGCTTCAGATTATTAGTAAAAGACCATCTAGATGCTGGCAATAATGATACTTAGATATTCTTTAGTGCTCTTTGTATTTGGAGCATTTCTCTTGTTAACAATATTCATCAGAAATTCTGAATTTTTTTTTCAATTCACTATATTCCCAATGCATATGTTTAGGTGATGGATGATAAAGTAAGCCTTTTTGGGTTTTAAGAAAGACCACCCTTGGCAATTCTTCTTTGGAATTTATGCACAAAAATATTTGTCTTACTGTTATAATTCTCCTTCATGATATTTTTGAATATTTCTATTATTTGTCCCTTAGCCTATTCATTCTTTAGAATTACATTTTTTAAGTTTCCTATCTATTTTTAACCTATCCTTCATTGGCACTTTGTTAAATGTTATTTTTATTGCATTGTTATCTGAAAATTATACATTTAATATTTCTTCTTTTCTATATTTGCTTGTGAGTTTTTATGCCCTAATACATGGTCATTTTTTTTTCTGAATGTGCCATGAACAATTGTGAGAAATGTATGTCCTTTCCATCCCATGAATTTTTTTTCCAGAAGTCTAGCATATCTAGTTTTCTAATATTCTATTCATCTACTTAATTTCCTTTCTTATTTATTTTGCAATTAGATTTATCCAGTTCTTATAGGATAAGAATGAAATTCCCAACTGGTATCATTTTACTATTTCCTCCTGTAGTTTCAGTTAACTTTTTCTTTAAGAATCTGGATGCTAGGGTTGGCTAGGTGGTGCGGTGAATAGAGTACCAGTCCTGGAGTCAGGAGAACCTGAGTTCAAATCTGGCCTCAGATACTTAACACAAAAACTAGCTGTGTGACCTTGGGTAAGTCACTTAACCCCAATTGCCCCCCCCCAAAAAAGCAAATAAAACAACAAAACCCAAAAGCAAAGAAAAAAACAGGGCAGCTAGGTGGCTCAGTGAATAAAGCACCAAATTCTGGAGTCTGGAGGACCTCAGTTCAGATCTGTCTTCAGACACTTAACACACATGCACACACACACACACACACACACACACACACACACACCCCTAGCCATGTGACCTTGGGCAAGTCACTTAACCCCAATTGCCCTCCAAAAAAAAGCAAAAAATGAAAAAGAATCTGGATGCTGTGCCAATTATTGTATATATGTTTAATATTGGATTACCTCAAATGTCTGTTGTTCCTTTTTAGCAAGATGCAGTTTCTCCCCTTATTCCTTTTTTTAACTAGGTGTATTTTTGCTTTTGCTTTATCTGAGGTCATTATTGCTATCTCTGTTTTGTTTTGTTTTTTTACTTCAGTTGAAGTATAATAGAATCTGTTCCAGAATCTTATTTTAACTCTCCCTGTATCTATGTTTGAAGCATATTTCTTGAAAAAAATTATTGTTGAATTCTAGTTTTTAATACATTCTTCCATCTGCTTCCCTTTTATAAGTGAATTGATCCCATTCACATACAGAGTTATGATCATTAACTATGCATTTCTCTCCATTCTATTTTTTTGTTTTGTCCTCCATTTTTATACTCTCCATCTTCTAAAGTCTGTTTTGCTTCTGACCTCTACTTTATTTTATCAGCCTTCTCTTTTGTCATCCTTCCTTTCTCTTCTCTTCTTTGTCTCCTACTTCCCTCTTGGGTGAGATAGATTTCTATTACTAATTGAGTAAAGAGATAGATAGATATAGATAGGTAGATAATAGTAACATCTATTTCTCATGATTTTTGGGAAGATCACATAAGATATTTGTAAATTTCTTAGCACAGTTCCTGACTTATGGTAGTTTTCTTAAAATAAAACTCTTGTTATTATCATCACCATCATCACCTTCACCACCGTCCTCATCTTCCTCTAGATATTTATATGAATACTTAAGCTGCAGTTAACAATTGACATGAAGTGATGATTTCTATTAAATGTGAATAAGAGCTGTCATGTCACTTAATAATGTTGTAGATTTCGAATTGGAAGTTCCAGTTTTGATTTTTGGATCTGATTTCTTATTTAGTATACACACAAAATACATATACACAAATATATGAATCTAAACTTTGAACACATTAAAACATTACAAAACAGTTTTCACAGAAATAAGAGCAAATATAAATCCTTGGAGTAATATTAATTGCTCTTGGGTTGCCTGAGCTAATATAACAAAAATTACAATACTAACTAAGTTAACTTATTCAGTGCACTACTAAACAAACTACCAAAGAATTATTTCATAGAACTAGAAAAAATGAATAAAAAATTCTTCTGAAAGAACAAAAGGTCTTGAATATCAAGGGAATCAATAAAAAAAAATAAAGGAAAACAGTTCCAGCTTTTTCTGATTTCAAATTGCTACACAAAATGGTAAACATTAAAACAATCTGGTTCAGGATAAACAATAGTTGTGTGTCAGTGGAATAGATTAGGTACATAATACATAGCAGTAAATGATCGGAGATAAACCCAAAGATCCAGACTTTTGCAGTAAGACCTCACAGTTTGACAAAAATTGCTGAAATAAATTAGAAAGCAGTAGGAGTATGAGGACCTCTTGTACCACATACCAAGATAAGGTCAAAATGGAAGACTGATTTAGACATAAAGGGTGATGTCATAAGTAAATTAGGGGGGCATGGAAAACTGTACCAGTAAGATTTATGGATAAAGAATGACTTTATACCAAATGAGATAGCGAGATCTTCACAGGATGTAAAACTAATAATTTTAATTACATGAAATTGAATAGCTTTTGTAATCTTAGGAGAAGAACCCAGACCCAAAAAGGGACCATAAATTAAATCATTCACATTTTACAAAAGCATTGTTACAACCATAAAATTTGACTGTCTAAGGCTGAGCCAAGATGGCAGTGTAAAAGCAGGGATTTGCTTGACTTCTCCCCCAGACCCCTCCAAATACCTGTAAAAATTTACTATAAAAATTCTAGAGTAGCAGAACCCACAAAATTACAAGGCAATACAAATTTCCAGCTAATGACAACCTGGAAGGTCAAGAGGAAAAGTCTGTTGCACCAGTCTGAGAGAAGATCCCAGCCTGGGATGTACCAGCACAAATGGGGCTAAAACAGGCCTCAGGGGACTGAATCACTGGCAACTGTGGCAGTTTCAAGACTTTTCAACCCCAAAACACGAAAAATAACTCTGAAGGTCAATAGGAAAGGTCTGTCAGACCTGGATGAGTGAGGAGCAAGGTCCCACCCTGGCCATAGCCCCATGGTGGTGACAATGATGACAGCAGCAGCAGGAGAGGCAGTGGCTGCTCCCAAAGGTCTAGGTCCACAGACAGTGAGAGGAAACAGCAGCTGATCACAGGTGGATTACAGGGATCCATTTGGTGGTGGTGAAACAGGATTCACTTGTTTTGCCAATGCTTGCATCTGGGCCACAGTTCTGTAAGCAGGAGTGCTGGTATGCCAGAGCTTTTAGAAGTAGTGGAAAGGGAATCCTCACAGTTCCAAGACAGAAAAGAATGCTTGTGGTCACTTACAAACCAGAGCACAAGCCAGGAGAAGAATAAATACTTCTCCTTTCAAATACAACCTTGGTAGAACTGAAAATGTATAGTTTCCTAGAAATATCTCCGAAAATAGCTGCACAAAACTTGGAAGCTTGGAAAAATACATCCTCCACACTTAACAAAGGGCTAAAAAGTCAAATAACTTTCTGGGAAAATGAGCAATAGTGGGGAAAATAGGCCATAGAATCTTAATTTGGTGACAAGAAAGAATAAAACATGCAACCAGGGGGCCGGCTAGGTGGCGCAGTGAGTAGAGTGCCGGCCCTGGATTCAGCAGGATCTGAGTTCGGATCCGGCCTCAGACACTTAACACAAACAAACAAAAAAACCTAGCCGTGTGACCTTGGGCAAGTTACTTAACCCCAAATGCCCTCCAAAAAGCAAAAACATACAACCAGAAGTAAAAAAGTCAAAGCTCCTACATCCAAAGCCTCCATGAAAAGTATGAATTGGTCATAGGCCATGGAAAAGCTCACAAAGGATTTTGAAAATCAAGTAAGAATAGTAGAGGAAAAATTGGGAAGAGAAATGACAATGATTCAAGAAAATCATGAAAAAACAATTCAATAGCTTGTTAAAGGAGATAAAAAAGTGAAGAAAATCACACCTTAAAAAATAGACTAGACCAAATGGCAAGAGAGATCCAAAAAGCCAATGAGGCGAAGAATGTCTTAAAAAGCTAAAATTGGCCAAATGAAAAAGGAAATTTGAAGCTCACTGAAGAAAATAACTCCTTCAAAATTAGAATGGAGCAATTGGAAACTAATGATTCTATGAGAAATAAAGCAATTCTAAAACAAAAGCAAATGAATGAAAAATAGAAGAAAACATAAAATATCTCATCAGAAAAACTATGGACTTAGGAAATAGATACAGGAGAGATAATTTAAAAATTAATGGATTACCTGAAACCATGATTTAAAAAAAGAGCATAGGCATCATCTTTCAAGAAGTTATAAAGGGAAACTGCCCTGAAATTCTAGAAACAGAGGGTAAAATAGAAACTGAAAGAATTCACTAATCACCGCCTGAAAGAAATCCCCAAAGGAAAATTCCTAGGAATATTGTAGTCAAATTCTACAGTTCCCAGGTCAAGGAGAAAATATTGCAAGAGAAGGAGTGAACGAACATTGCACTCCTCAGAATTGGCTTAAGGAAGGAATAACATACTCATGCAATTGGGTATGGAACTCTATCTTACCCTACAGTAATGTAAGGGGAAAGGGGATAAGAGAGTGGGGATAGAAGGGAGGGCAAAAGGGAGTAGGGGTTAATCAGAAGCAAGCACTTTTGAGGATGAGCCAGGTCAAAAAAGAGAATAGAATAAATGGGGGGTGGAATAGGATGGAGGGAAATATAGTTAGCCTTTCCTGACATGATTATTATGGAAGTATTTTGCATGACTACACATGTATAGCCTTTATTGAATTGTTTGCCTTCTCAATGACGGTTGGGGAGGAAGGAAGGAAGAGAATGTGGAACTTAAAAGTTTTAAAAATGATTATTAAAATTGTTTTTCATGGACCCGGGAAATAAGATATATAAGAAATGGTGTGTAAGAAAATCTCTCTTGCCCTACAAGAAAAAAAGGGAAGGGGATAAGAGAAGGTGGGTGTTGAGGACCACGGTCAGTGGGACTCCGACCCTGATAGCTGAATAAGCCATCTCAGCATAAGACTCTGCTAAACAGGATGAGATTGGTTCCCCATCACCCAGGAAGGCTTACAGACAGGGGCTTCTTCACTTCCCTGTGAGAAGCATGGTATGAACTACTGAGCTGGGAACAAGGAAACTTGCAGTGTTCTCAGGGGAAACTAGCATAATGTAGCAATGTAATATTAACTAGAATCCTTGGGACAACTCCATTCTCTTCTAAGGAGGTTTAGGGAGGTTTGGAACATCCTGCTCAGTACTCGTACCCTGATAACAAGGATAGAGGGCACGGCCGTCATGTATGAGGTGAATGGGAACTAGGGCAATTGTGTTATCCCAAAAGGTAGTGGTTTATGATGACTATGCAGTTTCATACTACTGAATAAAGTTGACTGTTTTCCACCATAGTGGAGTCCCATCTCATTTATGATTCTCAACCTCTGGGTAAGTAATTTTTATCTATCTTTTCACCTAACTTTTCCTTCTCAGCTCTGCTGTTGGCCAGCAGGGTCCCTCTCTATCACTATCTCAGACTCTGCTACAGAAGAGTAGGGGTCCCTGGGTAGGCTTGACTCCCCACAGGTGGGGGGTGATAGAAAGGAGGACAGATCGATAGAAGGGGTAATTAGAATGCACACCATCTTGGGGTAGGGAAGGAGAGAAATGTGGGGTAATTGGAACTCAAAATCTTGTACAAATAAATGTTGAAAACTAAAAATAAATGAACTAATTTAAAAAATAAGACTCCCCAAAACAAATTCTGGAACAAGAGAATTATAAAAAAGCAGCTAAAACAATTTTTTAGTTCAAGAAACTTGGAAGGTTGACTGGAAAGGTCTGGCTCACGAAGGCATCTGGGCCTCTGTACACAGCCACGTCATCTTCCAGGCCTCTCAAGCATATGTTATTATTAATTTATTTAGAAGGTAAATTATCATTGTAATTATCATAAATTGATAATGGTTGTATGTATATCTGTTTTTAGCATTAATTGACTAAAGTAAAAATATTTTTGTGTGTGTTTTGTATATATCTCTATGGGCACACATTTTCTATCCTGTTAGAATATAGAGTAGTTCAGAAAAGCTACTATTTCACATTCTTATTTTCATATTTAGTGCTTAGAAATACATTTGGATCATAACAGATGCTTAATAAAAGCATGTGGATTGATTGATTGTTTTATCATCTACCTTCTTGCCATTTTCTCTTGGTTCTCTGTCTCTGCCTCTGTCTCTGTCTATTGCTGTATCTCTTTCTCTTTCTCCTATCTCTATCTTTTTTTGTTCTTCTCTCTCTGTCTCTCTCCCTTCTCTCACTCTTTTCCTCCCTCCCTCTCTACCTGTCTCAGTTTTAATGAAGGTTATCCAATGAACCATGCATGGAATTGCCTTTCCTCATTTCAACCAAGATTGTGCTCTGACTCAGCACTTGGCTGATTGTAGATGACCTGAACATATGTGTAACTCAAGACTGAAGGACATGAATGTTTTTAAATGAGAAAAATCACCTCACTGGCTTCTATACTTAATGATCAGATGTCTCTGGGAGTCTTTGACTAAAGAAGAGAAAACTTCACATTAGTGATCTTGCTTTAGCTCTCCATTTGGCAAGCAGTGTTTATTTTCACTAAAGTTCCCATGAAGAGGTTCAATAGTGTTCTTTCCACCTGCACAAGCCACTACTTAGGGGCTGCTCTTCAGTGTTTCATGCCTCAACTAGGTAAGATTGCACCGATGTCACTGACTTGGCTTCCTTTTCTGCTTTGCATATTTCCTTTCCTGAGTAGAGGACAATCTTTGTTTTAGAAGTGGGCAGGAAAAGGTTTGGAGAGTTACTTCTGACTGTGAGAGGGCCAGAGGTTCAGAGATTTGGATGGACCTGACTCATATAATGTGAACCTTTAGTATTGGAGGTACAATTATACTGGAGCTAACTCCAATTGGCTGGGGATACCTAATGGTTTCAGTGTAAATAATAATCTATTGGATTATGAGCAAATACTACAAATCAGGGCTTGATTTATTTTATTGATTATCAGGACTTTTAAAAAGTGATGGAAAAATATTAATGATGCAGCATACATCAAAAGCATATTGTGGCTTCACTTTTTAGTCCAAAGAGCCAGTTGTTAAGCATTTACTAGGCTACCCCTAATTGGAGGAGAAAGCTACTGACAAAAAGGCATAAATTTTGTCAGAGGTCACACAGAGTTATGTTGAACTGAAAGGTCTTTAAAGGAAAGAATGCTGTGTTAAGTGGTTGAGGCATCTGGTTTCTCTTATTTCATGTTGTACACAGGAAATAAATATCTATCCATATCTGAAACATATTATATATTGAGTACCATTTTAGTCCCTACTTAAGGAAGACCTAGTAATAGTTAAATGCAGTGAACAGTCTGCTTGCTTTCCCCTGCAAATAAAGTGGTCCCAGTATGTTTTGTAATTGATGACTATTGATATCCAACTGTAGAAGCAAGCAACCCTATGTCCACAGGGTGGCTCTCCACACAGGTTCTTAGATCTGCTTTTTTTTTTTCTTTTTGGAGGGCAATTGGGGTTAAGTAACTTGCCCAAGGTCACATGGCTAGGTTTTTGTTTGTGTGTGCATTAAGTGTCTGAGGCCGGAACCGAACTCAGGTCCTTCTGACTCCTGGGCCGGCGCTCTACTCACTGCGCCACCTAGCCGCCCCTTAGATCTGCTTTTCTAAAGGAAAGCAATTCAAAATGGGTTAACAATCTTGCTTTAGTCAATCAAATATATCATTTAAACTAACAAAAATAAATCCAACCATAAAAAAGTTATTAGGGTGACAGAAATGTTCAAGATACAACTTAGAATAAGAGAACGACTCCAAAAGATCTGCACGCAAAATTTCAAGTTAAAACACAGTTTGGGCAGAAATTCAACTAGATTTCTTGAAAGAGATGAAATAAGGATTAAAAGAGTTAATTTAAAAAATAAATTGAGCAAGAATATCAGAGTAAAAAATAATGGATGGAAATAAGAACTACAGAAGAAATAATAGGAAATGGAATTAACAGATTGGCATAAGAGGTACAAAACTTACTCAAACTACAAAATGCTTGAAAACTAAATAGAATGAAATAGAAGCCAATCACTCTAACTCAATTCAATAAACATTTATTAAATAAGGTTTTAGTGTATGTCAGGCACTATGCTATAATCTAGGGATAAAAAAGTGGCCCCCTCATAGAGCTTACAAATTAATGGGGGAGACAACATGTAAGCAAATATATGAAAAGTATGCTCTATATAGGAAAATTAGCAAGCAATTATAAGATGAAAAGCACTGGAATGAATAATCATTAAGGAAGGTTTACTATGGAAGGTAGGATTCTAGTAGGAAGGCAGGGAGATCAGTAGTCACAACAGAGGAAGCAGAACACTCCAGGCACAGAGGACAGCCAGAGAAAATGTCCAGAGTCAAGAGACTGAATATTTTGTTTAAGAGCTCAGAAGTCAGTGCCACCGGATCAAAGAGTAAATGATGGAGAAGAAAATGTAAGAAGAATAGAAATGTAGGGGGTGCTAGATTATGAATAACTTTGAGTGCCAAAGAGAGCATTTTGTGTTTGCTCTTAGAAGCAGTAGGCAACTACTTGAATTTATTGAGTAGAGAAGGTGATGTGCTCACACCTGTATTTTAGAAAAAATCACTTTAGTTATTCCGAATGCAGAATTAATTGAAGTGTGGAGAGATGTGAAGTAGGCTGACTCACCTCTAGGCTATTGCAATAATCCAGGTGAGAGGTGATGATGGACTGCCTTAGAGGGATGGCAATGTCAGAGGAGAGGACAGATTCATATTAGAGAAATGTTTTAAGGTGAAATGGATTGGCATCGGCAGCAGCTTGAATAGGGGTGAGAGATAGTGAAGAATTAAGCATGACAGCTTTTGAGTCTAATGGACTGGGGCAATGGTAATGTTTTCTACTTTAAGAGAGGAGATAAAAAGTGGGGATGATATATACAGAGTAATAATAAGTTCTGTTTGGGACATATTGAGTTTAAGATGTCTTCTGAACGTGCAGTACTAAATGTCTGAAAGGCAGTTGAAGATGTGAGATTAAAGGTGAAGAAAGAGATTGGAGCAGAAAAGTTAGAATTATGAATCAACAGAATAAAGATGATTATTTAATCCATGGGATATAATGATATCACCAAATGAAACAATACAGAAACAAAAGAGAAGAGTAGCCAGGATAAAACTTTGAGGAATACATATAGTTATAGGTCATGATCTGGAGGAGCATCTAGCAATGGAGACAGAGGAGCAGTAAGAAAAGTAGAAGGAAAACCAGGAGAGAGTGGAATCCTAAAAACCAGAGAGAAGAGAATAACAAAGTAGAGAACTGATCACCAATCAACAAGGGCTGCAGAAATGTCAAAGAGAATAAGGGATGAGAAAAAGCCATTAGATCTGGCAATTAGGAGATCATGATTCACTTTGGAGAGAGCAGATACGAGAGAACAAAAACTATTGAAATTAAGTAAAAAGTCTGAAAAAAAATAAAGCTATCTCTTAGCAAGAAACAAATGCTCTGGAAAACAGATCGAGGAGATAAAAAGATTAAGAATAACTGGACTTGGGGAAGCTACATGGTGCAATGAATAAAGCACTGGCTCTGGAGTTAGGAGAACCTGAGTTCAAATAAGGCCTCAGACACTTAACATTTATTAGGCATCTGATCATGGGCAAGTCACTTAACCCTAACTGCCCTGCCTTCCCCAATCCAAAAAGAAAAAAAAAAAAGCAGAATTGGACTATCTAGAAACCATGACAAAAAACCAAAACAAACAAACAAACAAAAAAAAAAAACATAGTCAAGACATCATAGTTCAAGAACTCTTAGAGAAGAAATCAACACATGGAAAATAGAAAAAAAAATCCATCATTCACATACCAAAAAACAAACAAACAAACAAACAAGAACAACAGCAAAACAAAAACAAAGGAAAACTCCTAGGGACATTATAGGCAAAATCTGAGCATTTCATGTCAAAGGAAAAATAATGCTGCAAGGAACCAGAAAGAAATAATCTGCCTACGAAGGAACCACTAAGGATCACATACAATTTAACATTCTGCACTTGAAGGAGCAGAGAACTTAGAATATGATATTGCTGAATTAACAGATATATAACCTTATGGGTAAGAGCAACTTACTGAGTATTAGTCTGCATATTAATCATACAGGGTGGTGTGGGAAATATACTTTTATTGAAATTGAAACATTCAATGACTTCCTGATAAAAAGACTAGAAATATATAGCAAATTTGAAGTTCTAACATAGAATTTATGAGAAAAACTTTAAAGGTAAACCTGAACAAAATATCATAACAGAATAAAGATAATTTGTTTACATCCTAATATGAGAGATAATGCCAATGTCTCCTCTGAACCTCATGATAATCAAGAGTCATAGAAGGAATACAATTAGACATAAAGCTTGGTAATGGTTCTCTTATATTTTGATTATGTTAGAAGAAGAGTGGAAAGAGAGGGAAGATGGTATTAGGTGAAAGAAAAGGAAGGTTAGAGAAAATTTTCTTACATAATATACAGAGAAGGTAAAACAAGGAATGGCTGGAATTTGAAGCTTAGTGCATCTAGACTGTTCAAAGGAAGGGAGAATGCACATATATATGTACAGCTTAGTATAAGAATGCACTTAACTCAGCGAAGAAATGGGAGAAAAAGAGGACAGAAGAATAACTGAGAGGGTAGTTTCAGAGAGGGATTTGTCCTAAGCAAAACAACCTTTAACTAAGGGTGTAAAAAATACTTAAAGTTCTCTTTGATGTGGCAGATAGTTTATGGGGTGATTACAATTTGGGGAATGAATGAAAAAGTATATGGATATGATAGAATATTATTTTTTAAACAAATGCTTTATTAACTTCTGTTTTACATCATTCATTTCCGCCAAATTTTGAGTTACAATCATTTTCCCCCCATTATTCCCCTACCCAACCTCCCAGAATAGCAGTCCCACAAGATATCGCTTCCTCCAATCTGCTCTCTCCCATAACTTCTCCCATACCCCCATCGACTTTTCCATTAGAGGAAGGTGAGTCTTTGTGTCCCAATGCCTGCACATCTTATCTCCCTATTATAAGCAAAAGAGTATTAATAATAGTATTTATATATATTTGAAACATTTGATGTTACTACCTCGAATTTCAGATCCATTTCCTTCCTCCCTTGTCACCCATTCCCTCTGGGGAGATGAGTAATTCAGTATATGTTGTGCATGTCTAGCTATGCAAAACATTGTAATAGTAGATATATTGTACAAGGCTGCTTATAATTCCCTCCCACTCATCCCACCCCCGCCCCCCCCGGTCCATTCCCTACATGATCCTGTCCCTCTTCTATAGTGGGTACTTCCAACCTCCCCTCCCCCCAAGGATGCCCTCCCATACATTATCCCTCCTGATAGAATATTATTGTGCTGTAAAAATAATTAGGGAAATTGTTTCAGAGAAACCTGGAGAGAATTATATGAAGTGATGCAGAGTGAAGTGAATAGAACCAGAGAACAATTTAGACAATGAAAGAAATATGGCATAATTATCAAGCACAATTCCAAGAGACTAGTGATGAAACATGATTATCTACCTCCTAAGAGAGATATCAGTGACTCAGTGCAGAATGAGACATGCCTTTCTTTTGTCCAATGAGAGGTGTAAGAAAGAATGTAAACTGATTTTAATATAATAGTGAAAATGGAGCACATTTGCACAGATAAATGATATAATAAATAATAAAATAATTAAGTGTCACATTATTTGATGTAATTAAAATACCTGGTTCATTTAATATTATTTTTTGAAGAGTATAGCGCTTAAGGAATAATAAACAAGAATAAAGGTTCACTACATTCTGTATTTTCTTTCACCATATGAGTCAATTTTTGTTTGTCACCATTATGTTGTGCACATTTTTCCTGGAAATGTTCTCAAGGGAATTTAATCATGTTCTCAATATGCTTTCAAGTACTTTGGTAAAACTATAAAAGCAATGAGAATTATTGACCATTAAAATGTTTTGAAGAGTATATCTTTCTTCGTTTTCCTTTGAAGGGGTTTTAGTGATAAATATTTTTTTCACAGTAATTTTTTTTAGAAACTTATAGAAATTTTATGCCCACTGAAGACTTTTCAAAATGCTATGAAATGGAACTAAAGACATTTTGTTTCCTCCAAGTTCTTTCATCTTCCCATTTTGACCATTTCATGCCATGTTTCATGAATAGCTGTAAATATTCCTTTTAAAAAGTCTTGTTCTCTTTGCTGTGTTACTTCGAATCAATGGGGTAGGGATAGGGGAATAAGTCACCACTAGGTTCTAAGCAAATAAAAAAAAAGTTCCTTTTTAGGATCTCTGGAGACCAGTGGCTAAATACCAGCATTATATACCAGGATTCCCTGCGGATATGAAAATCAGGATTCGTGGAAATTAGGTCACTGCTGTCTGATCCTCTAAAACCTATGCCTCAAATGAGAAAAATGACTTTGCAAATGAGAAATATAATTGTAAAGAATATTGGTGACATATTGAGTAAATGGATTATATTATATTATTCTTTTTCCCCGTCAACAAATAGTACTGAAATGGTTTCTTAGTGAACCTATCATGGGTAACCAGCAAAAATAAGTGGCATTTATATATTGTTTTAAGGCTTATAAAACATTTTACAAAAAGTTGTTTCATTTCAGCCTGTGCTCTCCATCTTTGATTGTTTAACATTTTCGTGCTTCCTACTTTCTAACTAAGGTCTTGGAGAAACTCAATAGCATGCCTGCATTCCCCAGACAGTGATCCAGGATCCCAAACTACACCTGGCCTCTAGATCCTTCAACAAATTCTCCATTTACTTGGAGTTTACTATTGATACAAAAAATGTGCTTGACACTGTGAAAAATACAAAAAAAGGTAAAAAAAATAATCTCTACTATTAGGAAATTTTATGGACTTTAAACTCATACAAAATTATTTGAGAAAAAATACTAAACTGTATATTATTCACATTAGCATAGCTATTAGCAAAGTCTAGCTTGCTGATTACTACTGTCTTCCACCTGTTCCAGGTAACACTCAAAATCTTGGATTCCCCTGGCAGATCTCATCCTCGATGTTCTTTTTACAAATAAATTTTAATTATCTTTTATTTTGACATCATGCATTTTTCATCCAGGATCATCACACTTCCATTTTATCTTTTAGAGTTATCTCATATAACAAAGAATACATTTAAGGTAAAAAACAAACATGAAGAGGGAAAGAGGAAAAATCAGCAAAATTGCTCAGTACATCAAAGAAGGTAAAAGCATATGTAACACATGCATATATCATGCATACACATTTGTATATATATATGTACATACACATACAAACATATATATACATATGTATATGTATATTTATATTTCTTGATCTCCCAGTTGTGCAAATGAGAGATTTCTAATATCTCATTGTTTATTCATCCTTGATTTTTGCAATTATTCTATATTTATTTTCTTAACTTTTTTTGTACATGCTTGTTCATTCCTTTTACATTGTAGTAATGCTGTTTTCCAGGTTCTATCTGATTTGCTCTTCATTGATTCTCATACATTTTTCTTCATTTCTCTTTTTTCATTGGAGGCAGCTAGGTGACCCAATGGATAGAGCACTGAGCCTAGAGTGAGGAAGACCTTAGTTCAAATCTAGCCTCAGCTACCTTTAAAATATATATATAATTTTATTTTTTCCTCAATTACATGCAAACATTTTTTAACATTTAAAAAAATTCTGAATTCCAAATTCTTTCCCATCATCCCACTCCTCCCCACTCCTTTAGAACACTCTGATACCTACTACCTTTGTGAGTAAGCCACTTAACCTGTGCTTTCATCAGTTTCCTTTAAATATGGACAATAATAGTATCATCTAACAGGGTTTTTGTTTTAAGAGGATTAGATGAGATAATATTTGTAAAATGCTTAGCATAGCACCCTACACACAACTTTTTATGCATAAATGCTCATTCATTTGTGTTCCCCCTTCGATCATATAACCGTTTCTTAGAGCACAATAATATTCCATTACTTTCATGTGACACAAGTTGCTCAGTCATTCATTGATGAGCATCTACTACATTTCTCTCTGCAATCCAGTCCAAACCTCTCTCCTTTGTTTCATTCCAATATCTTATGATCTCTGTTACAAATAAAGTAGTGTTCTATTCCCTTCTTGTTGTTACTATTGATCATCTTACCAGAGCATTAAATAGACTAAACGATGATGAAATACTATGACATATACACTTCCATTCCATGCCAGATTTTGTATGTAATTTATTAGACCTTGATCATCACCTGTATGTGTTTGGTCTTAAGTTATTGCTTTTATTCTCAACCAACATCACAGTGATATCATCTGTTTCCCACATCAAGACCCAAGACTTGCTATTTGGGTGGACCTTTGACTTTGCAAAATCTTGCCTTTGGATCTGGTCATTTTTCCTTGTATTTTTCTTTTTTATGCTTTACTTGTATTGGCAGCATAGTAATTTCAACTGATCTATATTGGTTATTAAAAAACCCATAATACAGATAAATCTAATGAACATATTCAGTTGATAATAGGTATGTTACAAATTCCAGATGTTTCCAGAATTATTTTCTCTTAAAGATAATATTAAGATAATGCTGTAATGTATTAGCATTCTATTAATTGGATTTCCTTATGTAGGCCTTTGGAAGGGTACTTATGTTTCAAAGTAGTCTAAATAATTAGATTGTTTTTCCTGATCTACTTCTGTTCTGGAGTCTGCCAGAAATTATTTGTTGCTATGCAGTCCTTCAAAGAAAATAAAAAGATGAAATAAAATGCAAAACAATGAACTTGGTTTAATGACATTATTATTCATAACCTAAATGTATTCAGCACCGGGCTGTGAGGCCCAGTTGTATTGAAAATAGTGTCAGTGAGGTACTGAGAGCAGAGGAAGAATTTTTATTAGGACTAAAGAATAAGACTGAGTATATTTATGCAAAGCCTTTCATTAAGCTCAGCTTTCTTGCATAGTTTGCTTATATTTTTCCAGGACAGTAATGGAATTGTGATATTGTATAATCTGAATACATCCATAGAAGTATTGTTGAGATTATACAAGCTATTTCATTTTGAAAAATCTCTCTTAATGATAAGTATATCTACCAAGCTTGCATATTTTTCATGTAGAAAAGCTTACTCTAAATTATATGGTACAATCCATGAATTGCCTGCCACTTTTGGTATCATATGCCTAGAGACTAAGTATTGTCATGGGTAGCTGTAAGTAAAGGCTCCTGTTGAGTTAATTGTAAAATGTCTTTTCAGGGTAAACAAGATGCAGAGTTGACATTTGACATGTACAATTTTAAGAGGGGAATATATATATATATATATATATATATATATATATATATATATATATATACCTCTTGATTAAGAATACTTTTATCATCTTGCATTTATGTTGATGAATGGAATAGAGAAATCAACAAATATATGTGATATTTTCCTAAAGGTAAAATTGTATGATTTTTTATCCCCATACTATCTTTTATATCAAATTGTCTTCAAATCTAAAAAAGGAAATAACGACCTTCCCTCTGTTGACTTTTACAATGCAATAAGAATTACAACTAATTTGTCACTTCTCCCTCCCTATCTCCCATTCAACGATGAAGAATGAATAATAGGATCTTACATATACAACCAGAAGAGGCCTTAGAGGCCATCTCTCCTGACCCTACCATGTTACAGATAACTTATTCCCTCAAATCTTTCCTTTAATAGTAATAAAACAATTTTATTTGGCAGAGAGGGGGAAGAGAAATATTTTTCCCCTAGATTTATGTACCACCTGAGCTATGAGAAGATGGGACAGGGGAGGTGTGGCCAGGATATTAAATTTAGTAATATTGTTTAGTTATGTAATCCAACATGTATGTGTTATAAATGATGCAACTAAGACCCAGACAAGCAAAATGACTTCAATATTACTTACCTATTAAAAAAATTGGCACTAGAACCCAGTTCTCTTGTGTTCTTTCCATCAGAACATCCTTCTAATAAAAGCTTAATAATTCATTGCTTTCATTGGTGTTGGGGATAAATTTAGTAAATAATTTATATGATTTTAACAATTGAGCATTACCAACTAGTTAGCAAGGAGGATATATTCAAATAAGAAGCCATCTTTATAATCTCAACACAGATAAGCTTTTGACCTCCTATCCTATTCCTTTCCCAGCTGTGATCTTTTTAACAGCTGACTAAAGGAACTCTCCCTCCTTCCCTTTACAGAGAAATATTTCCAGGGTCTCCTCATTATGAATCCCTTGAAAAGAGGTTTGAAGTCACTTCCTGAAGTAATTTCATCTCCCACCTCTTCAATTCAATTTGGAGATGTCTTCAAATTTTGATTTGAGGTTAAAGCACCTTTCATATTACTTGCACTAATCATGTTTTGTGGTACTTTCCTTTATAGAAGAATAGATAGTTAAAGCTGTCCTCTTCTATCATGTTTTTAGAGGTAGAATTGCTTCACTGAGACATAGTATGAATAAAGTATTTTATAGAATAAATAGCATCAGAAAATTTTTACTTGGGAAAGGAAATTGACCGTGTGGTAAAGGTGTCAATTAATTCATAGTCATTCCATGAATTCCAATGGTAGCCACATAATTTTAAAAGTTAATTGAAAAGTGGGAAGTTATCTTATATCCAGTCCTTAAAAATAGTAAATCTGACAGTCTTCAAAATAGTTATGCAGAAAGGTTGGGAATCTTCAGAGTATAAAATCACAATCACCTCCAATCTGTAGGGGAGCTAGATGGATTGATTCCTTTGTGAACAGGATCATGGGTACAATGGAAATCTGAGGAGGTGATCTCCAGTAAGTGCCCATCCACCAACCACTGGTTAACAGTTGGCAACAGATTGTGTCTATATGTGGAAGACTAAGGTTAAGAAACTTAAATTAGCACTCTCTTGAGGGACAGTATATTCCAAAAGCATCAACTACTTGGAAGGGAGAAGCAATATTTCTGCCTAATACTTGTTGATAAGGAGTGAGGGGAGAGAGCGTTCAGTTGTGAACTGGGTGTTTCTTGTGGAAGGGTCTAGGGGAAACAAACAGATTCAACTCTTTCTTGAATTCTTCAGCACTGAATCATGCAGGAGTACATCCCTACTAAAGAGATCAACTGAGCCTGTGTCTACATTTGTCATGGAGTGAATCTTAGAAAAAAATTCTGTTGAGGCTACTCTGTGAGGAAAAAAGAATGCTACACTTATTCAGAAGTGTGAAAGATAAAATTTACTTTTACTTATCAAAAATTTCTCTCAATATTAATTGCTTCACTATCTTGCAACTGCCATTGTCTAGATCCATTTGCATAGTAAGCAAATAAATATCTCAATTTGAATTATTTTCACATCTTAGAAGAATTTTTTAACCACATGAAGGAATATCAGGAAAGATAGGGAATCTATCATTTTGAGTCCACACAGTTTGAACTAAAGTCTATAAATATATATTGATAGCAACTGCAGGTGATAGAAGTATAAACTGAGTTAGAGTACCACAGAATTTTAAGGCTAGGGAAGACTTTAAAGGTTATATAACCCAACATGCACATGTTATAAATGATGCAACTAAGACCCAGACAAGCAAAATGACTTTAATATCACTTACCTATTAAAAAAAATTGGAACTAAAACACAAATCTCTTTTGTTCTTTCCATCAGAATATCCTTCTAAGAAAGGTTAATAATTTGTTGCTTTCATTGATAATGGGGATAATTTTCAAAATGCTTTGTAAATATAGAACCACATTTTCATGGACATTTTTTCACATATCAGAGTGCTGATATTACAGTGATTCATGATTCCCCAAGACTGGGGCTTTTTATAATGTAAGAGGGCAAAATACATCGATGCTACTTTATGTGGTTCAATCACCTTGCCCAATTCATGTAAAATATGCTGTATGTATTCAGATTTTTAAGATATTCAGCCATTTTGATTTGAATACCTAGCAAAATTCAAATCCCAAGTTTCCTTTTATTCTATGTGGAAAGCATAATGTATTTGCTCACAGACTGCAATTCTGTAAAGGGATTTGGGGAACGGTGGTAGCAGAGATACATAGATAATATTAGATATTTTAGGGAAATGTTATCTTTATTAAGGTACCATTTTTATGGAATTATTACTACTGAGAAAGAGCAGTGAACAATCAAATAATCCACAATAATGAAGCAGGAACCAGCTAATTATTTATGTAAAGGGATATTTTATGTGTTATGTACATAAGGGAATAAATTACTTATTACTTTTATTTAGATGAAGCATCAGCAAAAATAATCATAATCTCCTAACAAAAATTAACTAATATATATCAATCACCACAACAAGGAGACTAACAGAACCTAGAAACTCCTTCAGTCAGCAAACACTTTACTTCCTTGGCAAGTAAAACAAGAGGGCAAGTAAACAAAAGAGCAAGTTTCTACTATGAATTCATTTGTAAAATCTTTCCCAGGAAAGTCATAAAAATTTTGAACAGTATCACTTCATAAAACAGTGAGAAGTAGCAGACCAATGAGGCTTGCAAGAATTTCCATGAGAGATGCAATTAATATTTGATCATACCAAGGGCACTTGAGGATAAAACAGAAATAAGAAGACATACAAAACAGGACAAATAATATATAACATAATTTTCTTCACTAATGACACTGAAGTTTAAAAAAATTCAACTCCAAAATCATGGTCCTCAATTGTGAGATGAATCAGAAACAATAGTGAACACAATTTGAAAGAGCAGTTGGATCATACTGAATATACACAGAGGAGGTTCATCCTGGAGGTGACTGCTTGTGCTTTTGAGTAATTGCTTCTCTATCTAAAAGAGAAGAAGGTAAAATTTTTCTTTATGCTATTAGAAAAAAGAGAACAAGAAAGTATTTTTTGGAGCCAAATGTTTAATGTATCTTCTCTACAACATATTCATGGAGAAAAGTTTCTCTTGCACTAAGGTATAATTGATGAAGACAGGAAAAGGTATAACATATAAGATAAGAATAATGGAGGCCTAGTGCCAGCTAGGTGGCACAATGAGGAGAGCTTTGGCCCTGGAGTCAGAAGCACCTGAGTTTGGATCCAGCATCAGATAGTTAAGGCACACACAAACAAAAACCTAGACGTGTGTCCTTGGGCAAATTACTTAACCCCAATTACTGTCCAAAAGGCAAAAAAAAAAAAATGGGAGGCTTTTGAAAATTGTATTCTTTTGCAGCTCAAAATTAAATAATTTTGTTCAATTAATTCACTAACTAATTTACTAAACATTTTAAAATCACCTACTTTGTGCTGGGCATTGAGCTAAACTCTGGAAATTAAAATAAAAGACACACCTTGCCCTCAAGGACCTTACATTCAGATAAGGGAAGACTATACACAAAAAGTAAGCTAAAAACAGAATAAGTTGAAACTAGGCAGTGCTAGGGATACAAAGTTGAATTAGTTAATGGGTGCTTGCTGTCAGACTAAGTACTGACTGCCAGACACTATACTAAGCACTAGGGATATAAGGTGAAAAAAAATGGAAGAAGAGTTTCTATTTTCATGAAGTTTCTATTATATTGGGGAAACTTAATATACATATTCAAATATGTGCAAAATAAATATGTTAAATTATTTACTAGGAGGAGGCATTGGCAATCAGGAGAACTTTCAAAGTCTCAGAAAAAAGCACTTTAGAAGAGTCTGGAAGGAAATTAAGGTTTCTAAGGGGCAGAAATGTAAGGAGGGAACATTTTTATGTCTAGGAAACAGACATGAAGCATGAATACCAGAGAGAGAATATACTCTCTAGCAAGAATTTGTAAAGAATAAGAATATATGGGGGCAGCTAGGTGGCGCAGTGAGTAGAGCGTCGGCCCTGGAGTCAGAAGGACCTGAGTTCAGATCCGGCCTCAGACACTTAACGCACACACAAACAAAAACCTAGCCGTGTGACCTAGGCAAGTTACTTAACCCCAATTGCCCTCCAAAAAGCAAAAAAAAAAAAAAAAAAAAAATAAGAATATATAATAACTATGGGAATTAGACTGGACCAGATATTTTAGGGTTTTAAATACCAGAGGAGTTTGTATTTTATGCTAGTGGCAATATGGAGCCACTATATTTACTTGAAGAGGGAAGTGATAGAGTAAGATTTGTGCTCAAAAATATTATTTTAGCAACTATGTGGTTTAGGGATTGAAGAGAATGAGGTTTGAGTAAGTGAGACAAATTAGAAAGCCACTGTAATATACCAGGCAATAGGAGATGGAGACTCAAACTAAGATGGTAACCTACAACTAAAGTATATGTGAGAGCTGTGGTGGCAGAATTGACAAAATTTGGTGCAATGGATTATATATGTCATCTTTCATTACTCTCTACTCTTCATTTTCCATTGCCCCACAAGTCCAATATGTTCCTAAATTTTCCCTTTTCTACCTCTACAGCAGATCTCATATTACTATCACCTTAGTTCAGGAGCTCATCACCTCTCTCTTAGGTTATTGCAAAAATCTCCTAATTAGTCTCCCTATTTCAAGTCTTTCACTCTTCTGAGCCATCCTTCACCTTGGTACCAAAAGTAATTTTCTTTATGTGCAGTTACTTACTTACTCAGTTAACTTCAGTGACTCCTTAATGCTTACAGGAAAAAAAAATAATCCCAACTAGATAGCTTTTAACACACTTCAGAAGAGGGTCCAAACTGTCTTTCTAGTAACACTGGAAGAAGACACAGGCTTCTGTTTGTTCCTTACACAAATGAAATTCCATCTGACCTGTCTACTCAATTGTTATTTGTGTCTGGAATAAGTTACCTCCACAATATGCCTTATGAAATCTCTCTCTTGAAGGCACTGGTCAATCATCACCTCTTAAAGAAGAAGAATTCTTTTTTGATTCCCACCCACCCCTTTCCCACAAATGTGAGAGCTTCCCTTAAAAGATACCTTGTAGATAACTAATTTGCATTTATATGCATTTATTCTTTTTATATTTATGCTGCATATTCTTATAAATGTACTTATATTCTTTCTCTTTAGAATGTAAATCCCTTGCAATTACATATTATTTTATTCCTTGTATTTATAACCCTATCAATAAACAGAATATCTAGAACTTTTATGCATTTGACAAATGATTGTTAATTTATTGATATGTAGGATGAGCATAAATGAAGAACTGAAAATAATTCTGAGCTCTTGAACTGACTGAGAGTGGAAGCATGGTGGTGTCTTTAACAAGAATAGGGAATTTCTGAAGAGGAGTTGTAGCACCAATACAATATTCACAGTGCCCACGATCACTATAAATATATCTACATGGTGCTCAATCTTAAAATATAACAAACTTTCCATATAGAAGACAGAATGGAAACACTTATTCAGACATCAGAAAACCAAATCCCCAAACCAGCAAGCCCATTCCATCATAGTAGCAAACAAGCTAATAAGCCACAAAAGCACAGAGAGTAACAATGGCCTTTAGCCTTCCCAGAAACCAAAACAAGCCTATCTGTCACAGCAGGGGGCAAACAACAACTTTTACTCAGAAGTCCCTCTGTCTCCCTCAGATGCATGTTCTCCTCCCAAGTGTCTAACTGGCTCTGACTTGGAGCTTCTTGTGGGCTGAGCTTCACTCTACATCAAACTCCCTCCACCACAGGCTCCATGTGAATACATTTAGCCTACTAGGGGACAGAGTATATTTTTCTTCATATTTGTATGTTTTGTTTTGTTTTTTTTTTTGAGGAGGGAAGGCATGGCAATTGGGGTTAAGTGACTTGCCCAAGGTCACATATTTATTGTTCAGTGTCTGAGGCCATATTTAAATTCAGGTCCTCTTGACTCCAGTGCTGGTACTCTATTCACTGTGCCACCCAGCCACCCCCAGAGTATATTTTCAAAGCAGAGAAGATTTTCAAATCCCCTTAGGCTTGTTAAGGGGCAGGGAAAATCTTGACATTTCCATTACAATTACAAGAGTATATATGAAAAAATGAATTATATTTTTGGATATTTTGATTTTGGAATTCTCATGGGATATCCAACTCAAAATGTTCAATATGGAGTTGATGATGTAGAGCTTAGTAGAACTAAGCTAGAGGAGCAAAACAAGGACTGGATATTTAGATCTGGGAATCATAGAGATAAAAATAATCAAATCCGTAGAAGTTGCTGAAGTCACAAGGATTGAGTGCAGAAAGAGAGGAAGAGGTCTAGGTAAGAGAAGCAATGAATTTTGACCTATAGAACAATGGCCATCATTCTTTATATTATAGAAAATCAGTAAATAACTATTTATTAAGCACCTATTATGAGCCAGGGACTATGCTAAATGCTCTGGATAGAAGAAGAGACCTTAGATAGTCTCTGATATCTAATGAAATTTGGTATAGTTATAGTGGGAACATAATGAATTGGGAGGAAACTAAACAAGGGGAGGAGAGCAGTTTATATTACCCTTATGAAATTGTTCAAGTTTAAAAAATCAGCAAAACTATTTAATAAATCATAAATAACCCGAAAGTAATGACAATGTTCCATACCCATAGAACTCCTGTCCCTGCACTGAAGATTTTTCCACCTTTATTTGTGTGTTGGGATAGAGTGGAGAGGTCATTAGTAAATTTATTATTTGAAGCCATGCTTGTTATGTATAATATACACTTTTTATTGTTTTGTGATAATTCCTTTCCATTTAATATATTATAGCAATAGTTTTCTTGGCTCTACTTCATGTCATGATAGTTTATTAAGACTTTCCTTGATTCTCTATATTCATCATACTGGCTATTTATGCAGTGCAGTAACAATCCATTAAATTTATGTACCACTGTCACTCTTCAATCCTTGGGCATCTACTTTGTTTTAGCCTGTTTTGTTAACACAAAATATGCTGTTATATTTTTGCTTCTATGCTGCAGATAATTGGTTTGATGGATAGAGCATCAGATCTGCAGCCAGGAAGACCTCACTTCAAAATGTCTGTAGGATACTAACTGTGGTATCCTAGACAAGAAAGTTAATCACTGTCTGCCTTAATGTCCGTATCAGTATAACAGGGGTGATAATCTTTCATGGTTGTTGTGAAGATAAAATGAGAAAGAAAATATAAAATATCTCATGAATCTTCAAGAACTACAAAAATGCTAGTGATTCTTCTTATCAATTACTTCCTTGAAGTAAATACATAATAGAAGTCCTGGATCAAAGAGTATGGATATTTTTTCTTTTTTTTTAATTTAAACAAATGATTTATTAACTTCTGTTTTACATCATTCATTTCCGTCAGATTTTGAGTTACAATCATTTCCTCCCCCGCCTGTTTTTCCCCTACCCACCCTCCCAGAAGAGCAGTTGCGCAAGATATCGCTTCCTCCAATCTGCTCTCTCCCATATCATCTCCCCTACCCCCTTCGACTTTTCCATTAGAGGAAGGTGAATCTTTGTGACCCAATGCCTGCACATCTTATCTCCCAATTACAAGCAAAAGAGTATTAACAATAGTATATATATATATATATATATATATATATATATATATATATATATATATATATATATTTGAAACATTTAATCTTAAGACCTTGAATTTCAGATCCATTTCCTTCCTCCCTTGTCACACATTCCCTCTGGGGAGATAAGTAATTCAGTATATGTTGTACATGTCTAGCTGTGCAAAATATTATCATAGTAGATATATTGTACAAGGCTGCTTATAATTCCCTCCAACGCATCCCACCCCCCACCTGGTCCATTCTCTACTTGATCCTGTCTCTCTTCTATAGTGGTTACTTCCAACCACCCCTCCCCCCAAGGATGCCCTCTCATCCATCATCCCTCCTCCCATCCCCCTTCCCCCTATTCTATTGTAGGTTGAGATATCCCATTTAGTATGTATGTCATTCTCTCCCTGAACCAAATTCAATGAGAATGTGGTTTTGCCTTTTTGCCTTCCTTGTCTTCCCCTCCCTTGCAACCACTTCCCTTTGCTTCTTCTACATGAGATAGTTTACCCTACCCTGTCTCTCCCCATCTCCTCTTGCCACTTTCCTGCCTCACCTCATAATTTCACCCCTTGAGTATCCTCCCTTCCCAACAAATTCAACCTATACCCTCTATCCATATATAACCGTAACAATATACACATACATTCACATATGTATTCATATGACCATATACCCTTCTTCCATTATTTGCATAGTGAGAAACATTTCATCAGTCACAGTTACTGTTTTTCCATATAGGAATGTAAATAGTTCAACTTTGATAAGTTCCTTTTGATTTCTTTTCTCTGATTACCTTCTCAGGCATCTCTTGCTTCTTGTATCTGGATGTCAAATTTTCTATTCAATTCTGGTTTTTTCCTCAAGAATGCTTGAAAGTCCTCTATTCCACTGAATGGCCATATTTTCCCCTGAAACAAAATACTCAGTTTTGCTGGGTAGGTAACCCTTGGGTTCATTCCCAGTTCTTTTGCCCTCTGGAATATCATATTCCATGCCCTTTGATCCCTCAGTGTAGAAGCTGCCAGGTCCTGTGCTATTCTGACTGTGTTTCCACAATATTGAAATTGTTTCTTCCTGGCTGCTTGTAGTATTTTCTCCTTGATCTGGGGATTCTGGAACCTGGCTATAATATTCCTGGGAGTTTTCTTTTGGGGATCTTTTTCAGGAGGTGATCTGTGGATTCTTTCAACCTCTATTTTGCCCTGTGGATCTAAAACATCAGGGCAATTTTCCTTGAGAATTTCTTGAAGGGTGATTTCTAGGTTCTTTCTTTGATCATGGCTTTCAAATAGTCCAATAACTTTTAAATTGCCTCTCCTGGATCTATTTTCCAGGTCAGTGGTTTTTCCCATGAGATATTTCACATTGCCTTCTAATCTTTTATTTGTTTGGATCTGCTTAACAGTATCTTGATTTCTCATAAAGTCATTAGCTTCCATTTGCTCCAGTCTAACTCTGAAGGAATGAATCTCCTCAGTGAACTTTGGAGATTCTTTTTCCATCTGGCAAATTCGACTTTTTAAGGTATTCTTCTCCTCATTGCCCTTTTGGGCCTCCTTTCCCATTTGAGTTAGTCTATTTTGTAAGGTGTTGTTTTCCTCAGTCAGGCTGTTGACCCTCATTTCATACTTTTCCTGCATCCTTCTCATTTCTCTTCCCAATTTTTCCTCCACCCCTTTTATTTGTTTTTTAAAGTCCTTCTTAAGGTCCTCTATGGCCTGCAACCCACTCATGTTTTCCCCTGGGGCTTTTGGAGCAGGGCGTCCGACCTCACAGTCCTCTTCCCCTATGCTTCGACCCTCTTTGCCCCCAAAGTAGGAGTCTAGGGTTGCATTTTTATGTTTAATTTGTTTCCTTTGCTTTGGCATGTTGCCACTTAATTACTTGACTTTTGGGTTTGTTGCCACACTATGGCTTTGCTGCCAGATAGGCGAATTTTCCTCCAGAACATGTGGGGGGGCAACTTCCATTTCTGGCAAGCTGGAAACCTACCCACAACACCCACCCCAGATCACAATCCAGATCCAGGGAGGTAAAAGCAAGAGCGATTACCCCCCAAGGCTGATAGTTGGATCTTCCTACAGTTCGCAGGCCAGGAGCTGGAGCTGCCTCTGAAAACTACAAAAGGGCCTGTGTCCTCAGTGGCTTATAGCCCCCAGGGAAGGAAGCTGATGCATTCCCCAAATACTGGTCCCAAAGTCCATAGGGCACTAACCTCTCACTTTGTCCTAGGTATGTCTATGTTGATAATTCTGGAATTGCCACAGCTGCTGGTGTTCTGGAGTCCCTCCAGCTGGCTGCTGGCCCTGCTGCCCTGGGGCTAAAACAGTGACTCAGGCAGACTTATGCTCTGCTCCCTGAGCTCTGCTCTGTGCTCCCAGAGCCATGGCTGGTCCTTCCTGCAGGACTGCTGTCCTCAGCGGGAAGTTAGCTTCTCTGTGTCGTTCTGTGGGTGCTGGGGCTCCAGAAGTTGTTCAGAGTCCCCTTTTAAACAGTTTGCAGGTAATCTGGGGGCAGAGTGGCTTGGACGCACTGTTTCTACTCAGCCATCTTGGCACTGCTCAGAGTACAGATATTTTAAGCCCTTTATTTGCATAATACCAAATCACTTTATAAAGCAGTCACTCTAATTTAAAACACCACCAACAATGTAGTAGTGGGCCTGTCTTCCCATACATCATCCAGATATTGACTATTTCCATCGTTTGTCATCATTGTCAATTTGCTGTGTGTGAAGTGAAACTTTCGGTTTTTACTGATTTTCTTTTCTCTTATAATTAGTGATTTGGTGATTTTTTCATGTGATTTTTAGTAGCTAGAAATTCTATGGGAAGTGTATGTTCATTTACTTTTATCATTATCTAGTGGGATATTACTTTTGTTCAAATATTTTCTTAATTTGAAATATTATAGTTTATAAATCAATATATTCTTGCTACATGATTATTCATTATGGAATATCACAGCATCAGAAGAATTAAATTTGTGGGTAACTTAAGGTTAATGGAGAAGAATCTATTTGGTATACATATATATATATGTGTGTGTGTGTGTGTGTGTGTGTTTGTATGTGTATGTATGTATATATATATTATACTATAATGTAATATACTATAATATACTGCCTATAATATTCTACTAATGAAGGAATGAGCAAAGAAAGGAGCATAAATGAAACTTCTAAAGAGATATGTATTCCTAGAAAGGAGATAGGCTAGATAAAATATTGTGGAATTAAACAAAAATACAAAGGCTTTGTTCTCCTTTCATACCCATGAAAAGTCATGAATTCTATAGAAGGGCTCTCAGAATAACAGGTAGAATTTCTATGGATGGTTATGGTGCGTGGACCAGAATCTTAGTACAAAAGAAGATATGCATGGTTTACCTACTCTTTTCCTGAGAGAATACCACACAGACTTCCTGAGGGTATGTATGGTTTTATTTCTATTTATTTCTAGCCATTAGCTTAGTGTCTGGCACAAAATAGGTGCTTATTACATACTCTTTTATTAAAAAATTATAAGCTGAATCATTGAAAGGACAACCTATATTGATGGGACTACTGATCCATAGAAGTATGGCAGTATCATTTAAAGTTCTAATGAGTTATATAAGTCTTTTTTTCCCTCTTTGATTTTTCTTTCAATTTATTCATTTTTAGTTTTCAACATTCATTTTAACAAGATTTTGACCCCCCCAATTTTTTCTCCATCTTTCCCTGATCCCCCACTGCAAGAGAGAGAGCCTATTAAATAACACTTACCCCAAAGTGCTCTCTCTTATATTCTCCCCTATTCTCCCTCAACTTTCTAGTAGAGAAAGATGGATTTGTCTACCCCAGTGCCTGCACATCTTATTTTCAAGTTGCATATGCAAAATTATTTTTTTTTAACATTTGTTTTTAAGAATTTGATTTCCACATTCTTTCCTTTCTTCCCTCCTCACCTACTCCCACTGAGAAGTCAACCAATTCAATATAGGTTGTACATGTGTAGTTATGCAAAACATTTCCATAGTAGTTATATTGTGAAGACTAACTTCCCTCCCCACTTATTCTATTTTCTGCTTTTTGTCCCTTATCAAAATTGTTCGCTTCTACCTACCCTCTCCCCCAGTCTGCCCTCCCTTCTATCATTCCCCCCTCTTACCCCATTCCCCTCTGCTTTTCTGTAGAAGAAGATACCCACTTGAATATGTTATTCCCTCTTTAAACCAAATTCAATGAGAGTAAGGTTGACCCATTCTTTCACCTTCCTGCTCTTCCCCTCCATTGTAAGAGTTTTCTCTTACCTCTTTTATATGAGATAATTTACCCTATTCTCTATTTCTCCCCTGTTCCTTCTCCCAATATATTCCTGTCTATAATGGCAAGCAAAGAAGTACTCAGTGCCTTGTTTCGGCTACTTGATTATTTAGCACCTTGTTTGAGTTCAAGTGTCTTTGAGCCCTGCTCTGATTATATTAATTTTTTGTTAAGAAACAGAATTTGTGCACCCCACAGTGGGAGGAACTTGCTGATGCAACAAGAAGTCTCATGAGTTACAATGATCAATTTTCCATATAGGAATGTAAATAGATGAATTTTAATATGTTACTTATGATTTCTTTTTCCTGTATACCTTTTCATGCTTCTCTTCCTTCTTGTATTTAAAGTCAAATTTTCTGTCCAGCTCTGCTTTTCTCATCAAGAATGCTTGAAGTTCCTCTATTTCATTGAATGACAAAATTTTCCCCTGAAGCATTATACTTGGTTTTGCTGGATAAGAAATTCTTAGTTTTAATCCTGATAGCTAAGTGATTCTTAGTTTTAATCCTAGCTCCTTTGACCACCAGAATACAACATTCCAAACCTTTTGAACCTTTAATGTATTAGCTCCTTGATGTTGTGTTATCCTGATTGTGTTTCCAAAATACTCAAATTGTTTTTTCCTGGCTCCTTGTAATATTTTCTCCTTTAGCTGGGAACTCTGGAATGTGACTATAATATCCCTCAGAGTTTTCTTTTTGGGATCTTTTTCAAGATGTGATGGGTGAATTCTTCCAATTTCTATTTTCCATCTGGTTCTAGAATATCAGGGTAATTATCTTTGAGAATTTATTAAAGGATGATGTCTATCACAGCTTTCAGGTAGTCCAAAACATTTTTAAAAGATCTCTCCTGGATCTCTTTTCCAGGTCAGTGGTTTTTTCCAATAAGGTATTTCCCATTGCTTTCTATCTTTTCTTTTTTTTTTTTTTGATCTGTTTTATAGCATCTTGATTTCTCATAAAGTCATTAACTTGCATTTGTTCCAATCTAATTTTGAAGTAATTATTCTCTTCAGTGAGTTTTTGACATTCCTTTTCCATCTGTCAAATTTGGCTTTTTAAGGCATTCTTCTCCTCATTGGCTTTTTTGGGCCTCTTTTTTCATTTGAGGTAATTTTTTTTAAAGCAATTGGGGTTAAGTAACTTGCTGAAGGTTACATGACTAGTCATTATTTATGTGTGGGTGGTCATTTTCTGAGGCCAGATTCAATCTCGGGTCATCCCAACTCCGAGGCCAGCGCTCTTACTCACTGCGCCATCTAGCCACCCCGGTAATATATTTTTAAAGGTGTTATTTTCTTCGGTCAGGTTTTTGACTCACTTTTCATGATTTTTTGGCATCGTTCTCATTTCTCTTCTCAATTTTTCCTCCACTTCTCTTACTTTATTTTAAAAATCCTTCTTGATCTCCTCCATTGTCTGTGACCACTTCATATTTTTCTTGGAGGCTTTTGAAGCAGGAGTTATGACTTTGTTATCTTCTTCTGGTTACATATTTGATCCTTTTTGTTCCCCCAAAAAAGTTTCTATGGTTTGATTGCACTTCCTCTGTTTGCTCATATTGCCAGCCAGTAATTTAACTTTTGAGCTCTTTGCCAAGATAGAACTCTTCTTCAAGAATCGAGAGAGCTGTGTCCCAAATTACTGGAGTTTTCACAGTTGTTGTCAGAGTTGTTGTCAGAGTTATGAGGATGGCTTCCTCTGCACAGCCACCATAAACTCTGGAACACTAGTCTTTCTCACCCCAGGACCATCACCCAAGACTATGACCCAGATCCAAGCAGGTCAAAGCAAGAGTGATTACCCTCTGAATGGTCACTTGATCCCCCTATGATCTGCAGGACAGGAGCTCCGCAGGCAGCCATGCAGCAGCAGCTGTAGCTGCCATGCCTCTATCTGTCTTGCACCAGGGGCAGGGAATGGACCATGCTTTTCTCTCACTGCATTCCAACAGAGTTCCCTACTGAACTTTTACTTTCTTTTTGGCCTTTATGGGTTAGGAACTCTTGAAACTGCCATAGCTGCTGGTGTTTCACTCTCCTGAAGTCTGCTTGGGCCAGTCTGGACCTCTGGTCATGGCCACCCTGGGTCTGGGCCCTTATGGCTCTGGACCCTTCCAGTCAGCATGCCAGGCTGCCTTCAATGGGAGATTTGTTTCTCTCTGTCACTTTTTTGGTTCTGTAGCTCTAAAATTTGTTTAGAGTAAATTTTTTTACTGGTCTCAGAGGTGGTTGGAGTGGGACCTTAATCAAGTTCCCGCTTTTATCACACCATATTGGCTCCCCCCTTAATCTCCCCAAGTTATGTAAGTCTTGAGGAAACTAGAACTCACAGTAAATCTCGCATGTGTGTGTCTGTTTAAATTTCCTGGGTACTATAAGAAAACTGGAAAATTGCATTTTATATAACAATATAAACCATAATGCTGTAGCATATCACAAATGTTGAGGAAAGTGGCTATTTTATTTTTCTCTGTTTCAAGCAACTAACAAGTTTTTTCTCAAGAGACTATACATACATACATACATACATACATACGTATACACACACACACACACACACACACACACACACACACACACATATATATATATATATATATATATATTTGCTTTTTGGAGGGCAATTGTGGTTAAGTGACTTGCCCAAGGTCACGTGGCAAATTTTTTTGTTTTAAGTGTCTGAGGCTGGATTTGAACTCAGGTACCTCCTGACTTCAGGGCCAGTGCTCTATTCACTGTGCCACCTAGCCACCCCTCTAGAGACTATATTATTACAATCTCTTCTTTAATGTCAACCTAGAAATTATCCTAGAGGCCCTAAAGGAGAACAGAAACCGGCATTTATATAGTAACTGTTTTGTTCCAGACACTATGCCCAACATTTTATAAAAAAATATCTCATTTGATCCTCACAACTGTCTTCCAAGGTAGGTACTTTAATTATCCCCATTTTGCAGTTGAGGGGACTGTGAAAAACAGAGGTTAAATTATATGTGCCAGTTTACACCAATAGTAAATGCCTGAGACCTCTTTTGAGCTCAGCTCTTCCCACTTCTAGGCCCATTCACTGTGCCATCTACCTACTGCTATAAAGTTGTTAAGTACTTGTCATTTTTGTATCACCATTGGCTCTACATTATTCTACAACAGTTTAAAACTCTTCTTTATTCTCTATAGTCATTATATATGTTATTATGCAATGCAATAATATCATCATTTCTTTGCACAAATCTCTTCATATAGTAGATAAACCACAATTTGGTATGCACCTTAGATATTGGCATATAGTGGGTAATTGGAAAATATACATATATAGTCAATAGACATTCATTTCTCTGTTAGAATAATTTAAAGGAATATTAATCATATTTAGCATAACAGATCTAAAGCTAGTAAAGACCATAGAAATTACCTAGTCTAATGTTTTCATTTTAGAGATGAGACAATTTAGGCTTTGCAAACTTATGCCATGTGATTAAGATTACTCTGAATGTCATATTCTTTTCACTGTAACATATAGCATATCCCAAGGGGACCACTGCCAGATTGGTGATACTTATTAACAGGGGAAAATAAATAGAAATCACATCATTTTCCAGAAATTTCTCACAAAGAATTCAGATTGTGAGTTTCATAGTGTTTCTTGACTATGAATGAGGTGACTTTGGTTCTGGTCTCATCTCTGCCATGACCCTACCCAGATCTACTTGACTTTAGTGAGTCACAAGCTTTCTAGTGTCCAGTTTTTCTTTGTCTGTAAAATGAAGAGCTTTGACTAGGAAATCCCTAAAAACCTTTCTAGTGCCAAAGATCTGTGATAATCATTATTTTAGGAAATAAAAGTGTGGGGAAAATGTGAATTGTGGTCATGTAAATAATAATTATTCTCCTGAATATCATCATAATTCATACTTATCTAAGAAGGCAGATCTATCTTCACAGTGTGCTGTTGATGGAGTGGCTAAATGGTAAAAGTCAAATAAAAGTTAATGCCTAAGGCTTCTGTAATGTTTGTAGTTTGCTTTGATGAAATTGCTGACAAGAGATAATGTAGGTAGGCTAAGCACAAATTACTTTGGGGACTTCATTTTAAAACAGCAATTTTAGTATAAAAGTCAAAATGAAATGATCTGTTTCCAACTGACATGGCAAAACTGGTTTGAATATTTCAACATCAAAACATGCTTGGCTGCTTCCTTGGCAACTTTCATCTTCACTCTTATGTAGGTTGAATCCCAGCAGAAAGTATTTTCTACATTTGATCTCTGTTATATGCAAAGGCTACAGAGTGGATATGGAATATTTTTTTGAAATAGGTAGAATTGGAGGCTTTGTTAGCCAGATGATTATAAGAAATATAACAGCTTGTACTTTAGAGAAATCTATGGAACATTTTATGGAAGGATTTACTGAAGGAGAATGAATTCTATGTCAGTTCCACTTGACTTAGGAAGAGGAGTTTACTTTTTTCCAGATGCTTGGTAGCCACCCCCTACACAGCCTTTTAAAGATATGCAGATTTTCTTTGTAAATGTCAGTGTGGCATTGGCAATATAGACCTTATCACAGCATGGGTATTGAAATAAAATCTGCAAATATTTGTTGTGTGACCTCTCTGTTCAGGATTCCATGCTTGTGTTGAGGGGAAGAGAACACAAAGAAGCACATTTCCTGTTCTCAGTTGGTCTTGCAATCTAGAATAAGGGGGAATGATGGACATTCATCATTTTTATACTTACCACACTCTGTAGATACCATTTCATTAAGACAATCCCTGAGTAGCAGGAGGTTTACATCTAGTAGGAAAATATTATACCAGTGCAGGTAATTAATTGTAAAACACAGAATTGTATTTAAGAGTTATCAAAGGCAGTATGAGACATGAGGATAATGGTTATTCACATGGGGGTTAGGGAAGACTTCTTGATAAAATAACATGACATATTAAACAATACTTGGAAATTTTGGTTGATCTGTGATTTCTTACACAAGAATATTCTCTCCACCGATGCAACTCTCAACCCATGCCTTTTATACTGTGTGATTCTTGTTCATGTTTTCTCATAAATTCACAATGGATGAATCACTGAATACATTAGTGGTCTTGAGTAACTTTTTTGACATTGAATTGATATCTATGGAAAATATCAGTTTTTCATTGGTTATCATTTTCTTTCATTATATGAATGCTTTTCCTTTGCCGGGGCATAATGTATCTATGATATTATTCATCATTGCACTTCTCAATTATAATTCTTCTTTTATAATGTGTTACAGTGTTTATTTGGTGAGCATATCCCTGTTTTATATTTCATTTAAGGTTAATATTTAAATGTTTATCAAAGTATCCATTATAACTTTTTTGATTGATTAAATATGCAAAAATAGTATATTATTCTGCCATATAACATCCCGTCTAGACACTACCTCACCAACCAGGCACTCTTGAAGACTGACTTCTATGGAGTATTGTTACTACCTCAGGATATAAGGGTATCCCATATATTTGGAATCCATTTCTAAATGTTGTGAGACATTAGCAAGTTTAACTCCAATAGTCAATTAAAAAAAACTCAAAGAAAAATATTTACTGGGATAACAGAGTTAGCAACCTTCCCTCCCCAATATAGAATACACTTTTCCACAAAACCACAGTATTGGTTGGAAGAATTTGCACAAATTTATGGTACAATGATAGCAAGGCACACATTTGGTGAACCAATATCATGACTGTTATTTCAGGGCCCTGATATCCTTTCTTTTTTTTGTGGAATCCTTTCATTGCTTCCTTCCAGACAGCTTTCCCACAATTGATAGGTGCCCACTTAGATTCTAGTTTTTGGAAAAATTCAAAAAAAATATTATATGAACAGATAGTTATGTGACCATGAGTAAGTTGCTTAAACTCCCTTAGTCTCAGTTAACTCTAAGACTAAGTTATGGATGATTTGGAATTTTCATTAATGGAAAGAATTCCTATAGTAATGAAATTACAAGTATTTGACACATTGATATTTTTATATGCACTTAAGAAATAGTGATGATTATTTAGAGCTGGCATGGGTTCATCAAAAATAGTTGAGCCAGGATAACAAATTTCTGTTTCATGAAGATTGAGGAGTTGTCATCTGCCTGGTATATTAGAGTTTCAGCAAAACATTTAATGAAATCTCTTGTGAGATTATCAGCTAGGTGATGCAGTGGATAAGATGTTAGGCTTGGAATCTGGCCTCAGACAATTATTATTTGTGTGGTCTTGGGCAAGTCATTCTCCTTGCCTCAGTTTCCTAAACTATAAAACGGGGATAATACAACACCTTCCTTTAATTATCTTACATTAGATAATATGAATAAACCATTGAGAGCAGCACCTGACACATGGTAGACATTTGTTAAATGCTTCTTTTCATCATTCCTTCCTTGTGATATTCTTGCACCTATGATAGAAAAACATTGACAATATGACAGAAGAGTTAGGAGGATCTTCAAAACCAAAGTACAGTAATATATGCAGGAATGTCAGAATGGAGGAGGATGTCTAGTAAAGTGTCATTAGAGCTCTATCCAAGAAATTAACAACTATTGAAACTATTGAGATAAAGTGTGGATCTTATGCTTATCAAAATAAAGGTGATATAATATATGAGAGGAATAATTTCTCTTCATGATAACAAAATCGTGATCTAAAAAAAAATCTTGTCACGTTGGAACACAAGACTGAATCTAATAAAATAAAAGGTAAGGGTCATATGACCCACATTGATGAAAGCACAGTTTCATCAAGGCAGCAAAGTCAATCCTAATGGAGAATAATAGAAAAAAAAATACTAGATTTGGAATGTATAGACCTGCATTTGATTTTGACTTTGTCCAGACTGTTTCTTCATCTGTAAAAGGGAGATAATAGAACTTCTCCATAGTAAAGCTTATTTTGAGGACAGAACCTTAATGTAGACGCAGCTAGGTCAGTCAGTGTATAGAGTACTAGTCCTGGAGTTAGGAGACTTACATTCTAAACTGACCTTAGAAACTTCCTAGTTGTGTCACCCTGGGCAAATCGTTTAACTTCTCTTTACTTCAGTTTGCTCAATTGTAAAATGGGGTTAAAAACAGTGGCTATCTTACAGGATTGCTCTGAGGATCAAATGGGATATTTGTAAAACAATTAAAAAATCATCTGGTACATAATAATCACCATATAGATTCTCTTCATCTCCCCCTTCTTGATATATGTGAATTATTTTGGTACTAAAAATCAGCTTAACAGGTACCAGATAATATATGTCTATTCAAAGAATAGTTGTTGTTTTTTTTTTAGAAAAAGAATGACTATTTTGGTGGATTGGATGTTCAATATGAGTTAGCCATGTAAAGAGACAAGTAAAAACAGTTGGAATATGATGATTAACTTCATGTATTACACTTTTTAAAAGATATTGCCTCTTGTGTTTGTATCAACCATATCATAAAGGAGGCCGGTGTCACCCTCAAGCCCCACTGAAATCTCTTTTCTAACAAGAAAATAACAGAAAATTAAAACAAAGCAACAAAAACAACCACCACATCTGGCAGAGATCCATTGTCCCACTTTTCTACTGAAAAGAAGGAAATGTGTTTCCTCTTTCCTTCAAAACCAAGATTAATCATTATAATTAATCAGATTGACTGCTTTTCACTGTTCTAAGTATTGCAGTTATTGTACATATTGTTCTCTTTGCTTACTTCATTCTTTTATTTTCTATCTACAGTCTCTCACTCACTGACCTTTTTAGTCCCCTTGGGTTTAATTATTATATCTGAACAGAAAACTCTCTCTCTCTCTGTCCCCTCTCTTCTCCCCCTTTTCTCCCCCTCTACACACACACACACACACACACACACACACACACAGAGGAATCTTAAACAATATATTCTCAGTAAAGGGAATAACTGTTAAGGAACTTCTAATGGCATAGAAAGGAGGTGGGGCATACAGTCCTAGAGGGTTTACAGGAGAATTCTATCAAACATTTTAAAAATAATGCTAAAGGGGGCGGCTAGGTGGTGCAGTGAGTAGAGCGTCGGCCCTGGAGTCAGAAGGACCTGAGTTCAGATCCGGCCTCAGACACTTAACGCACACACAAACAAAAACCTAGCCGTGTGACCTTGGGCAAGTTACTTAACCCCAATTGCCCTCCAAAAAGCAAAAAAAAAAAATAATGCTAAGGCTATATGAATTATTCTCAACAAAATGAGAAAAGGAGGCCCTCTAGCAGGCTAAGTCAGATGTAATCTTAATACCTAAGCCAATAAAGCAAAGAAGGAAGAATATTGATCATTATCACTGACAATAGATTAAAGCAGGTTTAATAAAATTCTGTTAAACAGAGAAGAACAATTCATTCAACAATAATTCATTATGACATAGATGTAGCTATGCTAGGGACATATGGATGACTTTTTAAGTATAAAATATAATCGTTCATGCTAAATGACAAGACATCCAAAACCAGTTCATTATTTCAATAGATGTGGAGAAAAACAAACTTTGACAATATGCAATATCTTTTTTTTTCTGAAAAAGACCTTAAAATATAGGCTTAGATGACATTTTTATATGAAAATCACCTACTTAAAAACAAAGGCAAGCATTATACAAAGAGGAAACACTCAAAGTTTTCTAAAAATTAGAAGAGTAAATGATGGATGTTCATAGATAGAGCAATATTAGTATCTGGTAACCAGTCTGTGACAATCTAATAACAAATGCAATGCTATAAAATCAATTTAGTATTTCATTAAATATAGTCAAATTATCAACTGGATACATTTTAGAACTTGATAAAACAATGACAAATTATAGAAACATCCATAATACCAAGGGAAATAATGGGAAAAAGAATGACAGTAAAATAGTACTTCTATGCCTCAAACTATATTAGAAAAAAGTGATCAAAGTAATTTCATATTGACTTACAATGGTCAAAGTAGGTGATTGGATCAGACTAGATTAGAGAAAATTAAATACCATGGAATTCGCTACCCTGAAATTGATAAAGCTGAATTCAAAAATTACTTGGGAGAGAAACTTTTTATTTGGTGATAAAGAATTCTGTGAAAACTGGTAAACATTTTGAAAGAAGAAAGATTTAGTCCAATAGGCTAAAATATATTCCACAATAAATTCAAAAATAGTATGCAATGTTAATTATAAAGATCACAGTATAAAAATTAGAAGGTAAGTAAATAACATACCATTCTCAGCTATCAGAATGCAATGTGTTATTAAACAAAAAAGTATAAAAAACAATCAGAAAAAGATGACATAGATAAACTTAATTACATGAAACTGAAAAGATTTTGCACAAACAGAATTAAGGCTTCTAGGTTAGAGGAGAAGCAAATGAATGGGAAAAGTCTATATTCAACTTCTCACATTAGAGTTTTATATCCAAAATTGATAAACTCCTAACAAAGGAAGGTAACATAGAGTGATGGGCCAAGATCCAGGAAGATCTGAATTAAAATTCAGCCTCAGACATTTACTTGTTTTGGAAAAATATTTAACATTCATCTGCTTTAAAGACATTCTGTAAGCTGGGGATAATAGTAGTACCTACTTAAGGGGGCTATTGTCAGGATAAAATGAGATAATATTTTTAAACAATTTTTATCATTATCATTCTCATCATCGACATCATCATCATCATCATCATTGTCATCATCATATCAAAATCATTTCCCCAAAAGATAAGTTATAAATGTATGTGAATGAAAAAAATATTCTTAAAGAACTGAAAATTTTCCATAATCATACGAATGTCCCAAATAAATTAGATTAAATTACTAAGAGAACTATAAATCAAAACCATACTGAGTTTTGCCTTGATACTCACAAAATTGATAAATATGAAAAACTAAAATATTCACTGCTGATTTTTATCTCCTATTTTTCTTAATAATTATTATTTGTTACAAAAATTGCTCTTTGAATACATTTGGTATAGGAGGTCCTCTGGGGAAATTCTGTTAATATAAACAGCAAAATATAAATAAGAGATTTTTCAATGAAATGGCAACACTAAAATTGAGTTCTTTGATAAGAAAACCTATTTTAAAAGGAGAGAGGAGAAAATTAAAACAAAATAAAAAATGATAAATGAAAGTCACACCTTAAAATGGAATTGAAAAAAATAAATAAATCTATTATGAAAATTATATGCTAAAAATTGAGAACTCAAAAATGTCAAATAAAAAATACATTTTAAAATGATGTACCTATATTAACAGGAAAAAAGGAGAGATCTTAATCCAGTTTCTAAATAGGTAATAGAACTAGCTTTACAGAAAATAATGAGGGGGTAAACACATCTTCTTGATAGATTTTATGGAATCATGTAAGAATTCTATCAAACATTTTTACAATAAAATTAATAAAAACCCTACACAATTTTCTCAAAAATTAAGAAACCACCTTTTCAAACTCAGTGATGTCCCCAATACCTAACTTGATACCATAACCATGGAAGAATAACATTTTAGTACTAGATTACAATATCACCAATGAACATTGGTTCAGAATTTTAAAATGAAATCCTATTAAGCAGGCTGCAGAAATTTCCCCCAAGAAATTATTCATTATCTTAAAGAGGAAGTTGTACAAGGGAAGCATGGATGGTTCAAAAGATGAGAATAATCAGTACTTCAGAGGTTGTGGGAAGATAGGCATGAACCAGTACATTGTTGGTGAAGCTATGAATAAATAAAAGCACTTTGGACAATATATATTAAGCAAACAAATTTACTAATATGTACATACTCTTTGACACAGATATTCTATTAATTGGCATATATCCCATGAGAAAATTGATAGAAAGACTTCTCATCTACCAGTATATTTTTAACAACTCTTCTGTGGTACATAAATGTAGAAAATGAGCACATAAGACCAAATTCTGGGGAATGTAAAAAAAAAAATAACATAGGAATTCAATGCAATGACATATTACTTTGCAGAAAGAAAGGAAGAATATGAAGAATAAGTGTAGTATGAACTGGTAATATGAACTAAGTATAGAAATAAGAAGAATGAATGCAGAATGAAGTAAGCAAATGAAACAAACAATGAATACAGTGATGCTAACAATGCAAATTTACAAAAAAAATAGAACCCTACAAAACAATAAAAATTAACATTGCAAAATTATAGAAAACAAGCATAGCTCCAGAGAAAAGATATGAAAAAAAATCCCCATAAACTTTTATTTCTCTGCACTTCTTTGCAGAGTTGTGAGATCAATATGTGCAGAAAATTGCATATATTTTCATGTTATTTCCAGTTTGTTGAGTTTTTTCCTGATAATTTTTCTCATATCTATTTGTCCTTTTTTCCCTTTTCTAAAAATTTTATTTATTTATTTATTTTATTGTAAAAGACTGCTTGTATTTCCCTCCCACCCGTCTCACCTCCCCCCTGGTCCATTCCCCAGCTTGATCCTGTCCCTCTTTGATAGTGGGTATTTCCAACCTCCCCTCCCCCCAGAATGCCCTCCCCTCCATCATCCCCCCTCTCATCCCCCTTTCCCCTTCTCAGGAGAGTGACTGAGGGTAAGATATTCCATTTAGTATGTATGTGATTCTCTCCTTGAGCCAACTTCAATGAGAATATGCTTTTGCCTTTTTGCCTTCCTGTTCTTCCCCTCCCCTGCAACTACTTCCCCTTGCCTCTTCTACATGAGATAGTTTACCCTACCCTGACTCACTCCATCTCCTCTTGCCACTTTCCTCTCTCACCTCTTGGCTTCACCCCTTAAAAATCATCCCTTCCTTGGGGTGGCTAGGTGGCGGAGCGAGCAGAGTGCCAGCCCTGGAGCCAGAAGTACCCGAGCTCGGATCTGGCCCCAGACAGCCAACACACAAACAAAAACCCAGCCGTGTGACCCCAGGCAAGTCACCCAACCCGAGTTGCCCCCCCCCAAAAAAAGAATCATCCCTACCCGTTAAATTCAACCTGTGCCCTCTATTCATGTATACCTGTGAACATATGCCATGTACCCTTCTTCAAATATTTTCATAATGAGAAAGGTTTCATCAAACACAGCTATTGTTTTTTCCATGTAGCAATGTAAATAGTCAAACTTTGATAAGTTCCTTTTGATTTCTTTTCCTTGATTACCTTCTCAAGCATCTCTTGCTTATTGCGTCTGAATGTCAAATTTTCTATTCCACTCTGGTTTTTTCATCAAGAATGCTTGAAAGTCCTCTATTCCACTGAATGACCATATTTTCCCCTGAAAAAAGATGCTCAGTTTTGCTGGGTAGGTGACCCTTGGCTTCAATCCCAGCTCTTTTGCCCTCTGGAATATCATATTCCATGCTCTTCAATCCCTCAGTGAGGAAACTGCCAGGTCCTGGGCTATTCTGATTGTGTTTCCACAATATTGAAATTGTTTCTTCCTGGCTGCTTGTAGTATTTTGTACTTGATCTGGGAGTTCTGGAGCCTGCCTATAATATTCCTAGGAGTTTTCTTTTTAGGATCTTTTTCATGAGGTTATTGGTGGATTCTTTCAACCTCTATTTCCCCCACTGGGTCTAAAACATCAGGGCAATTTTCCTTCAGAATTTCTTTAAGTATGATTTCTAGGTTCTTTCTTTGATTGTGGCTTTCAGGTAGTCCAATAATTTTTAAATTATTTCTCCTGGATCTATTTTCCAGGTCAGTGGTTTTTCCCATGAGAAATTCCACATTGCCTTCTATTCTTTCATTTGTTTGGATCTGTTTAATAGTATCTTGATTTCTCATAAAGTCACTAGCTTCTCCTTGCTCCAGTCTAACTCTGAAGGAATGAATCTCCTCAGTGAGCTGTTGAGATTCATTTTCCATCTGGCAAATTCGACTTTTTAAGGCATTCTTCTCCTCATTGCCTTTCTGAGCCTCTTTTGCCATTTGAGTTAGTCTGTTTTTTAAGGTGTTATTTTCCTCAGTCAGTCTGTTGACTGTCATTTCATACTTTTCTTGCATCTTTTTCATTTCTCTTCCCAAAATTTCCCCCACTTCTCTTATCTGCTTCTTAAGGTCCTCTATGGCCTGTAGCCAGCTTGTATTTTCATTTGGGGCTTTTGGTGCAGGGGTTCTGACCACAGAGTCCTTCTCCTTGCTTTGAGCCTCTTTGCCCCTAAAATAGGAGTCCAATGTTGAACTTTGCTCTTTATTTTGTTTCATTTGCCTAGGCATGTTGCCACTTAATTACTTGATTTTTGGGCTTGTTGCCACACTAGGACTCTGCCACCAGACAGGTGAGCTTTCCTCCCAAAATGTGGGGTCTTCACAACTTCTGCCAGTTGGGTGGCCTCTGGAAAGCCTCCACCCACTCTGGCAAATTGGATACCCCCTCCAAACTTCCCCCCCAGACCACAATCCAGATCCAGGCAGTTTATAGCAAGAGCGATTAACCCCCAGACTGATTGCTGGATCTCCCTACAGTTCTCAGACCAGGAGCTAGAGCCACTACTGACACTGCAGAATGGCTTCTGTGCAGCTGTTTCTTCAGCAGCTTTTTGCCCCCAGGGGAGGAAGCCAGTCATTCCCCAAATACTCGTCCCAAAGTCCATAGGGCACTACCCTCTCACTTTGTCCTAGGCATATCTGTGCTGATAATTCTGGAATATCCACAATTGCTGGTGTTTTGGGGTCCCTCCAGCTGGCTGAAGGCCTGGCCACCCTGGGGCTAAAACCTCGGACCTTGGAGAGGCTCTGTGTGCTGAGTTGTTGGTTCCCAAATCTCGGTGCTGCCTGCTCTAAGAGTGCTGTGCTGGCGGCTTCCTGCAGGGCTGCTGGGCTGTCCTCAGCAGGAGGTTAACTTCTCTGTGCAGTTCTGTGGGTGCTGTGGATCCAGAAGTTGTTTGTAGTCCCCTTTCACATTGTTTGAAATTTGTGTGGGGCAGAGCACATTGGAAATGCTGTTTCTACTCTGCCATCTTGGCTCTGCCCCTCTTTTTCCCCTTTTTTTTAAACAATTTGTTTTGTAGTTTGGGGATGAGAAAAGGGAGAAATTTATGTAAAACACCAAAACGATATTGATAAATTATTTTAAAAAGAATAAAATGATTAATAAATAATTATTTGCCAAGAGATTATCCTTTTCCTTTTCAAAAGTTAAAAGATCTGGAGCTTCTGATTACGTGAAAAAACGAGATGATGGGCCATACATTTTCATCAACCCTCCAGGACCTCTTCTCACTGTCAAAACCAGAAATTATGCACCAAAGATAAGGCAACTTTAGCTCTTTCCATGGTTTAAGACAACTTTTAGGATGTAAAAGCAGGGGAAAAAGGTTTTTTTCCCCAAACTCAGGAACTGACATTCAGTGGCCCTATTGTTTACTTATTACCCTGTTCCACATCACACAGTATCATCATCAAGGCCAGCACAAGCAGGCCCAAAGACAATACATAGGCTTAAATCAATACATACTTCTGAACCTTGTTTACCTTTGCCCCCTTCCATTGATGTTGAGTCCCCAGCTCCAGACTGTAGAACCTTACTTGAACCTCTCCAACCAATTTCAGCCTGGGGTTGGGGTGATGAAGGTGGGAGTAAGTGGGAAACACACTCTGCTGGTGCTAGGGAAAGTAGGCTTTGAACTGCTTGTTCTGGTCCAGAGAATTGGGAAACAAAAGTTGGACAGGTCACCAGGAATGTCCACAATTTTGTGTTGAAGGCTGTGCATTCCTCCATTCAGCCTGAGGGAAAAAAACACAGCAATCAATTGGGGCAAATAGCTGACTAAGCAAAAGTCATTTGGACAGAAATTAAGACTTGTGAACTCTGAAATGTCCATTGTAAGAGGAAATTGAGACATTTAACATTTAGCCCCAAGGAAACTACAATCAGAGAGAGAAATGCAGGAAGTGAAATAAAGGAAAATAAAAGGAAAAAAAACAAAAAATAAAGAAGGAAAATAGACTGAATATACCAAAATTTTTGGGAAAAAGAAAACAAACACCTTTAACATAAAAAGATAACTTAGCAGGAAAAGCACTAGCAGAAGGTAATATGGCCTCCAGATGTAGTAAACAAGTTCAGGCATTTATGAATAAATTCTGTACAAATGGTGAAATTATCTAATACTCAAGATAGAGGACCCTGTAGAATTTGAAAAACCATCAAATACTGTTCTTGGGCAGTTTAAAAGACAAATGAGGATTTTGAGTACCAATTTTCTGTCCTGCACAACAAAAATGAGCAGAATAGGAAAAAAAAAACTTGATCTACCATAGCAACCTTCACCAAGGAACAACAAAAGAACAATAGATTGGGAAGGTAAATACATATAACTGAAGGACAACCTAGAAGAAAAGCAAAAAGCAATAACTTTAAAATAAAATTGAGTACTATGCAAGCAGAACATATTAATTTTGAAGAAAGGATGCCTAAAGATTATCTAAGTAGTATAGGTTTCTTAAAAGAATAGGACAAAATAACCCCTAAGATCATGATGAAACAAATGCTGAAGGAAAGCTGTCCAAAATTTCTAAATATGGAAAAAAAATTCCAGTTGAAAGAATTCATTTGATTACCTCCATGAAAAACTAGAAGGTACAAACTCCAAGACACACTGTATTCAAATTTAATAATTCAGTTCAGAAACAAGTTTTGTAAGCCATCAGAAGAAATTTCTTCAAATAAAAAGGAAACATTTTCAAACAATCCAGGCTTTTTCCACACACCACTTTTCCATAAAGGAATGGTATAAATGGAGCTCAGGATACAGCCCAAGGTCACCTATCCTCCAAATCTGAGATTAAACACAGGACAAAAGATGGATTAATGATAATAATTAATATAAAGAAGAGTTGAAACATCTTTTGAAAGAAAAGTAGGACTAAAGAGATTATACGCCACTTAAACATCCCAAACAAAATAAATACAGGAGTTCATAAATGCAGTAGGCAAGGACAACAGAACCAATAGAGTGACTATAGAGAGACCAGTAAAAAGGTTTTTTTTTTATAAAATGTACACAGTGACACATGCATGAAGACAGAAACAGTTGGTGGTTACAGTGAAGGAATGGACAGAAGGTATTATGGAAAGAACCTGATAACAACTGCATTTTGGTATTTGACAAATCTACTTACCCTGGGTGAGACAGAGTTAGAACCTCTAGGGGCAACTGGTGCCTGGAAGAGTAGAAAAGTACGGCACAGGGAAGAGATTTCCAGGCAAATGTGTGGGGGCAGGGAAAGGAAGAAGATGACAAGAGAGATGGTATAGCTCACCGGTGGGCTTCAAAATCAGGGACTTGCTGAGGAAAGAACTCTACCAAAAGGCAGTTCTAGATGGGACTGTGGATAGAGTGCATGGAATTAGAAAGACACAAGTTCAACGACACTGGTTTATAACTCTGGGCAAATCACTTAACCACTTTTTATTTTAATTTCATTATCTATAAAATGGGGATATAATAATAGCACTTACCTCTCAGGAGTGCTGTGAGGATAAAATTAGATAATAATCATGATATGCATAGCATAGTGCCTGGTACATCGTAAGGGCTATACAGATGTTTATTGCTATTCTTATTATTAATGATTATTATGACAATATCACCACCAAAACTACTGCTATTACTGTTGCTGCTGTTGTTTCACTACTATTACTACTTCCTTGTGATTACTCTGGAAATGAAGCATAATAGAAAAGGGGAAACTTATAGGGTGAACCCTACAAGGCACTGGTAGAAAGAGTCTGAGAGACAGATGGCGTCAGTAATGGTGAGATTGAGCTCACAAGTAAACTAAAGTAGATGAATGAAGAGGAGGTAGTATAGCATGGGCACTGATGACTATACCAATGAAAGCATAAGTAGAGTTTTATTAATAGCTCAGATTTGTTAAATCGCTTGCTCAAATTTAATTTTAAGAGGATTAGAATTTGACTAAGACTCAATTGCATTAGCTTTAAGTAACAGTGATTTAAAAGAAAAACATAACTATTTTAAATTACTTGTTTCTTATAATTTTTTTCATAGAGATGATGTGGGAAATCTAAAGGAGAAGTGGTCAAAGTATGAAATGAAAATATACTTCACATTTTATCATTTAGACCAAATAATTATAACAATGTTTTATGCTTGCAAAAATAGTATAAAATGGAAATATCATATATATATATATTGATTTTTCATAGTATTGAAAGATTATATATATATATACATACATATGTACATGTGCATATATCTATCTATCTATCTATATATATATGTATCTCAACATTTTATTTTAAAACTTTGAATTTCCCTTCCTCCCTCCTCACCCACCCTTACTAGGAAGCTAAGCAATTCAATATAGGTGGTATATGTGTAGCTATGCAAAACCTTTCCATGGTGGAAAAATTGTTAAAGACTATATTTCCTTACATCCTATCCCACCCCCACTTGTTCAATTCTCAACTTTGACCCTGTCCTTTTTCAGAAGTGTGTGCTTACAGCTTCCCTCCCCTCAACCTACCCTCTTCTCGATTATCCTCCTATCATTCCCTTCCTCCCTACTCCCCTGTAGGGTGAACACCCTATTTAGTGTGTATGTCATTTCCTCCCTAAATCAAATTCCATGAGAGTAGGGTTCACTCATTGCCTTTTGCCTTCCTGTTCTTCCCCTCCCTTGTAACAGTTTTCCCTTGGCTCTTCCATATGAGATAATTTACCTCATTCTCTCTCCCCATCTCCTCTTATTATATTCCTCTTTTGCCTCTTAATTTTACCTTTTAAGGATACTCCCTTCCTATTCAATTGGTCATGTGCCCTCTTTCTATGTATACCTGTACACATATATACACACAGTCACATATGTATTCATATGCCCATATATCCTCCTATATAGACATATATAGACATATATGTATGCATACATACACATACACGGACACACATACATATACATATATGCAGCAATAATATGTCTTCTTTTTACACCTCATGTCTATTCCTTTACTCTGTTTACCTTCTAATGCTTGAATGTCAAATTTTCTATTCAACTCTGCTTTTTTTTAATCAAAAATTCTTGGAAGTACTCTATTCCATTGAACAACCATATTTTCCCCTGAAACATGATACTCAGTTTGCTGGGTAGGTGATTCTTGGCTTTAATCCCAGCTCCTTTGACCTCCATAATATTATACCCCAAGCCCTTTGATCCCTCAGTGTAAAAGCTGCCAGATCCTGTGTTATCCTGATTGTGTTTCCACAATATTCAAATTGTTTCTTCCTGATTGCTTTTAATATTTTCTCCTTGATCTGGTTTGGAACCTGGCTATAATACTCCCAGGAGTTTTCTTTTTGGGATCTTTTCTAGGAAGTGATCAGTAGATTCTTTCAACCTTTATTTTGCCTTTTGGTTCTAAAACATGAGGGCAATATTCTTTGGGAAATTCTTGAATGATGACTTCAGACTAAGGTCATGATCAATGTTTTTAAGTCTCTGGATCTGGCAGTCTTTTCCAATGTGGTATTTCACATTGCCTTCTATTTTTTCATTTGTTTGGATCTGTTTAATAGTATCTTGATTTCTCATAATGTCACTAGCTTCCATTTGCTCCAATCTAATTCTGAAGGAATTATTCTCTTTAGTGACCATTTGACATTCTTTTTCATTCTGGCAAATTTGACTCTTTAAGACATTCTTCTCCTCATTGGCTCTTTGAGCCTCTTTTGCCACTTGAGTTAGTCTATTTTTTAAGGTGTTATTTTCTTCAGTCAGGTTGTTGACTATCTTTTCATGATTTTCTTGCTTCATTATCATTTCTCTTCCCAATTATTCCTCCCCTTCTCTTATTTGATTTTCAAAATCCTTCTTAAGCTCCTCTATGTCTTGTAACCAATTCAAATTTTTCGTGTAAGCTTTTGGTGCAATAGTTCTGACTTTATTGTCTTCTTCCTGCTCCATGCCTTGATCCTTTTTTCCCCAAAACATGAATCCAAGGTCTGACCACTGTGCTTGCCCCACTTCTTCTCATGCTTGCTCATGTTGCCACTCAACCACTTGACTCTTAAGCTTTTTGCCACAGTAGAACTCTGCTTTCAGAGTTTTGTTCAAAATTGCTTGGGTTTTCTCAGCTGCTATTAGTTGGGTGCCATCTCAGCAGCCTTCCATGGCTCTGGCACACTGGTCATGCACCCCAGGACCTCCACCCAGGCCAGGGATCCAGATACAAGCAGGTAAAAGCAAGAGAAATTACACCTCAGACTCGTTGCTTGGTCCCCTTACAATGTGAAGGCCAGGAGCTCTCAAGCAGCCATGTGGTAGCAGCCACCACACCTCAGCCACTTCTCACCCTCGCTCCACTTTGTCTTGGCCATGGGTTCATGATGAGATGCAACGGCTGCGTGAGTCCCGCTCACCTGTCCCACTCTAGCTGATTGGGCCGCCCTGAGGTTAAAACCTGGGACTCACATGGGGCTGGACTTTGCTCCTATCAAGCTGTTCTGGCCTCTTCCTGCCTTCCTGCAAGGCTGTCTTCAGTGGGAAGTTAGTGTCTTTCTGTCACTTTGTGGGTTTTGTAGCTATAAAGTTTGTTTAGAGTCATTTTTACATGTATTGGAGGAGGTGGAAGTGGAAGCCCTACCGAAGTCCTCTTTCTACTCTGTCATCTTGGCTCTGCCACCTATTTCATTTTTGAACTTAATTTTGTATGACTGGAAACCTGGACTAATTCTACTTATATTGCTTAGATTCCCTTAATTGAGGACTTAGTTTATGCTGACCAAAGACCCACTCAGATCCAGAGACAAATGCAATGGATTTTCTTACAATTGTTTATCTCAAGCAACTCATAGATTGTATGTGATAACTGGCCCCATACTGGCCTCATACTGTTTAATCAGTTATTGTTTTCATGTTCCTTTTATTGTTTATAGAGACTTAAGGGGAGATGGAGCAATTCTTTTTTGAATTTAGAGAATTTCACTTATGTGCTCTCCCCTTCCCCAAACTGAAAATTCCTAGCTCGCTTCAGCAAGTGAGTTCTGTTCTATTGTTGCTTTGCTGGTGGCCTTGGTGGTGGTTGTTTAGCACTATTTAGTATCAGATACAAGCAAGCTGACCCAAGTATTACGTATTTAATGCGAGAAAATAGAAGTTTTGTTTCCTCAATCATTTCATCTTTCACCAACCACGTTAAGAAGTAAACATCATTTCATCTTGTGAGATGAGAGTGAAGGAGGAGAAAGCAATGTAACATACTTCAGCAATACCAAGCACAGAGAAGGAGGAGAGCAATTTTCACGAAAAATATGAGATAACTGCAAATTGACTGATGTTTGATGAGATTGTAGAAGACGAGAAGAATGGCAGTGGAAGGCTGGTGTGCTGAGTTGACAACTGCTGAAATGCCTGGTCAAATTTTAGTGTGATTTTTCCAATTTCATTTAGTAACACATGTGTAAGACAGAAGGCAGCTAATGGTGCAATGTATACAAGGCTAAGGTTTGGCTGGGGATAATCAGTTATGAAATAGTGGGACTAAGGATTTAAGATTTAACACCTTTAAAAATAATGCATAAAACACCAGCTTAAGGAATTTTGTCACTTATGCAAGATAAATATAATACAGTGGTATAAGCAATACTTAAAGTTGAGTGCATCAATATGTCAGGGAAAGAATTAAAACATTTGGTGCCAAGGAGAAGGAAAATATATACTGAGAGTTTTTTTTTTCTCCCTACAGTTGATATGATGCAAAATGATTCCACCACATCAGACTAGGTGTCTAATTTGAAAAGTATAGCTTGTGTTGACATGTACCTAAAGAAAATAGATCATTATTTGTACAAAATTAGTTAATTATAGGGAAGTTCATTCAATATATTTGTCACATGAAGAGAGGAAACTTTGGCAATAAATGTGAGCCCTGACTAAGCTCTAGGTATAGGGGTTCTTAATTGGGCATGCTTAAACTTGTCTTAAGTTATTTTGATAAATATATCTCAATATTTCATAATAACTGATTTCTTTTGTTATTCTATGCATTTTATATTAGAATTTTTAAAGTAAACAAATGCTTTATTAACTTCAGGTTTACATCATTCATTTCCACCCAATTATGAGTTACATTTTTCCCTCATTTTTTCCCTACCCAAAACCCCAGAATAGCAGTCCCACTAGATACCCCCTCATCCAGTCTGCTCTCTCCCATATCTTCTCCCATATCCCCTTTGACTTTAACATTGGGGCAAGGTGAATCTTTGTGCCCCAATGCCTGGACATCTTAAGAAACATTTAATTTTAAAACCTCCACTTTCAGATCCATTCCCTTACTCCCATGTCACCCACTCCCTTTGAGAAGATAAGCAACTCAGTATGTGTTGTACATGTATAACTATGCAAAACATTACCATAGTAGATATACTGTAAAAGACTGCTTATATTTCCCTCCCACCTGTCTCACCTCCTACCTGGTACATTCCCCAGCTAGATCCTGTCCATCTTTGATAGTGGGTACTTCCAACATCCCCTCCCCACAGAATTCGCTCCCCTCCATCATCCCCCCTCTCATCCCCCTTTCCCATTCTCAGGAGAATGAGTGAGGGTAAGATATTCCATTTAGTATGTATGTGATTCTCTCCTTGAGCAAACTTCAATGAGAATATACTTTTGCCTTTTTGCCTTCCTGTTCTTCACCTCCCCTGCAACTACTTCCCCTTGCCTCTTCTACATGAGATAGTTTACCCTACCCTGACTCTCTCCATCTCCTCTTGCCACTTTCCTCTCTCACCTCTTGACTTTACCCCTTAAGAATAATCCCTTCCTTGGGGCAGCTAGGTGGTGCAGCAAGCATAGCACCGGCCCTGGAGCCAGAAAGACCCGAGCTTGGATCTGGCCCCAGACAGCCAACACACAAACAAAAACCCAGCCGTGTGACCCCGGGCAAGTTACCCAACCCCAATTGCCCTCCAAAAAAAAGAATCATCCCTACCCGTTAAATTCAACCTGTGCCCTCTATCCATGTGTACCTGTGACCATATGCCATGTACCCTTCTTCAATTATTTTCATAATGAGAAAGGTTTCATCAAGCACAGTTATTGTTTTTCCATGTAGGAATGTAAATAGTCCAACTTTGATAAGTTCCTTTTGATTTCTTTTCCTTGATTACCCTTTCAAGCATCTCTTGCTTCTTGTGTGTGAATGTCGAATTTTCTATTCAGTTCTGGTTTTTTCCTCAAGAATGCTTGAAAGTCCTCTATTCCACTGAATGACCATATTTTCCCCTGAAACAAGATACTCAGTTTTGCTGGGTAGGTGACCCTTGGCTTCAATCCCAGCTCTTTTGCCCTCTGGAATATCATATTCCATGCTCTTCAATCCCTCAGTGTAGAAACTGCCAGGTCCTGTGTTATTCTGATTGTGTTTCCACAATATTGAAATTGTTTCTTCCTGTCTGCTTGTAGTATTTTCTCCTTGATCTGGAAGTTCTGGAGCCTGGCTATAATGTTCCTAGGAGTTTTCTTTTTGGGATCTTTTTCCTGAGGTGTTTGGTGGATTCTTTCAACCTGTATTTCCCCCACTGGGTCTAAAACATCAGGGCAATTTTCCTTCAGAATTTCTTTAAGGATGATTTCTAGGTTCTTTCTTTGATCATGGCTTTCAGGTAGTCCAATAATTTTAAATTATCTCTCCTGGATCAATTTTCCAGGTCAATGGTTTTTCCCATGAGATATTTCACATTGCCTTCTATTCTTTCATCTGTTTGGTTCTGTTTAATAGTATCTTGATTTCTCATAAAGTCATTAGCTTCCCTTTGCTAGAGTCTAACTCTGAAGGAATGAATCTCCTCAGTGAGCTTTTGAGATTCTTTTTCCATCTGGAAAATTCGACTTTTTAAAGCATTCTTCTCCTCATTGCCTTTCTGAGCATCTTTTCATTTCTCTTCCCAAATTTTCACCCATTTCTCTTATCTGCTTCTTAAGGTCCTCTATGGCCTGTAGCCAGCTTGTATTTTCATTTGGGGCTTTTGGTGCAGGAGTTCTGACCACACAGTCCTCCTCCTTGCTTTGAGCCTCTTTGCCCCTAAAATAGGAGTCCAATGTTGAACTTTGCTCTTTATTTTGTTTCATTTGCCTAGGCATGTTGCCACTTAATTACTTGATTTTTGGGCTTGTTGCCATACTAGGACTCTGCCACCAGACAGGTGAGCTTTCCTCCCAAAATGTGGGGTCTTCACAACTTCTGCCAGTTGGGTGGCCTCTGGAAAGCCTCCACCCACTCTGGCAAATTGGATACCCACTCCAATCTTCCCCCCCCCCCCCAGACCACAATCCAGATCCAGGCAGTTTATAGCAAGAGCGATTAACCCCCAGACTGATTGCTGGATCTCCCTACAGTTCTCAGACCAGGATCTAGAGCCACTACTGAGGCTGCAAAATGGCTTCTGTGCCACAGTTTCTTCAGCAGCTTTTTGCCCCCAGGGGAGGAAGCCACTCATTCCCCAAATACTCATCCCAAAATCCATAAGGCACTAACCTCTCACTCTGTCCTAGGCATATCTGTGCTGATAATTCTGGAATATCCACAATTGCTGGTGTTTTGGGGTCCCTCCAGCCAGCTGAAGGCCTGGCCACCCTGGGGCTAAAACCTCGGACCTTGGCTAGGCTCTGTACACTGCACTGTTGGTTCCCAACTCGCTGTGCTACCTGCTCTCAGAGTGCTGCTCTGGTGGCTCCCTGCTGGGCTGTCCTCAGCAGGAGGTTAGCTTCTCTGTGCTGTTCTTTGGGTGCTGTGGCTCTAGAAGTTGTTTGTAGTCCCCTTTCACATTGTTTGAAATTTGTGTGGGGCAGAGCACATTGGAAATGCTGTTTCTACTCTACCATCTTGGCTCCGACCCTTATATTAGAAATTTTAAATGATATTATTTTAATAAGTAATCCATACATTTCACTAGACTACCAAAGGCATCAATGAAAAAAGGGAAAAATAAAATAAGAAAACTATTCAAGTAATAAATAAAACTAAGATACTTTCATAACAAAAAGAATAAAAATGATAAACCTTTGGTCAATTTGATTTAAAAAAAAATGAAGAAAAAAACAAATTACCAGTATCAAAAATAAAAAGAATGACTTCACCTCCATTGTAGAGGAAATTAAGAAAATAATTAGGAACTATTTTGTTCAACAGTTCATAAATTTGACAATCTTAGGGAAATAGGTTAATGTTTACAAAGATATAAATTTCTCATTTTAATAGAAGAAGAAATAAAATGCTTAAAATACTCTATCTTTGAAAAAAGAAATTTAAAAAATCAGCAATGAACTCCCTGGGAAAAATTCTCCAGGCCAGATGGATTTACAAGTCAATTTAATCAAACATAAAAAATTAATAATTCCAAGACTATATAGACTATTTGGGAAATTTGGTGAAGGAGTTGTACCTAATTATTTTTATGATACAAATATGATATTGATACCTAAATTAGGAAGAGCCAAAAAGAGAAAGAACAATATAGACCAATTTCCCTAATGAATATAGATGCAAAAATTTTAAATAACATAATAGCAAAAAGATTACAGCAACTTATCATGGAAAAATACACTTTGATCAGGCAGGATTTATACCAGGAATGCAGGGCTGTTTCAATATTAGGAAAACTATCAGAATGATTGATTATATTAACAAAAAAACTAATAGAAACCATATGATTATCTCAATAGATGCTGAAAAAACTTTTGTCAAAATACAACACCCATTTCTATTGAAAACAGCGGAGAGCTTAGTAATAAATGGAGACCTTCTTAAAATTATAATTAGCTTCTACTTAAAAAATCATGGGTGAAAGAAGGATGTCTATTATAACCATTGTTTTTCAACATGGTACTAGAAATGTTAGCTTTAGCAGTAAGAGATGAAAAAGAAATTGAAGGAATTGGAATAGACAATGAAGAAACTAATTTATAAACTCTTTGCAGATATGATGATATACTTAGAGAATTAAGTAAAAAAACTACTTGAAATAATAAACAACTTTAGCAGAGCTACAGTATATAAAATAAACACACATAAAGTGTCTGCATTTCTATATATTGCTAACAAAGCCCAACAGTAAGAGATAGTGAAATTTCACTTAAAGTCACAGTAGACATTTTAAAATATTTGGGAGTCTACCTGCTGAAAGAAACCCAGGTACTATGTGAATGAAATTACAAAACACTTTTCTCACAAATAAAGTCAGACAAAAATAATTGGAAAGACATAATTTGCTCATGGGCAGGATAAGTTAATGTAATGAAAATGGCAATTCTACCTAAATTAATTTACTTATTCAGTGCCATACCAATCAAACTACCAAAAATATATTTTAAAGCTAGAAAAATAATATCAAAATGCAACTGGAAGAATAAAAGGTCCATAATATCAAGGGAATTAATGAAAAGAAACACTAGAGAAGGAAGCCTAACCATACCATATCTTAAATTGTATTATAAAACAGCACTAATCAAATCCACTTGGTACTGGCCAAGAAATAGAAGGGTAGATCAGTGTAAGAGATTAGGTACACAAGACACACTAGTCAGTGATTATAACCATCTACTGTTTGATATAACCAAAGACCCCCAGCTTCTGGGATAAGAACTCACTGGCAAAACCTGCTAGAAAAACTGGAAAATAATATGGCAGAAAATGTGCATGGACCAACATCTGAAACTACATACCAGAATAATGTCCAAATGGGTAAATAATCTAGGTATAAAGGCTGACACTATAAACAACTTAGGGGAGTAAGAAATAGTTTTCTCATCAGATTTATGGAGAACAGAAGAATACAAGATATACAGATTATTATGAAATGCAAAATGCATAATCTTGATTACTTTAAATTGAACCGTTTTTGCACAAAGCCAATGCAATCAAGATAAGGAGGGAAGCAGAAAATGGAAAGAATTTTTCAACTGATGTCTGATAAAAACCTCATTTCTAAAATATATAAAGAAATGAGTTAAATTTATAAGAATACACGTCATTCCCCAATTGATAAATGGTCAAATGATAGAAGCAGGCAATTTTCAAAGGAAGAAATTAAAGCTATCTATAGTCATAAGAAAAATACTCTAAATCACTATTGATTAGAGAGGTGCAAATCAAAACAACTCTGAGTTCCCACATCAAACCTATCTTATTGGCTGACATGGCAAAAAAGGAAAACAATACATGTTGGAAAGGAATCAGGAATATTGAAACACTAAATCATTGTTTGTGGTGCTGTGAACTGATCCAATCATTCTGGAGAACAATTTGGAACTATGCCCAAAAGACTACAAAAACATGCATACACTTTGACCCAACAATACCACTTCTAGAGTTGAATAACAAAGAAATCATACAAACAGGAAAAGGATCCACATCTACAACAATATTTATGGTGGCTCTTTTTTTGTGGTGTGCAAGAAATGGAAATTGAGGGGATACTCATCAGTTGGGGAATGGCCAAACAAGTAGTGGTATATGAATATAATGGGAAACTTTTGTGCTATTAGAAATGATGAAGAGGTGAACTTCAAAGAAACCTGGAAAAATTTATGTGAACTGATTCTTAGTGAGGGGAGCAGAACCAGGAGAACATTTTACACAGTAACAGTCACAGTGTAGGAAGACTGATTTTGGTAGACTTAGTTAGCCCTTCTCAACAATGCAAGGACCTAAAACATTTCCAAATGACACATGATGGAAAATGGTAGCCTCATTCAGAGAAAGAACTGTGGAGTTGGAATTCCAAACAATGCAGTCTATTATCTTTTTTGTTTTGCTTTATTTTTTTTCTCATGGTTTTCCTATTTGTTATAATTATTCTATGCAACACATCTAATGAGAAAAAGTGTTTAATAAAAATATATGTGTAGAGCCTATGTTAGATTGCAAGCTGTCTTGTAGAGGGAGGGGTAAAGCAAGGGGAGAAAATTTAAAACTTATGGAAGTGAATGTTGAATAATAAAAACAAATAATTTAATTAAAAAAAAGAGAAATAAAGGGAAAAGTTCAAGACCTTCGATCTAGGTGACAGATAAACTCACATTTACATGTTTCAAGAATTATTTGCCCATATGCAAAGAGGTATTTTCTTGTAGTTTGTGAAGGAATTTTGGAAGCAGGTGTCATATAGACTATGTCTCAGTGATGTTAAAATCACAACTCTTATTTTCACTCATTTGAACAGAATCAAGACTTATAGAATTTTAACATTTGAAGGACCTTTCCATCTAATCCATAACCCAAACATGAGCAAAACTACAATACAACAAGAAATTGCTCAGCTTCTCCTTGAAGACCATAATTGAGTAAATACCTCTTTGTGAGAGGAAACCTTTTTTCATTTTTGTATTTAGTACTATTTGTTAGGAAGCTATTCCTTATACCAACCCTAAATTTGTCACTTTGCTACTTCTACCCATTTGTTCCCATTTCTCCCCTTTGATGTCAAATAGAAAAATCCCTTTCTGTATCCTTGTGACAGCCTTTTAGTTAAAGGAATTCTATAGATAAGGTTTTAAGTGAATACTTAGCAGAAATTTGCATATATTTAAAATGTCTTTGACCCATTCAACCCTGGAGAGGTGATCTTTCATCCTTCAAAGTACATAATGTTTTTCTAAACTGCTAAGAAGAAAATATTTTATTTATTATTTATCCAGAAAAAGTATGTCCTTTTTCTGCCTCATCAATTTTCCATAGCCATGTGTCCTACTCAATTCTTCATGGCATAAAAGGAAAAAAAAAGCTTTAGCATTTTTTCCTACCCAATTAGGATGGCTAGATGGAAGATGAGGTTTCCTGAAGGAACTCAGTTTCCTTGGAATTTATATTCCCTAGGCTGTTCCACCTTTATAAGACAATTAGGTGGCCCTAGTGTATGCCATATAGTCTGAGAAAGATCTTGTCAAAATAGACTAACATATAAAAGACATAAAAAAGACAAAAAAAATAAACACATAAAGTCAAAGTGCACTTGCATATTATATAATATACCTATATATTTATGTATATTTATGTGTACTCATACACATAAACAAATATGTGTATATGTATATGTTTGTCTATGCATATAACATGGTTAAATACTAGCTGTTCTCTATTGCATAAAAGAAGAACTAGAATCATTAGAGACCTGTATTACACTTCCATTCTTATGGTTTGTTATTTAAATTAGGGTCTGTAATGGTAATGTAATTTGAATTTGAAGATCCCTTTGTGCTGGCAAAGGTAGTAAGTACTTAGCACTTAGTAACTGATCAAGTCTCTGTTGGGGAAACAGAAGGCATGAACTCCTGTCTCCTATAGCTAATGAAACAGGAAGCGGTTAGCTGAAAGAGGAAGCTAATGCTGTGGATATATAAGGAAAGTCCTAGAGGCTGAAGAGAAAAAGCCCTTCCCAGGTTTGAGGGAATTATTTTGATTTTAAAAACCTGGATGGAGTGATTTTGATTTTGGGATCCAGCTGAAACTTCTGAAGAGTCCAAGGACCAGCCTGAGTTTCTGAGGATTTCTGAGAGCCAGAGTGGAGGGACAGCTGGAGCTGTTGAGGCTATTAAGGATTTCTGAGCACTAGCCAGAGCTGCTGAAGCCTGAGGAAGCACAACTGTGATGCTGGTACTTTTAATGAAGCTGTAGGTAGTTTTGTTCAGCCTTGACTTCCCAGGAACAGAGACTGTGAAGGATTTGAGATGGACTGGACAGTGTGAGCTACAATGTGGAAGAGGGCCTGCACAGAAAACTGGACAAGGGCCTAGGAGCTTTCTGCATTTGAACACAGGTGACAGTTTGGTGAATCCAGGTAAGATCTGGGACCATGGAAGGGGATCCTGGGAATCTGAGAGACCATCCAGAGTTAAGCTGAAAGAAGACTTTACTTGGATACTTTGTACTGACTGAGAAATTATAATTCACTAGTGACCTAGGTGTGGATGGTCTGTGTATTTCCTAATGATTGAATGTTGAATAATGAAGGATGATTGACTGAATAAATGATTGTACTTAGTGATTGATGACTGAATAAATAATTAATTTGTAACCTAGTATGCCCCATGTGTGGAAAGCATTGACTATTGTACTTTGTGAATGAATTAAGGATTTTGTGAATGCTTGAGTTACTAAATGATTGCTCTTTGTTCAACACTTTGTGGCCACTATAGTAGAAACTATGTGGCCATTATCTATGATAAGTTATTGCAAATACTATATTTTGGTATTCTGTGATAAGTTGTAATATTGTGAAATTTGTACTTTGATTTACTGTGAATGTTTTGCTTTGATTTGTTGTGGAATATACATATATATATATATATATATATATATATATATATATATATATATATATATATATATATGATTGTGTTCACTAAAATGTGTAATCAGAATATTAAAAGCTATTCACATGAGCATTTTTTTTTGGAAAGCTGCTTGTGCATGGTAATACAGGGTCATATTATTGTATATGCCATACTATTCTAGAATGTTTCTTCTTATTGTGATTATTCTAGGACTTTTTTTGAAAGCATTTGTAATTTTTTTTCCTTTATTGAATGCTTTATTAACTTCTAGTTTATAACATTCATTCCTGCACGATTTTGAGTTACAAATATTCTCCCTGTTTTTCTCCTACCAACCACCCAAAAACAGTGATCCCACTAGATATCTCCACCTCCAATCTGTTCTCTCCTATATCTTCCCCCATACCCCCTCTGATTTACCAGTAGGGCACAGTGGATCTCTATGCCCCAGTGCCTGTATATCTTATTTCCCAGTTACATTTAAAGTGATATTAATGATAGTATATACATAAACACACACACTTAGATATATATTAAAATTTTCATTTTATAGCTTATAATTCCTGATTCTTTCCCTTCCTCCCTCCTCACCCACCCTTACTGGGAAGATCAGCAATTCAATATAGGTTGAATGTGTGTAACTATGCAAAACATTTCCATAGTGAATATATTGTAAAAGACTGACTATATTTACCTCCATGCAATCCCACCTACCACTTGATCTATTTTCTACATTGATCCTGTTCCTTTTCAGAAATGGGTGCTTCCCCATCCCACCCCCCACATGCCCTCTCTTCAATCATCCTGTCTCTCATCCCCTTTGCCCCTACTCTCCTGTAGGGTGAGATATCCTATTTAGTATGTATGTCATTCCCTCCCTAAGCCAAATTCAATGAGAATAAGGTTGACCCTTTCCCTTTTGCCTTCCTTTTATTCCCCTCCATTGTTACCATTTTCCCTGGCCTCTTTTATATGAGATAGTTTACCCCATTATATCTTTCCCCATCTCCTCTTATTATATTCCTCTCTCAGCTCTTGATTTCACCTTTCAAGTATCATCCCTTCCTATTTAATTTGTCTTGTTCCCCCATCTATGTATACCTGTACACATATATACACATACTCACATATGTATTCAGACACCCATATATCCTCTTATATAGACATATATATATGTATGTATACATATATTTTTTCTCCTATTACCTTCAACTATTTTCATACTGAGAAAAATTTAATAAGTTACAATCATACTTTTTCCATTTAGGAATATAATAGTTCAACTTTGATAAGTTCCTTATCATTTCTTTTCCCTGTTTACCTTCTCATGCTTCTCTTGCTTCTTGTTTCTGAATGTCAAATTTTCTATTCAACTCTGATTTTTTTTTTAAACAAATACTTTATTAACTTCTGTTTTACATCATTCATTTCTGCCAGATTTTGAGTTACAATCATTTTCCCCCGTTATTCCCCTACCCAACCTCCCAGAATAGCAGTCCCACAAGATATCGCTTCCTCCAATCTGCTCTCTCCCATACCTTATCCCATACCCCCATCGACTTTTCCATTAGAGGAAGATGAATCTTTGTGTCCCAATGCCTGCACATCTTATCTCCCAATTATAGGCAAAAGAGTATTAATAATGGTATTTATATATATATTTGAAACATTTAATGTTACGACCTTGAATTTCAGATCCATTTCCTTCCTCCCTTGTCACCCATTCCTTCTTGGGATAGAAGTAATTCAGTATATGTTGTACATGTCTAGCTATGCAAAACATTATCATAGTAGATATATTGTACAAGGCTGCTTATAATTCCCTCCCACTCATCCCCCCCCCCCCCGCCTGGTCCATTCCCTACGTGATCCTGTCCCTCTTCCATAGTGGGTACCTCCAACCTCCCCTCCCCCCAAGGATGCCCTCCCATCCATCATCTCTCCTCTCATCCCCCTTCCCCCTATCCTGCTGCAGGTTGAGATATCCCATTTAGTATGTATGTCATTTTCTCCCTGAACCAAATTCAATGTGAATGTGGTTTTGCCTTTTTAGCCTTCCTTATTCTCCCCCTCCTTTGCACCCACTTCCCCTGTACATGAGATAGTTTACCCTACCATGTCTCTCCCCATCTCCTCTTGCCACTTTCCTCTCTCACCTCATAATTCCATCCCTTGAGTACTCTCCCTTCCCAACAAAATCAACCTATGCCCTCTATCCATATATAACTGTAACCATATACACACACATTCACATATGTATTTGTATGACCACACCCCCTTCTTCCATTATTTTCATAGTGAGAAAGATATCATCAGTCACAGATATTGCTTTTCCATATAGGAATGTAAATAGTTCAACTTTGATAAGTTCCTTTTGATTTCTTTTCCCTGATTACCTTCTCAGGCATCTCTTACTTCTTGCGTCTGGATGTCAAATTTTCTATTCAACTCTGGTTTTTTCCTCAAGAATGCTTGAAAGTCCTCTATTCCACTGAATGACCATATTTTCCCCTGAAACAAAATACTCAGTTTTGCTGGGTAGGTGACCCTTGGGTTCATTCCCAGCTCTTTTGCCCTCTGGAATATCATATTCCATGCCCTTCGATCCCTCAGTGTAGAAGCTGCCAGGTCCTGGGCTATTCTGATTGTGTTTCCACAATATTGAAATTGTTTCTTCCTGGCTGCTTGTAGTATTTTCTCCTTGATCTGGGGATTCTGGAACCTGGCTATAATATTCCTGGGAGTTTTCTTTTTGGGATCTTTTTCAGGAGGTGATCGGTGGATTCTTTCAACCTCTATTTTGCCCTCTGGATCTAAAACATCAGGGCAGTTTTCCTTGAGAATTTCTTGAAGGGTGATTTCTAGGTTCTTTCTTTGATCATGGCTTTCAGGTAGTCCAATAATTTTTAAATTGTCTCTCCTGGATCTATTTTCCAGGTCAGTGGTTTTTCCCATGAGATATTTCACATTGCCTTCTAATCTTTCATTTGTTTGGATCTGCTTAACAGCATCTTGATTTCTCATAAAGTCACTAGCTTCCATTTGCTCCAGTCTAACTCTGAAGGAATGAATCTCCTCAGTGAACTTTTGAGATTCTTTTCATCTGGCAAATTCGACTTTTTAAGGCATTCTTCTCCTCATTGCCCTTTTGGGCCTCCTTTGCCATTTGAGCTAGTCTATTTTTTAAGGTGTTGTTTTCCTCAGTCAGGCTGTTGACCCTCATTTCATACTTTTCCTGCATCCTTCTCATTTCTCTTTCTAATTTTTCCTCCACTTCTCTTATTTGATTTTTAAAGTCCTTCTTAAGGTCCTCTATGGCCTGCAACCCGCTCATGTTTTCCCCTGGGGCTTTTGGAGCAGGACTTCTGACCTCACAGTCCTTTTCCCGCTCTATGCCCCCAAAATAGGAGTCTAGGGTTGCATTTTTCTGTTTCCTTTGCCTTGGCATGTTGCCACTTAATTGCTTGACTTTTGGGCTTGTTGCCACACTATGGCTTTAAGGCCAGCTAGAGGAATTTTCGTCCCGAACGTGTGGGGGGCAACTTCCGTTTCTGGCAAGCTGTAAACCCACCCACAACTTCCACCCTAGATCACAATCCAGATCCAGGGAGGTTAAAGCAAGAGCGATTACCCCCCAAGACTGATCGCTGGATCTCCCCACGATTTGTAGGCTGGGAGCCGGAAATGCCTCTGAAAACTACACAATGGCGTGTCTCCTCAGCAGCTTCTAGCCCCCAGGGGAGGGAGCTGACGCATTCCCCAAATACAGGTCCCAAAGTCCATAGGACACTAACCTCTTACTTTGTCCTAGGCAAGTCTATGTTGATAATTCTGGAGTCTCCACAGTTCCTGGTGTTCTGGGGTTCCTCCAGCCGGCTGCTGGCCCTGCCGCCCTGGGGCTAAAACCTCGGCTCACGTGGACCTGGGCTCAGCTCGGCTCCTGCGCTCTGCGCGCTGCCGGCTCCCAGACCACTGCGCTGGTCCTTCCTGCAGGGTGCTGGGCTGTCCTCAGCAGGAGGTTAGCTTCTCTGTGTCGTTCTGTGGGTGCTGGGGCTCCAGAAGATTTTCAGAGTCCTTTTTTACATAGTTTGTGGAGAATCTGGGGGCAGAGAGGCTTGGAGGAGCTGTTTCTACTCCGCCATCTTGGCTCTGCCCCAACTCTGATTTTTTATCAAGAATGCTTGAAAGAGGGGCGGCTAGGTGGCCCAGTGAGTAAGAGCGCCGGCCTCGGAGTTGGGATGACCCGAGATCAGATCCGGCCTCAGAAAATGAGCACCCAGGCATAAATAATGAATAGCCGTGTAACCTTGAGCAAGTTACTTAACCCCAATTGATTTAAAAAAAAGAATACTTGAAAGTACTCTATTCCATTGAACAACCATATTTTCCCCCGACACATGATTCTCTTTTTTGCTGGGCATGTGATTCTTGGCTTTAATCCCAGCTCCTTTGACCTCCAGAATATCATAATCCATGCCCATTATGATCCCTTAGTGTAAAAGCTGCCAGATCCTGTGTTATCCTGATTGTGTTTCCATAATATTCAAATTGTTTCTTCCTTGCTGCTTTTAACATTTTCTCCTTGTTCTGGGAATTCTGGAACCTGGCTATAATATTCCTAGGAGTTTTATTTTTGTGATCTTTTTAGGAGGTTGTTGGTGCATTCTCTCAACCTCGATTTTGCCCTGTAGTTCTAAAACATGAGGTCAGTTTTCCTTGAAAATTTCCTGAAGGGTAAGTTTTAGGTTATTTTTTTGATCATGGCTTTCAGGTAGTCCAATAATTTTTAAATTATCTCTCCTGGATTTATTTTCCAAGTCATGGTTTTTCCCATGATATACTTCACATTTACCTTCCATCTTTTTCATTTGTTTGGATCTGTTTCATAGTATCTTGATTCCTCATAAAGTCACTAGCTTCCATTTTCTCTAATCTAATTCTGAAGGAATGATTCTTTTCAGTGAGCTTTTGAGATTCTTTTTTTCATCTGGCAAATTTGGTTTTTTAATCCATTCTTCTCCTCATTGGCTTTTTGGGCCTCCTTTGCCATTTCTGTCTATTTTTTTTTTTTTTTTTTTGCTTTTTGGAGGGCAATTGGGGTTAAGTAACTTGCCCAAGGTCACATGGCTAGGTTTTGTTTGTGTGTGCATTAAGTGTCTGAGGCCGGATCCAAACTCAGGTACTTCTGACTCCAGGGCCAGCACTCCACTCACTGTGTCACCTAGCCGCCCTGCTCTGTCTATTTTTAAGGTGTTAATTTCATCAGTCAGGTTGTTGTCTCTCATTTCATAATTTTTCTTGCATCATTCTCACTTATCTTCCCAATTTTTTCCCCACTTCTCTTATTTGATTTTCAAAATTCTTCTTAAGCTCCTTTATAGCCTTGTAAGAAGCTTCTATTTTTCTTGTAAGCGTTTGGTGCAGGAGTTCTGGCTATGGTGTCTTCCTCATGTTCCATGCTTTGATCCTTTTTATCCCCAAAGTAGGAGTGTAAAGTTGAGTTTCTCTTCTTGCTTTGCTTCTTCATTTGCTCATATTTGTCAAGTAGAATTTTTTAACTTTTGAGCTTTTAGCCAAAATAGAACTCTGCTCCTAGATAGGGGAGCTTTATCCAAAATGCTGGATTTATATCAGCTGCTGGATCTGTTAGTTGGGTGCCCTCTCTGAAGCCTAAACACACTCTATCAAGCTGTTCATACACTCCAGGATCTCCACTCTAGAACAAAGTCCTGATCCAAGCAGGTTAAAGCAAGAGATATTACCCATCAGACTGGTTGCTTGGTTCCGCTACAATCTTCAAGCCGGGAGCTGAAGCTGCCACGTGGTGGTGGCTGATCGGATGAGGCAGTGGCTTCTCCCTCCAGGGCTTAAAGGCTGGACCATACTCCCAAACTACTGGATCCCAAAGTCCACACTGTACTGACCTCTCACTTTGTCCTTAGCATTTACGTGTTGATAAGTCTTGAAACTGCCACAGCTGCTGGTGATCTGAAGTCTCTCCAGCTGGTAGCTGGCCAGGCTGTGCTGAGGCTAAAACGTCAGACAAGTGCAGAGCAGTGCTTGGCTCCCAGAGTGCTCTGATGGCTTCTTCTTGCTGGCCTGCTTGGCTGTCCTCAGTGGCAGGTTAGCCTCTCTCTGTTATTTTGTGGGTTCTGTAGCTCCAAAGTTTGTTCAGAGTCAACTTTTACATTAATTGGAGGAGGTGAAAGCTGGAGCCCTGTTGAAATCCTTTTTCTACTCTGCCATCTTGACTCTGCCCCCTATTCTGGGATTTTTATCCCCTCCTGAAAATAGTGTTGTATACCCAATGCTTACATGTAGTAAGTGACTAATAAATGCATTTTTTTCACTTATTCATCATCCAATTTATTCTTTCATGGGTCTCTATTTCCTTTTGGGTAATCATATTGTTATGCTAGAAGAGACCTTTGAGATGATCAAATCCAAACTTTTCATTTTAGAGTTGTTCAAAGAAAATTGGCTAAGGTCATATACTTATTGTCAGGGCTGAGTTTAGATTCTAGGTCCCTTGACTCATACCCCAGAGTTCCTTCCATGAAAACAAAATCTTGACAACACTGAAAACCTAAACTGATGAGGAAAGCAAGATATTTTGTGGATTTCAAAAGTAGTTTGGTTATTTTTTCATGGATTTTATTTCACTCTTGGGTTTTCATGTTTTATGTTTATGTTGGGGTATAGTAGAAAGAGGACTAAACTTGAAGTCAGGAATATTTTGGTAACTATTGACTTAGCTGTGTCACTCAATTGCCATATAACCCTAGGCAAGCCACATTTATCTCTCACAGCCTCAGTTTCTCTGTAAATAAATATAATACTTGTAATATATCCCTTAAAGGGTATTAAATTGAATTATAAAGGGATTTATTTACGTCTTACCAAATTTCAGGTACTGTGCTATTTGCTAGAGACATAAAGATAAAAATGAAGCACTTCTTCAAGAAGATTATGTTCTGTTAGGAATTTATTGGGGGTGATGGAAATAGATTATATTTTTAGGGATACACATAAAGTAATCAAATGTATCCTTAATCAATCTGCAATCATATGTATACAGATTCACATATGTAGATACATATATAAATAAATATATACATACATGTATATTTATAGTTGATAAAAGGTTTGAGAAGGGTACTGACTGCTGGGAAAATGGTAATTTAGGAAAATCCTTATGTAGAAGATAATATTTTAATTAAGCTGCAAAGGGAGCTACAGCTTCAAGAAGATAGTTGCATGGGGTATCCTAAACATATGGGAAATCCTATACAAAACTCATAGAGGTGAAAGATTAAATATCATAGGTAGTGAGTATAAAAAGCATGTCAGTATGACAGGAATATAGAGTAAGTCAAGGGAATGATGAAAAATCAGCATGGAAAAAATGGAATGGTACAGATTGTGAAATACTTTTTAGGTCAAATAGAAGTTTGTATTTTTATACCTGAGGCAAAGAAAATCATTAACATTTCTAGACAATGACAGGACCAAACTATTTTGTTAGGGATATGTTTGATAGCAGAAGGGGAGGAGTAGAGAAGAAAATGAGAATAATTACAAAGCTATAGCAATAATCAAGGTGGAAGTGGAATATAAAATCTAGGGAATGGTGAGAAGGGAGAAAAAGAAAACATTACATAAGAAGTTGTAAAAAAATCGCATTAGCAGGACTTGGAAATTGATGAGAAATGGGCTATGAGAGAGACTAAGAAGGGGGGAATGACAGCAAAATTACATATTAGGTAATGGAAATGAAGGTGTTAAACTTGATAGAAATATGGAATTTAAGAAAAGTGGGGTTAGTGGGGGAAAATAAAGCAAGTCTATTTTAGATTTGAAATATTTGATATTCTTATGGTATATGCAGATATTCAATATTCAGTAGGCTAGAAATGTGGTTTGGATATTTACATTTGGGGGCTATCTGAAATCTGTTGAAGTCATCAAGACTGTTACTAAAGCAGAGGAAATGTCTCAGAGTAGAGCCCTGCTCCATCCCTTGGGTGTCTGACACCCCAAGGGCATAATAGGGGATGATGATAGTGAAGTTTCCAGCACATGGCAAGCATATAATAATTTTTCATTCATGCATATTGAGGGAATCTGATACTTATAGTTGAGGAAAAGAGAGCTCACCAAGAATTGTCATTTTTTTAAAGCAAAGTATGAAGTGGGCTTCTCTGGCAACAAGATAAAAAGGCAGTAGTGGTGTGGGTGACTTGAGAAAAATACTTTAAATAACTTTAAATATCTCTATAAATTTGGATCAACAGGCTCAAATAGACTTCTTATATTGACAATCAAGATATCATATCATATCACCTATGCATTAAAATGTCAGAGAATTAAGAAGACAAAATAGTCAAAAACAGACAAAATACTGCCCTACAATGAATCCTGGATATTTTTTCCCCTTGTTTTAAAAATGAATCATAAAGGAGAAGAACATTTTCCCCTTTGCTTAACCATGGTAAACCCAGACAGTAAGTTTGGGATTCTGGGAAGCTGGGGTGTTGAAAGGGACTTTCACAAGCCCAATACAAGAGGAGCCTGGCGGTAGGATGACCAGATTAATAAGCATTGAGTGTGTTTTCCCAGAACGAGAAGAAATGAGGGACTTTTGGGAACTAATGTGGCAGAGTAAGAAGTAAATCACTACTACTCTCCATTACTGTCCTTTAAAAATCCAGAAAATTTCACACCAAGAAACCAGGAAGAGCTGAGCCATAAGAAAGATTGGGTGCAGTAGTTTTGCAGTACCAGAAACTTGGGGGGATTAAGGGAAAGGTTCCTCTCACTCTGGTGGAAGGGGTGCAGTACAGGACAGAGGCATAACAGAAGCCAGAGGCAAGCCCAATCTCAGCAAACCAAAGGAGATCCTGAGCCCTAGGGTGGTGGAATAGCAAGTGCCCCTGAGTGTCTTGGCACAGTCAGGAGAACCAATAAAATCCAGCTTAGAAAATCACATGTGTGCTGGTGGGCAAGTGTCTTCCAGGAGCCAAATATCCCAGTGCTTTAGCACAACTCCAGGAAACACAGCTCCAGGAGACACAACTCCAGGCTGGGATGCATATTCTAGCAGGCATACCTTCCAGTGTTTTGAAGTAGCCTGGTTGAATAAGTGTTCTACAGGGGCCAGACCTCCCACCACCAAGCCAATGTTGAAGATGGCGGAGTAGAATCAGCACTTCCAAGGTGCTCTCTCCCACACCATTTCAAAATCATGTAAAAGGGGACTCGGAACAACTTCTGGAGCTCTAGCACCCATAGAACTACTCAGAGAAGTTAACCTCCCTCTGAGGACAGCTAAGCAGCCCTGCAGGGAGCGGCCAGCACAGCATTCTGGGAGCCGACAGCACAGTGCTCTGGGAATCTAGCCCTTGGGCAAATGAGCCGCAGTTGGAGCCCCAGGGTGGTCAGGCCAGCAGCCAGCTGGAGGGACTGCAGAAGACCAGCAGCTGTGGTGATTCCAGAATTATCAAAACAGACATGCCTAGGGCAAGTAAGAAGTTAGTGCCCTATGGACTTTGGGACCAGTATGTGAGGAATGCATGGGCTTCTTCCCCTGGGGGAGAGAAGCAGCTGAGGAGACACGGCACAGACGCCATTTTAGAGCTTCAGTCACAGCTTCAGCTCCTGGCCTTCAAACTTGAGGGAGATCCAGCAATCAATATTGGGGCAATTGCTCTTGCTTTAACCTCCCTGGATCTGGATTGTGGTCTGGGGTGGAGGTCTTGGGGTCGGTATCCAGCTTGACAGAGCCTGTGGAGGCTTCACAGAGGCCACACAACTAATACCTCCAGAAGATGTGAAGACCCCAACATTTGGGACAGAAACTCCCCTGTCTGGTGGCAGAGTCCTGCTGTGGCAACAAGCCAAAAAGTCAAGTAATTAAGTGGCAACATGCCTAGGCAAAGGAAACAAAATAAACAGAAAAATTCTATATTATACTCCTATTTTGGGGCAAAGAGCATCAAAACATGGAGCAAGAGGGGGACTGTGAGGTCAGAACTCCTGCACCAAAAGCCCCAAAGAAAAATATGAGCATGTTACAGGCCATAGAGGACCTTAAGAAGGATATCAAAAACCAAATAAGAGAAGTGGAAGAAAAATTGGGAAGAGATATGAGAAGCATGCAGGAAAAGTATGAAATGAGAGTCAACAGCCTGACTGAGGAAAATCACACCTTAAAAAATAGACTAACTCAAATGGCAAAGGAGACTCAACAGGGCCATGAGGAGAAGAATGCCTTAATAAGCAAATTTTGCCAGATTAAAAAAAGAATCTCAAAAGCTAACCGAGGAAATTCATTCCTTCAGAGATAGACTGGAGCAAATGGAATCTAATGACTTTATGAGAAATGAAGATACTGTTAAATAGATCCAAACAAATGAAAGAATAGAAGGCAATGTGAAATATCTCATGGGAAAAACCACTGACCTGGAAAATAGATCCAGGAGAGATAATTTAAAAAATTATTGGACTACCCGAAAGCCATGATCAAAGAAATAACCTAGAAATTATGCTTCAAGAAATTCTCAAGGAAAATTGCCCTGATGTTTTAGACCCAGAGGTGGAAATAGAGGTTGAAAAATCTACCCATCACCTCCTGAAAAAGATCCCAAAAAGAAAACTCCCAGGAATATTATAGCCAGGTTCCAGAATTCCCAGATCAAGGAGAAAATACTACAATCAGCCAGGAAGAAACAAGTTCAATACTGTAGAAGCACAATCAGAATAGCCCAGGACCTGGCAGCTTCTACACTGAGGGATCAAAGGACATGGAATATGATATTTCACAGGGCAAAAGATTTGGGATTAAATCCAAGTATCACATACGCAGCAAAATTGAGTATTTTGTTTCAGGGGGAAATATGGTCATTCAGTGGAATAGAGGACTTTCAAGCATTCTTGAGGAAAAAACCAGAGTTGAATAGAAAATTTGACATTCAGAAACAAGAAGCAAGAGATGTTTGAGAAGGTAATCAGGGAAAAGAAATCACTGTGAACTTATCAAAGTTGTACTATTTACATTCCTACATGGAAAAACAATAGCTGTGATTGATGAAACCTTTCTCATTATGAAAATAATTGAAAAAGGATATATGGAAATATGAATACATATCTGAATTTATATATGTTTACAGGTATACATGGTTAGAGGGCACAAGTTGAATATTGTGGGAAGGGATGATACTTAAAGGGTGAATTTAAGAGGTGAGAGAGGAAAGTGGAAAGAGGAGATGGGGAGAGACAGGGTTGGTTAAACTATCTCATTTAGAAGAAGCAAGAGGAAGTTGCAGGGGAGGGAAAAAACAGGAAGGCAAAATGGCAAAACTATATTCTCATTGAATTTGGCTCAGGGAGAGAATGACATACATACTGAGTGGGATATCTCACCATGCAGGAGAGTAGGATTAAGGCGGATGAGGGAGGGCTGATGGAGGGGAGGGCATTCTGGGGGCAGGGGAGGTTGGAAGTACCTGCTTTTGAAGAGGGACAGAATCAAAGTAGGTAATGGACCAGGTGGGGGGTGGGATGGGTGGGAGGTAAATATAAGCAGTCTTTTACAATATATCTACTATGGTAATGTTTTGCCTAGCTATAAATGTACAACCCATACTGAATTGCTTATCTTCCCAGAGGGAGTGGGTGACAAGGGAGGAAGGGAATGGATCTGAAATTCCAAGTTTTAAAATTAAATGTTTCAAATATATATAAACACTACTATTAATACTCTTTTGCTTGTGGTTGGGAGACAAGATGTGCAGGAATTGGGGCACAGAGATTCACCTTGCCCTAATGTTAAAGTCGAAGGGGGTATGGGAGAGGATATGGGAGAGAGCAGATTGGATGAGGGGATATATTATGGAACTGCTATTCTGGGTTGGTGGGTAGGGGAAAAGTGGGGAAAAATTGTAACTCAACATCTGGCTGAAATTAATGATGTAAACCAGAAGTTAATAAAGCAATTGTTTAAAAAAAAAGTTTGTGTTGTTGACTCCAGTTTAGCACCAGATAAGCAGACAGGCCCCTACAACCTCCTGCCAGGTACCAGGTCCTTGGCTCCCCCATTATCAGTAGCTTAGAACAGTGCTCCTTGTGTTTCAGGAAGAGAGTTCAACTTTAAAAGCCAAGAAATAGGAAAATGCCAGAAGCAAAAAGCAGAAATGGACAATAACCATAGATAATTTCTACAGGAACAGGAAAGATCAAAACATCAACTTGGAAGAGGATAACACTGTAAATATACACACCTTTGAGACCTCGAAAGATAATATGAACTGGTCTCATGCCCAAAAAGCCTTCTTGGAAGAGCTCAAGAAAGATTTTAAGTGCAAAATAAGAGAGGTAGAAGAAAAATTGGGAACTATGAAAGAGATAATTCATAGATTCTTAAAGGTAGGACAAAAATTGATTGTAGAAAACAAGTCCTTCAAAAATACAATTGACAAAATTAGGGGAAAGTGCATTTAAGAAAACAACTTCAAAAATAGAATTGGTCAAATGAAAAGGCGGCACAAAAACTCACTTAAGAGAATGCCTTGAAAAGTAAAATTGGCCAAATAGAACAGGAGGAACAAAATCTAATTGAAGTAAACTATTCATTAAAAATTAATCTTGGAAAAGTGGAAGCTATTGACTCTGTGAGACATTAGGAATACATCAAATAAAATTTAAAAAAGTGAAAAAAAAATAAAACAAAATACCTCATTGGGAAAAAAAAAAGCAACTGACATGGAAAATAGATCCAGGGGAGATAATTTAAAAATTATTGTTCTTGTTCTTGTTCTTCTTTTTTCTTTTTGGAGGGCAATTGGGGATTAGTAACTTGCCCAAGGTCACACGGCTAGGTTTTTTTGTTTGTGTGTGTTAAGTGTCTGAGGCCAGATCCCAACTCAGGTCCTTCTGACTCCAGCCAGCGCTCTACACACTGCACCACCTAGCTGCCCCAATTATTGTTCTTCTTGAAAGCCATGATGAAAAAAAGAGCCTGGATAACATCTTCCAAGAAATTGTCAAGACACACTGTCCTGATTTTTTAGAACCAATCGTTCAAATCATCATTGAAAGTATCCACCAACCACTTCCTGAAAGCGATATTAAATTGAAATTGTCAAGGAATATTGTAGCCAAAATCCAAAATTACCAGGACAAAGAGAAAAGAAAAACTAAAACAATTCAAATATCATGGTGATGAGGTATGGACTCTGAGACCCCCATCTGAGGAGGTATGAGCTCTAGGAGCACCTGCAAGCAATCTTTGAGTCCTTGGGCTACAGGCTCTGGGAACCCCCTTTGGATTCTGATTAAATCATCTCATTTGTGAAGCATTTGCCTGAGGCCATAAGCCTTACATTGTGGCTGAACCCAAATCTCTGTTTCTAGACTTCCCACCTTTGAGCTTATCCAGGTATCCATCCACTCAATGACTGGCCTAGTCTTTAGTCTTTATTGTCTTTAGTCTCCAGGTGGCCTCCCACCCTTAATCACTCAATGACCTCATTAACTCCTCCTGAAGACCCACCCCAAACTCTTCACCTAGACCACCCCTAGAATCCTCCCACAACCTTCTGTATATGAGACAACATTTTATCTCCATGTTTGTGAGAATGCCATAGAATGGTGAGAACACCATAGAATAGGGAGAGTGCCATAGAACAGTGAGAGCACCATAGAATGAAATAGCACAGGCTTACTTTATGTCCAAGGCAAGCAAACTTTTAATAAACTTTAATTTTCTTTGGCTGAGAGAAGACTTGAGTCGAATTCATTTGGCAGGACATAGTATGTTGGTATCTTGGGGTCACCAGAGCAACCCTAACCCTCTTTCGTGGAACTTCAGTCAGAATTACAAAGGACCTTTACTGTATCTACATTAAAAGATTGGAGGGCATGAAATATGATGTTCCTGTAAGGCAAACGAGCTTGGCTTATAATCAAGAACCAACTACTGAGTGAAATAAAGCACAGCCTTTCAGGGGAGATGATGGTTATTCAATGAAATAGGGGATTTGCAAACATTGCTGGTGAAAAGATCAGAGCTCAACAAAAAAATATGATCTTCAAATACAAGACTCAAGAGAGTTATTAAAAAGGTAAACAGAAAAGAAAGTAAACAAAAACCAGTTGTTATTCAATAAGGGCAAACTATTTATAATCCTACAAGTGAACATGATACTTATAATTCTTGAGAACTATATCTTCATTACTAAATTTAAAAGGGATATACATAGACTGAGGGGGTGGGTTTAAAATAATGTTGATTTGATTATAAAAAAAAAACTAATTAAGTGGTGAAAAGGTGTTGTAATGGGAGAAGAAAGGAGGAGGTAGAAAAGGACAAATTACATCACATGAAAAGCCACAAAGACATATTATAGTAGAGGGAAAGAAGGTAGGGAGATGAGCATTGTTTGAACCTTGCTCTCATCAGATTTCACTCAAACAGGGAATAACATAATTAGGTATAGAAATCTAACTTACCCTATAGAAAGTAGGAGTGGGAATGGGGAAAGAAGATGGGGGTATTGATAGAATGCAGGATAGATTGAGGGAGGTGCTGGTTGAAAGTAAGACTATTGAGGAAGGAAAAGGAGAAAAGAGAGAGAAAAATATAAATGCAGAAAAATAGGATGGAGAAAAAGACATGAATAGTAATCAAATTATGAATTTGAATGGGATGGACTATTCTATAAAATGGAAGAAAATAGCTGGGTGAATTAAAAAAATAATACTACAACAGGTTGTTTACAAGAAACACATTTGAATCAGAGGGATATACACAGAGTAAAAATAACAAGACAGCAGCAAAATATATTATGCTTCACCTGAAGTAAAAACAAACAAAAAACAAAAACAAACAACAACAAGAAAAAAAAACACAGAGGCACCAATCCTGATCTCAAATAAAGCAAAAACTGATCTAATTAAAAGAAATAAGGGAAACTACATCCTGCTCAAAGGTCCCATAGGCAACGAAATATATATATATACCAAGTGATATAGGATCCAAGTTCTGAGAGAATTTGAGGTAGTTACAGAAAGAAATAGACTACAAAACTGTACTAAGTAGGGAACTAGAATTATATCAATTTAACCACAAAATACATTTTATTTTATTTTATTTTTATTTTAACAAATGCTTCATTAACTTTTGGTTTACATCATTCATTTCCACCAGATTTTGAGTTACAGTTTTTCCCCATTTTTCCCTACCCACCACTGCAGAATAGCATTCACACTAGATATCCCCTCCTCCAATCTGCTTTCTCCCATAACTTTTCCCATAACACCTTTGACTTTGCCATTAGGGCAAGGTGAATCTCTGTGTCCCAATGTCTGCACATCTTATCTCCCAATTACATGGAAAATAGTATTAATAATAGTATTTATATACATTTGAAACATTTAATTTTAAAACTTCAAATTTCAGATCCATTCCCTTCCTCCCTTGTCACACACTGCCTCTGGGAAGATAAGCAATTCAGTATGTGCTGTACATGTATAGCTATGAAAAACATTACCATAGTAGATATATTGTAAAAGACTGCCTATATTTCCCTCCTACCCATCCCACCCCCCACCTGTTCCATTACCTACTTTGATCCTGTCCCTCTTTGAAAGTGGGTACTTCCAACCTCCCCTCCCCCTAGAATGCCCTCCCTTCCATCATCTCCCCCTCATCCCCCTTCCCCCTATTCTCCTGCAGGGTGAGATATCTCATTTAGTATGTATGTGATTCTCTCCTTGAGACAAATTCAATGAGAATATGGTTTTGCCTTTTTGCTTTCCTGTTCTTCCCCTCCCCTGCAACCACTGGCCCTTGGTTCTTCTACATGAGACAGTTTACCCTACCCTGTCTCTCCCCATCTCCTCTTGCCACTTGCCTCTCTCACCTCTTTACTTGACCCCTTAAGTATCATCCCTTCCCACCAAATTCGACCTGTGCCCTCTATCCATGTATACCTGTAAACATATATACACACATTCAGATATGTATTCATATGCCCATATACCCTTCTTCAACTATTTTCATAATGAGGAAGGTTTCATCAGACACAGTTATTGTTTTTCCATTTAGGAATGTAAATAGTTCAACTTTGATAAGTTCCTTTTGATTTCTTTTCCCTGATTACCTTCTCAAACATCTCTTGCTTCTTGTTTCTGAATGTCAAATTTTCTACTCAACTCTGGTTTTTTCCTCAAGAATGCTTGAAAGTCCTCTATTCCACTGAATGACCATATTTTCCCCTGAAACAAGATACTCAGTTTTGCTGGGTAGGTTATTCTTGGTTTTAATCCCAGCTCTTTTGCCCTGTGAAATATCATATTCCATGTCCTTTGATCCCTCAGTGTAGAACCTACCAAGTCCTGTGCTGCACTGCACTGTGCTGCCCACTATCAGAGCCCTGCTCTGGCTGCTCCCTGCAGGGCTGCTGGGCTGTCCTCATCAGGAGGTTAGCTTCTCTGTGTTGTTCTGTGGGTGCCAGGGCTCCAGAAGTTGTTTAGAGTCCCCTTTTACATTGTTTGGAAGTGGTGTGGGGCAGAGCACCTTGGAAGTGCTGTTTCTACTCCTCCATCTTGGCTCTACCGCCCCACAAAATACATTTTAAAAGGTTAAAGAGGTGAATATAATTTTATACCTCTGGAGAAAACTTAATGGGAGTAAGAAGGAATATCCCTTTTTCTTTGTGGTACATGGCACCTATACAAAAATTAACCACATATAAGGGCATTAAAAACCTCACAATCTAATGCAGAAAGGCAGGAATATTAAATTAATCATTTTCATATCATAACACAATAAAATTACATGTAATAAAAGGTCATGGAAAGATAGAATAAAATTAATTAGAAATTAAAAAAAAAAACTTAATCCTAAAGAATGAGTGGGTCAAACAACAAATGATAGAAACAATTAATAACTATCCAAGGGAATGACAATAATGAGACAATATAACAAACCTTATGGGATACAGTGGAAGTGGTTCTTAGGAAAAGTTTTATATTCCTCAATGCTTACATGAATAAAATAGAGTAAGAAGAGGTCAATGAATTGGGTATTCAAATAAAAAAGCTAGAAAAGGATCAAATTAAAAATACCAAATTTAATACAAAATTGGAAATTCTGAAAATCAAAGGAGAGATTCAAAATTTAAATGAAGAAACTCAGAGTAATAAATAAAATTAAGAAATTATTATGAAAAAAACAACAAAATAGACAAGTCTTAGGTTAATCTGATTTAAAAAAAAAGAAAGAAGAAAACCAAATTACTAGTATCCAAAATAGAAAGAATTTAAACCAATGGTTTAAATTAATTTAAAGTAATAATTAGGAGCTATTTTACCCAAATGTACGTTAATAAATTTGAAAATCTTAGTGAAATGGATGAATATTTACAAAAATATAAATAGCCTAGGTTGGCAGAAGAGCAAATAAAATGTTTAAATTACCCCACTTCAGAAAAATAAATTGAATAAGTCATCAATGAAGTCCTTAAGGAAGCAAAATCTTTAGGGCCAGATGAATTAACAAGTGAATTCTATCAAATATTTAAAGAGCAATTAATTCCAATATTATATAGTCTATTTTGGAAAATTGCCAAGGGAATTCTACAAATTCTTTTTATGATACAAATGTGGTGCTGCAACCTTAACCAGGAAACAACAAAACAGAGAAAAGGAAATTATAGACCAATTTCCGTTGTGAATATACATGCAGATATTTTAAACAAAATATTCAATAAGAGATTATTGCAAACTCTCTTGAGGATAATACACTATGACCAGGTAGGATTTATACCAGGAATGCAGAGATGGTTCACTATTAGGAAAATTATCAGTATAACTGACCATATCAACAAGAAAACTAACAGAAATCATGTGATTATCTCAATAGATGCAGAAAAGTTTTTGACAAAATATAGCATCCATTCCTATTAAAAACAGAGTGCATAGGGATAAATGGAGTCTTTATAAAGATTATAGGTAGCATCTAATTTAAAACATCAGGAATCTTTTATATTTAATGAGGACAAGCTAGAAGCATTTCCAATAAGATCAGGGGTGAAAGAAGGATACTTATTATAGATACTGTTATTCAATAATGTATTAGAAATTATAGCTTTAGCAATAAGAGAAGAAAAAATTGAAAGAATTAGAATAGGCAAATAAGAAACAAGGCAATCAACCTTTGAAGATGATAGGATGCTATAGTTAGAGAATCCTAGAACAGCAAATAAAAATTACTTGAAATAATAGACAACTTTAGCAAACCTACAGTATATAAAATAAACCCACATAAATCATTGGCATTTCTATATATTCCTAACAAATCCTAACATCAAAAGCTAGAAAGAGAAATTTCATTTTAAGTTACTGTAGACACTATAAAATATTTTGAAATCTACCTGCCAAAACAAATCCTGGAACTGTATGAATGCAATTACAAAACACTTTTCACATAAATAAAGGCAGATCATATTAACTGGAAAAATATCGTTTGCTAATGGGTAGACCAAGTTATTATAATAAAAATGGAATTCAGTATAAGTTAATTTATTTATTCAGTACCATACCGATATCAAACTACCAAAAATAATTTATAGAATTTGGAAAAAATAATAATAAAATTCTCCTGGAAAATCAAAAGGTCCAGAATGTTAAGGGAATTAATGCAAAGAAATGCAAGGTATGATTGCCTAACCTAGCAGGCCTTAAATTGTATTATAAAGCAGAAATCATCAAAACTACTTGGTACTGGCTAAAAAGTAGAGTGGTAGATTAATGGAATAGGTTAGGTATGTAAGAAATAATAGTTAGTGACTACAGCAATCAACTAATTGATGAATCCAGAGACTCCAGCTTCTGGGATAAGAGCTCACGATTTAACAAAAACTGCTGAGAAAACTGGAAAATAGTATGGCAGAAATTAGGCATAAACTAGCATATTACACAATATATCAAGATAAAGTAAAAATGGGTACATGATTTATATATAAAGACTGAAAGTATAAACAAAGTAGGAGAGCAAGGAATAGTTTACCTGTCAGATCTTTGGAGAACAGAAGAATTTATGACCAAACAAGAAGTAGAGAACATTATGAAATGCAAAATGAATATTTCTGAATACATTATACTGAAAAGTTTTTGCACAAAGTCAATGCAATGAAGATTAGAAGGGGGAAAAAACAAATTAAGAAACAATTTTTACAGTCAGTATAGCTGTTAAAAACCTCATGTCTAAACTATATGAAGTAATGAGTTGTAATGGCAATGCAAATTTAAAGATCTTCCCTGCCCCTAGCTTAAGTGCACCTGGAGCCTGTGGTGGGAGGCTTGTTTTTCAGGAAAGCCCACACCTTGATACTTTGTGATTGGGCAGTGGGTCAAGAAGGTTGTTATATTCTGTGAGCCAGGAGAAGGCTGTATAAACCCTGATGGGAGGCTTTGCTTTGGGGCTCACTTTGAAAAGTGTTGTGTGATTTAACCAGATGAGATGCTGGGCAGCTGTTGAGAGCCCCCCAGCTTTGAAAACCCAGTTATTGATGCTTCCCTCTCTGGTAACTGTGATTTTGATATTGATATCATGTTTGGACAGTTTGGAAGCCTGTCTGCTTGATCTGTCTGTATACTCTGAAGTTTGGGGTGTTGACCTTTTCCCCCTGAACTAGGTAATATATATATATATATATATATATATATATATATATATATATATATATATATATATTTGATTAAAGTAAGCTTGTTAACTGATTTTGAGTTGCTTTCCTTTACAAAAGCAGATATAAAAACCTGTGTTGGCCGCCACTCTGGGGTTGCTGGGGTGCTTGCTGCGACATGAGTTAAATTTATAAGAATACAAGCCATTCCCCAATTTATAAATGATCAAAGAATTTGAACATTCAGTTTTCAGAGGAAGAAATTAAAACTATATATAGTCATATGAAAAAATGCTCTAAATCACTTTTGATTAGGGGAATGAATATGTAAACAACTCTGAGGTTCCACATCACATCTATCAAATTGGCTAACATGACAAAACAGAAAAATGATAAATGCTGAAGATATTGGAAAACTGGAATGCTAATACATTGTTGGTAAAATTTTGAACTGAGTATCCACATCTGAGACCACAGAAGGAAATTTGAACTGGTCTCAAGCCCAAAAAGCATTCTTAGAGGAGCTCAAGAAATATTTTAAAAGCCAAATTAGAAAGGTAGAAGATAAATTTAAATCTTCAGTGACAAAATTAGAAAAAAAAATCTTACTGAAGAAAACAAATCCTTAAAAATAATAATAATAAAAAAAAAACTTGTGAACTGGGACAGGAGGTTCAAAATCTACCTGGAGAAAATACTGCCCTAAAAAAGAGCTTCAAAAATTAACCAAGGAAAATAATTCACTAAAAATTAGAATCAGTCAAATTGAAATTAATGACTCTATGATGCATTAAGAGTCAGTCAAGCAAAACATGAATATTGAAGAATTAGAAAAAAGGGTAAAATATCTCACTGGAAAAACCACTGACCTGGAGAAAAGTTCCAGGAGAGATAACCTAAGAAGTATTGGTCTACTGGAAAACCATAATGAAAAAAAGCAGCGTGGATAACATCCTCCAAGAGATTGTCAAAGAAAACTGTCGTAAAGTCCTAGAATCAGAGGGTAAAATAGTCTTTAAAGGAATTCACTGGACTCTTCCTGAAAGAGACCTCAAATTGAAATCTCCAAGAAGTATATTAGCTAACGTCCAGAATTACAAGGTCAAGGAGAAAATACTGCAAGCAGCCAGAAAGAAATAATTCACATATCATGGAACTACAGTCAGGATTTCATAGGACCTAGCACGTTCTACATTAAAAGATCTGAGGGATTGGAATCTCATATTTTTAAGGCAAAAGACCTAGAAATGCAACCAAAGATCAACTACCTGGAAAAACTGAGCATAATCTTTCAGGCAAGGAGATGATCATTTAATAAAAAAAAGGACTTCAAGACTTTACTGATGAAACAGGCAGAGCTCAATGGAAAATTCGATCTCCAATTACAACACTCAAGACATAAAAAGGTAAACATGGAAAATTCACACTCACTCTCACATAGAGGAAGAAATACAACTGACACACACACACACTCACAAACACACACACAGACACACACAACTTGAGATTCAATAAGAACAAACTGTTTACATCCTTATATGAGAAGCTACTACCTGGCAATACTGAAATTTTTATGATTGTCATGACCTTTAAAAGGGTTATACATAGAAAGAGGGTATAAATAAACTAATCTGATGATAAAAAAGAACCTTAATAAGGGATTCAAAGGGATTGTAGTGGGAGAAAAGGAAAGGAAATGGCAGAAACAAAGTTAAATTATGCCACACAAAGAGGCATAAAAAGATACTATAGTATAGGGGAAGGATGGAGGGAGATGAACATCATCTGAACTTTATTCTCATTGGTTCTAGTTCAAAGAGGAATCAACATAATCAGTTAAATTTAAGATTAGAATGAAAAAAGACACAAAACTCATTATAATAGAGGGGAAGGAGGGAGGGAGAGAAGTGCTGTATGAAATTTACTCTCTTGGGTTTGGGGCCAAAGAGGGAATAACATACTCTGATAAGTATAAAATCATATTGTACCCTATAGGCAGTAGGGGGGTTAAGGGGGGAATAAGGAGATTTGGTTAAAAGGGAGGGAAATACCAGAATGATGAAAGGGTAGATAAAGAGGGGGTCACAGGGAGGGAATACTGAGGTAGGTGCTGGTCAAAAGGACAACTCTTAAGGAGGGGAAGGGAGAAGGAAGAAACAAAAGCATAAACAGGGGAGGGAATAGGATGAAGGGAGAGACACAGATACTAATCATGAATGTGAATGGGAGTAAATCTCCCATAATACAGAGGTGGATAGCACAATGTATTAAAAACATTAATCCTACAATATGCTATCTACAAGAAACACATTTGAAACAAGGGGATACATATAGGGTAAAGGTAAAAGGCTGGAGTAGAATATATTATACTTCAGCTAAAGCAAAAAAAAAAAAAAGAAAAACAGGGGTAGCAATGCTTATCTCAGATAAAGCAAAAGCAAAAAATAGATCTCATCAAGAGATAAGGAAGAAAACAATATCCTTCGAAAAGCCATCATCAAGAATGAAGCAATATATTTACTTAACACATATGCACCACGTGGTATAGCATACAGATTCCTAGAGGAGACATTAAGGGAATTAGAGGAAGATATACATAGCAAAATTATACCATTGAGGGACCTCAATCTCCCCCTCTTGGAACTCGATAAATCTAATGTCAAAATAAACAAGAAAGTAGTTAAAGAGGTGAATAGAATTTTAGAGATTGTAGATATGATATATCTCAGGAGAAAACTCAGTGGGGATAAAAAGGAATATGCCTTCTTCTCAGTGGTACGTGGCACATACAGGAAAATTAACCATGTACTAGGGCTAAAAACTACACAATTCAGTGCAGAAAGGCAGAAATATTAAATGCATCTTTCTCAGGTCATGATTCAATAAAAATCATATGCAATAAAGGGCCATGGAAAGGTAGGATAAAAACTAATTGGTAACTAAATAATTTAATCCTAAAGAATGAGTGGGTCAAACAAGAAATTATAGAAACAATCAGTAACTACATTCAAGAGAATGACAATAATGAGACAACAGATCAAAACTTGTGGTGAAGTGGCCTTTAGGTTCCCATAGTGCTGGCTCATGCACAGGGCCTCTCACAAGTTCCCTCAGGGGGCCCAAGAACCTAGCATAAATGTATGACCATTGTGAAACCTCTTTCTTCACGTGCCTTGTAACCAAGATGTAACTAAAACAAAGAACTGCCCCATTAGCTTGCAGCACCCCCTTAGTTTACATCCTCATGTAGCAACAGTTGCCTTGCTGACCACTGTTTCAGGAAGTACTTTTCACTGTATATAAGCTTGATGGACAGACTTCTCAGGGCTGCCTCCCATTTTGGGGACAGCTGCCGGCTAATAAGAGCACACCCCCAAAATATTAATCGGCTATCATGTCTTATATTTTCATTAATTGTACATTACAGTAGGATGCAGCAAAGGCAGTCCTTAAGGGATCTTTTATATCCCTCAGTGAATACATGAATAAATAAGAGAAAAGGGAGGTTCATGAATTGGTCATGCAACTGAAAAAGCTAGAAAAAGAAGAAATTGAAAATCCTCAAAGAATAAATTAGAAATAATGAAAAACAAAGAAGAGACTAATAAAATTAAGAAAATTATTGAATTAATACATAAAACTAAGAGCTTGTTTTATGAAAAAAAAACAATAAAATTGATAGACCCTTTGTCAATATGATAAAAAAAGAAAGAAGAAAACAAAATTATCAGTATCAAAAGTGAAAAAAATGAGTCTACCTCCAGTGAAGAGGAAATTAAAACAATAATTAGGAATTATTTTCCCAATTGTATGCACATAAATTTGTCAATCTTAGTGAATTGGATGACTATTTACAAAAATATAAGTTGCCCAGATTAGCTGAAGAGGAAGTAAATTACTTAACCCCATCTCAGAAAAAGAAATCAAACAAGTCATCAGCAAACTCCCTAGGAAAAAAAATATCCAGGGCCATATGGAATTACTAGCAAATTCAATCAATATTTTAAAGAAAAAAATGTTTCCAATACTCTACAAACTATTTGGTAAAATTAGTGAAGGAGTCTTACCAAATTATTTATATGACACAAACATGGTAGTGATACCTACATCAGGAAGAGATAGAACAGAGAAAGAAAATTATAGACCAATTTACCTCATGAATATAGATGCAACAATTTTAAATAAAATTTTAGCAAAAAGACTACAGCTACTTACCACAAGAATAATACACTTTGATCAGGTAGGATTTATTCCAGTAATGCAAGGATTGTTTAATATTAGGAAAACCATCAGTATAATTGATCATATCAAAAATAAAACTAGCAGAAGCTACGTGATTATCTCAATTGATGGAGAAAAGCCTTTTGACAAAATACAACATCCATTCTTATTAAAAAAACACTAGAAAAGTAGAGGAATAAATGGAGTCTTCCTTAAAATAATAGTTAGCACCTTTTTAAAGCCATCAGCAATTATTATATATAATTGGGATAAGCTAGAAGCATTTCCAATAAGATCAGGAGTGAAACAAAGGTGTCCACTATCACCCTTCTTATTCAAACTGGCACTATAAATGTTAGCAGTAGCAATTAGAGAAGAAAGAGAAATTAAAGGAATCAAATTAGGCAAAAAAGAGAGTAAGCTATCACTCTTTGCAGATGATATGATGATATACTTAGAGAATCCTAGAGAATCAAGTAAAAAACAAACTACTAGAGAGAATAAATAAATTTGGCAAAGTTGTTGGATATAAAATAAACCCAATAAAAATGAAGCCCATCCTCAGCATTCCTATATATTTCTAATGAAATTCAACAGCAAGAGGTAGAAAGAGAAATCCCATTTAAAGTTACTGAAGACATTTTAAAATATTTGGGAATCTACCTGCCAAAACAAACCCAGGGCCTATATGAACACAACTACAAAACACTTTTCACACAAATAAAGTCAGATCTACATAATTGAATAAAACATCAAATGCTTGTGTCTGGGTCAAGCTAACATAATAAAAATGACAATTTTACCTAAAGGAAATTACCTGTTTAATGCCATACCAATCAATCTACCCAAAAATTACTTTATAGAGCTAGCAAAATAGTAACAAAATTCATTTGGAAGAACAAAAGATTCAGAATATCAAGGAAATTAACGAAAAGAAATGCTAGGGAAGGTGGCCTAGCCATACCAGATTTTATTCTGTATTATAAAGCAGGAGTCATCAAAACTACTTAGTACTGGCTGAGGGATAGAGTAGTGTATCAGTGGAATAGATTGGGTACATGAGACTCAGCAGCATAGCGGCCAGCACCCTGACATACTCAGGGTGGATGCCAACACAGGTTCTTAGATATGCTTTTCTAAAGGAAAGCAGCTCAAAATGGTTTAATGGTCTTGCTTCAATCAATCAAACATATCATCCACCTACTTCAGGAGAAAAGGTCAGCACACTGAATTTCAGAGTATACAGAAAGGTTACAAACAGAAGTTACAAAACAGAGAAACATTTCAAACAGATGGGCCTCCAACTGTCCAAACATTACAGCCATACCTAGTCAGTTACCACAGTGGGAAGCATCAACATTTGGGTTTTCAAAGCCAGGGGGCACGGCTTCCCAGAGTCTCCTCAGGTCAAATCACATAACACTTCTCAAAGTGAGCCCCAAAGCAAAGCCTCCCATCAGGGCTTACATAGCCTTTTCCTATGTCAGAGAATATAACAACCCTCTTGCCACCGCCCAATCACAAAGTATCAAGGTGTGGGCTTTCCTGAAAATCAAGCCTCCTGCCACAGGCTCCATATGACCACATTCAGCTTCTTAGGAAGCAGAGAAAGAAAGAGATGCTTAAATCTGTATTCAAACTCTGTTCTTTCTAGTTCTTTCTCTGAATGTGGGCATCTCTCTCAATCATGAGTATTTTGGAGTTGACTTATAACTCTTTGTTGCTGAGAAGAGACCAGTCTACAAAGTTGGTCATCACACATATGCTGTGTCTGTAATTGTGTACAGATTTCTCCTGACTCTGCTCTTCTCACTCACCATCAGTTTGTATATGCCTCTCCAGGTAAATATGAAGTCCATATGCTGCTCATTTCTTATAGCATAATAGTATTCCATTACATTTATATACCAGAACTTGTTTAGCCATTCCCCAATTGATGAGCATCACCTTAATTTCCACTTCTTTGTTTGTTTTTGTTTCCTTTTTCTCATTGTTCATTTCATGTTACAATCCTTCTTTACAACCTGACTAATGTCTAATGTATTTGCTGATCCTATACTTGATTGCATGCCACCATGGTGGGGGGAGAGGGAAGAGAAGAAAATTTGAAATTCAAGGGATTGTGGTACTGATTCTTGTAAACTAAAAGTAAACAAACAAATTAATGAGGACAAAAAATTTAGCTAAAAAAAAAAGGAATTGTGAACTGATCCAACCATTCTGGAGAGAAATTTGGAACTATGTCCGCAGGCCTACATAAAACCCTTTGAGCCAGCAATACCATTTCTAGGCCTGTGTCCCATAGAAACTATAAAAAATGAGAAAGGGACTCACATGTACAAAATATATTTGTTCTAGTTCTTTTGTGCCAACAAAGAATAGGAAATTGGGGGATTCTCATCAGTTGGAGAATGGTTGACCAATTTGTGGTATACGAATGTAATTGCATACTATCAGGCTTTAAGAAATGATGAGCAGGTGGATTTCAGAAAAAAACCCTCCAGAGACTTATCTGAACTGATGCTGAGTGAAGTGAGGACAACCAGAAAAACATTGTACATAGTAACAGCCAATTTGTGTGATGACTAACTTTCATAGACTTAGCTCTTCTCAACAGTGCAAAGATCTAAGACAACTCCAAAAGTCTCATGATGAAAAATGCTGTCCACATCCAAAGAATTCGGGAGTCTTAATATAGATTGATATAGTACTTGATTTGTTTTTTCTTTTGTTGTTTTCTTTTGTTTCTTCTTTCTTGTAGTTGCTCTCACTGGTTGTAATACTTCTTTATAGCATGACTAATGTGAAAATTTATTTTAAACAAAGAGAAATAAAGAAAGTACAAGATGGTTAATGTTAGGAAGTATGAGGAATACTTTGCAGAATTCTTCACATATAGGGATGAACTTCCATTGTGTAGACACTTGCTGCCTTTCATATTTTTATTATATTGTTATATTTATAGTAATTACAAGAGGAAAGCAAAGATTGCTTTTATTTTTTCTAAAAATATATTTTTTAAATTAATCTTTTATCTCTCTTAAAACAGCAAGAGCATTTATTGGCAGTAATAATAACCTCTGATGCAAATTTTCTTTTCCATATGACTTCTATTTTCTTCTTAGGAAAAGAATTAAAGGCAGTTCTGGGAACAGAATGAGGGAAAAAATACACACACATATAGAATCAAAATTTTTCTGACAAGTTCTCTTTTAGTCTGCAAGCAAAATGTAGTATTTAATAGTCTTGTCACACAGTGTTGTTACAAGTAGGCACCCTTGCTTTTTGTGCTAAAAATAAGCCTTTCACAAAAGTAACCAGGAAAAATAAAAATGGTTGAGCCACCTGTGAAGGCCAAGAGCCAAGCCTGTTCACTATTGGAAATGATTATAAAAAAATCTAATTGAATGCTCTGGACTAAACATTTTTTAATTAAAATTATTAAGTTCTGGATACACATCTGCATTTTATGAAAAGAAAATCTGCTTATTCCTGTTTTTGCATGGATTAAATAGCTACATTCCAAAGGGGTTTATCTCATTAGTGGTATTTCATTTTCTCCCATTGGTTAATTATATTTTAAGACCAGAAAGACAAAGAATATCCATTAAGGCTTATACAACAGCAAAGTTTCCATATAGATCAAAGTGAGTGAAAAGAATGGGAATGTAATTCATGACCTGAGAGAGCTTATTTAGCCTTCTTTTCTTCTGCTGTTTGTTACCTCAAAGAAATGAAATATGGGGATTATTCAACCCAGGCTTCCATTAAGTTGTATTGGATTGGTGCTACTAAAAGTGAAAAACTGAATTAATGCCATCATTGGGTGGGGGAGGGTAACAGTTCAAAAGTCAAGCAAGCATCAGAAGGTGTACACACACCCATACACATACACACACGTACACATGCACACATTCCAAAATCCATAGAGTCTTAAAGGTTGTTCTCCATTTCCCCTTCCTTGTACCTTTTCCCCAAATTCTCATTATGTCATTTCCTGAACCAAAATCCTCTTGCAAATTCCTAATTATAATGGTATGTAGATAGGTGACCTTGCCTTTTATAAACTTTACCAGTGGGTAGCAAGTTCATCCAGATTTTGATAAGATTTTCAGACTTAAACTATAGACCTAGTGATGAAGTAGGCATTTATTTTCCAAGAAACAATTGTAGAGGGACTTCTTGCAATAATTTGAGTAACTGATTATGTATTTCATACATACTGATTCATGAAACAGAAGACCCCTCATCTGAAATGGTAAGCAAAATTCCCACCTTGTTATAATTATTAAATTTATGATAATAGAAAATATTTCCTTCCTATCAAGTAAGATAATATTAACACTTCACTTAGAACAGTACCTGACATATAGTGAATACTTAATAAATGCTTGCTTCTTTCTCCCTACTTTTATTCATCCTTTTAAAAAATAATTAACATACCCACACTGTTTTAAATGACACTACTGATGTTAGGACTGAAAATATCATACACATATTCCTATGACTGAGTTACTATTCTTTCATGGATTCAGAGTATATTAGAGTTCGAGTTGTTTTTGTTCAGTCATTTCAATTATGTCTGATTCTTTATGAGTCCGTTTGGGGTTTTCTTGTCAAAGATACTAGAGAGACTTGCTATTTTCTTCTCCAGCTCAATTTACAGATGAGAAAAGTGGGGCAAACAGGATTTGTGACATGGCCAGGGTCACACAGTTAGTGTCTGAGGCTATATTTTAACTCAATCTTCCTGATTACATGACCCTTCATCCATTGCACCACATAGCTAACCAGAGTTTGAGTAGGCATTAGCTATTATCTAGCTGAACCTCTTTATTTCACAGATAAGTAAATTTTGTTATAGTAAGAGAATGATAACCAGGAATTCTGGAACTAAGTTCAAATTGAATCAATGTTTAGGAGAACATTATGTTGTGATGTCCCAAAACTTTCTTGGGGATGCCAAGAAATCTTGTTAACTCTATTACTTGAATAGACATGGTATAGTGAATCATATTCCCTATATCCTCCCTTCCCTAAATTCTGTGAAATACAGTTTCCTTGTTCAGAGGGATGAAAACTCTGAAGTATGGGCAAAGACCACTGAAGGATAGCGTCCCTGGGAAATTGTGCCCCTATTTATTGAAAGTATGGTTGAATCACTGTTTCTCAACCTGTTTGCTAAAGGTCACACATGATTTGAAGAAGAAATAACTCTTCAGTGTATTCTAGTCACACCTACACCGTATTACAGTACCAACATGTAAAGGACCTAGAATCTAGTTTTCTTTTCATTCCATGGTCAAAAGACTAACACAGGTGAACAGTACTAATTTCTTCCATCACACTCAGGGAAGGCAGAATCTCATATAAAATCACCAACTGTGACAGTATATTTAAGGGTATTTAAGGATGAGGAGAATGAGTGGGAAGGCCCAGGCCTCCTGACTTTAACCTGTGACTGGCTTATGAATTTTAAATGATGTTTCAGCGTGCTTTGAAAACAATTAACCACTTATATTCCACAGGGTGCTGTTTGTAACATGTCTCACAATTCTCTGTAAATGATCATAATACAGAAAATCATCTTCAGTAAAACAAAACAAGATGCTGAAAAAGCAAGAAGTGTTGAGAAAAAAAAGTGCCTGGATGGGAGCATGGTGGTTAAATATTGAAAATCACGAATTAGTACACTGGGTTTCCCCTATCCCATACCCCCAAATAAAGGTTCTAAGAGGAGTTCACTAATAGGAAAAGGGTCCTTGAAGAGTGGAATGAAGGGGCAGCTATAGAGTAGTGGCTAACTTTAATTTGGGAAATAGGTAAGTTGTTTCTTTGGTGTCTCTCTGTTCTTCTTTTGAACTCTCTTTCTTTCTATCCCTTAGCCATCAGGTTCCTTAGAATCATAGATACAGAGATTAGAAGGGTTTATTGAAATAATAAAATCCCAATATATATGGAAATATATACACATATATATTTCCAATAAAATCCCTATATATATATTATATATATATGGAAATAATAAAAACCTCAATATATATGGGAAACCTGAGATCCAAAAAGGCTAAATGACATAGACAAAATAAGAGAGACGAATCCGTATTATAATCCAAGTCCTCTAATTCCAAATTTAACATTTTTTTGCTCTACACACCATTGGATGTTGTTCTGCTCTGGGATGGTAGTCACTTAATTATGGTTCCCTTCTGAGTCAGTGTCCAATGCTTTCCTGAAGTTCTTGCTATTACTCAACACAGATTGTCTTTGGTGTTCTAGCCCTTCTTTCTTTCTTTTTCTTTCTGGGCCTTGTTAGATGATTGTCTGACCAATTTGATAAAATAATTGAAGATAAATTTATAAGCAATTATAGTTTAATATATTACTGTTCCCACATACTATATAAAATGCTTATATTTTAACAATGTCCTGCAATGTATCTACTCAAGTTATTGATGAAAGTAGAAATTATATCATGAGGTGCTGTTTTATCTCTTCTGAGGAGGTGCTGCAGCAAGCACCCCAGCATCCCCAGGGTGGCTGCCAACACAGGTTCTCAGATTTCTTTGCTAAAGGAAAGCAACTCAAAATGGGTTAACAAGCTTACTTTAATCAATCAAACATACATCATTTATCTAGTTCAGGGGAAAAAGGTCAACACCCTGAACTTTAGAGTATACAGACAGAAGTTACAAGACAGAGAAATAGATCAAGCAGACAAGCCTCCAAACTGTCTGACCATTACATACATCCATACCTAATCACAGTAACCAGATGGGGAAGCATCAGCATCTGGGTTTTTCAAAGCGGGGCAGGGGGGCTCTTAATTGCTGCCCAGAGTCTTATCTGGTCAAATCACACAAAACTTCTCAAAGTGAGCCCCCAAACAAAGTCTCACATCAAGGATTATATAGCCTTCTCCTGGATCAGAGAATGTAACAACCCTCTTCACCCACTGCCCAAACATAAAGCACCAAGGTGTGCATGTTCCAGAAAAACAAACCCCCCACAATAGTCTCCAGGTGCATTTAACATAGGGCCAGGGAAGATCTTATAAATTTACATTCCTACAACAGGAGGAAAATCTTGAGAGCTTGAAATTGATGACCTACTACATTATCTTCCCAGAATCCTCTCCTCTGTGTTGTGTAGTATCCAAAGAATATCTAAAACAGCCACTCACTAAAGCATCTATGCTCATTGTATTTTTAGAACTTCCAAATGGGTGTTTAATTGGGGAGTTTTAATTTGTTCTTTTAGTTTTTATCTTATTTGTATGCCCAATTTATTGATCTGGTTTTTATCTGTTTTATTCATGTAAGACTTTAGGGAAATGATTTTTTTCTTAAGTACTACTTCAACTGTATCACATAAATTTTGTGAAGGATTTATTTTCAAAGTCAAAAGTATATTATTTCTGTTGTTGGTGCTGTTGCTAATAAATAATCGTAATGATTAAGGATGATAGTGAAATGGCTAAATCATCCACCTCTTAGTTGGCTTTTGTTGTCTCTCTCAAAGAGGGTAATTTTTGAAATGGAAGATTAAACCAAAATGATTAATTTTTGGAGCAAGTAAATTTCAAGCACCTTTATTTGAAATGAAGATTTTTTTTACTTCTTTGTATCCCGAGTCTTTAAGCAGTTCCTGGCACATTGTAGGCACTTAATGAATGTTAATAGTTTGATAGAATAAAAGAGAAGAAGTGGTACAATATTACTATACTATATCTTATTTTTCTACCTATTACAAACTCTGTGATAGCACTGTCATTTTCTCCAATGGTGCCTTTCATATCTTCTTCAAGGAGGGTGCCCTAGTTGATAAAATGAAAGCTAAAATAGAAAATTCTCTTGTAGCTTCCTTTTGCTTTTTAAAGATGAAATTTCTACCAAGGCTAATCAAGCATTAACTATTTCTCTGTATTCATCACAGTAGCAAGTGAAACATGTCTTGATAGATGTCACTGCCTATCATTATAAAACTCTACCTTTGCCCCACCTTTGTGCTGTTTCCTGAAAATCTCATTTTTGTTTTAAGTAATGATACCATAACTATTGTTTTATAATTCTCCCTATTCCATTAAAGAAGCATGCTGAGTCACATTCTAGAAATTCCAATTATGATAGCTGAAAATATGAAGTAAAGGAACTTTCAAAGGAAATGGAGAAAATCATGGTGTATGTGAGCAGGCAACAATGTCTTCAAAGGAAACAATTACATGTGAGGTAGGTTGTAAAAACTTTTTTTTAAACAAATGCTTTATTAACTTCTGTTTTACATCATTCATTTCTGTCAGATTTTGAGTTACAATCATTTTCCCCCCGTTATTCCCCTACCCAACCTCCCAGAATAGCAGTCCCACAAGATATCGCTTCCTGCAATCTGCTTTCTACCATACTTTCTCCCATACCTCCTTCAACTTTTCCATTAGAGGAAAGTGAATCTTTCTGTCCCAATGCCTGCACATCTTATCTCCCAATTATAAGCAAAAGAGTATTAATAATAGTATTTATATATATTTGAAACATTAAATGTTAAGACCTCAAATTTCAGATCCATTTCCTTCCTCCCTTGTCACCCATTCCCTCTGGGGAGATGAGTAATTCAGTATATGTTGTGCATGTCTAGCTATGCAAAACATTATCATAGTAGATATATTGTACAAGGCTGTTTATAATTCCCTCCCACTTATCCCACCCCCCACCTGGTCCATTCCCTACATGATCCTGTCCCTCTTCTATAGTGGGTACTTCCAAACTCCCTTCCCCCAAAGGATGCCCTCCCATCCATCATCCCTCCTTTCATCTCCCTTCCCCCTATCCTGCTGCAGGTTGAGATATCCCATTTAGTATGTATGTCATTCTCTCCCTGAACCAAATTCGATGAGAATGTGGTTTTGCCTTTTGGCCTTCCAATTCTCCCCCTCCCTTGCAACCGCTACCCCTTGCTTCTTCTACATGGGATAGTTTACCCTACCCTGTCTCTCCCCATCTCCTCTTGCCAATTTCCTCTCTCACCTCATAATTTCATCCATCGAGTATTCTCCCTTCCCAACACATTCAACCTATGCCCTCTATCCATATATAACTGTAACCATATAGACACACATCCACATATGTATTCATATGACCACGCACCCTTCTTTCATTATTTTCATAGTGAGAAAGATATCATCAGTCACAGTTATTGCTTTTCCATATAGGAATGTGAATAGTTCAACTTTGATAAGTTCCTTTTGATTTCTTTTCCCTGATTACCTTCTCAGGCATCTTTTCCTTCTTGTGTCTGGATGTCAAATTTTCTATTCATTTCTGTTTTTTTTTTCCTCAAGAATGCTTGAAAGTCCTCTATTCCACTGAATGACCATATTTTCCTCTGAAACAAAATACTCAGTTTTGCTGGGTAGGTGACCCTTGCGTTCATTCCCAGATCTTTTGCCCTCTGGAATATGATATTCCATGCCCTTTGATCCCACGGTGTAGAAGCCGCCAGGTCCTGGGCTATTCTGATTGTGTTTCCACGATATTGAAGTTGTTTCTTCCTGGCTGCTTGGAGTATTTTCTCCTTGATCTGGGGATTCTGGAACCTGGCTATAATATTCCTGGGAGTTTTCTTTTTGGGATCTTTTTCAGGAGGTGATCGGTGGATTCTTTCAACCTCTATTTTGCCCTCTGGATCTAAAACATCAGGGCAGTTTTCCTTGAGAATTTCTTGAAGGGTGATTTCTAGGTTCTTTCCTTGATCATGGCTTTCTGGTAGTCCAATAATTTTTAAATTGTCTCTCCTGGATCTATTTTCCAGGTCAGTGGTTTTTCCCATGAGATATTTCACATTGCCTTCTAATCTTTCATTTGTTTGGATCTGCTTAACAGCATCTTGATTTCTCATAAAGTCATTAGCTTCCATTTGCTCCAGTCTAACTCTGAAGGAATGAATCTCCTCAGTGAACTTTTGAGATTCTTTTTCCATCTGGCAAATTTGACTTTTTAAGGCATTCTTCTCCTCATTGCCCTTTTGGGCCTCCTTTGCCATTTGACTTAGTCTATTTTTTAAGGTGTTGTTTTCCTCAGTCAGGCTGTTGACCCTCATTTCATACTTTTCCTGTATCCTTCTCATTTCTCTTTCCAATTTTTCCTCCACTTCTCTTATTTGATTTTTAAAGTCCTTCTTAAGGTCCTCTATGGCCTGCAACCCGCTCATGTTTTCCCCTGGGGCTTTTGGAGCAGGACTTCTGACCTCACAGTCCTTTTCCCGCTCTATGCCCCCAAAATAGGAGTCTAGGGTTGCATTTTTCTGTTTCCTTTGCCTTGGCATGTTGCCACTTAATTGCTTGACTTTTGGGCTTGTTGCCACACTATGGCTTTAAGGCCAGATAGAGGAATTTTCATCCCAAACGTGTGGGGGGCAACTTCCGTTTCTGGCAAGCTGTAAACCCACCCACGGCTTCCACCCTAGATCACTATCCAGATCCAGGGAGGTTAAAGCAAGAGCGATTACCCCCCAAGACTGATTGCTGGATCTCCCTACAATTAATTCACAGGCCAGGAGCTGGAGCTGCCTCTGAAAACTACAAAATGGCGTGTCTACTCAGTGGCTTCTAGCACCCAGGGGAGGGAGCCGACGCATTCCCCAAATGGTCCCAAAGTCCATAGGACACTAACCTCTTACTTTGTCCTAGGCATGTCTGTGTTGATAATTCTGGAGTTGCCATAGCTGCTGGTGTTCTGGGGTTCCCCCAGCTGGTGGCTGGCCCTGCTGTCCTGGGGCTAAAACCTCTGCTCATGTGGACCTGTGCTCGGCTTGGCTCCCCACGCTCTGGGTGCTGCCAGCTCCCAGACCACTGCGTTGGTCCTTCCTGCAGGGCTGCTGAGCTGTCCTCAGCGGGAGGTTAGCTTCTCTGTGTCGTTCTGTGGGTGCTGGGGCTCCAGAAGGTGTTCAGAGTCCCCTTTTACATAGTTTGGGGGGAATCTGGGGGCAGAGTGGCTTGGACGAGCTGTTTCTACTCTGCCATCATGGCTCCGCCCCCCTGTAACAACTTTTAAAGGAACATTTTAGAAAAAAGATTCCTTGATGTAGTCAACAAACTATAATACATGCGAAAAATATTTTGGAGAACTTTGTCATCTATTAGGAAATTTCTCTTTGTTTAATATTTAAGAACCTATCTTCTATGATTCTGTTCTCAGTCAACAGAATGACCATGAGGGCAAAGTTTTCTGCAAAGATTACCATCGGAAATCTGATTTCTTTTAATGTTTTTATCAAGGATTCCTTTGACAAGTGCACTGTTAGGTTTCAATTAATATGCATAATGTTACCCAAGACCGGCCATATTTTTCAAATTTGCAGTGCATATTTTGATTGACCCTGAATAACTTACCATATTCTCTATAATAAGAACACTGAATAGTGTGAATTAAAATGTAGAGAACATTACCAAGTGGGGTTTTTTTGTGTTTTGTTTTTGTTTTTGTTTTGTTTTTATGTCAATAAACATTTATTTGAAGCATAAATGGAGGAACCATAAAACTGGAGATGAACAAATATGCTAATTTTCTTTTTTTTAGTAGATACATCGTATTTTTCTTTTCTTTTATTTTTTTTACAAATGCTGTATTAATTTCTGCTTTACATCATTCATTTCCACCAGATTTTGAGTTACAATTTTCCCCCATTTTTCCCCTACCCACCCCCCCAGAATAGCAGTCCCACAAGATATCCCCTCGTCCAATCTACTCTCTCCCATATCTTCTCCCATACCCCCTTCGACTTAACCATTAGGGCAAGGTGAGTCTCTGTGCCCCAATGCCTGAACATCTTATCTCCAAATTACATGCAAAATAGTATTAGTAGTAGTATTTATATATATATATATTTGAAACATTTAATTTTAAAACCTCGTATTTAAGATCCATTCCCTTCCTCCCATGTCACCCATTCCCTCTGGGAAGATAAGCAGTTCAGTATGTGTTGTACATGTATAGCTACGCAAAACCTTATCATAGTAGATATATTGTAAAATACTGCTTATAATTCCCTCCCACCCATCCCAACCCCCACCTGGTCGATTCCATACTTTGATACTGTTCCATAGGGGTACTTCCAACCCCCTCTCCCCCCAGAATGCCTTCCCCTCAACCATCCCCCCTTCATCCCCCTTCCCCCTAATCTCCAGCAAGGTGAGATATCCCATTTGTTATGTGTCATTCTCTCACTTTGTCAGATTTAATGAGAATATGGTTTTGCCTTCCTGTTCTTCCCCTCGCCTGTAGCCACTTTCCCTTGCTTCTACTTGAGATAGTTTACCCTGCCCTCTCTCTCCCCATTTCTTCTTCCTACTCTCCTCTCTTACCTCATAACTTCACCCCTTAAGTATCATCCCTTCCTACCAAATTCAACCTGTGCCCTCTATCCATGTATAACTATAAACATATATACACACATTCATATATGTATTCATATGCCCATATACTCTTCTTCCGTTATTGTCAAGCTGAGAATGGTTTCATCAGTCACAATTATTGTTTTTCCATGTAGCAGTGTAAATAGTTCAACTTTGTTAAGTTCCTTTTGATTTCTTTTCCCTGATTACCTTCTCAGGCATCTCTTGCTTCTCATGTCTGGATTTCAAATTTTCTATTCAACTCTGTTTTTTTTCCTTAAGAATGCTTGAAAGTCCTCTATTCCACTCAATGACCATATTTTCCCCTGAAACAAAATATTCAGTTTTGTTGGGTAGGTGACCCTTGCCTTCAATCCCAGCTCTTTTGCCCTTGGCAATATCATATTCCATGGTCTTCAGTCCCTCAGTGTAGAAACTGCCAGGTCCTGTGCTATTCTGATTGTGTTTCCCCAATATTGAAATTGTTTCTTCCTGGCTGCTTGTAGTATTTTCTCCTTGGTCTGGGGATTCTGGAAGCTGCCTATAATATTCCTGGGGGTTTTCTTTTTGGGGTCTTTTTCAGGAGGTGATCTATGGATTGTTTTGGCCTCTATTTTGCCCTCTGGGTCTAAAATATCGGGGCAATTTTCCTTGAGAATTTCTTGAAGGGTGATTTCTAAGTTCTTTCTTTGATCATGCCTTTCAGTTAGTCCAATAATTCTTAAATTGTCTCTCCTGCATCTATTTTCCAAGTCAGTGCTTTTTCCCATGATATATTTCACATTGCCTTCTATTCTTTCATTTGTTTGTATCTGTTTAACAGCATCTTTATTTCTCATAAAGCCATTAGCTTCCATTTGATCCAGTCTAACTCTGAAGGAATGAATCTCCTAATTGAGCTTTTGAGATTCTTTTCCCATCTGGGAAATTCGGCTTTTTATGGCATTCCTCTCCTCATTGCCCTTTTGGGCCTCCTTTGTCATTTCAGTTAGTCTATTTTTAGGGTATTATTTTCATCAGTCAGGCTGTTGACTCTCATTTCATACTTTTCCTGCATCCTTCTCATTTCCCTTCCCAATTTTTCCTCCACTTCTCTCATCTGTTTCTTAAGGTCCTCTATGGCTTGTAACATGCTCATATTTTCCTTTGAGGCTTTTAGAGCAGGATTTATGACCTCACAGTCCTCCTCCTGTTCCCTGCTTCAATACTCTTTGCCCCCAAAATAGGAGTCTAAGGTTGCATTTTTCTGTTTATTTTGTTTCTTTTGCCTAGGCATGTTGCCATTAAATTACTTGACTTTTGGGCTTGTTGCCATAGTCGGACTCTGCCACCAGATAGGGGAGCTTCTGTCCCAAACGTTGGGGTCTACACAACTTTCAGTTCTGGCAAGTTGGATGCCCACCCAAGACCTCCCCCCAGATCACAATCCAGATCCAAGCAGGTTAAAGCAAGAGGGATTTATCTCCAAGACTGATCACTTTTCTCCCTATAGTTTGCAGGCCAGGAGCTGATGCTGCCACTGAAGCTGCAAAATTTCGAGTGTCTCCTCAGCGGCTTCTAGCCCCCAGGGGAGGAAGCCGACTCATTCCCCAAATACTGGTCCCTTAGTCCATAGGGCACTAACCTCCAGCTGCCTGCTGGTCTGGCCACCCTCAAGCTAAAACCTTCACTCATGTGGGCCTGGGCTCAGCTCCCAGAATGTAATGCTGGTGGCTCCCAGAGCAGTATGCTGGCCATTCCTTTTTTCTTTTTCTTTTTTTTTTCTTTTTGGAGGGCAATTGGGGTTAAGTAACTTGCCCAACTTCACACAGCTAGGATTTTGTTTGTGTGTGTTAAATGTTTGAGGCCACATCTGAACTCAGGTCCTTCTGACTCCAGGGCTAGTGCTCTATTCATTGGGCCACCTAGGCACCCCTTTGCTGGCCGTTCCTTGCCAGGCTGCAGAACTGTCCTCAGCAGGAGGTAACCTTCTCTGTGTCATTTTGTGGGTTCTGGAGCTCCATAGGTCATTCATATTTACATAATTTTGAAATGGTGAGGGCTGGAGCTATTTCTACTCTGCCATCTTGACTCCACCCCAATTCCTTATCTTTTATTAACCGACATTGCTAACTCACTTTCTTCCCCCTGCACCACTTTCCATATTCACATATAGATGCCTACACATAGACACCCCCCAACACACACACATGAATATATCTACATTCATAGATTGTACCTGGGAAACTGAAACTATATGTCTGTGTTTGCACATACATAAGTGTGTATATGAGTAGGCTGGTAGGTTGTAAGTGGATAGAGCACTGGCCCTGGATTCAGGAGTACCTGAGTCCAAATCCATCCTCAGACACTTACTAGCTTCATGACACTGTTTGCTTCAGTTCCTCCTATGTAAAATGAACTGGAGAAGGAGACAGCAAACTAGTACCATATCTTTGCTAAGAAAACCAGAAATAGTTCACCAAGAGTCAGACATGTCTGAAATGACTCAACTAAAACTATGCTATACTTACACATATATTAATATTTAGTCTTATGAGTGTATATGTGTGCATATGCATATATGTAGTCTCCCAGTTAGAATATTAACCATTAAAGATCAGTTTTATTTCCATTTCCAATCCTGAAAAAAATTGAATGACAAAGTATAAATATTAAAAAAAAAAAAAACACTTGGTGGGACAAAGCCAAGATGGCAGAGTAGAAACAGCATTTCCAAGGTGCTCTCCAACCAGACCTCTTCCAAATCATGAAAAAGGGGACTCTCAACAACTTCTGGAACCCCAGCACCCAGAGAAAGACACAGAGAAGCTGACTTCCCAGTGAGGACAGCCCAGCAGCCCTGCAGGGAGGGCCAGCACAGAGCTCTGGGTGCCAACAGCCCAGCTCGAGGGGAGCCAAGCCCAGGTCCGCATGAACTAAGCTGTAGTTTTAATCCCAGGGCAGTCCAGCCAGCAGCAGGCTGGAGGGACCTCAGAACACCAATAGCTGTGGTGATTCCAGAATTATCAACACAGGGCATGCCTAGGACAAAGTAAGAGTTTAGTTCCCTATGGACTGTGGGACCAGTATTTGGGGAACGAGTCAGCTTCCTCCCCTGGGGGCTAGAAGCTGCTGAGGAGACACTCGAAATTTTGCAGCTTCAGTGGCAGCATCATCTCCTGGCCTGCGAACTATAGGGAGATACAGCAATCAGTCTTGGAGATAAATTGCTCTTGCTTTAACCTGCTTGGATCTGGATTGTGATCTGGGGGGAGGTCTTGGGTGGGCATCCAACTTGCCAGAATACCATCAGCTGTGGAGAATCCAGATTTATCAACACATAGATGCCTAGGCGAAAGTGAGAGCTCAGTGCCCTATGGACTTTGGGAATGGTTGGAAGAATTCATCAGCTTCTTCCCCTGGGTGCAAGAAGCCTCTGAGGAGCAGGCAAAGCTTGTATCACTTTGCCCCATTGCAGTGTCAGCTCTTGGCTTGAAAACTGTAGGGGGATTTGGTGATCAGTATGGGGGTAAGAACTCTTGCTTTACCCATCTTGGATCTGGAATGCAGTCTGGGGTGGAGGTCTTGGGGTGGGTTACCAGCTTGCCAGAGTTTGTGGAGGCTTCACTGTGGTAACAAGCCCAAAAGTCAAGTAATTGAGTGGAAATATGCCTAGGAAAAGGAAACAAAATAAACAGAAAAAAGCAACATTAGACTACTATTCTGGGGGCAAAGAGGATCAAAGCATGGAACAGAAGGAGGACAGTGAGGTCAGAACACCTGCAGCAAAAGCCCGAAATGAAATTATGAGCTGGCTACAGGCCACAGAGGACCTTAAGAAGCAGATAGGTGAAGTGGGGGGAAAATTGGGAAGAGAGGTGAGAAAGATGCAAGAAAATTATGAAATGAGAATCAACACCATGAGGAAAATAAAACCTTAAAAAATAGACTAACTCAAATGGCAAAAGAGGCTCAAAAAGGCAATGAGGAGAAGAATGCCTTAAAAGGCCAAATTTGCCAAATAGAAAAAGAATTTCAAAACTCACTGAAGTGAATCATCCCTTCAGAATTATACTGGAGCAAATGGATGCTAGTGACTTTATGTGCAATCAAGATGCTGTTAAGCAGATCCAAACAAATGAAAGATTAGAAGGCAATGTGAAATATCTCATGGGAAAAACTACTGACCTCAAAAATAGATCCAGGAGAGACAATCTAAATTTATTGGACTACCTGAAAGCCATGATCAAAGAAAGAATATAGACACCATCCTTCCAGAAATTCTCAAGGAAAATTGCCCTCATGTTTGGCCCTCAGAGGGCAAAATAGAGGTTGAAAGAATCAACAGATCACCTCCTGAAAAGATCCCAAATTGAAAACTCCTAGGTATATTGTAGCCAGGTTCCAGAATTCCCAGATCAAGGAGAGAATATTACAAGCAGCCAAGAAGAAACAATTTCAATATTGTGGAAACACAATCATGATAACACAGGATCTGGCAGCTTTTACACTGAGGGATTGAAGGGCATGCATTATGATATTCTGCAGGACAAAGTACCTGGGATTAAAACCAAGAATCACCTACCCAGCAAACTGAGTATCATGTTTCAGGGGAAAATATGGTCATTCACTGGAATAGAGGACTTTCAAGCATTCTTGAGGAAAAAAAACAGAGTTGAATAGAAAATTTGACATTCAGATATGAGAAGAAAGAGATGCCTGAGAAGGTAAACCGGGAAAAGAAATCACTATGCACTTCTCAAAGTTGAACTATTTACATTCCTACAGGGAAAAACAATAACTGTCACAGATGAAACTTTTCTCAGTATGAAAATAATTGAAGAAGGGTATATGGACATATGAATACATATGTGAATGTGTGTATATTTGTTTTCAGGTATACATAGATAGAAGGCAAGGGTCAAATTTAATAGAACGGGATGATACATAAAAGGTGAAGTTAAGAGACAGTAATATGGTGAGGGGGGATGGAGAGACAATGGGGTGAACTGTCTTGTGAATAGGAGGCAGATGAAGGTTGTTGTAGGGGAGGGAAGGAACAGCAAGGCAAAAAGGCAAAACCTCATTCTCATTAAATTTGGACCAGGGAGAGAATGACATGCATACTAAATAGGGTGTCCCACCCTACGGGAGTATGGGAGGGAAAGGCATGGGGAAAGGTCGTGGAGGGGAGGGTGGGCTGGTGGGGAGAGAAGTTGGAAGCACCTACTTTTGAAAAGGGACAGGATCAAGTTGGGGTGGGATCAGGTGGAAGGTGGGATGGGAGGGAGGCAAATATAGTCAGTCTTTTACAATATATCTACTATGTTCATGTTTTGCATAGCTACAAATATACAGCATATACTGAGTTGCTTATCTTCCTTTTAAAATCAATATATATATATATATATATATATATGTATATATATATACATATATATATATTGATTTTAAATATATATATATACTATGATTATATACTATATATATACTATGATTATATACTATATATATATGATTATATACTATATATTATTGTACTATGATTAATACTGTTTTGCATATAATTGGGAGATAAGATGTGCAGGCCATGGGGCCCGGCTATTGACCTCGCCCTACTATAAAAGTCAAAAGGGCTATGGGAGAAGAGATGGGAGTGAGCACATTCTTGAGGGGATATCCTGTATGACTGTTATTTCAGGTGTTGTGGGTAGGGGAAAAATGGGTAAAAATTGTTACTCAAAATCTGATGGAAATGAATGATATAAACCAGAAGTTAATAAAGCATTTGAAAAAAAAAAGATAAGGAATCAGTAAAGGTGTTTTGTGCTATCTAAACTGAGCTTTGAAGGGACTGAATTTTACTACCACCTGACTGAAACTGACCTGGTTCCAAGGCAATAAGTTGCTTTGAGTTGATCTCACAGTGTGTCTTCCTGCCTCTGAATATTTTATAAATCTCCCAAACTCTCCCCTCCAGAGATTCCTAGGCTTTCTCTCAAGAATTTTCCTTGTTATGCAAAGCAACATACCTAGTGAAACTGTGAGATGCTTAAACATTTGTAGCCTAGTCCTTTTCTCTACCTTAGTCCCCTATATAAACCCTATTCCCAGTCCCCTGGTGGGGTACCCCAGAACTTGCTGTGTGACACCCTAAGTAGCAGTTCAGTTGCCCTGATTAAAAACCTGACTTTCATCATACTAACTGTTTTCATTTAAATTAAGTTTGACAGAAGAAAACTATGTGGAGGTGAGCTATTTGGAGAGAAGTGTAGAGAATTTTTAGATTTTAGATGTGACTATTCCCATTTTCATCTCAGGGTGATCTGGTTTATTTAGATCTTATGCTTTAAGTATGATTATTTTGCCATCCAACTATTTCTGGGATTTTTCAGGTGATCGTGTAAACCTTTCATCCCACTATTTAGTCAAATTTCCATTTAAACATATATTATAAACCATTGTTTGTGTGCTATTTCTACCACTTGGTGAAAAGAAGAACTAGTTTGGTGAAGCAGTTTCATAACTCTTTTGTATATTTTATTGTCATAGTTGAATTATATTTATTTTTTCTAAAAGATGGCAAAAGCTAATTTCATTTGTAAAATAAATTGAAATTGAAATTTTGTGAAACTGATATATTTTGAAAATAGGTGAAATGCATTTTTTCAAAACAAGAAGTGATAATTTTTATAATGTTTCTGTATGGAAAGTAAATTCATTAAGAGACTCTGGTGATCTGTATATTTTTATCTAAAGTCTTAGGTGGTTGAAATTCTTGATTAGTTCTTTATTACATTCAAAATCAAAAATCTTTTTCTCTCATGCTAATGAAATATTCAGGTTGAAAAATAAACATATTTTGACACTGGACAAGGGATGAAAGAAAAATGGCATGAATTACAATAGAAAGAATTATGACTACATCTTACTAAAAAGACATATTTTCATTGACTGAAAATAATTATATTGGAGTCACTAGAGGTAATGAACACTATAACAATAATCAAACCCCTCATTTCTGTACTTTTATTCTTTAAAATATCTCTGTTATGGCAGTGGAGCTTAGATGGTGGAATAAAGATAGGAACTCCTCTGAACTGTCCCCCAAACCTCCAAAATGCCTTTAAATATGTCTCTATAAACAAATTCTAGAATGCACAAAAATATGGAGTTAAATTCCCAGATCAAGACAAATTAGAAGGCTGGCAGGAAATGTTTGTCCCACCAGAGTAAGGGTGTAGCCCAGTACAATGCAGGCTATACCAGCACAGCCCTGAATACAGCAAACCAGGAGCAGGCCTTGGGAATGACTGAATAATCATCATCAGCAGCAGAAACTACTTCTGGAGCTCTCAGCCCACATCAAACAACTAGTCAGAAGGAGATTAAAGGGATCTTTATGCTAGCACTGAAGCAGGACTCTGTTGCTTTACCCATACATGGATCCAGATTGAAGTCCTTGGTAGCAGTCACAGGGTGAGGAATAGCAAAATCATAGCAGAGCTTGTGGCCACAGTAGAGCATGCAACCTCCTCATAGTTCCAGGGCAGAAAAGATTGCTTGTGGTTGGTCAAATACTAGACACAGGGCAAGAATGTAATAAACATTTCTCTTTATATCCTAACAACTTGGAAGAACTGAAAATTTGAAGGCCCCTAGAAATATCTCTGAAATATTTGCATAAACCCCCTGAAGCTTCTATCAATGTGTCCTCCACCCTGCAGACAGAATCCAGTTTTAACAAAGTGTTCAAAGTCAAGTAATATGCTGAGAAAATTAGCAAACAATGGGGGCGTAAAATTCTGACTATAGAAAGTTAGTACAGTGACAAGGAAGATCAAAACAAATACTCAGAAGTCTACAAATTCAAAGCCCCTGCAACCAAAGTCTCAAAGAAAAAACATGAATTGCTTTCAGTCTGTGTAAGAGCTCAAAAAGGATTTTGAAAATCAGGTAAAAAGGGTAGAGGAAAATCGGGAAGAGAAATGAGAATGATGCAAGAAAATCATGAAAATTGCCCAACAGCTTTGTAAAGGAGACATACACACACACACACACACACACACACACACACACACACACACACACATAGTGAAGAAAATGACCCCTTCAAAATGGACTAGGCAAAATGATTTAAAAAAGGCCCAAAATACCCATGAAGAGGAGAATGACTTAAAAAGCAAAATTGCCAAATGGAAATGGAGGTCCAAAAGCTCACTGAAGAAAATTATTCCATAAAAATTAGTATGAAGCAAATGGGCAAAATAAAAAAAAGAATGAAAATATAGAAGACAATGTGAAATGTCTTATTGCAGGAAAAGTGACATGGAAAATAGATATAGGAGAGAGAGTTTAAAAATCATTGGACTTCTAAAAGCCATGGTAAAATAAAAAAGCCTAGACATCATCTTTCAAAAAATTATCAAGAAAACCTGCTCTAATATTCTAGAACTAGAGGGTAAAACAGAAATGAAAAGAATCAACTAATCACTCCCTAAAATAGATCCCAAAAAGAAAATGGCCAAGAATATTATAACCAGATGCCAGAATACTCAAGTCAAGGAGAAAATATTGTGAGCTGTCAGAAAGAAACAATGCAAATATTGTGAGCTACAGTCAGAATAATCCAAGATTTAGCTTTTTCTATGTTAAATGATCATAGGGCTTAGGACATGATGTTCTAAGAGGCAAAGAAGTTTGGATTACAACCAAAAATCTCCTACCCAGCAAAACTGAGTATAATCCTTCAGGGGGAAAATTGAGATAGAGGACTTTAAAGCATTCTTCATTAAAAGACAAGAACTGAATAGAAAATCAAATGCAAGACTCAAGGGAAGCATGAAAAGGTAAAAGAGAAATCATGAGCAATTTAATAATGTTAAACTGTTTATGTACCTACATGGGAAGATGAAATTTTTGACTCATGATTCTTTTCTCATTACTAAGGTAGTAAAAGGGTGTTAAATATGAAAGAATGATATCTAAAAAAATTAAGTTAAGGAATGAGAAATATAATAATAAAAAGAGAAAAAAAGGAGAGGTAGAATGTGGTAAATTATCTGACAGGTCTGATCTGATAGGTCAAGAAAAAGATTCTTCAGTGGAGGGGAAGAAAGGGAAGAGAGACTAACATACACACTCAATTGGGTATAGAAATATATCTTACCCTATGGGAAAGTAGGAGAGGATGGATATAAGAGAAAGCTGGGATGATGGAGGAGGGGGTAGTCAGGAGCAAAACACTTTTGAGGAGGGACAGGGTGAAAGGAGAGAGAGAATAGAATAAACGGGAGAAACAAGAATGAGGGAATTACAATGAACAATAGTAACTGTGAAAAAAATTGAATCAAGTTGCTATAATGAAGGCCTCATTCCTCAAACATAGAGAGAATTGAGTTAACATTATAAAAAAATAGTCATGCCCCAATTGATAAATGATAAAAATATGAGTTTTCAGATGAAATAATAAAATCTATCTATAGCCATATAAAAATACACTTACTATTAAATAAGAAATGCAAATTAAAATCATTCTGTGGTGCTATATCATACCCATTAGATTAGTTAATAAGAAAGAAAAGAAAACTGACAAATGTTGGAGGGGATGTGGAAAAATGAGACATTGGTGCGCTGTTAGTAGAGTTGTGTACTGATTCAACCATTCTGTAGAGCAATTATGAATTCTGCCCAAAGGCCTAGAAAGCAATGCATAGCCTTTGACCTAGCAATACCATTACTAACACTGCATTTCAAAAGAGATAAAAAACAAAAAGGAAAAGGACCTATATGTACAAAAAATATTTAGAGCAGCTCTTTTCTAGGGCCAAAGATTTAGAAATTGAGGGAATGCCTATCAAATGGGGAATGTTTGAAAAAATTGTCATACATGAATATGATAGAATACAATTGTATTATAAGAAATGATGAGTAGGTTGCTCTCAGAAAATAAAAGCCCTGGAAAGACTTGCGTGATTTGATGTAAAATAAAATGTACTATGTACAAAGTAACAGCAATACTGTATGATATTATAAGATAAGCTGTGAATGATGGAACTATTTTCAAGAATACAATGTTCCAAGACAACTCTTAAGGACTTATGATGAAATATGGTATTCACCCCAGGGAAAGAACTGATGGTGTCTGAATAAAGACTAAAGCGTATTTTAACTTTATTTTTTGTCTGTTTTCTTTGACAACATGAGTATTATAGATATGTTTTTGCATGACTACACATATATAACCTATACTGAATTGCTTGCCTTCTCAATAAGGGGTTGGGTGGGGAGGGAGGAAGGCACAGAATTTGGAACTCAAAGTTTTAAAATGATTGTTTTAAAATTGCTTTTATACATAACTGGGGAAAAACAAAATACTAAATAAAAATAGTAAAATGTCTCTGTTACTAGTCTATGAGCAAATTGAGTGCAAGCGTCACACATGGTTTTTTAATCTCTATCTTCCCCATGTCTAATATGTTGCTTAGCACAAATGAAGTGCTTATAAATATTGTTAAATATGAAGCTTTAATAAACAATCATTCTATAGTGTAGGAAGCAAAAATGTTGTAACCTACATTTTTTTATGTGAAAGATATTTGGGTTTTTGAAGAGCATGGTTACAAAGTTAAGTGTCAGAGTTAAGGGCAAAGTCCAAGTATTCTAAGTCTCAGTATGGTACTTTCTCTTGCTACAGATTTTTAGTAGCTTTGCATGTCAACATTTAATGATTCCTCAGATGACTTGCCATATAAGTGAGATCACAATCTCTCTCTCTCTCTCTCTCTCTCTCTCTCTCTCTCTCTCTCTCTCTCTCTCTCTCTCTCTCTCTCTCTTTCTCTCTCTCTCTCTCCATTTATATACATAGCAATAGATTGATGACGGATGGATAGATAGATAGATAGATAGATAGATAGATAGATAATTGATGTAATCCTAATAAAGCTGCCCCGAACCCAACATTCTAACTTCTTTATGGGCACCACTGAACAACAGGCATGTCCTGATTTAATCACACAATCTGTCTTTAACCACTCATCAGGGCCCTTGAATCAATAAAACCATTGCTTCTAGTTATCTACTGGTCCTAACTAGGCACTGTCCCCCAGATCTAATTCACATATTTGAACAGGTGTGTTCTTATACTCAACCACAATCACATCATTCATTTAGCCAAAAACAGGACCACAATACCTAACTATCCATCTTGACCAGACAAGACCATAATAGCTAAAAAGCAGGAAAACCAGGACATTTGACCATAGAACCATAGAAGAGATCCCTCCCCCACTACCTAATACTTTAAGAAACCCTCCCCACTTTTTAATATTCATAATTTATGTTGTGTGGTCAGCATCATAACACTATAAATTAGTCTGTCATGCCCTGCTAAGTTTCTGGTTCCTCTTGGAACTTTGTCCTGCTGCTAAGGGGCATCAATTCTCGATAAATACCTGTACTTTGCTTAGAGGTGGTCTGTCTCTGAATTTTTTGAGATGGTGCTGCCACAAGACACCATGGAAATGAAAGGTTTTTTTTTTGCATCTCTGGATGGGCAGAGTCTCATCTCTTATCTCATGGTACTAAACAACATCATAATCTCACAGCATATTAATCTTCAATCACTCCCTTTTTATGGTTTGTTTCTGTACTCTCTACAGTCACCCTCATATCTTCTCTATCTTAAAAAAGTAGCTTTTGCTTTATCTGACCATCTCTCCTCACTATCTTCCTATATCTATCCTTCTTTTCATGACTAAACTCCACTTCTACCACTTTCTTTTAAATCCTCTGTGTTCCAGATTCAAATTTCATCATTCAACTGAAACCAGTCCCTCTAGTTACCAATAATTGCCAACTTTAAAGATCTTTTCTCAGTACTCATTTGTTTTGACTACTCTGTTGGTTTAACACTGTGGATGAACTTCTTTCCTTGGAAACATTTTCCTCTCTGAGTTTTTATGGTATTATTTCCTCCTGCTTCTCCTCTGCTATGAACAAATGAATGGTCTCATTTTGTAGATAGTCATGGAATGAGGTAACAAAAGAACAATGTGAGACACTCTCCCAACCGAAGACAGCTTAGGAGATCAGAAAGAGAGATCTGTGAGATAAGGCTAGAGGCTGAGAAAGAGTCCATGTGGTGGCACTATGCAGTTATTGAAGCAACAGTAGCTTCAATAACTCTACAGTTTGAAATGGGAAGGAGTTAGGCAACTAATCAGTGTGCTAGTATAGTACACAGGACCAGTCTGCTATTTGACAATCCCATTGCCTAAACCCAACTGTGGGTAATAATTCAAAGGATGAGAGGACCACTTTTGGTCAAGAGGAAGAAGACATGAACAACTGTTTATGAACTCCATTGCTTAAACCATTTCCAGTTCATTATTCAAGGTATGAGAGGTGCATTATTCATTAAAAGGGGGAGGAAGAGCTGATGGGCAACTGATTGGCAACTCCATTGCTTAAACACATTTCTGAGAATTAGTTCAAGAGAGTAGGGGGAATCTTTTATTCAATAGAAAATGGAAGCACTTAGGATCAATGTCTCATTTGTTCAGATGGAGTACAAGACCCTGAGAAACAGCACAGATTTCAATCCCATGAGATCAGTGACTTTTTCAGGATAAAGATCATAGTGTAGATAAGAAGAGCAATGAACATATTTCTTCCCAGGTCACATGATCATGGAAGCAATGAAAATGTTCAAATCCACAGAAAAATTGTGGAGTATAAAAATTCTGAAGCTTTAGAGTACCATTTATCCCCACCACTCACCACCCCAAAACATCAGGTTCCATCTATAATATGAAGCCCAAAATCAACAAAATAAGGTGGAAAAATGAGTATACAGCAGAAAAAACACCTGTACCATAAAAGTTATCATCGTGTCAGAAACATTCAAGACACAAACTCAGAAAAACACAACGAAGTGAAAATAGCTGTAAACAAAATCTGAAAGAAAAAAATATATATATTAGAAAAAAATCCAGTAATACTTCATGAAAGAGCTGAAATCATTTTTAAAATCAAATAAGAATGGTAGAGGAAGAATTAAATAAACAAATAAGCAAAGGTAGAAATTATTATAAAAACAAAAATTTCATAAGAGGGACAATAATACTGAAAAAAAAAATAAAACTTTAAAACACTGAATTGTTTAAATGGAAAAGAGAGATATAAAAGTTCACTTATGAAAATAATTCCTTAAAAACAGAATTAGGAAAATGTAAAAAGCTGTACAAAAGCTCACTGAAGAAAATAATTACCTAAAAATAGAATTGGACAAGTTGAAGCTAATGATTCCATGAGACATCAAGGAATCACATATGAAAATATTCAAACACCATAGCACCAAAATCAAGATCACACAAGATTTAGCAGCTACCACCATAAAAGCGTAGAAGACATGGAATATAATATTCTGTAATATAAAAGACCTGTAATATAAAATACTACCAAGAATAACCTATATAACAAAACTGAAAATAATTCAAGAGGAAAAAAACTTAATAGTTAATGAACTAAAGGATTCTCAAGCTTTTCTGATGAAAAAACCAAAGTAGAATTGAAAATATTGAAAATATGACTTTCCAATGCATGATTCAAGAGAAACATACAATGATAAACAATAAAGAGAAATCATAAGAGACTCAAGATAGCTAAACCATTTATTATTTAATACAGAAAGATGATCCATATAACATCAAAAAATTATCTTTGTTAGTATAAATTGAAAGATTCTACAGATAAAAGGGGTGGGGGAGTGAGTCAATTATGTTGTAATGATGTAAAAAAACAAATAGGTAAGAAGGAAAGATGTGATCCTATTTCTGGGAGTCAAGACAGTGAAGTAAGCAGTAAATCATTGGAACTCTCCCATATTAAACTTCAAAGAATCATAAAATGGCATGATAAAACAAATTCAGAAGGGCAGAACCAGCAAAATCATCATATGAAACAATCATTTAGTCCAAGAAACTCTGGTAAAAGAAGAGCATAGTCCAGGACAGGAATTATCCCAGTAAGCCCCATCTCAGCAAATAAGCAAGAGATCCTGAGCTCCAGTGCAGTGAAATAGACAAATACCAATACCAGAACTCCCTATGTATCTTATCATAGCCAGAGAACCAGAAGAATCCACTATAGTGTATGTTTTAGTGTGGCTCTGGGCAAAAGGGCATCCTCTACCATGACTAGAAAGTAGCCCTGATCTTCATGTGCTACAACACAGCTCCAGGAAACAGGCATCTCCCAGAAGCCAACCCCTCATATGCTTCAGTGTGGCCCTGTGAAAGTTGGAAATACCCCACTTGGCCTCAGCACATACTAGACACCACCACTAGTACCCCAGCTTAGTAACAGGTAAGCTGTCAAACACCCATGACTGCCAGCAGCATCAGCTATCCCAGCCTCCAACCCTTCGGCACTGCACTAGAAAGAACAAAAGATCAAAAACTTAAAATCAGACAATGATATCAAAACACCTATGAGCAAAACCTCAAAGAAAAATTGGAAGTGGTCTTGAGCCCAGAAAGGACTCATGGAAGAACTCATAAAAGGACCTTAAAATTATATGAGAGGTAGAAGAAAAAATGGGAAATGAAATGATTTATGTAAGAGTATTATGAAAAAAGACTCAGCAGTTTGAAAAATTGCTTAAGAAGTACAATTGGCCAAATGGAAAACAAGATACAAAAATCCACTGAAGAAAACATCTCTTAAAGAGTACAATTGACCAAATGGAAAAGAAAATACAAAAGCTAATTGAGAGAAGAAGGCAGAATATTCTGCAAGAAAAGGTAAGGAAAAGGTAAGGGTATCTGCTATAAAAGAGATACACAAAGATCTTTTACAGTGGAAAATATTGGGGTGTGAGCAATACTCTAGCCTCACATCAAAATTTCTTCAATATGGAAAATACACACATACATGCAGTATCAATAATAGAAATATATATTATTGAATAGGGAAGATGAAGGAGAAGTTAAGGGAAAAGGCGTGGGTAAAATGGTAGGCAGATAGAAGGAGGCAATGATCAGAAGTAAAACATTTTCCCTTTAGAGAAGAGACATGATAAAGAGAATTAGAGAAAGGTAAAAAGAATTAAATAGGATAGAGCGAAATGCACAGTTAGTAATCATAGCTGCAAATGTGAATGGATTGAATTCATCCATAAAATGGAAGCAAATAGCGGAAATAATTAGAAGCAAGAATCGAACAGTTTCTGATTTACAAGGAACACATTCAAAATAGACACACACACACAAAGAGATTTAAAAGAAGGGGCTGGAGTAGAATTGATATTTCAACTGAAGTAAAACAGAGAAGGGTAGTGAAGCAAAAGCAAAAGTAGGCCTAATTACAAGAATTATGGTAAACTACACATTACTAAAAAGAACCATAGAGAGCAAAATAATATCAATACTAAGTATGTATGCACAGAGCTTCCAAATTCTTAAAGGAAATGTTAAATGAATTTTAGAGGAGGAAATAGTAAAACTATATTGGCAGGGGGATTCAACTTTCACCTCTCAGAACTACATGAATCTAAATATAAAATAAATAGGGAAAAAAACTCAAGGAGATTAACAGAATTTCAGAAATATTAGTTATGATAGGCCTTTGGAGAAAATTGGGTAAATATAGAAAGAAGTATAACTTTTTCTCAGTTGGACATGACATTTTCACTAAAGACTCAATGAAATGCAGAAACACAAAAAAATGTTAAGTGCATCATTTTCAAATCACAATGAAACAAATATTACATTTTTAAGAAAAGCCATGCAGTCATATTTTAAAAAAGTAATTGACAAGATGCTGCATTAGGGGCAGCCAATTAGCTGAGTTCTCCTTAAACCCCCCTACAACCAACTTTAAAATAATTCTTCAAATTAAAATTAGAAGTGTCAGATCCTTTTTAGATCAGGATGAGACATTTTTCTGGCATAAAAACATAAAAGATGAGTGGGATACATGGATGGAAGCCAGTTTGAAGCTGGTGCATGAGGCTGGGGCCAAAGCAACTACAGTATCAGCAGCAGTTTCAGGAGATCTAAGCCCAGAGGGTGTCTGGCACCTGGTCAGGAAAATATTACAGGAGATCCATTGCTGGAACTGTATAAAAATGGCAACGATTGAAAACTTTATATTCTAATTACAATTCTAGGTCACAGTCCCAGGGTTGCAAGGAAGGTTGGTAGTTGGTCACAAGGAAGCAGGAGCCCTGGTCATATTTCTAAGCCAAATAAAAGTGTTAGCACTTCTAATTAAAGGAGACCATAATTATATGAAATTGAAAATTTTATGCACAAAAAACCAAAGAAGCCAAAATTAGGAGGAAAGCAGAAATCTTGAAAACAGATTTTTATGGCAAGTTTCTCAACATTTCAAAAAAGACATAGAAAACTGTCTCAAATTTATAAGAATATGAATCATTCTCCAATTGATAAATGGTCAAATGATATAAACAGGATTCTCACACGAAGAAATCTAAGCAAGCTATAGTTATATGAAAAATTCTCTAAATGTCTATTGATTAATGAAATCAAAATTAATATAAGTCTGAGGTACAACTTTACCCCTTTCAGATTGGAAAACATGACAGAAAAGGAAGATGAAAAATATTGGAGGGGGTAGGGGAAAGTTGGGATACTAATGTACTGTTGGTGGGTTTTAAAAAATAATCCTACAATTCTGGAAAACAACTAGAAACTACCTAAAGAATCATAAAATTATGCATAATCTTTGGCCTAGCAATAACACTACCAGGTCTACATACCAAAGATATTTTTAAAAACTTATCAAGGATATATTGATCTACCTATATATTTATTTGCCTATCTATCTATCTATCTATCTATCTATCTATCTATCTATCTCTCTATCTCTTGACATTTTGTGGCATCAAAGAAGTTGAGGGTATGAGTAACAATCTGGAAATACTTGTGCAGGCTCTGGTTTATGATTGCTTGTGGAATACTGTTCTGGTATAAGAAAATATAAGCAGTATTCTTTCAGAAAATATGAATATGAATAAAACTGAGGGGCAGAACCAAGATGGCGGAGTATAAACAGCACGTCCAAGGCTCTCTGCCCCCAGATCACCTCCAAACTATGTAAAAGGGGATTCTGAACAACTTCTGGAGCCCCAGCACCCACAGAACAACACAGAGAATCTAAGCTCCCACTGAGGACAGTCCAGCAGCCCTGCATGAAGGACCAGCACAGCGCCCTGGAGAGCCAAGCACAGGTATGACTGATCTGCAGTTTTAGCCCCAGGGCGTCCAGGCCAGCAGCTGGCTGGAGGGACCCCAGAACACCAGCAGCTGTGGTGATTGCAGAACTAGCAACACAGACATGCCTAGGACAAAGTGAGAGCTTAGTGATCTATGGACTTTGGGACCAGTATTTGGGGAACACATCAGCTTCCTCCCCTGGGGGCTAGAAGCCACTAAGGAGACACTCCATTTCGTAGTTTTCAGTAGCAGCTCCAGCTCCTGGCCTGTAAACTCTAGGGAGATGCAGCAATCATTCTTGGGGGGTAATCGCTCTTGCTTTAACTTCCCTGGATCCGGATTGTGACCTGGGGTGAGTTTCCAGCTTTCCAGAAATGGAAGTTGTCCCCCCACACATTCGGGACAGAAGCTCCCCTGCTGGTGGCAGAGTCCTACTGTGGCAACAAGCCCAAAAGTCTAGTAATTAAGTGGCAACATGCCAAGACAACGGAAACAAAATAAACAGAAAAATGCAACCTTAGACTCCTATTTTGGGGGCAAAGACGATCAAAGCATAGAACATGAGGAGGACTGTGAGATCAGAAATACTGCTCCAAAAGGCCCAAAGGAAAATACGAGCAGGTTACAGGCTATAGAGGACCTTAAGAAGGACTTTAAAAATAAAATTAGAGAAGTGGAAGAAAAATTGGGAAGACAAATGAGAAGGATGCAGGAAAAGTATGAAATGAGGGTCAACAGCCTGACTGAGGAAAACAACACCTTAAAAATAGACTAACTCAAATGGCAAAGGAGGTCCAAAAGGGCAATGATGAGAAGAATGCCTAAAAAAGCTTAATTTGCCAGATGGAAAAAAAAATCTCAAAAGCTCACTGAGGAGATTCATTCCTTCAGAGTTAGACTGGAGCAAATTGAAGCTAATGACTTTATGAGAAATCAAGATGCTGTTAAGTAGATCCAAACAAATGAAAGAATAGAAGGCAATGTGAAATATCTCATGGGAAAAACCACTGACCCAGAAAATAGATCCAGGAGAGGCAATTTAAAAATTATTGGACTATCTGAAAGCCATGATCAAAGAAAGAACCTAGAAATCACCCTTCAAGAAATTCTCAAGGAAAATTATCCTGATGTTTTAGATCTAGAGGGCAAAATAGAGGTTGAAAGAATCCACAGATCACCTCCTGAAAAAGATCCCAAAAAGAAAACTCCCAGGAATATTATAGCCAGGTTCCAGAATCCCCAGATCATGGAGAAAATACTACAAGCAGCCAGGAAGAAACAATTTCAATATTGTGGAAACACAATCAGAATAGCCCAGGACCTGGCAGCTTCTACACTGAGGGATTGAAGGGAATGGAATATGATATTCCAGAGGGCAAAAGAGCTGGGACTGAACCCAAGGGTCACCAACCCAGCAAAACTGAGTATTTTGTTTCAGGGGAAAATATGGTCATTCAGTGGAATAGAGGAATTTCAAGTATTCTTGAGGAAAAAACCAGAATTGAATAGAAAATTTGGCATCCAGACACAAGAAGCAAGAGATACCTGAGAAGGTAATCAGGGAAAAGAAATCAAAGGAATTTATCAAAGTTGAACTATTTACATTCCTATATGGAAAAACAATAATTGTGACTGATGAAACCTCTCTCAGTATGAAAAAAATGGAAGAAGGGTGTATGGTCATTTGAATACATATGTGAATGTGTGTATATTTGTTTACAGTTATACATGGATAGAGGGCATAGGTTGAATTTGTTGGGAAAGGATGATACTTATGGCTTCAAATTATGAGGTGAGAGAGGAAAGTGGCAAGAGGAGATGAAGAGAGACAGGGTAAGGTAAACTATCTCATGTAGAAGAAGCAAGGGGAAGTGGCTGCAGGGGAGGGGAAGAATAGGAAGGCAAAAAAGGCACAACCACATTCTCACTGAATTTGGTTCAGGGAGAGAATGACATACATACATACTAAATGGGATATCTCAACCTGCAGCAGAATAGGGGGAAGGGGGTTGAGAGGAGGTATGATAGATTTGGAGGGCATTCTTGGGGGGAGGGGAGGTTGGAAGTACCCACTATAGGAGAGGGATAGGATCAAGTAGGGAATGGACCAGGTGGGGGGTGGGATGGGTGGGAGGGAATTATAAGAAGCCTTCTACAATATATCCACTATGGTAATGTTTTGCATAGCTAGAAATGTACAACATATACTGAATTGCTTATCTTCACAGAGGGAATTGGTGACAAAGGAGCAAGGGAATCGATCTGAAATTTGAGGTTTTAAATGTTTCAAATATATATAAATAATATTATTAATACTCTTTTTCATGTAATTGGGAGATAAGATATGCAGGCACTGGGGCACAGAGATTCACCTTCCTGTAATGGAAAAGTCGAAGGAGTTATGGTAGAAGATAGGGGAGAGAGCAGATTGGAGGAAGCGATATCTTGTGGGACTGCTATTCTGGGAGGTTGGGTAGGTGAATAACGGGGGGAAAGTGATTGTAACTCAAAATCTGGCAGAAATGAATGATGTAAAACAGAAGGTAATGAAGCATTGTTTAAAAAAAAGAAATAAATGGCAAAATTCATTTTCAAAGAAAACCCCAAGCTTATTGACTAAGCAGACCTTAGAAAAATGAACCTAAATTTTATATATGCATATAAAAAGCTATTGAACATCGAAAAAATCACAAAGATGAAACTTAAATAACATTCTCCAGGTTCTGGCTTTTAATGGATCATCATTTCCCTCCATACACAATTCAGCCTGATTGTAAGTTTTAAATTAATGTTCTAAATTCCTAAGATTGAATTAGTAGGTTTAAGTCTTCTGTATTACTGAACTTTTCTCTCAACTTTCCTAGAAACCTTGCCATTTTTATCTATGACTTTACTCACCTAGAAGCCACATCCTGTGAATCAAAATGGGTAATGTGTAAGTCAGGTTCATATTTTATTTAATTACTTTAGATAACATAAGTGTTACTCCAGTTTGAAGCAGATCATAATTTTTTTTTTTAAATTTAAGGGTCCAAGGATGTTAGTTCAAGGATAAACAAAATATTTATTTTGTTCTGGTTATATTTTTTTTTTTTCATTAAGTTTGGGTACATGATTTCCTGCTGCTACTAGTCCATTTAAAAGTAGAAGAATTAAATCAATGGGTAATTTTAATCTGTTTGCCTAAACAAACAAAAAAATTAACAGATTCCCCATAGTGTCCTCATATATCATCATCAGATAAGCTCAGTTTCCCTAACATTTATAGTTTCTGAAGGACTATACTACCTTATATCAGGCCAGCACAACATATACACATGGGATGCTTGCAGTCCATCAAAAGATTTCAAGTGTTCTGTAAAAAATGTAGAGGATGCAAAGAAAGTAAAGATGTAAAGAGTGCTTTATCCATGTACCACTTAACCCACCTTCTGGTAGTCACTATTGTGCCCATCCTATAATTTGGTAGGTGTGTTGCTACTGTGCACTCTCTCCTGCTTGTCACATGACCTATGCCAACCAACCATCATCAATCTGTCTTTAGTCCGAAAGGAGTGAGAGTCATATCTTTTCTCTGTTTTTAGGTCATTACTGCAGTTAAACAGGACAAAATGAGTACAGCCACACACCAATGCAGGTGAAGCTCACAATGCAATGAGCAGCAAGAACATGAAGGCCTCTTCCCCAGCCTTGCTTGGCAGGTTCTGTCCAAGTTACATGAGTGTCCAGCACTCCAAGGTCAGGCATTCAGTTTGGTATTTATTTGTATGTGAGCAGACGCTGTAGAGATTTTTTTGGTAATTACATTAAAGTTTTTGGGCTAACTTTGTAAAATGGCTGATAAAAAGAAATGGAAGATCAAATCAGAGTATAGAACATCTAGTCTAGAGTGGACAAATAGAGATTTGTTTATGTACAAAAGAGACAAAATATTGTGCCATGTTTCCCTAGAAATAATAGCCTTTCTGAAGGAACACAATCTTCATCACCATTTCAAACCAAAATATCCTGACTTAAGCAAATTGGACACTAATGAAAAACAAATTAAAGCATCCAAATTATTGAAAATTCTCAGTGGGGAACAATGGTATTTTTTAGAATGTAAACTTGGAAAATGAGGTTACTAGTAAGGTTAACTTTCAGATTTCTTTCTTTTTTTTTTTTTTTTAAGCAATTGGGGTTAAGTAACTTGCTCAAGGTTACACGGCTAGTCATTATTTGTGTGTGGGTGCTCATTTTCTGAGGCTGGATCTGATCTCGGGTCATCCCAACTCCGAGGCCGGCGCTCTTACTCACTGCGCCACCTAGCCGCCCCTTTTAGGGCAATTGGGGTTAAGTAACTTGCCCAAGGTCACACGGCTAGGTTTTTGTTTATGTCGGTTAAGTGTCTGAGGCCGGATCCGAACTCAGGTCCTTCTGACTTCAGGGCTGGCGCTCTACTCACTGCACCACCTAGCCGCCCCTAACTTTCAGATTTCTAAAGAAATATATTTCAAACATGATTCTGGAGTACAATAAGCTGATCGATGACAAGAAGTATAATACATCCCATTAATTAAATGTAAACAGTAAGAAAATCTGAAAACCGTATTAAAACTTGTACAATTTAGAAAATAATTTAACATCAATGTGATTTCATTATAAATACAAACCTTAGTAATAAGTGTATTTAATTTATGTTAATTGAACTTTCCCTTTTTAATAAGATTATTAGAAAAATAGTGAAGTCATTAATTATGCCTTTACTTGAACAATGAACCACTAAAAATTTTATCTGTGACCTGAAGACATTTAGCTTAATTTTATTTGGGCCCTTACCTACTGCCAAGTTTTGCAGGTCTACCTTAGATCGAGTGAGTCACTTCTCTTGGTTTCCCATTCCATATATTTGTATCCACTTCTTTTCTTACCCCTATAATAATAATTGACTTGTTCAGTAATTCAGTAGGGTCTGACACTTTGTGACTCTGTAACAAATAATTAATATAGATCCAATTTTTAATTTAATACAGTGGATTAAGACAAATAGAGTTAATTGATATGCTTAGGTTTGCATAGATAGCTAGTGTTTCCTGTCAGATTTGAATGCAAGTGTTCTAGGCTCAAAGCCCAGCACTCAATCCATTGAACCACCTAGCTGCCTCCTTAATTGTTCACTTAACACCTTTCAAATCATTTTCATTCTATAAACTGCCAATTCAATACAAACCAAAAAACATTTTTAAAGCACTTATTGTACATAAAACAGTGTATATTACATGCTAGAGATATAATGAAAATGAAAACAACTCCTGCCTTCCAGAAGCTTACATTATATTGGGGAAAGCAACATTTGAACAAATATACAAATGATCATTTGTTGAGGATAGCAGAAACAATTGAAGGATCAGATAAAGCTTAACATTTGCAAGGGCACATAAACTGTATCTTGAAGCAAGTTAACATTTTGAAGGATTAAAAATGAGTAAGGCCATATTAGACAGTCTGAGCAAAATCATAGAGATAATCAATGAAAAACTGAATTCAAATTTGAGTAAATATGTCTGATATTTAAATAGTTTCAGAGACATAATCTATGGGTAATTAGTTATTTTATTAATAATACCAACATTTTAATAAAAAGAGGTCTGTGGCACTCTTGAATGCCAAAGACTATCATGACAGAGGGCTCATAGCTTATATATCACTGGAAGAGAGGTGTTCCATAAGGTGGCAATAAATCCTGATTGGTTAACAATTAATGAGAGAATGAATATTACTATGAGCGGTTGAACTTAATCTAATAAACTTCACATCATTTACTTTTAAGTTACCCCAAACCTTGGGCAACCTATTCAAAGGATTTATCACCCACCCAAGCCAGAACAGAAGGGATTTTAACCTTAGATTACAGGTCTTATCTATTTGGGTGAAGTAGTAATACTGATAATGAGCAGAATGTTAATCCTATCTTCCTTAGGCCCTGTCCTTAAAATGTTGGACAAGAATACAGGATGAGGTGTACAACTTAGTTCTCCCAAATTGTAATAATTGGCTATTAATAAGAGAGAGAAATAATCACTTCTCTCCTAGGGCAGTTTCATAAGAGTGAGGACTGAATGAAATTTTGGGAGTGAAAGGGCGTAGAAATACAATAGACTTATGCTCTAGAATCTGTAGGGGCGGCTAGGTGGTGCAGTGAATAAGAGCTCTGGCCTCGGAGTTGGGATGACCCGAGATCGAATCCGGCCTCAGAAAATGAGCACCCACACATAAATAATGACTGGCCGTGTAACCTTGAGCAAGTTACTTAACCCCAATTCCTTAAAAAAAATACAATAGACCTGGTCAATGTTGAAGCTGATAATATTAAGTCAACTTTGACCAAAAAGAAAACATTTAACTGTATCTCCTGTTCCCTACTTTGTAAATATTTAGTGTCTTGGCACTCTGATAGACATATCTTGCTCTGATATCCCTGAACTAAAGGTGTGTCCTTGATGTTATTCTTAACCTCTCATAATTATTGGGTGATGCCAGAGAAATAGTCTCCCACACATGAACACAAGCAAATTTCAGGTTCCCTGGATAACATTGTTAAGCTTTGGGATACAAGAAGTGTTAAAGACCTCCTCCTTGATTTGGCTGCTCATGAAGGTAAAGTTCTGAGCAGAAGCAGAGAGTTCAGTGAAGAAGTTTTTCTGTGGAGGATCTGATAATAAATTGTACTCTTACAAATATTCAGCCACTGTCCCAAATACATGAAAATGGAATGTGATTCAATATCAGATATTACCTAGTAGCATAAGAATGTTACAGAAAATCATTTATTAAATGACACATATCTGAAGATCATGTGCTCATCAGTCAGCTTTTTACAACCTCTATAATATGGTTTTTGACTGTCAAAATAATCATGGTTCATTGTTTTTATTTTTAAATGTTATTTGTATTTATAATATGCAAATCTAGGTATTTGTAAAAGGTGAAATGTGATCAGCTCTCTTGACTGTGTCCAGAACCTCTTGAAATTGCACTTCATTCCTTCATGGATATTTTAGTTTTGAATAACATGAAAACAGACTACAAAGTTCATAATAAATACAAAGCAATTTAAAAAATAAGGTTATTTTGTAAAAAAAAAAAAAAGGAGTTTTCATTTTCATTTTCTATTGGAAGCCATGTGGAGACCCTTTTGGTTCTTGAGCCGAAGAATGGCATGGTACATATAACAGGATTATTTTGGTAACTTTGTGAAAGATAAATGGAGAAGAGGAGAAACTGGAAGGTAGAAACCCAGTTAGAAGGTAAAGAGGGCTTCAAATAGGAGGTTTAAGAGGGGAACAAATGTAAGAGGTATTGTGGTGGTGGAACACATGAATATTTGCAATTAATTGTGTAAGAATGGTAAAAGAACAAAAAGAACCAAAAATGGTTCAGGTTGCAAATGGAAGCATCTGGTCAGAAGATGTTTAACACAAGAAAATACGGATATTAGTGAAAGGAGGTAGGAGAAAGCATTGAGTTATATTTTGATATGTAGCTTTTGAGATGTCAATTGCTTCCAGTAAACATGTGGAGAGCAAAGGCTGTGTTTATATACATTAGGAAATATGTGTAAGGCACAGATATCACATAGTATTTCTGAATAACAATCTAAAAAGACTTGTAGACAACAAGTAGGGTACAAACCAGATACTTAAATATTTTCCATCTCATGGTATATAGCAGCACCTTTGGTAATTGGGATACTTATTAAAAGGCACACAAGGTCACTTACCTTGTGCTATTTGCAATCTAATAGAAGATGATTTGGTGTGCTCATGTGTCTTTTCTCTAACTTCATGACTTACAGGTCAATGTCTTCCATATTTTTCACTCAACTTCAACAATCCTGAATTTAGGTGACACAATAGTTATTGTTGGAGTTGGAATAATAAAGATCTATGTTAAATTCTAGCCTTGTGATTTGCAAACCCATATCAATATTGACACTAGTGATAATGCTAATGATAAAGAAGATGTTGCATTTATAGAGTAAAAGGTTTTCATGATCACACTCAGGAAAGCAATCTAGTCATTATTCATTTTCTTAACAAGCATAATAATGCTAATTCTAATGGTCCTTTGAGTTAATGTTAGCCATGGCCATACTAAGTTTAGGACCTGGTGTATAGTAAGCATTTCATATATGCTTTTTGTCTACCACAGTGTCCTGACCTTTTGAAGTCCTCGTGTTGTCTAATCTTGGCAGTCAGTTACCATCACACAAGAAGAATAAAGTAAAGGTTAACATTCAATGCATAGATTAAAAAACTAATCAAACATAGCTGCTTAAGGGAATAACAATTCAGCATTAACAAATTATCATCGATATGATGATGTATTTGTTATATGAAAATGAATTCATTTGCTCTTTTAAATTGCACTCACAAGAGTTCATAAGGGAATGAAGGCAATGACAATGTCTGTTGTGAGAGGATTAAATACATTTTAAAAAGATAAAACCACAATTGTCAATAAGCACTTATTGAAGAACCACAAGATCTCTTAGCAAACAATCTTAAATCCATTCTCTTAAGGACCCATTTATAATCCCTATAGAAACATTTCAATCTTTGGAGCTTCTCAGGAGCTTTCAGAAGTTCTTTTCAAATTCTAAAATGCTCTGGAAGGAGCACTTAGAATGTAAATTGAAACCTCAGTAAGTGGTATGTAGAACTCCCTAAGTGCACAGATACAAAATCATTGGGGTGGGTGGGGAGGAGGATGCAAAGGGCAATTCAAATACCCAAATGGACATTATTCACTCATTTGCTCAACTAGAGGCTTTTATAGATAGATGCGTTCATGTATATATATGTATGCATATGCATATATGTGTGTGAGTGTTTAAAGACAAAAAAAGAACATTACAATTTATGTTTATGAAGTTTTAGAACAGCAGAACTACCTGTTCCATTATCTGAGAAAGGAAGATAATTAAATGAAATTAAGTCAAAATAGATTGCAATAAATTTCAAGTCTTTTGTAGAGAAGTGATTGAACTTTTTTTCTTCCCCAAATACCATAATTTGCTTAAGACATATTTTTATTAGTACTTTGCCTATCCAGCAACTCAATATATGGTATATTTTGTGATGAAATCATTATGACACTGGTCTGGCATAATTATATATTACTGTAGTCTCTGCTACTGGGGAAGATGAGGTTGGTGGGTTACTAGAGTCCAGGAGTTCTGAATGGAAGTAAAGATTTTTTCTTTTCTTTTCTTTTCTTTTTAACTATATCTACATATATCTATTTATCTATGGAGAGAGAGACAGAGACAGAGAGAGACAAAGAGAGGGAGAGAGAAAGAAAGAGACACAGAGACAGAGACACACAGAGACAGAGATACAGAGAGAGAGAGAGAGAGAGACAGAGAGCCTCAGAGGCAGAAAGATATGTATAGTGTGTAGACTTGATTAGCTTCATTGATGCTATTATAGTGATATATAGATACAGATATAGATACAGATTATTTCTATCAATTGATAGATAGATATAGTTTTGAATACCTATATTGATGAGAGTTGTTGGATTTGAATACTTGAAGGTAATTTATATAAATAACTCATATACTATATTATTTATAAATATATACTTAAAGTAATTATTAAAGATAATATATGTATATAATATAATGTATATATAAAATACATGAAGAATATAATACCAACAAATTATCTTTAATCATTCAAAATAAGTAGTTCTCATCAATGTGAAATGGACACTTGGACAGAATCAACAGGCCAAGACAATGGGTAATCGAATTGGGAAGCATTTATTAGCCGGCCGGTGGCAGACCTAGGAATCAAGTCCCAGGAGCTGCCCCAAACCCTAGTTCACACACAGGTTATATAGTCAAAAACCACCATCATATCAGGAGTAACGATCTTTACGGGGCAAACTGGTTAGGCAAGATGCACCTAGAAAAGGATATCATGCAAGATGTTGGCTGGGGCACACTAGATTAAGCAAGATGTTCAGCAACCAAGCCAAGGGGAGGAGTTTTGGGTTACAGGAATCCAGGGTACAAAGATGGGCCTCTCGCAAGTGGGTGAAATGTCAAATGCAGCTATTCAAATATTCTTCAGTCCATTTGTATTGTCACTTTGTATGTCACCTTTGGTAAACTAATTTTATTTGCTTACTGATAGATGTTTTTTCTTCCATGTTCTTCTTAATCACATATGAAAGCATGCAGTAATGAAGGGGGAACAATTAGAGTAAAAATTTTTCCTGAAGAATATGGAGTATCCTATATAGGATATAGAATAGGATACCTGGAAATACTTGCATACTTCACTATTTTAATGGATCTGTCATCCCATTAACTTGAGTACTCCTTTCCGATGGTTCAATATTCCATACCCACCTGAGAGTCTCTACCCTGAATCAATAGTGTTTGCCAATGTGATGGATCCTATCTTGGAGATATTTTGCACTGGTTTGTCCTCTTGTCAGTGCAGCACATCGGTATTTTAACTCTTTGTCTTCAATCTATATTTATGATTAACTTTGTTTTTAGCTAAATATTTCTTTGATTGTAGTGACAGTTATTATTCCACACTGTGGAGGGAATTTGGTGTTGTTAATATACTTACATACAGCATATATCTACATTATTTTTGTATGAACTACAGGTATGATTCATCAGAGAATGTTAGACTTCATGATCGATGGCCAAACAATGTCAATAGAAAAATAATGGTGTTGAAATAATGGGATTTATTTTGAAGAAGTTTCAAATTATTGAAGCCAATGTAATCAATTCATCTCGTTTTCTTATTAAATTCTAAACCCTTTCCATATTTAATTTGCAGTGTATTTGTTATGAAATATAATACTGATGGACTAGATTCATGAGCTGCCTCAATTCATTCAACTGCATATGGCACTCTGGACAATGATCATTCTGAATTCACTTGTTTTTCTTTGCATAGAGAGAAAAATCTAAGCTAACTCCAGATCTCCTTTAGTAGGTATGACAATGCTCTATAATTTAATTTAATTAGCAATATGTAATCTACCCAAAGAACCTGTATGAGGACCTCCCCATCTTGCTTCCCTTTAGTTTCATTTATAGTAACCAAGAATATCAAGATTGTTATGATTCAGTTCCTTTTCAAATGGAACTGAATTGAAGATTACCTAGCCACCACTTAAATAAATGCTTAAAGATGGCCTATAAAAATGATTTTTCTCTCCTACCATCATTATAAAAGTGAAAGAGAACTTTAAGGTTTTTAGATTTATGTTATATAGTCCATTCCTAGCACAATCTTCATCGTCTTTCATCCATGGTGGAAATTGACTATGCCTTGATGGAATATAATCTTCAGAAGGGCCTGGGAATATAAATGGGGAAAACAAGAATTAGGATAGAAGGGGAAAGGATGGGTTTAAGAAACTTATTTTCCCCAGTGTTTTACTTTATAGAGGTTAAAAAAAAATTCCACTGCAAAGCTAAGTGGGGGAAGAGTCAATAGATCTTATTGAATTTCACTTTTCTCATTGAAGAGAAGAGGTAACAGTGTAAAAAAGGCAGATGGAGACACAGGACTGGCCTGGAAAAGACCATGATTCTAGTCACAACTCTGCCACTAATAAACTATTTACCCTTTTGCTTTCAATCTAGGTTAGAAAATAAAACATATTGACAAATTGACAGAATTTATGCTAGAATGTAAAAAGTATTAGAAAAAATGTTCAATATGTTATGATAAATTAGGAAAACAATGGGGAAGATTAGAGAAAAATAACCATTTTTTAAAGGCGTGAAATTTGAGAATAAGTAGAATTTGGGCAAAGGGTTTCTAGAGAGAAGGAAAATGATTTTTATTTAACCTTTCAGAAATTTTTGTTGAAGGCATTTATATTCTTGTCACCAGATGGTTGGGAAAAATGTATTCCTGTGGATAAAAAGATGACTTGGAGATAGGAAAAATAGAAATGAGATAAATAAATTATCCCTACCCTGTAGAGAGGACAGTTTGATTTAGCTCAAGAAATACTTATTAAGTGTTTGCAATGGATGAGTCAGTATGTAAGTAGCAACATTTCTAGTGATATTAGTATCAGAAAATGTTTTGGGATACTTTCAATGTTTTTTTTTTTTTTTTATTAGGGGCAGCTAGGTGGTGCAGTGAATAAGAAGACTGACTCTGGTGTCAGGAGGACCTGATTTCAAATCCAGCCTCAGACACGTGTTACACTTACTAGCCATGTCCTTGGGCAAGTCACTTAATGCCAGTTGTCCTCCAAAAAATAAAAGCTAAAAAAATATTCTATTTAGGGGCAGCTAGGTAGTTCAGTGAGTAAGAGTGTTGGCCCCAGAGTCCATAGCACCTGGGATCAGTTCAGGCCTCAGACAATGAGTACCCACACATAAATGATGACTGGCCCTGTAACCGCGAGCAAGTTACTTAACCCCAATTGTTTAAAACAAACAAACCAAAAGCATTGTTTTCCTTTTTTAAATTTTATTTATTTATTTTGATTTTCAAATTCACTTTCACAAGTTTTAAAATTTCTCCCTTTCCATCCTCTTCCCCCTTCCCAAGACAGGACACAAACTGATATAGGCTCTACATATAGGCTACTACTTAACATATTTTTAATTAGAGTCATGTTGTATAGAAGAATTAGAATTAATGGGAGGAACAATGAGAAAGAAAAAAAAATAAAATAGTCAACTTAGCTCTGCGTTCAGACTTCAAAGTTCTTTCTCTGGACATAGAAGGCATTTTCAATCACAAGACCTTTATAACTGTTTTAGGTTCTTACATTGCTGAGAAGGGGCAAGTATATCAAAGTCATGCATCACACACTATGGCCATTAGTGTGTACAGAGTTTTCCTGGTTCTGTTCCCTTCACCCTGCATCAGTTCCTATTAAGTCTTTCCAGATATTTCTGAAGTCTGCCTGTTTTTCATTTCTTATAACACAACTGCATTCCATTATATTCATATACCACAACTTGTTCAGCCATTACCTAATTGATGGGCTTCCCCTCAATTTCTAGACCTTGACCACCATAAAAAGATCTGGTATAAATATTTTTGTACATGTGGGTCCTATCCCCATTCTCATGATCTCTTTGGGATATAGATCTAGAAGTGGTATGCCTCAGTCAAAGAGTATGCACTTTTAATGGGCCTTTGGGCGTACTTCTTTTTTTTTTTTAAACAAATGCTTTATTAACTTCTGTTTTACATCATTCATTTCTGCCAGATTTTGAGTTACAATCATTTTCCCCCCATTATTCCCCTACCCAACCTCCCAGAATAGTAGTCCCACAAGATATCACTTCCTCCAATCTGCTCTCTCCCATACCTTCTCCCATACCTCCATCGACTTTTCCATTAGGGGAAGGTGAATCTTTGTGTCGCAATGCCTTCACATCTTATCTCCCTATTACAAGCGAAAGAGTATTAATAATAGTATTTATATATATTTGAAACATTTAATGTTAAGACCTCGAATTTCAGATCCATTTCCTTCCTCCCTTGTCACCCATTCCTTCTTGGGATAGAAGTAATTCAGTATATGTTGTACATGTCTAGCGATGCAAAACATTATCATAGTAGATATATTGTGCAAGGCTGCTTATAATTCCCTCCCACTCATCCCACCCCCCACCTGGTCCATTCCCTACATGATCCTGTCCCTCTTCTATAGTGGGTACTTCCAACCTCCCCTCACCCCAAGGATGCCCTCCCATCCATCATCCCTCCTCTCATCCCCCTTCCCCCTATCCTGCTGGAGGTTGAGATATCCCATTTAGTATGTATGTCATTTTCTCCCTGAACCAAATTCAATTAGAATGTTGTTTTGCCTTTTTAGCCTTCCTTATTCTCCCCCTCCTTTGCAACCACTTCCCCTTGCTTCATCTACATGGGATAGTTTACACTACCCTGTCTCTCCCCATCTCCTCTTGCCACTTTCCTCTCTCACCTCATACTTTCATCCCTTGAGTATTCTCCCTTCCCAACAAATTCAACCTATGCCCTCTATCCATATAACTGTAACCATATACACACACATTCACATATGTATTCATATGACCACACCCCCTTCTTCCATTATTTTCATAGTGAGAAAGATATCATCAGTCACAGTTATTGCTTTTCCATATAGGAATGTAAATAGTTCAACTTTGATAAGTTCCTTTTGATTTCTTTTCCCTGATTACCTTCTCAGGCATCTCTTCTTTCTTGTGTCTGGATGTCAAATTTTCTATTCAATTCTGGTTTTTTCCTCAAGAATGCTTGAAAGTCCTCTATTCTACTGAATGACCATATTTTCCCCTGAAACAAAATACTCAGTTTTGCTGGGTAGGTGACCCTTGGGTTCATTCCCAGTTCTTTTGCCCTCTCGAATATCATATTCCATGCCCTTCGATCCCTGAGTGTAGAAGCTGCCAGGTCCTGTGCTATTCTGATTGTGTTTCCACAATATTGAAATTGTTTCTTCCTGGCTGCTTGTAGTATTTTTCTCCTTGATCTGGGAATTCTGGAACCTGGCTATAATATTCCTGGGAGTTTTCTTTTTGGGATCTTTTTCAGGAGGTGATCTGTGGATTCTTTCAACCTCTATTTTGCCCTCTGGATCTAAAAACATCAGGGCAATTTTCCTTGAGAATTTCTTGAAGGGTGATTTCTAGGTTCTTTCTTTGATCATGGCTTTCAGGTAGTCCAATAATTTTTAAATTGTCTCTCCTGGATCTATTTTCCAGGTCAGTGGTTTCTCCCATGAGATATTTCACATTGCCTTCTAATCTTTCATTTGTTTAGATCTGCTTAACAGCATCTTGATTTCTCATAAAGTCATTAGCTTCCATTTGCTCCAGTCTAACTCTGAAGGAATGAATCTCCTCAGTGAACTTTTGAGATTCTTTTTCCATCTGGCAAATTCGACTTTTTAAGGCATTCTTCTCCTCATTTGCCCTTTTGGGCCTCCTTTGCCATTTGAGCTAGTCTATTTTTTAAGGTGTTGTTTTCCTCAGTCAGGCTGTTGACCCTCATTTCATACTTTTCCTGCATCCTTCTCATTTCTCTTTCCAATTTTTCCTCCACTTCTCTTATTTGATTTTTAAGTCCTTCTTAAGGTCCTCTATGGCCTGCAACCCACTCATGTTTTCCCCTGGGGCTTTTGGAGCAGGACTTCTGACCTCACAGTCCTTTTCCAGCTCTATGCCCCCAAAATAGGAGTCTAGGGTTGCATTTTTCTGTTTCCTTTGCCTTGGCATGTTGCCACTTAATTGCTTGACTTTTGGGCTTGCTGCCACACTGTGGCTTTAAGGCCAGCTAGAGGAATTTTCGTCCCGAACGTGTGGGGGGGCAACTTCCGTTTCTGGCAAGCTGTAAACCCATACTTCTAAATTGATCTCCAGAATGGTTGGATCACTTCAAAACTGCACCAGCAATCCATAAGTCTTCCAGTTTTACAACATCTTCTCCAACATTTATCAGTTTCCTGTTTTATTATGTTAGCCAATCTAATAGGTATGAAGTGGTATCTCAGAGTTGTTTAGCTAATCAATAGCTATTTAGAGCATTTTGTCAAATGATTATAGATAGTTTTAATTTCTTCCTATGAAAACTCTCTGTTAATGTCATTCGACCATTTATCAATTGGGGAGTGACTTGTGTTCTTACCAATTTGACTCACTTCTCTTTATATTTTAGAAATGAGGCCTTTAGGGGCGGCTAGGTGGCGCAGTGAGTAAGAGCACCGGCCTCGGAGTTGGGATGACCTGAGATCGAAACCGGACTCAGAAAATGAGCACCCAGAGGCGGCTCGGTGGCGCAGTGAGTAGAGCACCGGCCCTGGAGTCAGAAGGACCTGAGTTCCGATCCGACCTCAGACACGTAACACACACACAAACAAAAACCTAGCTGTGGGACCTTGGGCAAGTTACTTAACCCCAATTGCCCTCCAAAAAGCGAAAAAAAAAAAAGAAAAGAAAAGAAAGTGAGCACCCACACAGAAATAATGACTAGCCATGTAACCTTAAGCAAGTTACTTAACCCCAATTGCTTTAAAAAAAAAAAAAAAAGAAATGAGGCCTTTATCAAAAACACTTATTATAAAAATCCATTTCCAGTTTTCTGCTTCCCTCCCAATCTTGATTGAACTGGCTTTGTTTGTACAAAAACCTTTTCAATTTATTATAATCGGGGGCGGTGTCAAGATGGCGAAGTAAAAACAGCACTTCTGAGCAACTCCAGCCCACACCACTTCAAAATTATGTAAAAGGAGGACTATGAATGACCTCTGGAGCTCCAGAACCCAAATAATGACACAGAGAAGCTAACTTCCTGCTGAGGACAGTCCTAAAGCCCAGCAAGGAACACCCAGCATAGATCCCTGGGAACCACTCCCAGGCCCATGTGAATTGTGGTTTCAGTCTGAGGAAGGCCAGACCAATAGTTGAATGGTGGGAACCCAGAACACCAGCAGCTGTGGAGTTCCCAGAATTATCAATACATAGATGTCTAAGATAAAGTGAGAGGTCAATGGCCTATGGATTTTGGGACTGGTTGGGAGAATGCATCAGCTTCTTCCCCTGAGGGCCAGAAGATTCTGAGGAGCTGGCACAGCTTGTGCCACATTGCCCCATTGCAGCTTCAACTCCTTGGCCTGTGGACTGTAGGGGGATCTGGCAATCAGTCTTGGGGGGTAGGTGCTCTTGCTTTACCCTTCTTGGATCTGGAATGTGCTCTGGGGTGGAGGTCTTAGGGTGTGGGACCAGCTTGCCAGAGTGCGTGGATGCTTCAAAGAGGCCACACAAGTAATCCCTCTGAAAGATTAGAAAACCCCAACATTTGGGATGGAAATTCCCCTGGCTGGTGGCAAAGTCCTACTGTGGCAACAAGCCCCAAAGTCAAGTAATTGAGTGGCAACATGCATAGGCAAAGGAAACAAAATAAACAGAAAAATTCAACATTAGACTCCTATTTTGGGGGCAAAGGGGATCAAAACATGGAACAGGAGGAGGACTGTGAGGTCAGAACTCCTGCAACAAAAGTCCCAAATGAAAATATGAGCTGGCTACTGGCCAAAGAGGACCTTAAGAAGCAGATAAGAGAAGTGGGGGGAAAATTGGGAAGAGAAATAAGAAAGATGCAACAAAAGTATGAAATGATAACCAACAGCCTGACTGAGGAAAATAACACCTTAAAAATAGACTAACTCAAATGGCAAAAGGGGATCAAAAAGGCAATGAGGAGAAGAATGCCTTAAAAAGCCAAATTTGCCAGATGGAAAAAATCTCAAAAGCTCACTGAGGAGAATCATTCCTTCAGAATTAGAATGGAGCTAATTGAAGCTTATGACTTTGTGAGAAACCAAGATACTATTAAGTAGATCCAAACAAATGAAAGAATAGAAGGCAATGTGAAATATCTCATGGAAAAAACCACTGACCTGGAAAATAGATCCAAGAAAGACAATCTAAAAATTATTGAACTACCTAAAAACCATGATCAAAGAAAGAATCTAGAAACCATCCTTCAAGAAATTCACAAGGAAAATTGCCCTGATGTTTTAGAACCAGAGGGCAAAATAGAAGTTGAAAGAATCCACAGATCACCTCCTGAAAAAGATCCCAAAAAAGAAAACTCCTCGGAATATTTTAGCTAAGTTCCAGAATTCCCAGATCAAGGAAAGAATATTACAAGCAACCAGGAAGAAACAATTTCAATATTGTGGAAACACAATTACTATAACACAGGATCTGGCAGCTTCTACACCATGGGATCAAAGGGCATGGGGTGTGATATTCTACAGGTCAAAGGACCTGGGATTGAAACCAAGAATCACCTACCCAGCAAAACTGAGTATCATGTTTCAAGGGAAAATTTGGTCATTCAGTGGAATAGAGGACTTTTAAGCATTCTTGAGGAAAAAACCAGAGTTGAATAGAAAATTTGACAATCAGATACAAGAAGCAATAGATGCTTGAGAATATAAACAGGGAAAAGAAATCAATATGAACTTATCAAAGTTGAACCATTTACATTCCTACAGGGAAAAACAGTAACTGTAACTGATGAAACTTTTATCAATATGAAAATAGTTGAAGAAGGGTATATGGGCATATGAATACATATGTGAATGTGTGTATATATGTTCTCCGGTATACATAGAGAGCACACATCTAATTTAATAGGAAGGGATGATGCTTAAAAGTTGAGGTTAAGAGATGAGAGAGTAATGTGGTGAGGGGGATGGGGAGAAACAATGGGGTGAGCTGTCTCATGTAGAGGAGGCAGGGGAAGTTGGTTTCAGGGGAAGGGAGGAACAGGAAGGCAAAAAGGCAAAACCTTATTCTCATTGAATTTGGACCAGGGAGAGAATGACATGCATACTAAATAGGGTGTCCCACCCTACAGGAGAATGGCTGGGAGGGGCATGGGGAAGGTGGTGGAGGTGAGGGCAGGCTGAGGGGGAGAGAATTTGGAAGTACCCACTTTTGAAAAGGGACAGGATCAAGGTGGGGAGGGGACCAGGTGGAAGGTGGGATGTGAGGGGGGGAAATATAGTCATTCTTTTACAATATATCTACTATAGTAATGTTTTGCATAGCTACACATGTACAGCATATACTGAGTTCCTTATCTTCCTTTTAAAATCAAATTTTTAAAAAATATATAAATACAATGATTAATAAAAAAAGAAAACTGTTAGAGGTGAAGTCATACTTACAGGTGTTCTTTAGGAGATAAATGAAAGGTACATTTCAGCATGGCTTAAAAGAAAATGTAATCAAAGTGAATTATGCTCATGAGATATGAGCATGGTATTTTGACTTTCATTTAATAAACAGAAAGAAAACTCTGGGAAAATTGTTATACTTCTGTTAGGCACAATTTCCTCTTCTAATGTCTAGGGATAAAAAAATATCCATAATGTTTACCTCACAAGGTTGCTTTGAATTATATAGCATATAAAATTAGAACCCACATGCAAAGCACTACTCAATATTTTAAGCACCATATAAATATCAACTTTTATTAATTCCTTAAATAACTTTGGCAAATTCCATGAATGTCTCCAGGCCTCAGTTTCCACTGTATTTGAGATAAGGAATTTGGATTATATGATCTCTAAGACTTCTAACAGCTTTGATGCATGATTCCATTACATTAATGCAGATATGATGATGATGATGATCATGATGATGATCATGATGATCATGATCATGATCATGATCATGATGATCATGATGATTAGGATAATTGAGGTCACAATAATAGATCCCAATGTATTGCTGAGGGGAAAGAGGACAACTAAATATCAGATATTATGAAAAAGGCATTGGAAGGAAAAAAAAAACTACCTTCCTTTCAGAAATCACATTGTGTAACCTTTTAGAATACAAATCCAAATAATAAATGTAAGCCCTCAACAAGCAGATGGGGAAAAACACCTCTCTCAATCTCTGATGAAAAGAGAAAATAATATTTTTCCCATCAGATTTTTAAATATGACAAAATAGGAAAATGTTAATTGTTAGCGGGACTATGAGAAGACATAGAAATGCATTGAATGAAAACTGTGAACTAGTCGAAGCCGTCTGGAAAGCAATTTGCTAGCATATTTTAAAATACATAACACTGGACATGCCCATTTATACACCAATACCTGACACAACTCAAATCATTTATTATTTTTCAAAAAGAAGAAAGTGCCTAATTATCTATCTGCCTATGTCTTTTTTTTTGTATAAAGGAATGGAAAAAGTGGTTTATCAACAAGTGTAGGATACTTGAAGAAATCATGGTATACAAACATAGGAAAGCATTATTTGTGCTATAATTTTTTAAAACACATTGAGATAAAAGCTGAAAACACTTGTATGAACTGAGAGAGTGAAGTGATCATTTCAATTTATGTAATGACTACAATGGCACTAAGGAAAATAACTTGAAAAAAAAACTTAAAAATTATGATAGATGAAATGATTTTTAGAAGTTTCATAATGAAACTTGCTCCCCAGAAATGTAAGAGAAGATAGAAATTTTCTGACATGGTCAACACATAGATTTGTTTTGCTTGAATACATATATTTGTTCTAAAGGAGGTCTATTTTGGGAGTGTTAGGGAGTTATAAAGTTGAGTGGAAATGACCAAGTGTATGAATATGCACATGCATGTACATGTCACATGTGTTTGTGTGTTCTATATATACACATTTATACAAAAATATGTGTACTCATAAATATGTGCGTGCATGCACATATACACATACACACATACATATATACATATATGGAAATCCTAAGATGAAAACTCCTTCTTCCAATTGTTTTTAACAGTCACCTGGGGAACAGAGAAGTTAGCTATTGCTCTCTGCCCCCAAGAGCATATAACTAGAATGGGTCAGAGTTGAGACCTCATATCTCCAGTATGGCCTCTGTCACTCTGCCACACACCTTGCTGTTTTGGGTTTCATATAATATTAATCATTGGAGTGTCATTAAAGTTATATAAGTTGTAACTTTGAGAAAAATGGCAAAATTTTAACATATGCATGAAATTTCTTGAGGAAGAAAATTAATCAAGTCCTTTGCTCCACCAAGTCAGATTTTTTAAAAGCAAATAAACAACAATTAAGCATAGTACATATATGAATTACATACTTTAAATATGTATGACTATATATACATAGTTATATACATAACATATAAATAGTCATAATATAACATATTGTAACATAAAAGAACATAAGTGATGTGGCATGAGGTAATGTGACAAGACATTGCATATCATTTAATATAACATACCATAATTTTGTGTATAATCAATTAATTATGTAGATTCTAAAAACCTGAATATCATATACATTGTATACATATATATGGGTGTGTATGTGTATATATATATGTATATACATATGAATATGTATGTCTTAGTAATGCACTGAAAAAAAAAAAAGAAAAGAAAAAAAAGGGGCGGCTAGGTGGCGCAGTGAATAGAGCGTTGGCCCTGGAGTCAGAAGGACCTGAGTTCGGATCCAGCCTCAGACACTTAGTGCACACACAAACAAAAACCTAGCCGTGTGACCTTGGGCAAGTTACTTAAACCCAATTGCCCTCCAAAAAAAAAAAAGAAAAGAAAAGAAAAGTAATGCACTGATATTGGACAATTGCCTTTCCCAGTTCTGAACAGAAATGTGGGAGTAGATTGAATTTATTTTAGGGAAAATAATAACCCTGAAAAAATACATCTTTTATGTATTTATTTATTTATTTTGCTTTTTGGAGGGAAATTGGGGTTAATGACTTGCCCAGGGTTTCACAGCTAGTTATTGTTTTTAATGTCAGAGGCCAGATTTGAACTCAGGTTCTCCTGACTCCTGGGCTGGTCCTCCATTCACTACACCACCTAGCCATTCCTGAAGTCCATCTTTTTAATAATAAAGTATGCCCATGATTCTTCATGGATGAGACTCACAGACTATTTCAGTCTCCAAATAACTGAAATTGAACATTTCACAATTATTAAGGGAGAGATGCATGAATATGACTCTAATGTATGCATAAGTAGCCTGAAACAAGAATTTGATAGGAGAGGTGGAATAAGAGATTCAGGATTTTGCTTAGGTGATCTAATAATCTTTTGAAAGTAATGATCAGTGGTAGATCTGCATATTTGAATGCTTACCATGTAATTTTAAAAATTCTAGAAGAAGTTCCATTTACCTTCAGTGTTCTCACTGTGGACAAGTATTTCATAGAATTATAAAGAGTTGGAGACTGTATCAGAAATATTCAGATACATTGGATCATTAAGATTTTCTATTAAGTCAAGTATGTATCTTGTTGAATCCACATTCAGGATATAAATCTTTTGAAATATTTAAGTAACCTGCAGGAAATTCTACAAAATAACATATATCTACATATACACATGCACACATTCCTCCACACAAACTTGTATATGTAGACATGTGCATGTACATGTATATATACTGATGTGCATGCATACAATACAGTTATACACATATATGGGTAGTTAAGTGGTAGCTTAGTAGATAGAACAGTAGACCTGGAATAAAAACCTGATTTCAAATTCTTTCACAGATACTTACTAGCTGTGTGACCCTGAACAAGGCACTCTGACTCTGTTACCTAATCTGAAAAATGGGTATACTAATAACATCTATCTCTTATCTCTCAAGAGTGTTGTGAAGAAAAAATAGCATTTGTAAAGATCTTTGCAAACTTTAAAGCCTTATGTAAGTGTGTGTGTGTGTGTGTGTGTGTGTGTGTGTGTGTGTGTGTGTGTACACAATGTAATTATGGCCTTAGTTCCTATTATGGCTTAATTATGTAATCTAGACTTTTTCTGGCTAACACCATACCTTTAGCATTTAGCTCAGATCCTGGTACTTGATAAACACTTAATAAATGTTTCTTAAATTCTCAATTGGCTACCTATGTTCATAGTCTATAGTAGGAAGGCATTTACAAAAAAGAATATTGATTCTGGGAGACATTCTTTTTCCATGTCCTGCATCTAGTCCCTTAGTTTCTACCATTTTCCAAAGTTGATGTCATTTGCATCAAGTATACAATGGCATAGCATTTGGTGCAGCAATTTCACTACTATTAACTAGAAGGTATGGTTTTTATAGCAAGGCTGTGCTTTATTACTTTCTTTTTTTTTGTTTTCAATTTATTTTTTCCCTTTTCCAGATGATTTTATTTTATTGTTTATTTTCTTCATTTTTTCCAAATGCTTTATTAACTTCTGGTTTACATCATTCATTTCCACCAGATTTTGAGTTACAATTTTTTCCCCATTTTCCCCCTACTCGCCACTCCAGAATAGCAGTCCCACAGGGTATCCCCTCATCCAATCTGCTCTTTCCCGTATCTTCTCCCATAACCCCTTCAACTTTTCCAGTAGGGCAAGGTGAATCTCTATGCCCCCCAATTATATGCAAAATAGTATAAATAATACTATTTATATATTTTTAAAACATTTGATTTTAAAACTTAAAATTCCAGATTCATTCTCTTCCTTCCTTGTCACCCACTCTTGCTGGGAAGATAAGCAATTCAGTATATGTTGTACATGTATAGCTATGCAAAATATTACCACAGTTATATAGTGCTGTTTCTGCTTAGCCATTTTGGCTCTGCCCTGCTTTATTACTTTCAATGAAAATTTCATAATTCTTTAAATTTTGAATTCATTATCTATGAGCTTAGTCAACATTAATATACTTTTTTAGAACTTATAGGAGACCATCACTAACACATTATAATTGTTTTCAGCTCAACATTTTGGATTAAGCTGCATATCAAACACATTTTATGTTGTTCATTCTGTTTTTACTTAGGTTTGTTGCATACTGATTTCAGGACATATTGGGAATTGGGAAGGAAGCTTTTGTTTTTATGCCTCAGGGTACCAGAAGTGAGAAGGTGGCTGTGATGTGTGTCTGTTTACTCCTATATTTCAAGATGCTACTGTCCATCACTTTGCTGTAATCAATGTACTTTTTTACTTCATTATGATAAGCTTCTTTTCTTTTTTCTCCTAGTCACTGGTCTATAATTCAAAATATAATTGTAGAAAATAAGTAAGAGGGATGAAATGCAGTGCCTGCTCAAGCACTTTGAAACATGAATTAGGACAGTAGAGGTCAAGAGAGAAAAAGGAAGTGCTAGTAAACATATACAAGGTCCCTTAGTACACTCTCCCTCTTAGACTTTTTTGTATTATTTTGTATTCATTTATGATCAAACTCTTTCCTTTTGAATAAATGAAAACCCTCAGAAAATTGCGATTGTCTCATTTTTGTCTTTTTACCTTCAATGCCTATCACATTGGCACTGAAATAACATACAAAAATAAGCTTATATTGAATTGAATTGAGTCGTAAATGGCTATGGGTATTTTTAATTAAAAAAATCATTCTATCTCTGTCAATTTGGAGGAATAAAGTATTCCACAGGTATATAGTTTCTAGTTTCAACTGAAAAACAGCTCTTTAAATGCAAAAACTTTAATTAAATATTTATTTCATATTTTAATTAACCAATTTCCATTCCAGTTCACCCCTTAAAAAAGGACAAAGAAAATTCTTTGGCAAGTATTCAGTATAAAAAAATTGTCTTAGGGGGCGGCTAGGTGGCGCAGTGAATAGAGCGCTGGCCCTGGATTCAGAAGGACCTGAGTTCGGAGCCGGCCTCCGACATTTAATCCATACAAAAAAAAAAAAAACAAAACCTAGCCGTGTAACCTTGGGCAAGTTACTTAACCCCAATTGCCCTAAAGGGGCGGCTAGGTGGCGCAGTGAGTAAGAGCGCCGGCCTCGGAGTTTGGATGACCCGAGATCAGATCTGGCCTCAGAAAATGAGCACCCACGCATAAATAATGACTAGTCGTGTAACCTTGAGCAAGTTACTTAACCCCAATTGCTTTAAAAAAAAAAAATTGTCTTATTAGTCATGAGACTAATGTGGTTCTTATTTTACATATTAAGTTTTCATCATCCTTTTGTTAGAAGGAATGAAACATTCATCATCATCATCAGTTCTCTGAAATCATGATTGATCAGTGTTTTGATCAAAGTGCTTAAATCTGTAAATGTGATTCATATTTTAAAATGTTTTTACTTTTAAAACTGTTTGGAGTTTCTTTTTTGGAGGGTTCCATTTGTTTCATTCTGTATCAGTTTATGCTAATCTTCCCAGGTTTTTCTGAAGCTATTCTTTTCCTCATTTCTTATAACGCAGTAGTATTCTATCATGTAAATATATCATAACTGATGCAGTTATTCATCAATCAATGAGATCCTTTAATTTTCCAGTTCTTTGTCACTACAAATAAAGCTTTTATAAATATTTATATACTTAATAGCCTTCTTCTCTCTTGTTATGTATAGGACAAGGAGTACTATCAATGGCTAAAATAATAGTCATTCAATGTTTTTTCTTGCTCCTCTAACATGTTTATGTAACCTTTCATATGTGTTATATATCCACGTGGAGCTTACCATGTTACATTGCCAGGGAAGTTGTCTAAATCTATTTTATGTTAGACTGCTTTCTATTTTCTTGGACAATTTTGACAAATAACAAATTTTTCATCCAAAACTAAGTTTTGTTTGTTTGTTTTTATATTGTGCTACTGGGTTTCTTACTTCTAATATGTTCTGTATCTGATCTCTTCCACTTATCTATCGTCCTCTCTATTTTTAAAACTAATAATATATCACTCTAATGATTATGGTATTATATTTGTTTGAATACCAATTCTTATTTGTTTCCTATTTCCCACATTTTTTTCATTACTTCCCTTGAGATCCTTGACAGTTTGTTTTACAAATACCTTTTGTTATTCTTTCTGGATCTTAATATAATGCTCTAGTAGACTGATATGGCACTGATTAAAAGCATCTATTTAGGTAGATTTTTTTCATTTTTAATGAATTAACTCAGTTTTTTTTCTATAAATAATGAATATATCTATAATTATTTTGTTTAATATTTCCATAAAGTCTTTTGTAGTCATGTCCATACAATAACTCTGTGAATCTTGGTAAGCATAATTACAATTTTTTGATACATTTTGTAGTTATTTAAATTGGAATTTCTTCCTTTTTTGCTAAGTTTTGTTGATGATATACAGAAATGCTAATGATTTATGCAGTTGACATCTTTCAACTTTACTTAATGTTTTATTTAAATTGTTTTAGTTAATAATTTGGATTCACTAAGCATACCATTATACAATCTTTAAAAAGTGTATACATGTATACATATATATATGTATATACATATATATATATATATATATATATATATATATATATTTTCATTTTGTTGATGCTTATCCTTTTCTTTTTTAACAAATGCTTTATTAACTTCTGGTTTACATGATTCATTTCTGCCAGATTTTGAGTTACAAATTTTCCACATTTTTCCCCTACCCAGCATCCCAGAATAGCAGTCCCACAAGATATCCCTTCATCCAATCTGCTCTCTCCAATATCTTCTCCCATACCCCCTTCGACTTTTCCATTAAAGCAAGGTGAATCTTTGAGCCCCAATGCCTGCACATATTATCTCCCAATTACATGCAAAATGGTATTAATGATAGTATTTATATATTTGAAATGTTTAATTTTAAGACCTCAAATTTCAGATCCATTCCGTTCCTCCCTTGTCACCCATTCCCTCTGGGAAGATAAGTAGTTCAGTATGTGTTGTACATGTCTAGCTATGCAAAACATTACCATAGTGTATATATATATATATATTTAATAGTGTATATATATATATTATTATATATTATATTATATATATTATATTATATATATAATATATTATATTATATTATAATATATAATATATAATATACATAATAATATATATTATATAATATATTATTATATATTATATATTATATTATATATATAATATATATTATATAGTATATATAGTATATATATATATATTATATATATAATAATATATATATATATTACCATAGTGTATATATATATAATTAATAGGCTGCTTATAATTCCCTCCCACCAATGCCATCCCCGAACTGGTCCATTCCCTACTTTGATCCTGTCCCTCTTCAATAGTGGGTACTTCCAACCTCCCCTCCCCCTAAAATGCCATCCCCTCCATCATCCTCCCTCTCATCCTCCTTCCCCCTACTCTGCTGCAGGGTTAGATATCCCATTTAGTATGTCTGCCATTCTCTCCCTGAGCCAAATTCAGTGAGTATATGTTTTTGCCATTTTGCCTTCCTGTTCTTCCCCATCCCTGCAAAGAGTTCCCCTTGTTTCTTCTACATGAGATAGTTAACCCTACCCTGTCTCTCCCCATCTCCTCTTGCCACATTCCTCTCTCACCTTATAACTTCACCCCTTAGGTATCATCCCTTCCCAACAAATTCATCCTATGCCCTATCTCCATATATAACTGTAACCATATACACACACATTCACATATGTATTCACATGACCACACACCCTTCTTCCATTATTTTCATAGTGAGAAAGATAACATCAGTCATAGTTATTGTTTTTCCATATAGGAATGTAAATAGTTCAACTTTGATAAGTTCCTTTTGATTTCTTTTCCCTGATTACCTTCTCAGGCATATCTTCCTTCTTGTGTCTGGGTGTCAAATTTTCTATTCAATTCTGGTTTTTTCCTCAAGAATGCTTGAAAGTCCTTTATTCCACTGAATGACCATATTTTCCCCTGAAACAAAATACTCAGTTTTTCTGGGTGGGTGACCCTTGGGTTCATTCCCAGTTCTTTTGCCCTCTGGAATATCATATTCCATGCCCTTCGATCCCTGAGTGTAGAAGCTGCCAGGTCCTGTGCTATTCTGATTGTGTTTCCCCAATATTAAAATTGTTTCTTCCTGGCTGCTTGTAGTATTTTCTCCTTGATCTGGGGATTCTGGAACCTGGCTATAATATTCCTGGGAGTTTTCTTTTTGGGATCTTTTTCAGGAGGTGATCTGTAGATTCTTTCAACCTCTATTTTGCCCTCTGCATCTAAAACATCAGGGCAGTTTTCCTTGAGAATTTCTTGAAGGTGATTTCTAGGTTTTTTCCTTGATCATGGCTTTCAGGCAGTCTAATAATTTTTAAATTGTCTCTCCTGGATCTATTCTCCAGGTCAGTGGTTTTTCCCATGAGATATTTCACATTGCCTTCTAATCTTTCATTTCTTTGGATCTGCTTAACAGCATCTTGATTTCTCATAAAGTCATTAGCTTCCATTTGCTCCAGTCTAACTCTGAAGGAATGAATCTCCTCAGTGAACTTTTGAGATTCTTTTTCCATCTGGCAAATTCGACCCTTTAAGGCATTCTTCTCCTCATTGCCCTTTTGGGCCTCCTTTGCCATTTGCGTTAGTCTGTTTTTTAAGGTGTTGTTTTCCTCAGTCAGGCTGTTGACCCTCATTTCATACTTTTCCTGCATCCTTCTCATTTCTCTTTCCAATTTTTCCTCCACTTCTCTTATTTGATTTTTTAAAGTCCTTCTTAAGGTCCTCTATGGCCTGCAACCCGCTCATGTTTTCCCCTGGGGCTTTTGGAGCAGGACTTCTGATCTCACAGTCCTTTTCCCACTCTATGCCCCCAAAATAGGAGTCTAGGGTTGCATTTTTCTGTTTCCTTTGCCTTGGCATGTTGCCACTTAATTACTTGACTTTTGGGCTTGTTGCCACTTTATGGCTTTAAGGCCAGATAGAGGAATTTTTCGTCCCAAACGTGTGGGGGGCAAATTCCATTTCTGGCAAGCTGTAAACCCACCCACGACTTCCACCCTAGATCACTATCCAGATCCAGGGAGGTTAAATCAAGTGCGATTACCCCGCACGACTGATCTCTGGATCTCCCTACAATTTGCAGGCCAGGAGCTGGAGCTGCCTCTGAAAACTACAAAATGGCGTTTGTCCTCAGTGGCTTCTAGCCCCCAGGGTAGGGAGCTGATGCATTCCCCAAATACTGGTCCCAAAGTCCATAGGACACTAACCTCTTACTTTGTCCTAGGCATGTCTATGTTTGTTAGGGTTCCGAGGGTCTCGAACCTCCAAGAACATGTATGCCTTTTCCCAGTCTTCGGACGTCTCCGGCTTCTAGACTTTCTAGAACAGCTACCCACGCAGAACACCCTTCTGTTTAAGGAGAACTCTCTTTATTTTTCTCTGATCAGAACATACAAGCGAACTCAGCCAGACGTCCCCCCGCCCTGTCAGGCAGCCTCCTTTTTTTCCAACCTCCAGTTCCAGGTGTTTAACATCGCCTTCCCCGCCACTGCGAGCCAATCACATACTGCCCCCAGAGTGAGGGGTGGTAACCCGCTGCCCACATGGACACGTCAGCTCATCGTGCTAAGAGGTTTCCAGTATAGCAGACCAGGAAGTCTCCTAACCAGGAAGTTTCTCTACTGCCACGTCAACTCTTATGATTGTTTTGCTGACTGTCCTTTTGGCCTTCCGGGTTCCTCCTGTAGCCTGTTATTGATAGGCCAGGGACCCTCCTGCCACTCCCTGTCACACTGCACCCCAGTTGGCTAAGGACTCTTCATATGTTGATAATTCTGGAGTCTCCACAGCTGCTGGTATTCTGGGGTTCCTCCAGCCAGCTGCTGGCCCTGTGGCCCTGTGGCTAAAACCTCGGCTCAAGGGGACCTGGGCCCAGCTCAGCTCTGCTCCCCGTGCTCTGAGCACTGCAAGCTGCTGGCTCCCAGACCTCTGCCCTGGTCCTTCCTCGGAACTATGACTTTTTAAGTAACATGTAAATCACAGAATTAGGAGGTTCTCAAGTAAGTCACTGAATATAAAGGCAAAAAAGTAAGTGAAGAGAGCATCAGGAGAGGAAGAGGTATTATCAAAGACAGAGCAGGTATCATCAAAGACAGAGCAGGTATCATCAAAGATAGAGCTCTCAACTTGGAAAAGTTGAATGCAGTAAGTTGGGCAGGCTTTCTTTTGAGTAATTGCTGATTGACTGACAAAAGATGTGATTTCATTGACCAGGAGTTCTAGTGACATCTATTGACTTCTATCACCACCGAAATTAGGGAGTAGGTGAAGCTTTTTATATGATTGCTTTTTCTCTCTTCTCTATTGCTATCTATGACTTGAAAAGAACACAGAGAGGGTTTCTGGAACTCTTAGAGCTGGACTTACGACCCTCAACTCTGTTGCTCCTAGTTCCATTCTGATTAGACCATGAAACACATGGGTGAGTGAATGAATTGCTAGGGCAAGTTTATATAATGCAGAAATAGCCAATTTTATTATCTTAACAGTTGTCTTGTATAAAGAAAAGTACTATCATATCAAGACCAAATTTTTTCTAGCTGTCCTCTAAAATTGATAGGGCTTTTAAAGTTGAAGAAGACAAGTAGTGAGAAGGGAAACTGTTTGGTGTAGAGCAAATATTTATGAATTGACCAATACTTTGGACCTACAGTTTTAATTTACCCAAGTATATGTTTTCTTCCCTCATTTGCTTCCACACCAGGTTTCTATTAATGTGTGCTCATTCTTTACATAGCTATTGAGTTCTTTGGTGAAAGAATATGATCTGGATGTATATATTGTGATGTATTTTGATATTTACACATTTGATTTAGTATTTCAGCATCTATTACAGTATTATTCCTTTTGCCTTACAGTTAAGTAAATAGTCATGTTTGAAATAATTTTAATATTGTGGTTATTATTTTTATTTTATTTTAATAACATTTTATTTATTTAATTTTTATTTTAGTAATGTATGTTTTATTTTAAATATATATAATTGTAATTAATAGTTATTTTAATTTTATTTTTTATTATTTCAATAATATATTAATTATTTTAATAATATATTATTTTATATTAATAATATATTATGATATATAATACATAGATACAATAAATTTTATTCATTTTGTTGTAATATATATATAGAATATAACACATAAAATACAATAAATTATATGCTTATTATTTTAATTCTTTATTATTGTGAGCAGCTAGTAGTAGAGACTAAGAAGCTATTGGATGAAGCCTTAAAAGGGAGAGTGGTATGTAGGGGAAGTATATTTTTTCCAAAAAGGGTTAATCAAAAGACCAAGCAAGAGTTTGAAGGTAACAATGGATAGTGATACACATCTAGGAATAAAGACCTAGTATGATATAGGTTGAAGAAACATCAAATCCGGGGCAGAAGCAGTTCACAGATTTAGATGAGGGCTGGAGTCACTAAATCACCAGTGGAATAGACATTAAAACCTCATTAGATAGGTCCCAATTGTAGCACATAATCTTTTGCACTACAAGGCATTGGAGAATATCATGACCCTTATGTTTAGCATTAGATAAACCTGCTTTTTGGAATCCATTTTCACATATTTGTAACTAATAAATATAATATGTTTTTTTTTTTGATAATGAATTATTTTATTTTTTTTAAAGCAATTGGGGTTAAGTAACTTGCTCAAGGTTACAGGACTAGTCATTATTTATGCGTGGGTGCTCATTTTCTGAGGCCGGATCTGATCTCGGGTCATCCCAACTCCGAGGCCTGCACTCTTACTCACTGCGCCACCTAGCTGCCCCTTTAGGGCAATTGGGGTTAAGTAACTTGCCCAAGGTTACAGGGCTAGGTTTTGTTTTTTTTTTGTTTGTGTGGATTAAGTGTCGGAGGCCGGCTCTGAACTCAGGTCCTTCTGACTCCAGGGCCGGCACTCTATTCACTGCGCCACCTAGCCGCCCCATTGATGAATTATTTTAACTTTATTTGGTAAATCTTAGCATTCTTCTTTTTATTTTGAGTTAAAAATTATCTCCCTTCCTCAGACCCCTCCCACATAACTGAGAAGGCAATAAATAGGCCATGCATTATACATATGAAAACATGGAAAACATAATTTTGTATTAGCCATTTTGAAAATAAAGAACAAGAAAAATAAATATCATCAAAATATGCTTCAATCTGTACTCATCAGTTCATTAGTTCATTAGTTCTCTCTCTCTCTCTCTCTCTCTCTCTCTCTGGTGAGGTATTGTATTGTTCATTCTCAGTCCTCTGTGAATGTCATGGAGCATTGTATTTATGGAAGCATCAATTAACACAGTGCTTAGCACACAGTAGGCACCAAATGGATGTTTAATGAATTGAATTGTTTTGCAATGAATTTCACTTTTCCCTTGGGAACTCTAGTTCTCTCTCTGCTCTGTGTCTGTTTTTCTGTCTCTGTGTCTATATCTGTGTCTGTGTCTCTGGGTTTCAGTCTTGGTCTCTGACATTCTTTGTGCTATGTTACTCATAAAGGAAAGATTTATATTCTCTCACATACATATATAATATATACATATATATTCTCCTGTGTACTTTCTATATCTGTTTTGCTATTGACTTGGTTCTGTCTTTATTTCTAGGTATGTTCATCATGGAACTGGCATTTGGAAGAAGGAAGCCAAGTCGATAAATAAACTGGGGTCGTCCTTTATAATTGAGGTAAAATGATCAGGAATTGAGCTGGAATGCAAAAAAAAAAATTACTTCTCCTAGAATGACAGCATTGAAGGTAACAAAGATCTAATTCCAGCCCTGCACTCCTGCTCTATGAAGAGAGAAGGGTGATCATTCTCTGACTATATCATCCAGCTTTACCTCCTGGCAAGAATCAAGGTCATTCTTGGAGAAGGATAATAGGAGGATATGTTAGAAAAACTACTTTCACCTCTTTGTAAGTTGCATTGAGATCTAGCCACTTATTTTGCTTGAATGTATACTTATGTATTATAAGAGAGAGATTCTATTTGTTGTGGAGTGAGCTGATAAAAAAAAGATTGATTTGTAAAGAAAGAAAATAAGGAAGGATGCTAAGAAAGAAAAGAAAGAAGTGATGATAAATAAAACATTTTTTTTTTTTGCTTTTTGGAGGTCAATTTGGGGTTAAGTGACTTGCCCAAGCTCACGTGGCTAGATTTTGTGTTCAGTGTCTGAGGCTGGATTTGAACTCAGGTCTTCCTCACTCCAGGGCTGGTGCTCTATTCACTGCACCACCTAGCCACCCCTAAATAAAATGTATTTTTAAATTATATGAAAGGGAACACAAAGTTCCAAAATTGTAGTGAGGAAATTAACTTGTCAAATGGAATATATATATTATAAATCTATATTTGTCAGATCATAGTATCTTAGGTTCTTATATAATGCTTCATGATCTTTGTACACTAAAATGTTTGTATTTGTCATAGGCTGTGGATAACTATGCCTAAGATTAATATACAGACATACCTATATATGTACACATATAAATGTATGTATGTGATTAATTTTGATGTATATGTAAATGAATGCAATTACATGCTTATATAGGCACACATTTGTATGCTAATATCTATCTATATCTATACATACATACATATACATACATATATATCTGTGTGTGTGTATATATATATATATATATATATATATGTCTACACAACTGTATGCATGAAAGTTTATATGTATATGTGATTTAAATTGGATTCAGAAGGCCTGACTTCTGGGCTCTCTCAGTTGCTATTTCTTTGATCTCGGTTAAGTAATTTTACCTATATTTGGCTTCAGTCTCTTCATCTATAAAGTGGATATTGGGGTGAGCATGAAGTGACACCATGTATATGAAAGCCTAGTTAATATACGATTTACATTCTTTGACTCAAATATTGTCTTTTTATTATTCACTATAGAAAACCACTTATACACTTATTCCATACAATTCCTCATTTATGTATAGTATTTCTCTTATTATATCTTTAATAAAGACTTTCCTTGTGGAAGGAGCAATTGTTCCTAAATGACAGAATTAACTCACCTAGAGACAAAGAAAAAGACATTTCTTTTCCAGGGATATCAACCTTCTATTTACTAAATTGATAGCAGTGATTCTGACATTTGCTCAACATTAGGTTGCCTTGGGCAGGAAAAATCAATTCTACAACTAGATTATTTTAGCTAGTGAATTATGCTGCTAACAATTTTAAGGCCTTTACACAAGAATATTCCCATTCCCCTCATTCAACCCTACTTCTTCTACATTCATGAAATGAACACATCTTGATCTGAAATTGATGGGGATAACAGTATAATTATTGTTTCTATGATTAATTAGTGCCCATTGAAGAGTGACATATTTTTACATGCTGTTGATTAGGGACAGTTAAGAGGTCTGCAATGAAAAAGCATTGTTGGAGAAAGTAGAGGATAAGGAAATGGTTCAAGCAGTATTCAAAAAGGTAAACAGAATCCTGTATAGATATCAAATCCATGAAAGAATAAATAAAATAAATGGTCCAAAAAACAAGGAAGGTGGCCTTGAAGTATATTTTGGATAAATTCAATGAAAGAGAGAAGAGATCAGAAAAGATAATGGTTAAGAAAGCATGTACACATGCACACAAACACACACACACGCACACACACACATACTCTTTCAAATATTGCCCTTTATGCTTTGATAAATTCAAGAACATGACTTGATGTAATAACAGCTAGTAAATCTCTAGTTCTACATCCATTTTCATTTTGCTTTACTTATTTATTTGCTTTACTTATTTACATGCCTGTAATTCTTCTAGATAGTATTGTCAGTAGTCATAGTTTCTCCAGTAGGGAATCTCATGTACAGTCTATTTTTAAAGTTCCCAATTAATGGCACTGACTGTAGAATCAGTGAGTATATTCAAGTTTTAAGTGAACACATTGCATTTGAACCAGGTGAAACATAGAATGGATAGATAACAATTCCCAATAGGTTATTGTATCTGTGAGAGTAAAACTCAAGAGTGAAATTAGGGTTAGTTATTTAGGTCTGGAAATAAGCTTCATTGAGATTGTAATTGAACCTATGGGATGTGATAAGATGCTAAAAAAGTACAAGGAAAAGAGAGAGGCGAGGGAAGGGGAGATAAGGGGAGGGAAGAAAAGAGCAGGGCCTTTAGGGAACATGCACATTTAGTGGTCATATATGAATGAAATAACCATTGAAAGAGACTGAGGAGTTGTGAGACAAGTTGGAGAAAAACCAAGAGAATATTATCACTAAAATCTAGATAGGGAAGAGCTACCAAAAAAGGTGATAAATATCATCAAATGTGACATAAAAGTCAAGTATGAAGAATGAGAAGAAACCATTAGATTTATCAACTACATCGTTAACTTTTTTTATTAATTATCTATTTCTTTTTGTAGAGAGAAGGTAGGGCATTTGGGGTAAGTGCAAGGTCATATGGCTAGTTTTGTGTTGTGTCTGAGGTATGATTTGAACTTAGTTCAGATCCATCAGCTTCCTCCCTTGTCACCCACTACCACTGGGAAGATAAGCAATTCAGTATGTGCTGTACATATATAGCTATGCAAAACATTACCATAGTAGATATGTTGTAAAAGACTGGTTATATTTCCCTCCCACACATCCCCCCTGACACTGGTCCTGTCCCTCTTCGAAAGTGGGTACTTCCAACCACCCCTCCACCTAGAATGCCCTCCATTCTACCATCCCCCCTCTCATCCTCCTTCCCACTACTTTCCTGCAGGGTGAGATATCCCATTTAGTATGTATGTCATTCTCTCCCTGAGCCAAATTCAACAAGAATATGATTTTGCCTTTTTGCCTTCCTGTCCTTCACCTCCCCTGCAACCACTCCCCCTTGCCTCTTCTACATGAGTTAGTTCACCACACCCTGTCTCTCCCCATCTCCTCTTTCCACTTTCCTCTCTCACCTCTTAAGTTCACCCCTTAAGTATCAACCCTTCCAAAAAATTCGACCTGTGCTCTCTATCCATGTATACCTGTGAACATATATACACACATTCACATATGTATTCATATGCCCATAATATCCTTCTTCAATTATTTTCATACTGAGAAAGGGTTCATCAATCACAGTTATTGTTTTTCCATGTAGGCTTTAAATAGTTCAACTTTGATAAGTTCCTTGGGATTTCTTTTCCCAGATTGCCTTCTGAAGCATCTCTTCCTTCTTGTGTCTGAATGTCAAATTTTCTATTCAACTCTGGTTTTATCCTCAAAAATGCTTGAAAGTCCTCTATTCCACTGAATGACCATATTTTCCCCTGAAATAAGATACTCAGTTTTGCTGGGTAGGTGATTCTTGGTTTTAATCCCAGCTCTTTTGCTCTCTGCAATATCATATTACATGCCCTTCCATCCCTCAGTGTAGAAGCTGCTAGGTCCTGGGCTATTCTGATTGTGTTTCCACAATATTGAAATTGTTTCTTCCTGGCCACTTGTAGTATTTTCTCCTTGATCTGGGGATTCCGGAACCTGGCTATAATATACCTCAGAGTTTTCTTTTTGGGATCTCTTTTAGGAGGTGATTGGTAGATTCTTTCAACCTATATTTCCCCCTCTGGGTCTAAAACATCAGGGCAATTTTCCTTGAGAATTTCTTGAAGGATGATTTGTAGGGTCTTTCTTTGATCATGGCTTTCAGGTAGTCCAATAAATTTTAAATTATCTCTCCTGGATCTATTTTCCAGGTCAGTGGTTTTTCCCATGAGATATTTCACATTGCCTTCTAACCTTTCATTTTTTTGTATCTGTTTGACAGCATCTTGATTTCTCATAAAGTCACTAGCTTCCATTTGCTCCAGTCTAACTCTGAAGCAATGGATCTCCTCAGTGAGCTTTTGAGATTCTTTTTCCATCTGGCAAATTTGGCTTTTAAGGCATTTTTCTCCTCATTGCCCTTTTGAGCCTCCTTTGCCATTTGAGTTAGTCTATTTTTTAAGGTGTTATTTTCCTTAGTCAGGCTGATGGCTCTCATTTCATACTTTTCCTGCATCCTTCTCATTTCTCTTCCCAATTTTTCCTACACTTCTCTCATTTGGCTTTTGAAATCCTTCTTAAGGTTCTCTATGGCCTGTATCCTGTTCATGTTTTCTTTTGGGTCTTTTGGTGCAGGATTTCTGACCTCACAGTCCTCCTCCTGTTCTCTGCTTCTATCCTCTTTGCCCCCCAAATAGGAGTCTAATGTTGAATTTTTCTGTTTATTTTGTTTCCTTTGCCTAGGCATGTTGCAACTTGATTAATTGACTTTTGGGCTTGTGCCACAGTAGAACTCTGCCACCAGCAGGGGAGCTTCTGTCCCAAATATTGGTGTCTTCACAAATTCTGGAGGTATTAGTTGGGAGGCCTCTGTGAAGCCTCCACATGCTCTGGCAAGCTTGATATCCAGACCTCTACCCCAGACCACAATCCATATCCTGGGAGGTTAAAGCAAGAGCGATTACCCCCCAAGACTGATCACTGGATCTCCCTACAGTTCACAGGCCAGGAGCTGAAGATGCCACTGAAGCTGTAAAATGGTGTCTGTGCCATGTCTCCTCAGCTGCTTCTCTCCCCCAGTGGAAGAAACCCATGTGTTCCCCAAATACTGGTCCCAAAGTCCATAACGCCCTAACCTCTCACTTTTTCCTAGCTATATCTGTGTTGATAATTCTGGGTTTGCCACAGCTGCTTGTGTTTTGGGGTCCCTCCAGCTAGCTGCTGGTTTGGCTGCCCTGGGGCTAAAACTGCAACTCAGGCTGGCCTGGGCGTGGCTCCTGGAGCGCTGAGCTGATTGGTTCCCAGTATGCTGGGCTGTCTGCTCCCTGCTGTGCTGCTGGGCTATCCTCAGTGGGAGGCTAACTTCTCTGTGTTGTTCTGTAGGTGCTGGGGCTCCAGGAGTTGTTCAAAGTCCACCTTTTACATGGTTTGGGAGTGGTGTGGGCTGGAGTGCCTTGGAAGTGCTGTTTCTACTCTTCCATCTTGGCTCCGCCACCCCAAAGTGAAATTTTCTATTCAACTCTGGTGTTTTCTTTAAGAATACATGGAAGTGGGGTGGCTAGATGGCACAGTGAATAGAGCGCCGGCCCTGGAATCAGAAGGACCTGAGTTCGGAGCTGGCCTCCAACACTTAATCCATACAAACAAAAACCTAGCCGTGTAACCTTGGGCAAGTTACTTAACCCCAATTGCTCTAAAAGGGCGGCTAGGTGGTGCAGTGAGTAAGAGCTCCGGCCACGGATTTGGGATGACCTGAGATCAGATCCGGCCTCAGAAAATGAGCACCCACGCATAAATAATGACTAGTCGTGTAACCTTGAGCAAGTTACTTAACCCCAATTGCTTTAAAAAAAATAGAATACATGGAAGTTAGGCGGGAACTAGGTGACTCAGTGAATAGAGCACCAGTCCTGGAGTCAGGAGGACCTGAGTTCAAATCCAGCCTCAGACACTTAACAGAAAAACTACCCATGTGACTGTGGGCAAGTCACTTAACCCCAACTGCCCTCCAAAACAAAAAGCAAAAACAAAACAACAACAACAAAAAAAGAATGCATGGAAGTCATGTTTTTTTGAATAACCATTTTCCTTCCTGAAGGATTATGCTAAGTTTTTCTGGGTAGGTATATTCTTAGTTTTAATCCTAACTCCTTTGTCCACTAGACCATCAAATTCCAGGGCCTCATATCCTTAATGTAGAAGCTGCTAGATCTTGTGTTATCATGATGATGTTCCCACAATGTTATAATTGTTTCTTTTTGGTTGCTTGCAATATTTTCTTCTTGACCTGGAACCTCTGGAACTTGACTGCAATATTCCTAGGATCTTTTCTTTTGCGATTCCTTTCAAGAGGTGATTGATGGGTGTAATGGCCAGGAAAGAAGTAGTTAACACTTTTTTCAGCTATTTAGTAGACACTTTGTTTCAGTATTTACTATGATTGTATCAAGTCTTTTTTGAGAACCAAAAATTGTGAACCCCAAAACTTATGAACCCTAGAACTTGTGAAAACCTTTTGCTGACCCAAAAGGAAAGGGAAGGAGATAATGAATACATACAAGGTGATGCCAAGGCTGGAGAGAGAAGAACTGAGAACTGAGCAGAACTGAGAAGAGAATTGAGAAGACCTGAGAAGGGATCTCTTGTGGAAGCAGAGTCAAGAAGGAGAAATCTTGTGGTATCCTGGCACTCTATGTTTGTCTGTTCTGTCTGTGTTGATGTTTGTTTGTGATACTTTATATAGAAGCCCTGGGACCTTACAGAAACCCCTGAAAGAGGGTTTTCTTGTTGTATCTTTACAGAAGTCCTGAAGGAGGGTTTTGTAGATCCTGGGGCTTTACTGATGACCTCTTGGACTTTGTTTCCTGTTCTGTGTTGATTCCTATCCTGATGGTTTGTGTTGAGTCCCCAGACCTTGTTGGTGGCTTTGTGTTGATTTCCCAGGCAGATAGTGAATTGATGATGGTGCCAGGAATGTGTATGAATATTACTATGACTCTGTTAAGCTTTGTCTTCCCAGAAACAGGAGCTGTGAAGTATTTGAGGTAGACTGGACTCTGTGCGCTTCAATATGGAACAGGAACTGGATGAGGAAATGGACAAGGATCTGAGAGATGCCTGCCTTTGAATAAGGTGACAGTTGGGTACATTTGGGCAGGATCCTGGACCATGGAAGAGAAACCATGGAAGCTGAGAGCCAGACTTGAGTCAATATGAAAAGACCTCTTCTGGAGTACTTAATGCTGCCTAAGAAGATTATGATTTACTGTGACCTAGGGGTGGAAAACTTTGACCTTTTGTACTCTGTGTTCCTTGAGGAGGCTTGCTCCTTAAGGATCATTGAGTTAAATTCTTACTGAATAACATCTTTTGCTTAAAACTATGTGGCCAGTTTGGTGAAAATTATGGGGCCACTTTAGTGATAAGATGCTATGTTACAACATTGTGAATGCCGTACCTTGGTTTCTGTCAATGTTTTGTCTTAGTTTATTGCTGAATATATAGAAAGTTCACTATACTATGTAATCAGAGACTTGAAGCAGTTCACGGCAGCAGTCCTCTGGAAAGATGCTCATCCTTGGCTTTGCAATATGTTCTCTCAGTTTCTATTTTACCTTCTAGTTCTAGAATATCGGGCAGTTTTCCTTGATAATATCTTGAAAGATGATGTACATGTTTTTTTTTTTTTTTTTTGATCGTGGATTTTAGGTAGTCCAACAATTTTTTAAAATGATCTATCATGAGTCTATTTTTCCAAGTCAGTGGTTTTTTCACTGATATATTTCATGTTGCCTTCTATTTTTGCCCATACTTTTGGTTTTGTTTTATACTTTTTCAGTACTTTATAAAGTCATTAGCTACCATTTGCTGCATTCTATTTTTAAGGATTCATTTTCTTCAGCAAGATTTTGGACATCCTTTTGCATTTGGCCAATTCTGTTTTTTTTTTTTTAAGCAATTGGGGTTAAGTAACTTGCTCAAGGTTACATGACCATTCATTATTTATGTGTGGGTACTCATTTTCTGAGTCCAGAGCTGATCCTGTGTCTTCCCACTGGGGCCAGCGCTCTTACTCATTGCATCACCTTATCCCCACAATTCTGCTTTTTAAGGCATTCTTTTCCTTGTTGGCTTTTTGTACCTCTTTTGCCATTTGGATTAGTCTATTTTAAGGTGCTATTTTCTTCAGTAATTTTGGGGTCTCCTTTCCCAACCTGTTTACCCATGTTTCATGATTGTCTTACATTGTTCTCATTCCTTTTCCCAAGTTTCCCTCTATTTCTCTTACTTGATTTTCAAAATCCTTATTGAACTCTTCCATGGTCTGCATGCAATTCACATTCCAAGTCTGGAAACCACTACAGCTGCCAATGATTCAGTCCCCTGCGGCCTACTCTGGCCCTGACTACATTGGCAGGGCCTGTCCTGAACTGTGCTTCACTCCCAACCCAGTTTGATGCACAATTTTTGTCAACCTTACTGGCTGTCTTGTGCTGGAGATTTTTTTCACTCTGTCATTTTGTGGATTTTACAGCTCGATAATTTGTTTAGTGTCATTTTCTACAGCTATTCGGGGATGTTTGGGGGAGAGTTCAAACAAGTCCCTGCTTTTATTCTGTCATCCTGGCTCTACCTATACTATTAAATTTTAAGAAAGAATTTTCACTAGATTGAGGTTAGAAACCATATTGCAGATGATTTATAAGTTGGTAAAAAAGAGTAGAGACACCTCATCTGGAGTGTTGAAAAAAATCATTTAAAAAGAATCAAGAGACTGGTAAAAGAGGCACAAAAAAATCCTGAAGAAAATACTACCTTAAAAAACAAAATAGGGAAAATGGTAAAAGTCCAAAAATCCACTAAAGAGATGAACTATTAAAAATAGATTTGACCAAAGGGAAAAGGAGGTGCCAGAAGCTCAGTGAAGAAAATCATTCCTTAAATTTAGAACTGAGCAACTAGGAGTCAATAACTTTGAGATATCCAGAAAAAATTAAAAACTAAATAAAAATGGCAGTATGAAATATCTCATAGGAAAAAATATTGCTTACCTAGAAAATAAATTCAAGAAAGATAATTTAAACTTATTATACTAGCTGAAAGCCATGAAAAAAAAGTTCAGACAATATCTTTTGATAAATTGTCATGGAAAGGTGCTCCAATGTTGTAGAAACAGAAAGCAAAACAGGAACTCAAAGATTCCTGTGATCACCTCCTGAAGAGAATCCCAAAAGGAAAGCTCACAGGAATAGTGTAGCCAACATCCAGACATCCCAGGACAAGGAGAAAATATTACAAGGAGACAGAGAGAAAAAAAATTCAAGTATCATGGAGGCACAGGAAGGAGAGCACAAGATTTAGTAGCTTCTAACTAAAGGCTATCAGGACTTGGAATATTATATTTCAGAGAGGAAACTAGATAGGATTACAATCAAGAATCACCTACACAGAAAAAAAAAGACTGAGTATAATTCCTTGGGGCAAAAGAGGACATTTACTAAAATAGAGGAACTTGAGCATTCTTGATGAAAAGATAGGTGTTGAACAGAAAATCTGACTCTCAAATATAATATTCAAGAGAAGTATATAAAGGAAGGCAGAAAAGAGAAATCACATGAGACTTAAAAAGATTAAACTATTGGCATTCATAAACAGAAAGATGATAACTGTAATTCATAAGAACTTTCCCATTATTAGGGCTATTAAAAGGAGTATATATATAAACAGATAGTAAGGGTGTGAGTTGAATATGATGGAATTATATCTAAAAAATAAAATTAAAGGGAAGAAGGAAGAAAGAACTGGGAAAAGGGGAAGAGAGGAGGTAAAATTAGGTAAGTTATCTCACATAAAAGAGAAAAGAGAGAACTTTTCACAATTAATGAGGAAGATGGAGGAGTTGGCTGGGAATTCGTGAAGTTTACTTTCATCACAATTTGATCAAAAAGGGAATAACAAACATACTAAATTAGATATAGAAATTTGATTTCCTCCTACAGGAGAGAAGGAAGGGAAGGGAATAAGAGAAGAGGAGTGCTGATAGAAGAAAGAATGGACTGGGTGAGGTCATGGTCAGAAGGAAACATTTTTGAGAAGGGACAGAGTGAAAAAAAGAGAGAGAATACAATAGAGTAGAAAGAAGGAGGGAAATAGCTAACTTTGAAAAAAATCAAGCAAGTTTCTCTGAAAAAAAGGCTTCATTTCACAAATACATAAAGAACTGAATCAAATCTATAAAAAAGAGTCATTCTTCGATTGATAAATGATCAAAAGGTATGAATAGTCATTTTTCAGATGAAGTAATCAAAGCTTTCTACCACTCTATGAAAAAGTGCTCTATTTCACTATTGGTTGTAGAAATGCAAATTGAATCACCCCAAGTTAACAGCACACACCTATCAGATTGTCTAATATAAAAGAAAGAAAAAAAATGTCAAATATTGGAGGGTATGTGGGAAAGTCAAGACACTAATGCACTGTTGGTGGTGCTGTGAACTGATTCAACCATTCTATAGAACAATTTGGAATTAGGCCCAAAGTGTTATAAAACCATTTACACCTTTGGACTTAGCAATGCCTATGTATCCCAAAAGAGATTAAAAAAAAAAAAACTGAAAAGGGGGGGCAGAGCCAAGATGGCAGAGTAGAAACAGCTCATCCAAGCCACTCTGCCCCCAGATTCCCCCCAAACTATGTAAAAGGGGAATCTGAACAACTTCTGGAGCCCCAGCACCCACATAACGACACAGAGAAGCTAACCTCCCACTGAGGACAGCCCAGCAGCCGTGCAGGAAGGACCAGCTCAGCACTCTGGGAGTGAGCATCTCACAGTGTGGGGAGCCGAGCCTAGCCAAGCAGAGCCCAGGTCCGCATGAGCCGAGGTTTTAGCCCCAGGGCTGCAGGGCCAACAGCCTGCTGGAGGGACCCCAGAACACCAGCAGCTGTGGAGATTCCAGAACTATCAACATACATATGCCTAGGACAAAGAAAGAGGTTAGTGCCCTATGGACTTTGGGACCAGTATTTGGGGAATGTTTCAGCTTCCTCCCCTGGGGGCTAGAAGCTTCTGAGGAGACACGCCATTTTGTAGTTTTCAGTGGCAGCTCCAGCTCCTGGCATGCCTAACCGTGGGGAGATCCAGCGATCAGTCTTGGGGGGGGGGGGCGCTAATTGCTCTTGCTTTAACCTCCCTGGATCTGGATTGTGATCTAGGGTGGAAGTCGTGGGTGGGTTTACAGCTTGCCAGAAAGGAAATCTGGCCCCCTCACACGTTTGGGGCAAAAGTTCCTGTCTGGCACCAGGCCACACTGTGGCAACAAGCCCAAAAGTCAAGTAATTAAGTGGCAACATGCCAAGCAAAGAAAACAGAAAAATGCAACCCTAGACTCCTATTTTGGGGGCATAGAGCAGGAAAAGGACTGTGAGGTCAGAAGTCCTGCTCCAAAAGCCCCAGGGGAAAACATGAGCGAGTTGCAGGCCACAGAGGACCTTAAGAAGGACTTTAAAAATCAAATAAGAGAAGTGGAGGAAAAATTGGAAAGAGTAATGAGAAGGATGCAGGAAAAGTATGAAATGAGGGTCAACAGCCTGATTGAGGAAAACAACACCTTAAAAAATAGGCTAACTCAAATGGCAAAGGAGGCCCAAAAGGGCCATGAGGAGAAGAATGCCTTAAAAAGCCGAATTTGCCAGATGGAAAAAGAATCTCAAAAGTTCACTGAGGAGATTCATTCCTTCAGAGTTAGACTGGAGCAAATGGAAGCTAATGACTTTATGAGAAATCAAGATGCTGTTAAGCAGATTCAAACAAATGAAAGATTAGAAGGCAATGTGAAATATCTCATGGGAAAAACCACTGACCTGATAAATAGATCCAGGAGAGACAATTTAAAAATCATTGGACTACCTGAAAACCATGATCAAAGGAAGAACGTAGAAATCACCCTTCAAGAAATTCTCAAGGAAAATTGCCCTGATGTTTTAGATCCAGAGGGTAAAATAGAGGTTGAAAGAATCCACCAATCACCTCCTGAAAAAGATCCCAAAAAGAAAACTCCCAGGAATATTATAGCCAGGTTCCAGAATCCCCAGATCAAGGAGAAAATACTACAAGCAGCCAGGAAGAAACAATTTCAATATTGTGGAAACGCAATCAGAATAGCCCAGGACCTGGCAGCTTCTACACTGAGGGATCGAAGGGCATGGAATATGATATTCCAGAGGGCAAAAGAACTGGGAATGAACCCAAGGGTCACCTTCCCAGCAAAACTGAGTATTTTGTTTCAGGGGAAAATATGGTCATTCAGTGGAATAGAGGACTTTCAAGCATTCTTGAGGAAAAAACCAGAATTGAATAGAAAATTTGACATCCAGACAGAAGAAGGAAGAGATGCCTGAGAAGGTAATCAGGGAAAAGAAATCGAAAGGAACTTATCAAAGTTGAACTATTTACATTCCTATATGGAAAAGCAATAACTGTGACTGATGATATCTTTCTCACTATGAAAATAATGGAAGAAGGGGGTGTGGTCATATGAATACATATGTGAATGTGTGTGTATATGGTTACAGTTATATGGATAGAGGGCATAGGTTGAATTTGTTGGGAAGGGAGAATACTCAAGGGATGAAATTATGAGGTGAGAGAGGAAAGTGGCAAGAGGAGATGGGGAGAGACAGGGTAGGGTAAACTATCTCATGTAGAAGAAGCAAGGGGAAGTGGTTGCAAGGGAGGGGGAGAATAGGAAGGCAAAAAGGCAAAACAACATTCTCATTGAATTTGGTCCAGGGAGAGAATGAGATACATACTAAATGGGATATCTCAACCTGCAGCAGGATAGGGGGAAGGGGGATGAGAGGAGGGATGATGGATGGGAGGGCATCCTTGGGGGGAGGGGAGTTTGGAAGTACCCACTATAGAAGAGGGAAAGGATCATGTAGGGAATAGACCAGGTTGGGGGAGGGATGAGCGGGAGGGAATTATAAGCAGCCTTGTACAATATATCTACTATGATAATGTTTTGCAGAGCTAGACATGTAAAACCTATAATGAATTACTTATCTTCTCAGAGGGAATGGGTGACAAGGGAGGAAGGAATTGGATCTGAAATTCGAGGTCTTAACATTAAATGTTTCAAATATATATAAATACTATTATTTATACTCTTTTGCTTATAATTGGGGGATAAGATGTGCAGGTATTGGGACACAAAGATTCACCTTCCTCTAATGGAAAATTCAAAGGGTTTATGGGAGAAGGTATGGGAGAGAGCATATTGGAGGAAGTGATATCTTGCGGGACTGCTATTCTGGGAGGGTGGGTAGGGGAAAAACAGTGGGGGGGGAAATGATTTTAACTCAAAATCTGGCGGAAATGAATGATGTACAACAGAAGTTAATAAAGCATTTGTTTAAAAATACAGTGAATGAACACAAATATAATTTCTTGATTTTCATGGTTCAACAGATAGCATTTTGATGTGCTCACAGTCTATAAAGGAAATAAATGTTCATGTAGAATCCAAAAAAAAAAAACTGAAAAGACCTATATGTACAAAAAACATTATAATACTTATTATCTGGTGGCCAAGAATTGAAAATTGAGGGGACGTCCATCAACTGGGGAATGCTGAACAGTGGTATGTGATTATGAGGGAATATTTGTGCTATAATAAATGGTGCTATAAATAAATAGGGTGCTCTCAGAAATACCTGAAAAGACTTACATGAACTAATGCAAAGTGAAAGGAGTAGAACCAGAACACTTTACTTAGTAACAGCAATAGTGCAAGATGATCACCTGTGAATAACTTAGCTATTCTCTGCAATACAATGATGCAAGACCACTCTGAAAGTCTTATGATGAAACAATGTTATCCATACTCAGAGAAAGAACTGACACATTATGAAAACAAAAACACACACTTATACACTTATATGTGTGTATGTTTATAACTTTTTTTATTTTGGGGCCTATTTTTTGTTTTTACGTTTTACAACATGACTAATGGAAATAGGTTTTGTGTGACATGTACAATCCATATGAACTACTCTTCTGAATGAGGGTGAGGGGAGAGAGAGAATTTGAAGCTCAAAATTTTAAAAGTAATATTAAAATGTGTTATATGTAATTAAAGAAAATAAAATGCTACATAAACATATATATATATATATATATATATATATATATATATATATATATATATATATATATATATGAATAAAACAGTTCCTGGTATCAAAAAAAAAAACCTTACATTCTATTCATGACTGAGCTCAAGTGCCATATTTTGCTTGAAGACTTTTCATATATCCTCAGTTGTCAGAGCCATCCCTCACCACCCAAAATTTTGTTATATATTTTGTATGTTTTTATATATATTTATTCTTTATATATATATATATATATATATATATATATATATGTGTGTGAGTGTGTGTGTGTGTGTGTGTGTGTGTGTGTGTGTGTGTGTGTTCCTTTCTCACCAGACCATAGAGTCACTGATTACATGGACTAGCTCACTTGGATCTTTGTGTTCCTAAAACCTAGTATAGCTCCTCGAACTGGATAGGTACTTAATAAAATTTTGTTGATTAACCAATTTGTGAGATATGAAATATTGATCTATCTTTAGCTTCTGCAGCACTCCTGTAGTTCTCCATGGTTTTTCAAAGATAATTATTAATGGATCATTATTTTTATCTATTTGCTCCTAATATACTGTCATACAAATCATCAAGGCCTGGTGACAAAGTTATTGAGGAGAACTACAAGCTTTCTTATGATTTCTTCTCTTATAGTAAAACAATTTCCTTCTATTCATCCCAGTATGGAGATAATTTTCTTATTAAAAAAAGATAATGCACTTAAGAACTGACTAGCCCTACTTGCCATTGCATATTATCTCATCTAATTCAGCCTTAGTAATAGACTTTTCATGTCTTTAGTACTGTTCTTTTTTCAGACATAGCAAATAAAGCTTTTTTGCTGACTGTTCATATCACCTGTGCTTCTGACTCTCAGAACTCACTACTGTGACTCAGCTACCTGCTTAACATATAATTTTCCTTAGTATCTAGGAAATTCCTTTGGAATATCACTTTTCTTAGCTTATATCATTTTCTTGACAATTTCCTTCTGGAGACTTCTGTCTTGAAAATAAACCCAAGTTGGCCTTATTTCATTACAGTCCAATTGTATTTTCTAACTGTCTGAAGTCTGTCACTATATTCCACATGGTGGTAACTTACTACCCTTATTGACATCTTTTCAACTCCCTTTTCATATGTTCTCTTCTCTTATTAGAATATTTAATAGCAGGAAGTATGGGTTTGATCGTTCATTTTTGCCTATATATTTACCCTTGTCACTTAAGACAATATCTAGAAACTACTAAGTGATTAATAAGTTATTGCTGTCTACTTTCCTGTCATCATCATTGTACTGATATTTTAATAGCTCCATGCTATATTTAAAAAAATCACACTCTTGGGGGCGGCTAGGTGGCACAGTAAGCAGAGCGCCAGCCCTGGAGTCAGAAGGACCTGAGTTCGGATCTGGCCTCAGACACTTAATGCACACACACACACACAAAACAACCTAGCTTTGTGACCTTGGGCAAGTTATTTAACCCCAATTGCCCTCCAAAAAGCAAAAAAAAAAAATCACACTCTTTCCTCTTCTCAGTCCCATTTTGTATATGATAAAAAAAAATGTTAATTGGTCATTGAGCTTCCTGACTCCGCATTATCTTCAATATTAAAATAATTGTTTGTGTTTTCAGAATTGTATCACAATAATGTACTTTTGCATTTATATACCACAACTTGTTCAGCCATTCTCCAGTTGATGTGCAACCCCTCAATTTCAAATTCTTTGCCGACACAAAAAGACCTGCAATAAATATTTTTGTACATGTGGGTCCTTTTCCATTTTTTAGGATCTTTTGGGGATACAAACCTAGAAGTGGTCATGTTGGATCAAAGGGTATGTATGCACAGTTTTATAGCTCTTTCTAAATAGTTCCAAATTACTCTACAACAATGCATTAGTGTTCCAATTTTCCCTCCATCTTCTCCAGCATTTATCATTTTCCTTTTTTGTCATATTAAATAATATGACAAATGGATTTCTGTGAGAAAATGGTGGAATTACAGATTTTTGCATATGTCCCACTATCACTTATAAGAAAAGCATAAGAACTAATGATAAGAACAGTTTATTTTCTTATAGAAGCATTGTATGTAAAAGAAAGCTCTTCTTAAATTCTCTTCTTTGGATTTTAAAGGTCAAAAGATTTTGCTTAGCTAAATAGCTATGATAACTAATCATTTATTATTTGTGAGTTATAGGGTAGAGATCCAGCGCTTTATTCTGTAAGGTTACATAGTCATGACTTCAGTCTCAACCTTCAACACCTCATACTTTGATTATTGCCCTGGCCTCTTAAGTAGGCCCTTTGCTTCCAAAGCCATTTCTTGCTAAGACATCTTCATATACAGGATTTAATAAAAAGTCTGCTTGGCTTTAGAGGCTTTTTAAAAGTACCCACCTCATTTTCCAACTTTGTCTCCAAGTACTCTTCATAATTATTTCCTTTAGTCCAATTAGAATTTTATTTTTATCATTTTAATGTACTATGATAAGGACTTCCAGTGATGTCTTTTTTCACTTCTATAAATCTAGACAATTACTATTCTTCTTTCAAGGCATATTATAGGTCCCATATTCTTCATCTCCTAACTCTAGGAATTTTCACTCCCTGTTCTCCATGCATAGAATTATCTCTTTCTTTATCTCTGCCTAGTGGTTTTTTAGCATACTTTAAGTCTTAGCAATATTCTAGCTCAAACAGAAAACTTACCTGATCACCCTGACATTTTGTATCTTCTCTCTGTTAATTTTCTTCAATTTATCTTGTATATACTCTTTATATATTTTTTAAATATTTACTTTCTGTTCAAGATGGTAGAGTAGAAACAGGACTTCCACGGGGCTCCTGCTCCCACCTCCTCCAATTCATGTAAAAATGACTCTAAACAAACTTTGGAACTACAGATCCCACAAAATGACACAGAGAAGCTCACCTCCCACTGAAGACAGCCTGGCAGGCTAGCAGGAAGCCACTGGCACAGCATGTTAGGAGCCAAGGCCACCCCCATGCAAGCCTGAGGTTTTAGCTTCAGGGCAGCCACAACCAGTCACCAGTTGGAGGGACTACAGATCAATAGAAGCTGTGGCAGTTTCCAGAATTATCAACACGTAGATGCTTAGGACAAAGTGAGAAGTCAGTGCACTGTGGATTTTGGGACTTGGGAATTTGGGAGTGTGCTCTGGGCTTTGCCCCTGGGGCAAGAAGCAGGTGAGGCATGGCAGACATGCAGCCACTGCCACATGGATAATTCAGAGCTCCTGGCCTGCAAATTGTAGGGGGACCAAGTAACCAGTCTGAGAGGTAATTGCTCTTGCTTTAACATACTTGGATATGGATCACTGTCCAGGATGTAGGTCCTTGGGTGCTTGAGAAGTGTGCCATTGGCTTCTGAGAGGACAGCCAACTAACAGCTCCAAGAGGTGAGAAGACCCCAGTGATTGGGACAAAGCTCCCCCCTCTGGTAACAGAAATCTACTGTGGCAAAAATCTCAAAAGTCAAGTAATTGAGTGGCAACATGAGCAAGCAAGGGAAGCACAGTGGTCCACCTTTGGATTCCTTTTTGGGGGACAAAAAGAATCTTGGCATCATTGGAGGGAGACATTGAAGTCAGAACTACTGCACCAGAAGCTTCCAAGAAAAGAATAAGCTGCTTATAGGTCATAGAGGAGCTTAAGAAGGATTTTGAAAACTAAATAAGAGAAGAGGAGGAAAAATTGGGAAGAGAAATGAGAATGATGCCAGAAAACTATAAAATGAGAGTCAACAACCTGACTGAAGAAAATAACACCTTAAAAATAGACAAACTCAAATGGCAAAAGAGGCTCAAAAAGTCAATGAGGAGAACAATGCCTTAAAAAGTCAAATTTGCCAGATGGAAAAAGAATCTCACAAGCTCTCTGAAGAGAATAATTCCTTCAGAACTGATTATCATAAAAACACTAGACTTTATGAGAAACGAAGATACTATTACGCAGATCTCTTTTGGGATACAGACCTAGTAGTGGTGTTTCTAGGTGAAAGTGTATGCACGGTTTTATAGCATATTTCTAAATTTGATTTATGGGCATATTTGGGCATAGTTTCAAATTACTCTACAGAATGGTTGAATCAGTTTCCAACTCCACCAATAGTGCATTACTGTCTCATCTTTCCCACATTCCCTCCCACATTTGTCATTTTCCTTTTCTGTCATGTTATTCAATCTAATGGGTATTAGGTAATAAATCAGAATTTCTATAATTCAAATTTCTCCTCTGAATAGTGATATAGAGCATTTTTATATGATTATAGATAGCTTTGATTACTTCATCTGAAAACTGATCATATCTTTGGATCACTTATCAATTAGGGAATGGCTCTTTTTATTTGTAAATTTGACTCAGTTCTCTATATGTTTGAGAAATAAGGCCTTTATCCAAGAAACTTGCTCCAATTTTGCCCCTGTAATTGTTGTTAATTGTATTTCCCTCTTTACTATCCTTCCATTTATTCTATTCTTCCTTTTTCACCCTGTTCTTCCTCTAAATGGTTTTGGTTCTGACTACCCCTTCCTCCAATCTGCCCTCTCTTTTGTTACCCATCTCTCATATCACCTTTTTCTCCTACTTTCCTCTAGGGTAAGATAGATTTATATACCTTACTAAGTGTACATGTAATTCTCTCTTTGAGCCAATTCTGTCCCTCTTCAAGTTGATTCTGATGAGAGTAAGGCTCAATCACCCCCCCTTTTCTTTCCCCCTTTTCTTTCCACTGTAAATTTTTTCTCACTTCTTTTATGTGAGCTAATTTATCTCATCCTACTTCTACCTTTCTCTTTCTCCAAGTACATTCTTGTCTCACTCCTTAATTCTATTTTTAGATATCATTCCTTCATATTCAACTCACACCTGTGCCCTCTATCTATGCATATTTCTTCTAGCTATTCTAATAAGAAAGGTCTTATGTGTTACAAATAACATCTTCCCAAGTAAGAATGTAAACAGCTTAACTTTATTAAACCCCTAATAATTTTCCTTTCCCATTTAAGTTTTTATGTTTCTCTTGAGTCTTGTATTTGAAATTCAGATTTTATATTTACCTCTGGTCTTAATACTTGAAAGTACTTTATGTCGTTGAATTTTCATTTCTCACCCTGAAGATTTAAACTCAGTTTTGCTGAGTAGGTGGTTTTTGTTTGTAATTCAATCTCCTTTGCCTTCTGGAATATCATATTCTGAGGTCTCTGATCCTTTAATATCAAAGCTGTTAAATATTGCATTAACCTGACAGTGGATCCATGATACTTGAATTGCTTCCTTCTGGTCATTTGCAATATTTTCTTCTTGACCTGGGAGGCCTGGAATTTGGATAGTACTTTCCTGAAAAACAAACAAACAAACAAACAAAAAACCCAAAAAAACAACTCTCAGTTTTGTTAGGTAGGTGATTCTTGGTTGTAAGCTTATCATTTTTGCCTTTTAGTATATCGTATCCCAATCCCTCTAGACCTTTAATGTAGAGCCTGTGAAATACTGCACTATCCTGACTGTGGCTCTGTCATTTTTTAAAAATTATTTCATTCCATCAACTTGCAATAGTTTGTCTTCGACCTGGGAGTTCTGGAATTTAGCTACACATTTCCTGAGAGTTTTCATTTTGTAACCTCTTCCAAGGTGTGATCAGCAGATTCTTTTAATTTTTATTTTGTCATCTGGTTCTAGGATATCAGGGAACATTCCCTTGTTAATTTCCTAAAATATTATGTCTAAGCTTTTTTGTTTTATGATGGCTTTCAGGTAGTCCAATGATATTTAAATTATCTCTCCTCCATCTATTTTCTACATCAGTTGTTTTTCAGTGGCATAATTTACATTTTGTTTTATTCTTTTTTTTGTTCTTTTGATTTCATGCTATTATTTCCTGATGTTTAATGGAGTCATTACCTTATACTTTCCCTAATTATATTTTCTAAAAAATCATTTTCTTTAGTGAGAGTTTGTGTCTTTTTTGCCATTTGGATAATTCTATTTTCTTTTATAGATATTATTTACTTTAACATTTTTGGTGCCTCCTTTACAAAACTGTTGTTTCTTTTTTCATGATTTTCTTGAATCTCTCTCATTTCTTTCCATACTTTTTATTCTACCTCTCTTATTTGTTTATTAAATCCTTTTTGACTATTTCTTGGAATATTTTAAATATCAGAGCATGTGATAAACTTCTTCAGTAGAGGTCAGTTCCTCACCTGGGACTCCCTACATGACTAAAATCACAGATCATGTCTCTCTTTTTATTTTTAACATAAAGGGGTTCTTAACATTCTTAGAAGCAAAGAAGAGCAAGTAGTGATATTTGAAGATACATAGAAGAAAGGGTAAATTGTTGAAGTAAAATTGTGAAAGGGAAAGTCCATTAAATATATAATTACAAAGACAAATGCAGCCCTCTAGATTTTCTACCTTGCTTGATCCAGTTCTCAGTAAATTATGAAACAGATTTTCAATGGGTATCTCTGCATATTCAGATGTATATAATTTTGTTGTACATCTTATGTATGACTTTTTAATGAAGAATCTCCAAGATGCATTTTGTTCTAGCAAATACAATGTTTTCTTGGAATTAATAAAGAATTTGAATGCAGTTCTACAAGCACTCAGCTATCTGCAAATTATATGAAATATTTTTATTGATAAAATAAAGTAGTTGGCAAATCATATGTTATAAAAATATGTATATTCCTTACTTTCTACACAAAATCTTTTTCAACTATGCAGGAAGAAATGATCTTGGAATTTGAGATTGTGATTTTTTTAATTGGCCTTAACTCATCTTTCTGATTTTTTTTTCAGATCTCCAGGGTACATATGTATAAAAGTCCTTTAAATTTTTTCACATTTGCTAAATGTTTGGCTCTCAGTCATTATAAATCACATGCTGGGAATAACACCAAGTTTTAGATAGAGATCTAGCCTTTGGGTATCTTGTCTTCCCCAAATCTTGCTGGCAGATATGTAAATTTGTTCCTTAGCTTATGTACTAGTCTTTCTCTCAAATTCCTCAGCAGATAGTATTTGAATCTAAAAATGCTTTGTAAGCCTTAAAGTCAGATATTAAAGTGAGTTATTACATTGAATTACAATTATTATTACATTGAATGATAGATTAATAGTTTTTATGTGCTTCACTAATTAGCATCATGTATAATCTATTTAAGTATAAATGTTTGAAACCATTAAAATGCATATATATATATATATATATATATATATATCACATTTTGTACAAAGTACTATATGGAAATACCCCCAATCGATGGCATTTAACAGATGAATAGTTAAATAATTTGATCAAAGTTATATGGCTAGTAAATGAGAGACAACTTTGATGCTGTAATGTTTATTTGAAGACCTTTAGAGATTTAGCTTTGGATTAAAGAGTTTGGATTTGTACTCCATTCCTTCCCCTCACTGTGCAACCTGAAGCAAACCACATCATCTTGTTTTTGTAGCTACCATTTATACAGCAGGTTAAATATTGCAAAGTTGACTTGGCCATCTCAAAGATCCATTCCATGATTCTCATCACACTGCTTCAGTTTAAGTACACCAAAAATAGAAATAGATAAGATCAATTCCCCATATCACGATTCACATAACGATAATAGCTAAACTTTACATGTAAAGACAGACAAACATTATAGCTCACTAATGTTTGAAAACCATTTAATGTATATTAAGTCCTTTAATTTGATTCTCAAAACATCCAAATGAGTCAGTCAACAACCATTTGTTGAGTATCTAATATATACTAATCACTTTTCTAATTTTGGTGGGGGGGATGTGTGATAAGAATAAGAAAACAAAAAAAAAATATCTTTCATCCCTGTCCTCAAAGAGTTCACATCTAATTAGGGAGATAACAAGTAAACATGGACAGTTCTTTATTAGTACAAATAAAGGATGAAGTGGTTGTATTATTCACATTCACACTCTATATTTTTGTTGATAGTGAAGGCAAGTACCGTATTTTACATAAGTGTACTTTCTACCTTCCAGTAGTGTGAATTTGAATAGATGCTCTTATGTCTGGGTTCATTTTTCACACTATAAAGGTACCTAGCTGTAACTACATACATGAAATACACACATAAACATATGCACACAGATATATACACACATATACATTCACGCTTACACAGACATGCATACATATCTACCTATCTACATGCACATATCTAACATATCTACATGCATATATATTCATAGATAAATCAATTTCTCCATGCTTATCTATTTCTTTGTCTCTCTCTCTGTCTCTCTGTCTCTCTCTCTGTCTCTCTCTCTGTCTCTCTCTCTCTCTCTGTCTCTCTGTCTCTCTCTCTGTCTCTCTGTCTCTCTCTCTCTCTCTCTCTCTCTCTCTCTCTCTCTCTATATATATATATATATATATATATGTATACACACACATATATTCATAAATTTGCGTGTGTGCATGAGAGAGAGACAGAGAGAGAGAGAGACAGAGACAGAGACAGAGAGAGAGAAAATATGAAAGCTAATATCCAACTTTTGGAGGATCAGGAAAGGTCTTCTGCAGAAGGTGAAATCTGAGCTGAGTTTTATATGGAGGAATGAAACCTATAGACACAGATGGAAGTGTCTATTCAAGGGTGATTGTCAACACAATAAATTAGAGTTGGGAAATGGAGTATCTTGAACATTTCTGGCATGGGGGATAGCCCATGCAAAGAGATTGTTTTGAGAGGTGAAATTTGTCTATGAGGAATAGCAAGAAAGCCAATATAGCTGGATCATAGAGTATTTGGAAGGATGTCATGCATAAGGATATAAGAAATAGAAACCTGTGATATTAGTGCTACATTACACACATTCTTTATAAAAAATAACTGAGGGTGTAGAGCTTGATGGTGATAGTGGATTTGCCTAGGGCCTCATAGGTAGAGAGCATCAGAAGCAAATTCAAGTTCATATCTATGACAGGCATTATATATATATATATATATATATATATACATATATATATATATATATATATATATATATATATATATATATATATATATATATATATATATATATACTTACTGGAAGTGTAGCACCCGGCTATATTATATAAAAGACATCTTAAAAAGGCTTTTTAATATCAGACTCAGTGAATAAAATGAGTGATTTTAGATGACATACACTGTAGCCGCTATACATACCACCCTTTCACAATCATTTGCATGCTATTTATTCTGTGCAATGATCCAAAAAGCAATTGCAAGTTTGATTTGAAAACAGTTTTCAGTTGTTTATTTCTGAAAGGCTGATGATTTCCACTAAGATGTTTTTAACCAAGTATTTTCAAATAAAAACCTTTATTCAATACTTTAAAAGATTCATTATATCATTATTGTTGGAGTCTCCTCAGATAAAGATAAGAACATCCTCATGATTGTGTATATGGTCTTCTTGATATTCTTTATATTGATATGCTTTATATTCCCCATATTTATTGCATGGTGTCAATCATACTAGTCATAAAATTCTATGAAATATTCCAGGCTAGTGTTTAGGACAAATGAAATGCCTATCACAAGAATTTTAAATTAAATCTTTTCACCTTTATTGGATATGCCAGCATTGGCAATCCACTGGCATAAACTGTAAGAACTCAAGGTCACCTCTATATCATGGTTGGACTTGAGGGTGGGACTTTAATAAATGCTTAAAGATCTATATTTTAAAATCTGCAAATGTATGAGAGTAGCAGATCTTATTTAAAAATTTTATTGAATGGTTTTTCAAATGTTTTAATAAAACAATTCATTTTGATCACTGATTTTGAAGTTATATCATTAGAATTAAAAGTCCTTATGTTTAATATCTCCTAGAATGAATATGGTTTTCACATATAATGCACTGACAGGCATCATAGTATTGACAGAATACTGAAATTAGATATAAGAGATCTGACTTCTAGTCTATTCTCTGTTACTCAGGAATTAGGACTCTTTAAATAGATCACTTAAGGGTCTGACTTAAGTTGCCTTTTCAGGGTAAAACATAAACTTGTATTCTCACTTGAGTCCTTCTCACCTTGTGGATTTGTGGTGGTAATAATATTTAACCTCTCCTCCCAAGCACATTAGGCTAGTTATAGTGAAAATCAGTTTTATTTTATTAGAATAGCTGATTCTATTTTGTGCTAGAGGTTTTTTTTAGTAAGTTTTTTCCCTTAAGTTGTATTATTTTTTTTAAACAAATGCTTTATTAACTTCTGTTTTACATCATTCATTTCCGCCAGATTTTGAGTTACAATCATTTCCCCACCATTGTTCCCCTACCCAACCTCCCAGAATAGTAATCCCACAAGACATCGCTTCCTCCAATCTGCTCTCTCACATACCTTCTCCCATACCCCCATCGACTTTTCCATTAGAGGAAGGTGAGTCTTTGCATCCCAATGCCTGCATATCTTATCTCCCTATTACAAGCAACAGAGTATTAATAATAGTATTTATATATATTTGAAACATTTAATGTTATGACCTCAAATTTCAGATCCATTTCCTTCCTCCCTTGTCACCCATTCCCTCTTGGGAGATAAGTAATTCAGTATATGTTGTACATGTCTAGCTATGCAAAACATTATCATAGTAGATATATTGTACAAGGCTGCTTATAATTCCCTCCCACTCATCCCACCCCCCACCTGGTCCATTCCCTACATGATCCTGTCCCTCTTTTATAGTGGGTACTTCCAACTTCCCCTCACCCCAAGGATGCCCTCCCATCCATCATCCCTCCTCCCATCCCCCTTCCTCCTATCCTACTGCAGGTTGAGATATCCCATTTAGTTTGTATGTCATTTTCTCCCTGAACCAAATTCAATGTGAATGTGGTTTTGCCTTTTTAGCCTTCCTTCTTCTCCCCCTCTTTTGCAATCACTTCCCCTTGCTTCTTCTGCATGGGATAGTTTACACTACCCTGTCTCTCCCCATCTCCTCTTGCCACTTTCCTCTCTCACCTCATAATTTCATCCCTTGAGTACTCTCCCTTCCCAACAAATTCAACTTATGCCCTCTATCCATATATAACTGTTACCATATTCACACACATTCACATATGTATTCATATGACCACACCCCCTTCATCCATTATTTTCATAGTGAGAAAGATATCATCAGTCACAGTTATTGCTTTTCCATATAGGAATGTAAATAGTTCAACTTTGATAAGTTCCTTTTGATTTCTTTTCCCTGATTACCTTCTCAGGCATCTCTTCCTTCTTGTGTCTGGGTGTCAGATTTTCTATTCAATTCTGTTTTTTTCCTCAAGAATGCTTGAAAGTCCTCTATTCCACTGAATGACCATATTTTCCCCTGAAACAAAATACTCAGTTTTTCTGGGTAGGTGACCCTTGTGTTCATTCCCAGTTCTTTTGCCCTCTGGAATATCATATTCCATGCCCTTCGATCCCTGAGTGTAGAAGCTGCCAGGTCCTGGGCTATTCTGATTGTGTTTCCACAATATTGAAATTGTTTCTTCCTGGCTGCTTGTAGTATTTTCTCCTTGATCTGGGGATTCTGGAATCTGGCTATAATATTCCTGGGAGTTTTCTTTTTGGGATCTTTTTCAGGAGGTGATCGGTGGATTCTTTCAACCTCTATTTTGCCCTCTGGATCTAAAATATCAGGGCAGTTTTCCTTGAGAATTTCTTGAAGGGTGATTTCTAGGTTCTTTCCTTGATCATGGCTTTCCGGTAGTCCAATAATTTTTAAATTGTCTCTCCTGGATCTATTTTCCAGGTCAGTGGTTTTTCCCATGAGATATTTCACATTGCCTTCTAATCTTTCATTTCTTTGGATCTGCTTAACAGCATCTTGATTTCTCATAAAGTCATTAGCTTCCATTTGCTCCAGTCTAACTCTGAAGGAATGAATCTCCCCAGTGAGCTTCTGAGATTCTTTTTCCATCTGGCAAATTCGACTTTTTAAGGCATTCTTCTCCTCATTGCCCTTTTGGGCCTCCTTTGCCATTTGAGTTAGTCTATTTTTTAAGGTGTTGTTTTCCTCAGTCAGGCTGTTGACCCTCATTTCATACTTTTCCTGCATCCTTCTCATTTCTCTTTCCAATTTTTCCTCCACTTCTCTTATTTGATTTTTAAAGTCCTTCTTAAGGTCCTCTATGGCCTGCAACCCGCTCATGTTTTCCCCTGGGGCTTTTGGAGCAGGACTTCTGACCTCACAGTCCTTTTCCTGCTCTATGCCCCCAAAATAGGAGTCTAGGGTTGCATTTTTCTGTTTCCTTTGCCTTGGCATGTTGCCACTTAATTGCTTGACTTTTGGGCTTGTTGCCACACTATGGCTTTAAGGCCAGCTAGAGGAATTTTCGTCCCAAATGTGTGGGGGGCAACTTCCGTTTCTGGCAAGCTGTAAACCCACCCACAGCTTCCACCCTAGATCACAATCCAGATCCAGGGAGGTTAAAGCAAGAGCGATTACCCCCCAAGACTGATCGCAGGATCTCCCTACAAATTTGCAGGCTGGGAGATGCCTCTGAAAACTACAAAATGGCGTTTGTCCTCTTCGGCTTCTAGCCCCCAGGGGAGGGAGCCGACGCATTCCCTAATACCAGTCCCAAAGTCCATAGGACACTACCCTCTTACTTTGTCCTAGGCAAGTCTATGTTGATAATTCTGGAGTCGCCACAGCTCCTGGTGTTCTGGGGTTCCTCCAGCAAGTTGTATTATTCTTAAAAAATAAGCCAATCACTTGGTGTTATGAGAGAGTAAACAAAATGTGCCTATTCTTAAAGGAACTGATAAATGCATGTGGCCCTCTGATAAAATAGACAATGAATGAAAAAATATTATAACCATCCTTATCAGTACTCTATATAGTAAACTACTAATCAAAATATATGGCAAACAACTTCAGAGCACTCATACTTAGAAGTGTTTAAAAAATACAGTGCTGTCTCCAGCCCTCAACTTGTCTTAGGTATTAAATAAAATTAACCCTTATTTTGATGTACTTGAGATTCAAGTCAGTCTGAGTTTTATCCATGGCAATACTGATTGATTGAGATTTGTCAGAGACTACAACCTTTGAGGGAGACAAAAAGATTTTGCCTGGACAGAAAGGGAAACTTCCATTGTGTTAAAGATGCTCAGTGGAAATTCAAAGTCACAAATTGATGGTCTGTCCTTAGAGGAGAGTATTTTTTGCATGATTTGCACATTTTAATGAATAAACTTTCATTACATGTATTAAAATGTATAAGTCTAGAGTTTATGTTGCATTAGGTAGTATATATACAGGTTAAGCTATTATAATCTTGCACTCATGCTTTACACTTATTTTTTCCATAAAAAAGTATTGAAACATTCCTCAATACTTTTTTGACTCAGGGGTCTAAGTTTTCAACTGTTGTCATCACTTCTTCATTGCTAGTGTGCAGAGGCCAGGAGGATTTGAAACTAGAGGGAGGAATCTGTCTCAGAGCTTTGGCTGGTAGATCCAGATGGGAAAAGCAGGCAAGGAGATTTATTCACCTAAACCAACTCCATGTGTATACTATTTTTATCATATTTAAATATCCTTTTCCTGTTATTGTCAAGGAAATCTCATTTTGTCAATGACTTATAAGACTTACAAAAGTGTCATTTGTGAGAAACCTTTAAAAGACTTTCAAGTGTCTCATTTTGTTCTGATATCAAATCTAAAGTGGAGGAATGGCCTGAGTCAGGCAAAACCTAGATCAATTGGTGCAGTTTTACAATGATCCAACTTAAATGGGGGAAAGGGTGTTTAGGGGAAGGTGAGTTCACATTAAACTTCATGCTTCTGGTGGCAGTAATGATGATGATGATGATGATGATGATGATGATGATGATGATGATGATGATGATGATGATGATGATGGTGATGATGATGATATTAACATCTAACATTTTTATAGAATCAAGTGTGTTGAAAAAATTACAAATGTTATCTCATTTATCCTCTCACCATCCAAAGAAAAAAGATGCTATTATTGTAGTCATTGTACAGATGATGAAACTGAGGCACAGTTTAAATGAAGTGCCAAGTGTCACACAGCTAGTAGACATCTGAAGTTGGATTGGAACTCAGTTCTTACTATCAACTGCATTACTTAACTGTACTAGCTAGTGATGTCTCAGAAACAGTTGTTTACTATGTCTGTCTGTCTGTCTGTCTGTCTGTCTCTCTCTCTGTCTCTCTCTCTCTTCCTCTGTCTCTCTCCTCCCCCCCCCTCTCTGTCTCTGTCTCTGTCTCTCTCTGTACTTTTAGATGATTAAAAAGTAAACTGCCTGGGAACATGCATTGAGAAAAGAATAATGAGAATATGCTGTTCAGTCATGATCCCATGTGTGGTTTTCTTGAAAGAGATGCTGGAATGATTTTCCATTTTCTTCTCCAGCTCACTTTATAGATGAGAAAACTGAGGCAACAGAGGTTAAGTGACTTGCCAAGGTTAATACAGTTAGTAATTGTCTGAGGTCTGATTTATACTCAGGTCTTCCTGACTCCCAGTGTAGTACTCTATCTATTACACCAACCTCTTCCAAACTGTACTTTACAGAACTTTGAACTGTACCTAAAAGACAATTGTACCAAAATGAGATATTTGTAAAACACTTTCTGAATCAAAAACAATTACATAATTGGTAGCTATTATTACTTAATGCTTACTAGCTTTTGTTTTCTAGCTTCCAGCTTTACTAGACCTTCAGTTTTGGTCATTTAAGCCTCCTTTAAGTTCTACTTGAAGCTCTCTTTAAGACTTAGTTTACTTCTTTAAGACTTAGTTTACATTCAAAGCATTCTAGAGGGACCAGGTTGGAAAGGGGCGGGGTTTGAAAAAATTGCTGGTTTAGAAAAGGATGCATTCTGCACTACATGTATTCCTCAATCCTTGCTGTAAATGCAATGTTTTATATTGCTAATGGTTACCATTGCCCAATTGCTTCAGAGGAAGTCACCTAAAAAGACTTACTAGCTTAACAGTAGTCATATGTTTTTGTAAACTCTCTGGTTTCCAGTGGCTTTTTGGGAAATGACAATTCAGCTGAGCCAGCAGTCCTCTATTCTATAACTGTATAAGGAAAGAGACAGCCATTGAGGATTGGAATGAAGGATTCAAAGAGTGAGAGAATGCAAAGCAGAGCAATTCCCAGGAATTTTTAGATTGTTCAACAACAGTGCTGAAGAAACTGAGTATTCCTAGTTTTGTTTGACTCTTTTTCATTTGGAATTTGAGAGCCCAATCACAATTTGGCCACAAATAGTTTGTTGTTATATTTTGGTGTACTTCATTGGAGGAAGCACTTAAAAAGATAATTCAAAATTGTCCCCAGTAATGAAACATTTCTGAATTTGGGGATATTGGTAAATATGCCTAATGCACTCTTGTTTTACTAGCTATGACAACAAGGGGTGTTGTATCAGTTTATTTTTCTCCTTCCAGTCCCCAAATTATGAACTATAATTCTATCTAGAGCTTCTGTTGTGAGGACTCTGAGGAACACAAAATTCATGACCCAGAAATATTTCCCCAAATCCACTAAAAATGGTTATTTTTTGTTCCTGAAATTTAGAGCACAATGACATGTCCTGGCCTAAAGTAATCTCTGTGTGGTGGTTTTTTTTTATGTCTCCCTCACCCCTATTTCCATCCCACCCTCCACTCCTAAAAGGACAGAGACAGGCCCCAGTAGTACCAAAACTGATAATAATACTTACCTGTTGAATATGAGTGGCCAATGAAAGTACAAGCTTGCAGGAAACTTCTGCATGTGCTAGGGGGAAATGGGCATAGTAGATCCTGCCAAAGTGGAGTATAATCAGGCCTCAGAGATGGCAGTATAAGACTGCTTTGCCCTGGCATAGAGCAAAAGAGTTCAAATCCTAGAAGTAGTAGTTGTTTTGCTCTGACTCAAGTATTATCAGTTGACCAGGCAAAGTTAGCCCCAAGAGTTCTGATCTGGGGGACTGGGTAGTAATATGGTCCTCAGGCATACTTGCTGTGAGGTAACTGGCAGAGATCAGAAACTGAACTAGAGTAAACTAGTAGTCTATAGCTGCTGGTGCATGCACAGGTATATGCCTATAGCATAGGAAGTTAACACTGGGGAGAGATACAGGCTTCAGGGGCAACATACAGATGTTAACAGAGCCATAGTTCCCCGGGTAATCAACATAAACAGATAATGTCCCAGTGACAGTTGACTTCAGATGAACTCCCAGGTACAGTAATAGCCCACAGATAGAAGAATGGGCCCTGGTAAGTGCAGTAACAAAAGTTAGACCTGCCATAGACCATTGCTTACTGTAAGGTAGAAGTGATTGGCCACTTTGAATAATTGCCAATAAAGTACATAGTTAATATAGTACAACTCCTTTCCAGGGGCCTTCATTAACCAAGGGGTAGAATTCTTGGGACGGAACTTGCTTTTAAAGCAATACTAAGGATATGGAAACCTCTAACCAACCCTCAAAGTAGGAGACTCTTAGGGGATAGAGATTTTGTATTACATCCTCCTGAGTTGCCAAAGAGCTCTAAAGGAGAGGAAAATCCTGACTAATGGACTGAGAATACTCAGTGGGGGTATTATAAAACATTTCTACCTGATTTATGATGAATTTCAGTGACTATGCAGAAAGTGTATACCTTTGTTGTAGCCCCTATATTCCATGTGCTGCTACTGCTTATTGTCACTGAGGGAGAGTCCCTCTTGGAATGGTAAAGATTTGGCATCAGTCGCCACAGGAATATGATTATTTTGAATTGGTCTTTGTCCACCCTGGAACTCTCCCAAATTTAGTCATTCCTTCAGGCATAAGTCATATTAAAATATGTTTCTGTTTTAGATTTTTTTTTCCTTTCCCTTAAATACTGGTACTTAGAGTGGACCAGTAATAGACAAAGTTATTTAAGTTGTGGGAGGTCATCTATAAGAACTTAATGATCACATACCAAGGTACTAAAGTATGTTAGAAGCTTAGTTAGTTTTTCCTTAAAAAAAGTAAGGAGGTAGGAATTTCCTGTTCTGGCAAAGACTCATAACCTGTCTGCAGTCAACAGCACTCTCCTGTCTTCACATGTTGGAGTCACCATGATGAGGTTTGGACTAGCATCTATAAACAGCTGTTCCATCCCAAGCAGCTGATCTCCGGCAAAGAAGATGCCGCTAATAACTATGCCCGGGGTCATTACACTGTTGTGAAGGAAATCACCGATGTTGTTTTGGAGTGGGTCTGCAAACTGTCTGACAAATGCATGGGGTTGCACTGATTCCTGATATTTCACAGCTTTGGGGGCAGCACAGGTTCCGGCTTCACCTCTCTGCTGATGGAGAGACTGTCTGTTGTCTATGGCAAGAAGTCCAAGCTGGGGTTTGCCATCTACCCAGCCCCACAGGTATCCACAGATGTAGTTGAGCCCTAAAGCTCTATCCTCACCACTCACACCACACTGGAGCACTCAGACTGTGCCTTCATGGTGGACAACAAAGCAATCTATGACATCTGCTGCCAGAACCTGGACATTGAGTGCCCAACATACACCAACCTCAACCAGCTCATTGGCCAGATTGTTTCCCCCCTCACTGCCTCCCTGCACTTTGATGGCACTCTCAATGTGGACCTTATGGAGTTCCAGACCAACCTGGTGCCTTATCCTTGTATCCACTTCCTCCTCATCACCTACTCACCCATTGTCTCTGCTGAAAAGGCCTATCACGAACAGCTCTCTGTAGCAGAGATCTCCAATGCCTGCTTTGACCCCTTCAACCAGATGGTAAAGTATGACCCACGTCATGGCAAGTACATGGCCTGTTGCATGCTCTATCGAGGTGATGTGGTACCCAAGGACGTCAATGCTGCCATTGCCACCATAAAGACCAAGAGAACCATTCAGTTTGTAGACTGTTGTCCCACTGGCTCAATTACCAGCCCCCAACTGTAGTATCCCGGGGAGACCTGGCTAAAGTACAGCGGGCAGTAGGTATGCTGAGGAACACTGCAGACATTGCTGAAGCATGGGCCCGTCTGGATCATAAGTTTGACCTTATGTATGCCAAGAGGGCATTTGTGCACTGGTATGTGGGTGAAGGCATGGAGGAAGGAGAATTCTCAGAGGCTCAGGGAGATTTGGCTGCCCTGGAGTAGGATTATGAGGAAGTAGGCACAGACTTTATTGAGGGTGAAGACAAAAGTGAAGAATTCTAGAAAGCATCCAGCAAATAAGCTCTCTGCCACATCCATCTTTTTTACACCACCCCAGAATAAAATCTTTTCTTACTTGCAATAAAAAAGTAATGAGGTATTCTTTGAGACTGGGTTAGCTCAGTGAACAAAGAGCTTAGATCGTTGATGTGACTCCTTTCATTGCCCTGGGATAAAACAGTGGGTGGGTAGGTAAGGGTTGATTCTGAAGCAGGGGATGGGGGTAGCTCTTAGAAGTTTGGCTACTGTACCTGGATGGCTAAGATAGACCAGAGAGCTTCTTCAGTTAAATCAGTTGGATGTGTGTTCATTACCTCTTAATGTTAAGTATTGCTTTTCATGACTAACTAAATCATATTTTGTTTGATAGCTGTGTATGACTTATGAATGTCTTATCCTGTTTAAATAAGGAAACTAAATTTCTAGGAAATTTGTCTGAATCAGTTACAACCTAGGGTAGGACTCCTCTAGCTTTAAGCTTTATGCTTACAAAGTGTACACTTACAAATATCAGAATCTAGAGAAATTGTTTTTAACCCATAGCAAATGTTACCCAATAATTCCATGTTAGGAATAGGAACACTAACATCACACATTTTTAAGGCATCTTAGTGGTGTAAGATTTTCCATAGACTAACAATGACATTCATGTGAGATTTTAGTGTTATTAACATTGTTACTGTCATTTTCAGTAGTTCGCAGCTTTTAAATTAATTTTCTTCTTTTTCCCATATAAAAAGTCATATTTTTTAATTAGATAAGTTATTAAAATAATAATAATGGCAAATACAGGAGAAAATAGGCAAAAAAGGATTGAATAACAATATAGTAAATGAAGTACCCAGTTAGGTGGTGGTAGTGAGAAAATTATGTTTATAAGCAGTAATATGAGTTATGAGATGAGAAGCTATTTTTCCCAAGACTCAAAATGTTAGGGAGAGATATATAGAGATTAGGTTGAATTTGATCTTGATTATAAATATTACAGATACTACACATACAAATGTCAGATCTAGACAAATTGCAATTACCCATAACAAATATTTGTCTATTTGAGACTATATAGACTTGGGTAAAGGACATAGGAGGAAAAAACACAAACATCAAATACATTTTTATGTTTCTGACTCCATTATAATATGGTTTAAAAAATCCTCATTAATTTATAGTCATAAACATTTAGATGTAAAACAGATAATCTCATTCAACCTATTTTGCTACCAAAGAAATTGAAACCAAGAGAGTTTTAGTGACTTTTATGCTTCCATGGTAGTGGCTAGGTGGTGCAGTGGATAGAATGCTGAGGTTGGAGTCAGACAGACTCCCCTTACTGCATTCAAATCCAACCTCAGATACTAGATTTTAACCCTGGTTAAGTCTTTTAACCCTGTTTGCCGCACTTTCTCATCTGTAAAATGATTTTGAGAAGGAAATGGAAAATCATTCCAGTATCTTTCCCCCAAAAAATACCCTCAGTGTGGTCAAGAACAGTCTGAAACAACTGAAAAAGGACTAAGCAACAACAAACAACATTTTTTCATATTCAGTTGGAGTTTAAGCCCAAATAAAAAGTTATATCCCTCTCAAATTCAGGCTTTCTCTACTGTACAAGGTCTACTCTGTGTTTAGTTAGTATGTGTGTGAGTTGGGGAGTGGGGTGCAATCCATTTATTTTTTTTTAAACAAATGCTTTATTAACTTCTGTTTTACATCATTCATTTCCGCCAGATTTTGAGTTACAATCATTTTCCCCCGATTATTCCCCTACCCAACCTCCCAGAATAGCAGTCCCACAAGATATCGCTTCCTCCAATCTGCTCTCTCCCATACCTTCTCCCATACCCCCATCGACTTTTCCATTAGAGGAAGATGAATCTTTATGTCCCAATGCCTGCACATCTTATCTCCCAATTATAGGCAACAGAGTATTAATAATAGTATTTATATATATATATATTTGAAACATTTAATGTTACGACCTCGAATTTCAGATCCATTTCTTCCTCCCTTGTCACCCATTCCCTCTGGGGAGATAAGTAATTCAGTATATGTTGTACATGTCTAGCTATGCAAAACATTATCATGGTAGATATATTGTACAAGGCTGCTTATAGTACCCTCCCACTCATCCCACCCCCCACCTGGTCCATTCCCTACATGATCCTGTCCCTCTTCTATAATGGGTACTTCCAACCTCCCCTCACCCCAAGGATGCCCTCCCATCCATCATCCCTCCTCTCATCCCCCTTCCCCCTATCCTGCTGCAGGTTGAGATATCCCATTTAGTATGTATGTCATTTTCTCCCTGAACCAAATTCAATGTGGATGTGGTTTTGCCTTTTTAGCCTTCCTTATTCTCCCCCTCCTTTGCAACCACTTCCCCTTGCTTCTTCTACATGAGATAGTTTACCCTACCCTGTCTCTCCCCATCTCCTCTTGCCACTTTCCTCTTTCACCTCATAATTTCATCCCTTGAGTATTCTCCCTTCCCAACAAATTCAACCTATGCCCTCTATCCATATATGACTGTAACCATATACACACACATTCACATATGTATTCATATGACCACACCCCCTTCTTCCATTATTTTCATAGTGAGAAAGATATCATCAGTCACAAATATTGCTTTTCCATATAGGAATGTAAATAGTTCAACTTTGATAAGTTCCTTTTGATTTCTTATCCCTGATTACCTTCTCAGGCATCTCTTACTTCTTGTGTCTGGATGTCAAATTTTCTATTCAACTCTGGTTTTTTCCTCAAAAATGCTTGAAAGTCCTCTATTCTACTGAATGACCATATTTTCCCCTGAAACAAAATACTCAGTTTTGCTGGGTAGGTGACCCTTGGGTTCATTCCCAGTTCTTTTGCCCTCTCGAATATCATATTCCATGCCCTTCGATCCCTGAGTGTAGAAGCTGCCAGGTCCTGTGCTATTCTGATTGTGTTTCCACAATATTGAAATTGTTTCTTCCTGGCTGCTTGGAGTATTTTCTCCTTGATCTGGGGATTCTGGAACCTGGCTATAATATTTCTGGGAGTTTTCTTTTGGGGATCTTTTTCAGGAGGTGAGTGGTGGATTCTTTCAACCTCTATTTTGCCCTCTGGATCTAAAACATCAGGGCAGTTTTCCTTGAGAATTTCTTGAAGGGTGATTTCTAGGTTCTTTCCTTGATCATGGCTTTCAGGTAGTCCAATAATTTTTAAATTGTCTCTCCTGGATCTATTCTCCAGGTCAGTGGTTTTTCCCATGAGATATTTCACATTGCCTTCTAATCTTTCGTTTGTTTGGATCTGCTTAACAGCATCTTGATTTCTCATAAAGTCACTAGCTTCCATTTGCTCCAGTCTAACTCTGAAGGAATGAATCTCCTCAGTGAACTTTTGAGATTCTTTTTCCATCTGGCAAATTCGACTTTTTAAGGCATTCTTCTCCTCATTGCCCTTTTGGGCCTCCTTTGCCATTTGAGTTAGTCTATTTTTTAAGGTGTTGTTTTCCTCAGTCAGGCTGTTGACCCTCATTTCATACTTTTCCTGCATCCTTCTCATTTCTCTTTCTAATTTTTCCTCCACTTCTCTTATTTGATTTTTAAAGTCCTTCTTAAGGTCCTCTATGGCCTGCAACCCGCTCATGTGTTCCCCTGGGGCTTTTGGAGCAGGACTTCTGACCTCACAGTCCTTTTCCCGCTCTATGCCCCCAAAATAGGAGTCTAGGGTTGCATTTTTCTGTTTCCTTTGCCTTGGCATGTTGCCACTTAATTGCTTGACTTTTGGGCTTGTTGCCACACTATGGCTTTAAGGCCAGCTAGAGGAATTTTCGTCCCAAATGTGTGGGGGGCAACTTCCGTTTCTGGCAAGCTGTAAACCCACCCACAGCTTCCACCCTAAATCACAATCCAGATCCAGGGAGGTTAAAGCAAGAGCGATTACCCCCCAAGACTGATCGCTGGATCTCCCCACGATTTGTAGGCTGGGAGCCGGAAATACCTATGAAAACTACAAAATGGCGTATCTCCTCACCGGCTTCTAGCCCCCAGGGGAGGGAGCTGATGCATTCTCTAAATACAGGTCCCAAAGTCCATAGGACACTAACGTCTTACTTTGTCCTAGGCATGTCTATGTTGATAATTCTGGAGTCGCCACAGCACCTGGTGTTCTGGGGTTCCTCCAGCTGGCTGCTGGCCCTGCCGCCCTGGGGCTAAAACCTTCGGCTCAAGAGGAGCTGGGCTCGGCTCGGCTCCTGCGCTTGGACGAGCTGTTTCTACTCCGCCATCTTGACTCCGCCTCTGCAATCCATTTATGATTCAATTCATCTTGTGTAATTCTTGTCCATATAACCGCCAAAGTTAACCACATGGGACCACAAAATGCTGTGGATTAAAATTTCTTCTAAGATCACAAGTATACCAGTGAAAATCTCTTACTCTCTGCTTGTCATCTTTTGCTTTTGTGATATGAATAGTGTATCTTCTATGTATATCATATAAATATTTCATGATAACATCTTCTCATAGTTCCTTCTTGGTTATATGTTATAGCATGATCATGATGACCATGTGCCTATGAGTAATCTCATCATTCCTTTCTTCAGAAGTAATAATGTTTTAGGTCTTTCTATGATATAGAAATAATGGCAAAATGTTTATTTTTAAAAATGAGCCTTTTCTTTAATGGTAAATTTGGGATATATGAAAGTGCTTTTCACTTTCCCAAAGCATGACAATTTCTGCTCTCCTTTTCAAGAGTCAATATAACTCATTGTCCATAAGCATTATATGTATGTGTGTGTATATACAGACACAGGCATATATGTATACCTATACGAAAACATTTAAATATGTGTATACACACATTCACATGATGCTGGATAAACACTTCCTCTTTCTGTCTCTATCTCTTTGTATATCTGTATCTCTCATTTTGAAATCTAAGTAGTAAAATTAACCAGCTATCACCTTTCCAGTGTTAATGGTCAGACCAAAGTGCTTTGAGTCATGAGAGATCTCTTTCAGAAGGCTTTTCTTCATCTCAGAGCTTGATGCAATCAATACAATGTCAAACATTAATAGGAACATATGGAGGCCATGATATTCATTGGAAATGGGTCCTGATCATATGTTTTTTTTTTACAATAACTCCATGACAGAGGTCACTATTTAAAGCAAGCACATTACTTGGTTTTATCCCTTAGCTAATGTTTATTATTGGAGGGTCAATGAACCATGTGGATTATGCCAATTTACCTTTTGTTTAATCTTGAATGACCTGGGTACATGTTTGAAAGACACTTTTATTTTTGTAAATGAGTCTGTAAAGCACTGTTTTGTTCTGTCTACTGGAATGTTTTTTTTTCCACTATGAAACAAGGAAATAAAAAACTTATATTTAATGCTTTTCAATAAATTGTGAGATGATAAAGATATAATCTATTGTTGAAAAGTACAGAGGTGGCTAGGTGACACATTGAATAGAGCAACAGTCCTGGAGTCAGGAGGACCTGAGTTCAAATCTGGCCTCTGTAGCAGCAAACACCCTAGCATTCCCAGGGTGGCTGCCAATAAAGCTTCTTAGATCTGCTTTTCTAAAGGAAAGCAACTCAAAATGGGTTCATAATCTTGCTTTAAGCAAACATATTATTTACGTGATTCAGAGGAAAAAAGTCACTCCCCCGAGCTTCAGAAAATACAAACAAGTTACAAGCAGAAGTTACAAGCAGACAGAGAAACAGATCACCAGACAGGCTTCCAACTGTCTGATCATTACATCCATACCTAGTCAGTTTTTTTTCCTCCAAAATATGTAAGAGGGGACTCTGAACAACTTCTGGAGCCCCAGCACCCACAGAACAAAACAGAGAAGCTAACCTCCCGCTGACGACAGTCCAGCAGCCCTGCAGGAAGGACCAGCACAATGGTCTGGGAGCTGGCAGCTCGCAGCACGCAGAGCACGGGGAGCCAAGCACAGGTCCGGTCTGCCTGAGTAGCAGTTTTAGACTCAGGTTGGCAGGGCCAGCAGTTGGCTGGAGGGACCCCATAACACCAGCAGCTATGGTGATTCCAGAATTATGAACATAGACATGCCTAGGACAAAGTGAGAGGTTAGTGCCCTATGGAATTTGTAACCAGTATTTGGGGAATGTGTTGGCTTCCTCCCCTGGGGGCTAGAAGCCACTGAGGAGACACTCCATTTTGTAGTTTTCAGAGGCAGCTCCAGCTCCTGGCCTGGGAACTGTTGGGAGATCCAGCAATCAGTATTTTGCTGTGTATTCAAGTGTCTTTGAGCCTTGCCTTTGATAATATCAAGTCTTTGTTGAAAACAGTACACATTGTGTTGCCTGTAACTGTCCTAAAGGTGTTTGGATACTTTTCCTGCCCTTAATGAGCCTAATATGGATCCCACAGTGGGAGGAGCTTGCCAAAGAAGTGGAATAGGAAGGAGCAAAACAGAGAAAGACTCAAGATTAAGCTGGGATCAAGTAGAACTGAGAGGGAGAATGCTTTTGATTTTGGCATTCTGTAGCACTTTGCCTGTTGGTCTGCCAGAAAATAGATGCTGTCTGTTGTTTTTAATAGAAGTCCTTAAAGGGGACTTTACTGATGTTACAGAAACCTTCAAAGAAGACTTCACTGCTATTACAGAAGTCCTGGGACTTTTTTTTTTACTGATTTATGTTTGATTTCTCTGACAGAAGCCTTGTCTGTTGATTTGTGCTACTTTGTCAGATAGGAAGTGAACTGGGATGATAGTACTGTCAATGTTTGTAAATATTGTTGTAGCTCTGTTAAGCTTTGTCTTCCTAGAAACAGAAACTTCTAAGAGCTTGGAGCGAAGGAGCAAGCTGAGATGTAGAAACAGGGCAGAAAGTTGCCTTAAAATGGAAAGCCAAGGTCAAGATGATGGAGTAGAAACAGGACTTCCACAGGGCTCCAGCTCTCACCTCCTTCAATTCATGTAAAAGATGATGCTGAATAAACTTTGGAGCTACAGAACCCACAAAATGACACAGAGAAGCTAAGTCTCACTTATGATAGCCCAGTAGCCTAGTAGGGAGCAGCAAGAGCAGCGCTGTTGAAGCTGAACCCAGCCCCACCCAAGCTGGGAGGTTTTAGCCTAATGGTGGGCTTGAGCAGCCATCAGCTGGAGGGACTTCAGATCAGCAGCAGCTGTGTCGGCTTCCAAAATTATCAACACATTGATGCTAAGGACAAACTGAGAGGTCAGTGCAGTGTACACTTTGGGATCCAGTAGTTGGTAGTGTGGTCAGCCTTTATTGCTTGGAGGGAGAAGGCACTGAGGTGCCACAGCCCTGCAGCTTCTGACAACACATGGAGGCTTTAGCTCCTGGCCTGCAGGGGGTCGAAGAGAACAATGTGAGGGGTAATCACTCTTGCTTTACCTTTCTTGAATCTGGATTTTGTTCTAGGGTAGAGGTCCTGGGGTGTGTGACCAGCTTGCCAGAGCATGTGAAGGCTTCAGAGAGGGCACCCAACTAACACCTTCAGAAGCTGACAAATCCTAGCATTTGTTATGAAGCTCCCCTGTCTGGTGGTAGAGTCCTACTGTGGAGAAAAGCCCAAAAGTCAAGTAACTGAGTGGCAACATGAGTAAACGAGGGAAGCAAAGCAAATGGAGGAATCCAATATTAGACTCCTATTTTGGAGACAAAAAAGGATCAAAGCATGGAAAAAGAGGAAGACAGTGAAGTCAGAACTCCTAAACCAAAAGTTTCCAAGAAAAATACCAGCTGGATAAAGGCCATAGAGAAGCTTAAAAAGGATTTTGAAAATCAAATAACAGAAGTGGACAAAAAATTGGAAAGAGAAATGAGAATGATGCAAGAAAAATATAAAGGAGAGTCAACAACCTGACTGAAGAAAATAAAACCTTAAAAAATAGACTAACTCAGGTGGCAAACCAGGCTCAAAAAGGCAATGAGGAGAAGAATGCTTAAAAATCCAAATCTGACAGTTGGAAAAAGAATCTCAAAAGCTCAATGAAAAGAATTATTCCTTCAGAATTAGATCAGAGCAAATAGAAGATAATGACTTTAAGAGAAATCAAGATACTATGAAACAGATCCAAACAAATGAAAAAATAGAAGGGAGTGTGAACTACCTTACTGGAAAAACCACTGACCTGGAAAATAGATCTAGGAGAGATAATTTAAAAATTATTGGACTGCCTGAAAGCCATGATCAAAAAGAGAACCTAGAAATCATCCTCCCAGAAATTCTCAAGGAAAATTGCCCTGATGTTTTAGAACCACAGGGCAAAATAGTGGTCGAAAGAATCTTCCAATCACCTCCTGAAAAAGATCTCGAAGAGAAAACTACTAGGAATATTATAGCTAGGATCTGGAGTTCACAGATCAAGTAGAAAATATTTTAAGCAGCCAGGAAGAAACAATTTGGATATTGTGGAAACACAATCAGGATAACACAGGATCTGGCAGCTTCTACACTGAGTGATTGAAGGCAGTGGAATAGGATATTCCAGAGGTCAAAGGAGCTGGGATTAAAACTAAGAATCACCTTCCCAGTAAAACTGAGTATCATGTTTCAGGGGAAAATATGGTCTTTCAGTGGAATAAAGACTTTCAAGCATTCTTAATGAAAAAAAAAAAGACAGAATTGAATAGAAAATTTGACACTGAGATAACAAGAAGCAAGAGAAGCATGAGAAGGTAAACAGGGAAAAGAAATCATGAGGAGCTTCTTAAAGTTGAACTATTTACATTGTTACATAGAAAAATGGTAATTGTAACTCCTAATACTTTTTATCAGTATGGGGATAATTGAAGGAATAGAAATGGGTGTGTTCGTGAGTGTGTGTGTGTGTGTGTGTGTGTGTGTGTGTGTGTGTGTGTACAGATATACCTATATAGGAGGGTATATGGGATATGAATATATGTGAATTTGTGTATATATGTGTATAGGTATATATATATACATATATATATATATATATATATATATAAACAGAGGGCACAGGAACAGTTTAATGGGAAGGGATGATACTTTAAAAGGTGAAATTAAGAGGTGAGAGAGGAAAATAATGAGAGGTGATGGGGAGAGACAGATTGGGGTAAACTATCTCCTATAGAAGAGGTAAGGGAAAATGGTTACAATGGAGTGGAAGAAGAGGAAGTCAAAAGTGAATGAGTCAATCTTATTCTCATTGAATTTAGCTCAGGGAGGGGATGGTATATACCACAAATATGGTATCTCACCCTACAGGAGAGTAGTGGGGAAGGGGATGACAGGAGGGATGATGGAAGGGAGGGCAGGCTGGGGGGGCGGGATTTGGAAGAATCCACTTTTGAAAAGGGACAGGATCAAAGTAAAGAATAGAACAAGTGGGAGTTGGGATAGGAGAGAGGAAAATATAGTCATTCTTTTACAATATATCTACTATGGAAATGTTTTGCATAGCTACATTTACAACCCATATTGAATTGCTTATCTTCCTAGTAAGAGTGGGTGACAAGGGAGGAATGGAATGAATCAGGAATTCAATGTTTTAAATTCAAATGTTTAATATATGTATATATACACATGTATATGTGTATATATATACATATATACATACATATATATACATATATATGTATATATATATATACTATTATCAATATTATTTTAAATGTAAATGGGAAGGAAGATATATGGGCACTGGGGCATAGAGATCCACTGTGCCCTACTGGAAAGTTGTAGGGGGTATGGTAGAAGATATGGGAGAGAGAAGATTGGAATAGGGGATATCCAGTGGGATCTCTATTTTGAGGTGGTGGGTAGGGGAAGAACGGGGAGAAAATTTGTAACTCAAAATCTTGTGGAAATGACCAATTAAAACTAAAAGTTAATAAAGCATTTGATTTAAAAAATGTAAAACCAATCATGAGCAATTCTTCTGAGGACTACTGCTGTGAATAACTTTAAGAATCTAATTGCATAGTATAGTGACCTCACTATTTATTTATCAATAAACTAAAGCAAAATGTTAAAGAAACTAAAGCACAATATTCACAATATAACATAACAGCTTATTACTAAGGCGGCCACATAATCTGAAACACAACATATTATTTAGTAAGTCACAACTTCACTAGTCAATACAGAGTACCCAAGTAAAGTCTTCTTTCTTCTTAACTTGAGTCTGACTTCTAAAACCTACAACTCCTCTTCCGAGAGGCTGAATGCTCCCAGCTCCTGCTTGGATTCACCAGACTCTTGCCTAGATTAACAGGCGGGCAGTTCTCCCAGATTTTGCCTGGAATCATCATAGATATCTCTCTGCTCCTGTTCCATACCTCGGCTTACTGCTCTACTCCAAGCTCTTTAAAGTTTATGGTTCTAGAGAGACAAAACTTAACAGATTTACAATATTTACACACATTGTCAACACTATCATCTCAATTCACTTTCTGTCTGACAAAGAAACACAAATCAAGAAATAAGAAATCAAATACAAATTAAATGTAAAGTCCTGGGACTTTGGTAACAGCAGTAAAATCCACTTTCAGGACTTGTCTAAAATCAATAGACAGGGTGCTTTTGTCTGACAGATCAACAGATAAGAGTACTACAGATTACCAAAATCTTAAGCATTCTTCCTCTCAGTTCTGCTTGATCCCAGCTTGTGCTTGAGCTTTTCTTATCCCTACTCCTTTCAGTTCCATTCTTTCAGCAAGCTCCTCCCAGCATTGGCTCTATGTGATGACATTAGGCCTATTAAGGGCAGGGAAGGTCTCCAAGGGAACAGTCTCCTTAGGACTGTTAAAGGCAAAACAATGCATACTATTTCCAACAAAGACTTGATGCAATTAAAGGCAAGTCTCAAAGGCACTTGAATAGGTGAAACAAACAGCAAAGTTCCACTTTGCTTGCCATTACAGAAGTCCTACTATTTGAGCCATAATGGACAAAATTCAGTAGAAACTGTGAGGCCTGAAACAAAAATTCCCTAATATTCTCAACCCTGGCCTACTTTGCTACTCATTCTTTATTAAGTAATCTACAAGAATCCATCTTTCTTTTGAAAATTAGGTTGTGTTAGGAGCGGCTTGGTGGCACAGTGAATAGAGCACAAGCCCTGTAGTCAGGAGGAAATAAGTTCAAATCTGGCCTCAGACAATTAACACAAAAGCTAGTTATGTAACCTTGGACAAGTCACTTAACCAAAATTGCCATCCAAAAAGCAAAAAAAAAAAAAAATTGTGTGTGTGTGTGTGTGTGTGTGTGTGTGTGTTGTGTTTGTGTGTGTGTGTGTGTGTGGAGAGAGAGAGACAGAGACAGAGACAGAGACAGAGACAGAGACAGAGGGAGACAGAGGGAGACAGAGAGACAGAATCAGGGACATAGAGAGTGACCGCAAATATACATATAAGCACAGATATAGGAACATATAAGTGAAAAAGCTGACATCAAGATGAAAATTCATATATATAGTAACCTAGTCCCTAAATTGAATTAGCAACATGATATAAATTCTACATATTGCCTCTTTACTGAGGTACATTTTATCAGTGAAATATGGGCACATTATACCTTATTTATATTACCTATGATTCAGAAAGTATCAGTCAATGTTCTATGGCAGAAGAAAATGTGGTATGCAGATGTACTTGACTCATAAAGTCTAAAAATTCATGCTCTTGAATATCAACCTGGTTACATTTTTATGAGTCTCATATTCCCTGAAGACACTATCTTATTGAAAAAGGAATGCCTTTCAAGGTTCATATCTTTTTGGTCTTCAAATCACCAACTCAAAAAATCAATTAGGTCTGAGAAAAAAAAAATTAGCTTTTCTGGGTCCTAAATAATACATTTAGCTATCTGTGTGGTTTACAATCCTCCATCAAGAATGAGATTGATTTTGCCTTCAATTTTCCTTGTTACTGTATTTTTCGCTTAAATTTTGTAAGTTATAAGACCAGTCATATAAATGAAAGTCAGAGTGAACAAAGAGAATGTAGAGTTAATAATCCTATGTGGAAGCTCATTTACAGTTTTAGAAAAATGAAGGGGATGTGACTATGTGGATTAGTCTTTTTTATTTTATTTTTTTGTTAGTATACAGAATAAGACATAATATGAAAAAAAACAGTTCTTCCTGAATTTTCTTTGCAAACTATGCACTAAATTTAATAAGAAATTTTTTTGAGGAAGTCTGCCAAAGGCTTTTATTGACAATAGTACTAATAATATTTTTATTAGAATGTCCAATGCAAATTTTGCTTACTCATTTAAAAGTATAGCTCTCATGTTTATGATTTCTTGTCATATTTCATTTACATACCAATTATTTATATACTTTTGCTTTCTTTCATGAAACCCTTCTTTTCATCATTAGATGTTGATTTTTCTTTTGTTTTTTTTTCATTTAACTATCATTATGAAGAGCTTATTTTAATTTTTTATTAATTTTATAATCATAAATAAAGATAAACTTTCCAATTTTAAAGAAAAACAAGATAACCCTAATTGATAAGGGAAATTATTACATTTCCATTATGTCCAATTTAGGGTGTGTGTTTGTTGAGTTTAACAAGGTAATAACATAATTTTTCTGTTGTATTTCTCTCTGACTTATTAGTCCTTTGCATATATTTTAAAATTTGTTTTTATTGATATTGTTTTTTTTTTTACCCACAGTTTCTACAGATCCCTTTCTTAATTCAGTTTCATCTAGGTTATGGCAATCATTATTTTCCTTAGTCCCACTCTATAATTTCTATATGTCCAGTCAAACTTTCAGATACTAAGTTCTTCTGGTCATTCTTGGACAGAGAAGAGGTGCAAATCTTCTCAGAGGCTTTGTAAAGAGAAGACAAAAATAACATTTTTGCTAACATTTGTCTACTCTTAAAGGTCTGAAAATCATGTAACCAATATTGTCTCATTTGATCATCACAACCAGGATGTGAGGTAGGTGCTATTGTTATCCCAGTTTTACAGATGAAGAAACTGAGATACAGAGAGGTTATGCAGACTTCTTGGGGTCAAATATCCAGCAAGCCTTTGTAGATGGAGATTTGGATTTAGGAGATTTTGTCTTTCTAACTCTTAAATCTAACTCTGTGGGCATTGAGAGGAGTCAGGGAACATGGGCACAAAGACATTTTTTCAGGGTAATATGATGATGAATGAGAAGCTCAGTTAGGAAGAATAGGATAGCATCAATTGTAATAGAATTGTTTTACTTTTCTTATGTTGCTTTATATTTCTCTATATATAAGGATCAAATTCCAGTTGACCAATATAAGATAAATTTCTCCATAAGTATGCAAGGGTCTATTATGATCCAGCACGTTTCTCTACCAATACAGATTCTTTTTCCTGTTGAGAAATTTCAAATCTTTGTTTAAATTTCTTTCTAAAATTATTTATTTATGGGCGTGAAGACAATATGGTGGAGTAAGAGTAGGAACTTGTTTGAGCTCTTTCCCCAATTACCCCCAAATACCTGTAAAATATTACTCTAAAAAAATTTTAGGTCTACAGAACCCACAAAATGATAGCTGAATGTAGTTTGGCAGGCCCTCAGGAAGGTTCTATCACACTGGATTAGGAGCAGACCACAGTCCCATGTGGGTGAAGCAAGAAGAGACCTTACTGGAGTAGGTCTTCAGGGACTGAATCACTGGCAGCTGTGGTGGTTTCCAGACTTCTCAACCTACAAACATATGACAAAGTAAAAGGTGAGTGGGGAAACTCTATTGGACCTGGGTGAGAGAAGAGCATGGTCTGGCGCCAGACCTCCACTCCCAGGGCAGTAGAGGTGGTAGTGGCAGCAGTGGCAGCAGCAGCAGTGGCTGCTTCTGGAGTTCCATGCACAGATGGTGGGGGAATCATGTGGCTGATCAGAGAGCAATTGCAAGGATCCCTTTGCTGACTGTGAGGAAGAATTCTCTTGCTTTGCTCTGCTTGGATCTGGGTTGTAGTCTTGGGTGGTTGTCCTGGGGTGAGGAAGAGCATTGGTGTGACAGAACTTGTGGTGGCTGTGGAGATAGAGTCCTCACAGTTCAGGGGCCACTAAAAATTCTTATGGCCACTCACAGATGACACCATAAGCCAGGAGTGGAGTAAACACCTCTGGTTTGATTAAATAACCTTAGAATAACTGAAAATTTATAGGTGCCTAAAAGTGTCTCTGAAAACAGCTGTGTAAAATACCAGAGTACTTTACAGAGTACTTCCAGAGTACTCTCCACTCTGGAAGCAGCACCAGACCTTAGCAAAGATCTCAAAAGTCAACTAATTGGCTAGGTAAATGAGCAAACAGGGGTGGCTAGGTGGCGCAGTGAATAGAGCGCCGGCCCTGGAATCAGAAGGACCTGAGTTCGGAGCCGGCCTCCGACACTTAATCCACACAAACAAAAACCTAGCCGTGTAACCTTGGGCAAGTTACTTAACCCCAATTGCCCTAAAGGGGTGGCTAGGTGGTGCAGTGAGTAAGAGCGCAGGCCTCGGAGTTGGGATGACCCGAGATCAGATCCGGCCTCAGAAAATGAGCACCCACGCATAAGTAATGACTAGCCGTGTAACCTTGAGCAAGTTACTTAACCCCAATTGCTTTAAAAAAAAAAAAAGAAAATGAGCAAACAAAGGAAAAAATCAGACTATATAAGTTTTTTTGGTGACAAAGAAAAACAAAAAATACAACCAGAAAAAGACAAGAAAGTCAAAGCTCCTGCATCAAACACATCTGAGAAAAATATGAATTGGTTGCATGTCATGGAGGAACTCAAAAAGATTTTGAAAATCAAGTAAGAGAAGTAGAAGAAAATGGGAAGAGAAATGAGAGTGATGCAAGAAAATCAGGAAAAATGAGTCAACAGTTAGCTAAAGGAGACTCCAGAAAATACTGAGGAAAAAAATACCTTAAAATAGATGAACTCAAATGGCAAAAGAAGTCCAAAAAGTCAATGAGGAGAAGAATGCCTAAAAAAGCACATTTGGCCAAATGGGAAAGGAGGTCCAAAAGCTCACTGAAGAAAACAATACCTTCAAAATTAGAAAGGAGCAAATGAAAGCTAATGACTATAGGAGAAATGAATATATTATAAAGCATATCCAAATGAATGAAAAAATGGCAAACGATGTGAAATATATCCTTGGAAAACCTTTGATCTGGAAAACAGATTCAGAAGAGATAATTAAAAAAATTATTGGACTTTCTGCGATGCATGATAAAAAAAAGTGCATAGACATCATCCTTCAAGAAATTATAAAGTAAAAGCACCTGGATATTCTAGAACCAGAGGGTAAAATAGACATTGAAAGAATTTATATGTGTATGTGTGGAATTTTCTTAGATCATTGCATTGCTGAGAAGAGTTGTCTATCAAAGTTGGCAATTACACAATTTTTTGATACTGTGTACAAAGTTTCCTGGTTCTGCTCACTTTAACCAGTATCAGTTCATATAAGTCTTTCCAGGTTTTTCTGAAGTCTGCCTGTTCATAATTTCTTACAATACAATAGGATTCCATTATTTTTCATATACCACAACTTGTTCTGCCATTCACTGATTTATGGGCCTTCCCCAAAGTGCCAATTCTTTGCAACCACACACAAAAAATACTGCTATGAATATTTTCGTACATGTGTATCCTTTTCCTATTTTTAAAATCTCTTTGGGATGCAGGCCTAGTAGTGGTATTGCTTGATTAAAGGATATGCATAGTTTAATATCTCCTTTTGGGCACAGTTCTAAATAGCTCTCCAGAATAGTTTGATCAGTTCACAACTACACCAATAATTCATTAGGGTCCCAATATTTCCACATCTCCAACATTTATCATTTTCCTTCTTTGTGATGTTAGCCAATCTGATAGGCTTGATATGGTACATCAAAGTTGTTTTAATTTGTATTTCTCTAATCAAAAGTAATTTAGAGAATTTTTATGTTACTATAGGTAGCTTTAATTTTTTTCCTCTAAAAACCATCTGCTCATATTCCTTGACAATTTATCAATTACCAAAGATTTATATTCTTATACATTTGACTCCATTTTGTCCATATTTTAGAAATGAAGCTTTCATAAGAGATTCTGGCTGTACAAATTGTTTCCCAGCTTTCTGCTTTCTTTCTAATTTTGGTTGCATTGGTTTTGTTTGTGCAAAACCTATTTAATTTAATGTTTTCTAAATTAATTATTTTGCATTTTGTAACATTCCTACTTTCTCATTTGCTCATAAATACTTCTATTCTCCACATATTTGATAGGTAAACTATTCCTTGTTCTCCTGATTTACTTATGGTGTTACCCTTTATGTTCAAATCATGTACCCATTTTTATCTTATCTTTGTATACAGTGTAAGATGTTAGTCTAAGCCTAGTTCCTGTTATACCATTTTCCAGTTTTCCCAGCAGTTTTTGTTATATGGTGAGTTCTTACCCCACAATCTGCAATCTATGGGTTCATCAAATAGTAGTTTACTATAGTCATTGACTACTGTGTCTTGTGTACCTAGCCTATTCCACTGATTGACTACTCTTTTTCTTTACCAGTATCACATAGTTTTGATGACTGCTGCTTTTTAATACAATTTAAGATCTGGTGTGCCTATGCCACCTTCCCAGGCAATTTTTTTTTTTGCTTTTTGGAGGGGGAGGAAGGGCAGTTGGGGTTAAGTGACTTGCCAAAGGTCACATGGCTAGTAAGTGTGTCAAGTGTCTGAGGCCAGATTTGAACTCAGGTCCTCCTGACTCCAGAGCCAGTGCTCTATTCACTGCACCACTTAGCCTACCTTTCCCAGCCATTTCTTTTCAGTACTTCCTTTGATATGCTGTTCCTTTTCTTCTTCCAGATTAACTTAGTTATTATGTTATAACTCTATAATTTTTTTGCTAATTTTGTAAGTATGGCACTTAATAACTAGATTAATTTAAGTAGAGTTCTCATTTTATAATGCTAGCTCAGCCTACCAAAGAGCAACAGACATTTTTCCAATTATTATGATCTGACTTTACTTGTGTGAAAAATGTTTTGTAATTTAGTTCATAAAATTCGTGGGTTTGTTTTGGCAGGTAGACTCCCAAATATTTTATATTGTATACATATACTTCAAATGGGATTTCTCTTTTTATATCTTGCTGTTGGTTTTTGTTAGTAATGATATAGAATGCTCATGATTTATGTGAGTTTATTTTATATCCTCCAACTTTCAAGTAGTTTTTAGTTGTTTCTCTAGGATTCTCAAATATACTATCATTATTAGCAAAGAAATATAGCTCTGTTTCTTCTTTACCTATTCTAATTCCTTCAATTTCTGTTTCTTCTCTTGTTGCAAAAGCTAATATAGCTAGTACAATATTGAATAATATTGGTGATAATGGATATCCTTTTTCACCTTGTTGGGAAAGCTTCTAGCTTATTCTCATAGTGTATAGTGCTTGCAGATAGTTTTAGGTGGGTGCTACTTATTATTTTAAGGAAGATTCCATTTACCCCTATGCTCACTAGTGTTTGTAAAAGCAATATATGTTGTATTTTTTCAAAAGGTTTTATTTTTCTGCATCTATTGAGGTAATCATATAAATTTGTTTGATATGCTCAATTGCATCGACAGTTTTCCTAATAGTGAACGAGCCCTGCATTTCTGGTGTAAATCCCACCTGGTCATAGTGTATTATCCTCACAATAAATTGATATAATCTTTTTGCTAATATTGTATTTAATTTTTCAATTGTGTTCATATTTTTGTATATATAGATATTCACATGAATACATACAGAGGTGTATACATATACATATATATATATATATATATGTATATATATATATATGCATGTCTGTACACACATATATTTTAAGCCATGTGGCAATAATTTCTTCACTGCATAGAAGATCACTATATTATTGACTAGTCAGATTATCATAGCTGCTTAGATAACTGAGATTATATTAAATCTTTATTTTTTATTCCAATTCTCTTTGACTGACTTGGAAAGATTATTAGTGAAATACAAATAAATTTGTTCACATGATTTTTTTTTAATTTATCAGTAGTTCATCCTAAATACAATCTCTTGAAAGAGTACTCTTTGAAGGGCATTTTCTTATCTTATCAAATTAAAACAATTTAGGGAAGTGTGAGTATGGAGGGAGCTGAAGGGGAAAAAGTGAAAGAAGATGCTGACTAAAGTAGATCAAATAATGAAAATTGCATTTTCTTTTCAATATCTGCATAAATTATTTCCAGTCATTTTTTTTTGCATTTTGCAGGGCAATTAGGGTTAAGTAACTTACCCAAGGTCACACGTCTAGGTTTTTGTTTCTGTGTGCCTTAAGTGTCTGAGGCCGGATCCAAACTCAGGTCCTTCTGACTCCAGGGCCAACATTCTACTCACTGCACCTATTTCCAGTCATTTTTAGTTAAAGTAGTTTTCACAATGCCAGAATCTATTTTGCAGATAATTAGCCTGAAAAAAAAATCATCTTTGTATTTTTTTTCTCCTCCAGTTCTCGAGTCAGTAACATGCCTCAGGATGAAATACAACCAAGAATTTAAACAATGCCTTCAACAATAATAAGGGTAGCTGCATGTCTCAGGAAAAAATTATTGGAAACTAATTCATTTAATACTAAAGAATGAGTTAAATTCTTTAATGCTAAAGAATCGTTAATGGCTAAACAAGTTGTGGTATATGCCTGTAATAGAATATTATTGTGCTACAAGAAAGGAGGAAGAGGCAGTTTTCCTATTTACCTGGAGAGGCTTATACAAACTGATGCTGAGTGAGAACAGTAGAACCAGGAGAAATTTGTACGCAATCAAAGACACAACATATGTGTGATGACCAACTATGGCAGACTGGACACTTTTCAGCAATGCAGTGATATAAGCCAATCTCAAAAGACTCATGAAGAAGAGAAATGCAACATCCAGAGAAATAACTAGAAAGAATTGAGCTTGAATTCTGATGGAAAAAAAAAAAAAACTAATTTAACTTTTTCTTTTCATTGTTTAGTTTTATTTCTTCTTTAGCATTTTTCATACCACCTAGTAAAATACACCTTTGTTACTTGAATAATGTCTAGGGTTTTAGCCCCAGGGAGGCAGGGACAACAGCCGGGCTGGAGGAACCCCAGAACACCAGCAGCTGTGGCGAATCCAGAATTATCAACGTAGACATGCCTAGGACAAATTAAGAGGTTAGTGTCCTATGGATTTTGGGACCAGTATTTGGGGAATGCGTCGGCTCCCTCCTCTGGGGGCTAGAAGCCGCTGGAAGTGGAGGAAAAATTGGAAAGAGAAATGAGAAGGATGCAGGAAAAGTATGAAATGAGGGTCAACAGCCTGACTGAGGAAAACAACACATTAAAAAATAGACTAACTCAAATGGCAAAGGAGGCCCAAAAGGACAATGAGGAGAAGAATGCCTTAAAAAGTCGAATTTGCCAGATGGAAAAAGAATCTCAAAAGTTCACTGAGGAGATTCATTCCTTCAGAGTTAGACTGGAGCAAATGGAAGCTAATGACTTTATGAGAAATCAAGATGCTGTTAAGCAGATCCAAACAAATGAAAGATTAGAAGGTAATGTGAAATATCTCATGGGAAAAACCATTGACCTGGAAAATAGGTCCAGGAGAGACAATTTAAAAATTATTGGACTACCTGAAAGCCATGATCAAAGAAAGAACCTAGAAATCACCCTTCAAGAAAATCTCAAGGAAAATTGCCCTGATGTTTTAGATGCAGAGGGCAAAATAGAGGTTGAAAGAATCCACCAATCACCTCATGAAAAAGATCCCAAAAAGAAAACTCCCAGGAATATTAAATATTATAGCCAGGTTCCAGAAACCCCAGATCTAGGAGAAAATACTACAAGAAGCCAGGAAGAAACAATTTCAGTATTGTGGAAACACAATCAGAATAGCCCAGGACCTGGCAGCTTCTACACTGAGGGATGGAAGGGCATGGAATATGATATTCCAGAGGGCAAAAGAGCTGGGACTGAACCCAAGGGTCACCTAACCAGCAAAACTGAGTATTTTGTTTCAGGCGAAAATATGGTCATTCAGTGGAATAGAGGACTTTCAAGCATTCTTGAGGAAAGAACCAGAATTGAATAGAAAATTTGACATCCAGACACCAGAAGGAAGAGATGCCTGAGAAGGCAATCAGGGAAAAGAAATCAATAGGAACTTATCAAAGTTGAACTATTTACATTCCTATATGGAAAAGCAATAACTGTGACTGATGATATCTTTCTCACTATGAAAATAATGGAAGAAAGGTGTGTGGTCATATGAATACATATGTGAATGTGTGTGTATATGGTTATAGTTATATATGGATAGAGGGCATAGGTTGAATTTGTTGGGAAGGGAGAATACTCAAGGGATGAAATTATGAGGTGAGAGGGAAAGTGGCAAGAGGAGATGGGGAGAGACAGGGTAGGGTAAACTATCTCATGTAGAAGAAGCAAGGGGAAGTGGTTGCAAGGGAGGGGGAGAATAGGAAGGCAAAAAGGCAAAACCACATTCTCATTGAATTTGGTTCAGGGAGAGAATGACATACATACTAAATGGGATATCTCAACCTGCAGCAGAATAGGGGAAGGGGGATGAGAGGTGGGATGATGGATGGGAGGGCATCCTTGGGGGGAGGGGGGAGTACCCACTATAGAAGAGGGACAGGATCATGTAGGGAATGGACCAGGTGGGGGGTGGGATGAGTGAGAGGGAATTATAAGCAGCCCTGTACAATATATCTACTATGATAATGTTTTGCATAGCTAGACATGTACAACATATACTGAATTACTTATCTCCCCAGAGGGAATTGGTGACAAGAGAGGAAGGAAATGGATCTGAAATTCGAGACCTTAACATTAAATGTTTCCGATATAAAAAAAAAAAAGAAAACAGGATTCCCACTCCCAATTCCTTGTCAAATTTTACTAATAATCAGGAGTTTTTATTTAAAAATTTTGGTTGCCATTTATAAAAATTATGAAAATGTATAAGGTATATATAATATATAATAAATTCAATAAATTAATATTAGTCAACTAAAAAAATAATGTTTAACATGAAAGAACTTGCACTGTGCTGGATCCTGTACTGGACTATATGCTGTTGTGGGGGTGGGGTGAGGGAGGGAATGGAAGTTTGAAAATCCAGGGATTATGGAATTGCATCTTGTTAACTAAAAAAAAAAAACAAATAAATTAAAAAAAATTAAAAACAAAACAAAACAAAAACGAAAACAAACAAAGAAAAGAAAAAGAATCAGTGGGTGAGGGCAGCTAGGTGGCACAGTGAGTAAGAGCACCAGCCATGGAATTGGGATGACTTGGGATCGAATCCAGCCTCAGAAAATGAGCATCCATACATAAGTAGTGACTAGCTGTATAAACTTGAGCAAGTTATTTAACCACAATTGCTTAAAATAAGGAATGAGTGGATCAAACAAAAAATTACAGAAACATACCTTTCCATGACCCTTTATTGCAAATGATTTTTATTGCATCATGAACTGAGAACGATGCATTTAATATTTCTTCCTTCATGCAATTAATTGTGAAGTTTTTATGCCCTAGTACATGGTCAGTTTTTGTGTATGTGCCATGTACTGCTAAAAAGAAAGTATATTACTTTTTATCTCCATTCAGTTTTCTGCAGAGATCTATCATGTCTATTCTCTCTGAAATTCTATTCACCTCCTTAACTTCTTGTGTATTTAGAGGTTAGATTTATCATGTTCAGAGAGAGGGAGATTGAGGTCTCCCAACAGTATAGTTTTGCTATCTATTTCTTCCTCTATTTCCCTTATTTTCTCCTGTAGGAATTTGGATGCTATGCCACTTGGTGCATATATCTTAAGTAATGATATTGCTTCATTCTTGATGGTGCCTTTTATTATGATATAGTTTCCTTCATTATCTCTTTTAATGAGACCTATTTTTGCTTTTGTTCTACCTAAGATACTGATTGATATCCTTTCTTTTTTACATTAGCTGAAGCACTTTATATTCTACTCCAGCCTTTTCCCCTTACCCTGTGAGTATCCCCTTGTTTCAAATGTGTCTCTTGTAGACAGCATATTGTAGGATTGTGGTTTTTAATCCATTCTGCTCTCTGCCTCTGTTTTATGGCAGAGTTCATTCCATTCACATTCACAGTTATGATTAGCATCTGTGTCTTTCCCTCCATCATGTTCGCTATCCATTTATGTTTTTGTTTCTTCCTCCTCCCTTCCCATCCTTAAGAGTTTTCCTTTTGAACACTGCCCTCCTCAGTATTCCCTCCCTGTGCCCCCTTCTTTACCTACCCTTTCTCATTATTACTATTTCCCTCCCTTTTAACCAGCCCCCTTCTTATCCTCCTATTACACCTCCTACTGCCTGTAGGGCACAATGGATTTTAAACTTAATGGAATATTTTAATCCCTCCTTTAACCCAAACTAATGAGAGTAAATTTTATACAGTGCTCCTCTCCCTCCATCCTTTCCTTCTACTATGAGTTTTTGCATCTTTGCATATTAAAACCCTCAACTTAATTGATTATCTTGATCCCTCCTTGAACCAGAACCAAAGAGAATAAAGTTCATATGATATTCATATCCCTCCTTTCTGTCTATTATAGAAAGCTTTTGTGCCTATTCATGTGGCATAATTTAACTTTTTATGCCTCTTCCTTTCCTTCTCTTTTTTTATATATTTGAAGCATTTAATTTTAAAACTTTGAATCTCAGATCCATTCCCTTCATCCCTTGTCAGCCACTCCTGCTGGGAAGATAAGCAATTCAGTATATGTTGTACATGTATAGCTATGCAAAACATTACCATAGTAGATATATTTTAAAAGACTGACTATATTACCCTCCCAACCATCCCATCCCCCACCTGCTCCATTCCCTACTTTGATGCTGTCCCTCTTCAAATGTGGGTGCCTCCAACCTCCCCTCCCAACAGCATGCCCTGCATCCTCACCCCCCTCATTCCCCTCCCCCTACTCTTCTACAGGGTGAGATATCCCATTTAGTATGCATGTCATTCTCTCTCTGAGCCAAACTCAATGAGAATATGGTTTGCCTTTTTGCCTTCCTGTTTTTCCCCTCCCCTGTGACTACTACCTCTTCCCTCTTCTACTTGAGATAGTTTACCCCTGCCCCCGGCTCTCCCCATGTCCTCTTGCCACATTCCTCTCTCACCTCTTAACTTCACCCCTTAAGTATCATCCCTTCCCACCAAATTCGACCTGTGCCCTATATCCATGTATACCTGTAAACATATATACACAATTCAAATATGTATTCATATGCCCATATATCCTCCTTCAATTATTTTCATACTGAGAAAGGTTTCATCAGTCACAATTATTGTTTTTCCATGTAGGAAAGTAAATAGTTCAAATTTGATAAGTTCTTTTTGTTTTCTATTCCCTGTTTACCTTCTCAAGTATCTCTTGCTTCTTGTGTCTGAATGTCAGATTTTCTATTCAACTCTGGTTTTTTCCTCGAGAATGCTTGAAAGTCCTCTATTCCACTGAATGACCATATTTCCCCCTGAAACAAGATACTCAGTTTTGCTGGGTAGTTAATTATTGATTTTAATCCGGGGTCCTTTGCCCTCTGTAATATCATATCCCATGCCCTTCTTTCCCTCAATGTAGAAGCTGCCAGGTCCTTTGCTATTCTGATTGTGTTTCCACAATACTGAAATTGTTTCTTCCTGGCTGCATGTAGTATTTTCTCCTTGTTTTGCGAATTCTGGAACCTGCTTATAATATTCCTAGGAGTTTTCTTTTTGGGATCTTTTTAGGAGGTGATCTGTGGATTCTTTCAACCTCTATTTTGCCCTCTGGGTCTAAAACATCAAGGCAATTTTCCTTGAGAATTTCTTGAAGGATGATTTCTAGGTTCTTTCTTTGATCATGGCTTTCAGGTAGTCCAATAATTTTTAAATTATCTCTCCTGGATCTATTTTCCAGGTCAGTGGTTTTTCCCATGAGATATTTCACATTGCCTTCTATTCTTTCATTTGTTTGTATCTGTTTAATAGTATCTTGATTTCTCATGAAGTCACTAGCTTCCATTTGCTCCATTCTAATTCTGAAGGAATGGATCTGCTCAGTGAGCTTTTGAGATTCTTTTTCCATTTGGCAAATTTGGCTTTTTAAGGTATTCTTCTCCTCATTGCCTTTTTGAGCCTCTTTTGCCACTTGATTCAGTCTATTTTTTAAGATGTTATTTTCCTCAGTCAGGCTGTTGACTCTCATTTCATACTTTTGCTGCATCCTCATTTCTCTTCCCAATTTTTCCTCCACTTATCATATTTGGTTTTTAAAGTCCTTTTTAATGGCCTCTATGGGTTGTAACCTGCTCGTATTTTCATTTGGGGCTTTTGGTGCAGGAATTCTGACCTCACAGACCTTCTCTTGTTCCATGCTTTGATCCTCTTTGCCACCAAAATAGGAGTCTAATGTTTATTTTTTCTGTTTATTTTGTTTCCTTTGCCTCGGCATGTTGCTACTTAACTACTTGAGTTTTGGGCTTGTTGCCATAGTAGGACTCTGCCACCAGACAGGGGAGCTTCCTTCCCAAATATTGGGGTTTTCTCAACTGCTGGAGGTATTAGTTGGGTGCCCTCCCTGAAGCTCCCATACACTCAGGCAAGCTGGACACACACCCCAAGACATCTTCCCCAGACTGCAATCGAGATCCAGGGAGGTTAAAGCAAGAGTGAATACCACCCCCAGACTGATTACTGGATCCCCCTACAGTTCACAGGCCAGGGGCTGTAGCTGCAACTGCAGCTGCAAAATAGTGTCCATGCCAAGTCTCCTCAACCAGTTCTAGCCCCCAGGGGAAGAACCTGAGTCACCCCTAAATACTTGTCCCAAAGTCCATAGGGTACTAACCTCTCACTTTGTGTTGGAAGTTCTGGAAAAGCCACAGCTGCTGGTGTTCTGGGATCCCTCCAGCTAGCTTCTGGACCAGCTGCCCTGGAGCTAAAACCGCTGACACACATGGTCCTGGGCTTGGCTCCTAGAGTGCTGCACTGCCCAGCATACTGGGCTGGCTGTTCTCTGCATGGCTGCTGGGCTGTCCGCAGTGGGAGATTAGCTTCTCTGTGTCCTTCTTGGGGTTGTTCAGAATCCCCCTTTTACATGATTTTGAAGTGTTGTAGCCTGGAGCACAGTGGAAGTGCTGTTTCTACTCCGCCATCTTGGCTCCTCCCCCTTTCCTTTTCTCCCATTAAAATCCTTTTGTACCACTTTATAGGCCTCTTTCATGATCAGATTAATTTATTTATACCCTTACCCTTTATCTATGTATATCCCTTTTAAATATTGTTATAAGTACATAAATTTCAATCTTGACAGATATCAGCTTCTCATATAGGGATGTAAACAGTTTGCTCTTATTGAACCCCAAGTTATTTGTTTGTGTGTGTGTGTGAGTGTGTGTGTGTGTGTGTGTTAGTGAGTGTATGTGTGTGTCTGAGGGTGTTTCCTTATTTTACTTTTTTATTTCTTTCTTGAGTCTTGTAATTAGAGATTGAAATTTTCATTGAGCTCTGCCTTTTTCATCAGGAAATCTTATTTCATTAAATGACCATCTCTTTGCCTCAGATTTGCTCAGTCTTGCCAGATAGTTGATTCTTGGTTGCATTCCTAGCTCTTTTGCCATATGAAATATCAAATGCCATTCCCTCCAATCTCTTAATGTAAAAGCTGCTAGGTCCTTTGTAATCCTGAATGTAATTCCAGGATATTTGATTTTTTTTCCTTTTGACTGGTTGTGGTATTTTCTCCTTCACCTAGTATTTCTGGAATTCTGCTATTATATTTCTTGGAGTTTTCAATTTGGGATCTTTTTTCAGGAGGAGTCCAGTGAATTCTTTTGGTATCTATTTTACTCTCTGATTGTAGGACCTTAGGGCAGTTTTCTTTAACAATCTCTTGAATCATTTTGTCCAGCCTGCATTTTTTCAACATGGATTTCTGTTAGACCAATAATACTTAGCTCATCTCTCCTGGATCTGTTCTCTAGGTCAGTTGTTTTTCTAGTGAGATATTTTACACTTTCTTCTAATTTTTTTCAGTCTTTCTGTTTTGTGTGATTGACACTTGATGCATCATAGAGTCCTTAGCTTCAATTCGACTGATGCTAATTTTTAGTGATTTATTTTCCTCAGTTTTTGAAGCTCCTTTTCCATATGTTCAGTTTTCATTTTCAGTTAGATTTTGAACATCCCATCCCAGTTCACAAATTTTACTTTTTAAGGATTTGTTTTCTTCAGAAATTTTATTTTCCAATTTTGTCACTGGAGATTTAAATTTATCTTCTGCCTCACTAATTTGGCTTTTAAAATATTTCTTCAGTTCCTCTAAGAATGCTTTTTGGGCATGAGACCAGTTCATATTAGTTTCTATGGTCCCAGGTATGAGTATGGAGTCTATGTTGTCCTCTGAATTTGGTTGTTCTTACTCACCATAATAGGATCATATTGTTCTTGGTTTTATAGATTTCTTCTTTGTGATTGCCTATTTTCTGAATTTTTAGAATGGATATCTGCTTCTGGAGTACAGATATACCACACTTCTCAGACTGGGAGATAGGGGTTGGTTGTTAACTTTGTTTGTTATAGCCTCTGAGTGTCTAGATTGAGGTCAAGTCCAGGACTCTTAATGTTTCACCTGAGTTACCCTGAGGCTCACTGTGTAACCCATGGGGGAGGGGTGGTCTGGCCACTTCAGGTTTCCACCTCTGTGCCTCTGGGCTATAGCTCCTGCAGGCTCAGTAGCTGGTGGTCTGCAATGGTGGTGTCTGCAGATTCCCCTGGTGGTACTAAGGCACACCTGGACTTGTGTTGTTAGGGCTTGCTGGCTCCCCCTGGGATTTGGGAGCTCCTGCTTGTCATCTGAGGTGGGTCGTGTTGGGATACATCCCTCCCTTCACTTCAGACTTAATACTGCTTAAGTTAAGTCCTACCTCAATGTCTCCCAAGCCTGATGCTGTTTCTACTAATTCAGGATTTTACTCTGGGTGTGAAATTTATCTTTGGTTTTTCTGGGTCAGGGATTTGTATCAGAGCAACTAGGGTTTCTCCATCATCTTGGCTTCTGGAAAATAAGGTAGGTGGTTTTTAAACACCCAGGGTATAGACTGGTTGCCCCAGGAGAAGCTGCTGTCACTGCTGTGGTCCCTGCAATTTCTTTTACCCAGCTCCAACAGATCATCTATCCTACAATGAAATAAGATATTGGCCTATACTCAGTTTTTCTCATATTATTTTCAAGTTTTCCTAGCAGTTTTTGTTCAAATGTTGAGTTTTTATATCAGAACCTGGAGACTTAGGGTTTAACAAACAGTACATTCCTATTTTCATTGACTATTGTGTCTTACTGGACTAGGGGTATGTAACTTATTCCACTGATTTACCATTCTATTTCTTATCCAGTACCAAGTACTTTTGGTGATTGCTGCTTTGTAATAATTTTATATGTGACATGGCTAAGACACTTTCCCTTGATTTTTTTTTTTTATATTAATTCCCTTGATATTCTGGACCCCTTGATCATCCAGATGAATTTTGTTATTATTTTTCCCACTATATAAAATATTTTTTGTTCTTTGATTGTATGGCACTGAATAAGTAAATTGAGTAGAATTATCATTCATATTATATTAGCTCAGCCTACCCAGGAAAAATGGATATATTTTCAGGTTATAAAAATCTGACTTTACTTTATGAAAAGTGTTTTGTAATTGAATTCATATAGTCACTAGGTTTATCTTGGCAGGTAGATTTCCCAATATTTGATATTGTCTACAATTGTTTAAATGGGATTGCTCTTTCTGCATCTTGTTTCTGTGCTTTGGTAGTAATATGTAGTAATAGCAATGATTTATGTAGATTCATTGTGTATCCTGCAGCTTGGCTAATGTTGCTAATTATTTCATGTCATTTTTAATTGATTCTCTAAATATATAGCCATTCTCTATTTTATTCATGGAAGCATTTGGAGCTGTAAATTTTCGTTTAAGAACTGCTTTGGTTCTATACAGCGTTTTTTTTAAAATTAAATTTATTTTTAGTTTACAGCATTCAGTTCTACAGTCCCTTGAGTTTCAAATTCCCACCCCACCCCCAGCCCCCAGCATGCACTCAAATACAGGATCTACAAACATCTTCACATTAATCATCAGTCAGGTTGTAAAGGATTATAACTGACGGAATGATCAGTGGGAAAGAGAAAACAAAACAAGGAAAACAGAGCAGGTGGTTTGTTTCAATGTGCATTCAGACTCTGCAGCACTTTCTCTGGATGTGGATATCTCTTTCGATCACGAGTGTTTTGGAGTTGTCTTATAACCTTACGTTGCTGTAAGTAATCCCAGTCTATTGAAGCCAGTTGTCACATAAACGTTGTGTCTGTAATTGTGTACGATGCTTTCCTGGTTCTGCTCCTCTCACTCAATACCGGTTTCTATGTCTCTCCAGGTTATTATGAAGTCTGTCTACTCCTCACTTCTTATAGCACAATGATATTCCATTACATTCATACAGCACAACTTGTTCAGTCATTCCCCAACTGATGGACAACTCCTTGATTTCCAATTCTTTGCCACCACGAAAAGAGCTGCTATAAACATTTTTGTACATATGGGTCATCTTCCCACTTCTCTGATCTCTTTGGGATATAACCCTAGAAGTGGTATTGCTGGGTCAAAGGGTATGCACTTATTTATAGCTCTTTGAGCATAGTTCCAGATTGCTCTCCAGAATGGTTGGATCATAAACTTCCTTATTTTAACTGTTAATATTGTCTAATGTCCCCTTTTATTCCAGTCTGAAAGAAAAACTACAAGGCCAGCCACCCTATGTCAAATAGAACCCCTCCCTCAAATGCCTTACAAACACAACTAGGGGGAATGTCTTTTCTAGTCTTTCCCTTCCCACTTCACTCTGTGGGATGCAGAGAAGTCAAAACAATGGCCAAAGTTTTTGTTACTGAGATGGAGCCTCTTTAAGATCTTCAAATGATAACTTCGAGCAGTTGTCATTCATTTTCTTTCTGGTCTAGACTGGAAGACTGCAGGGGAGGCATTATCACCCACCTCCTATAAAGGTTAACGACTGGAAGTGTTAAAACGAGGCCTCAATTTTCAGGTTCAAGGTAATAGTTTTTGTTTGGTTATATTTATTTGTTCAAAGGGAAGGCTCCTATTTGCAAAGAAGTTAGTGGGTTGTGATAAATGTAAAATAAAAAAGAAAAGAACATTAATAAAAGTAGATGGAGGAAAACAAAGTCAGGGGGATACTAATGGTATAATTTTGTTTCTAGTTTTCAATTTAATAAACATGTTCATTGTTGTTAATTATGTTCATTAAAATTTTTTTTCTCCCCAAGGCTTCTTTCTTGCTGGCCCAGGGAATCATGACCAAGGACAGTACGTTTATACAGCGTTTTTTTTTTTTTTATTGTTTTGTTTTTCGTCTCATTATTGTCATTCTCTTAGATGTAGTTATTGATTATTTCTGTGATTTTTGTTTGACTATTTCATTCTTTAGGATTAGATTTTTTTTAGGTTTCCAATTAATTTTCAATCTATCATTTTATGGCCCTTTACCACATGCAATTATTATTGTATCATGATCTGAAAAGAATGTCTTTAATAATTCTGCATTTCTGCATCTGATGGTCAATTTTTGTAGGTACCATAGACCACTGAGAAAAATGATATTAATTTCTATTCCCATCGAATTTTCTCCTGATATCTACCACATATAATTTTTCTAAAATTCTATTCCACTTTTTACTTTTTTTATTTTTAGGTTAGATTCATCTAGTTCAGAGAGAAGGAGGTTGAGGTCCCCGACTAGAATAGTTTTGCTCTCTATTTTTTCCTGTAACTCACTTAAATTCTCTAGAAATTCAGATGCTATACCATTTTCATATATTTTTATCAATTATATTACTTAATTGTTTATGTTTCCTTTAAGTAGGATGCAGTTTCCATCCTCATCTCTTTAATCTGGTCTATTTTTGTTTTTGCTTTGCCTGAGATCAGAATTTATTATTCCCTTCCTATTTTTTAAACTTCAAATGAAAAAATAATATATTATTCTCCAAGTTTTTATCTTTACTCTGTGTGTATCACTCTGTTTCATATGTGTTTCTTATGAGCAACATATTGTAGGACTATTGTTTTTAATCCATTGTGCTATCTGTTCCATTTTATGGGAGAGCTCATCCCTTTCACATTCACAATAATACTTCCTGTTTCTTTCTCTTCATCTTATCCCTCCCATTTATGCTTCTTCCTTCTCCCTTTTCCTTTTCCCTCCTCACTAGAAGTATTGTTTTTTTTTTTACCACCACCTACTTCAATCTGCCTTCTCTTCTACTAGCTCTGCTCCCTTTTCTTCCTCGTTTTCCCTATTACTTCTTCCCTCCCTTATTTTCTGTCTTCTACCCACCCCCAAATTTTTCTATCCTTTTCCCCTTCTACTTCTTATAGGGTAAGATAGATGTCAATACCCAAATTAGTGTGTATGATATTACCTCTTCAAGACAAATTTGATGATTGTAAGTTTTAAACAAAGCTTTCCTCCTTCTTTTCTTTCCCTCTATTGTAATAGGTCTTTGTGTCTTTTCATTTTATGTAATTTGCCTTTTGTCTGCCTACTCATTTCCTCTTCTCCCAGTATAAACTTTTATTTTGCTTCTTAATTAATTTTTCATCATCACATTGAATAAATTTATTTCCACACCCCTGTCTATGTATACTCTTCTACATAATAAATAAGATATATTTCTGAAAATTTACATGAGGAAAGTAAACAGTTTAACCCTATGGAGTAACTTTTTTTTCCTTCCCTGTTTGCCTTTTATTCTTTTCTTGAGTCTTGAATTTGAATATCAAATTTTCTGTTTAGTTACTGTTTTTTTTTTTTCAGGAATTATTGAAAGTCCCCTATTTCATTAACTGTCCATATTTACCTCTGATAGATTATGCTTGGGGGCTCACTTTGAGAAGTGTTGTGTGATTTGACCAGATGAGACTCTGGGCAGCCTTTGAGAGCCTCCTGGCTTTGAAAACCCAGATGTTGATGCTACCCTTTCTGGTTACTGTGATTTTGGCATTGATAATGGTTGGACAGTTTGGAAGCCTGTCTGCTTGATCTGTCTGTATACTCTGAGGTTCAGGGTGCTGACCTTTTCCCCCTGATCTAGGTAATATATGTTTGTTTGATTAAAGTAAGCTTAACCCATTTTGAGTTGCTTTCCTTTTGAATAGCAGATCTAAGAACATGTGTTGGTAGCCGCCCTGAGAATGTTGGGGTGCTTGCTGCTACAAAATGGCGATGAAGGATGGGATCTGCTGAGTAAAAGGAAAGTATGGGGGCTGGGATCATTGTTTGATTCCCAGTTGTGGTAGCTGTGATTCTGTGGAGCCATGGAGCAGGAGAGAACAGCCTGCATGCTGGCTTCACTGACCTGGGAGCAGGAATGTTGAGCTGCCTGCATGGGGACCTGTGGGGAAGCCAGGAGTTTCTGCCTTCTGCTGGAAGAGAAGGAACCCAGGAGTTTGGAATTCAGCCACAGGACAAGATAAGGACTGTGTGGCAAAGCAGGGGCACTGAATGTGTTTCCTTGCTGCATACCACAGTTTGGGACCCAGCAGGAGGAGGGATTTGTGACTATGGTGGGTGGGATGAAGTGCAATGGACTCCCAAGAACCCCATGTTGGTTTTGTTGCCCAACCCCCTCTCTGGACTAGGAAGCAGGGGCTGGAGCAGTGTGAGGGGAAGGACACTGCCCTCCTCCCAAGAGAAATTTATTTGGACTCTTGAATTGATGAAATCATGCTTTGTATTTTGTGTTTAAGGCCCAGTGGCCACTTTGGTAATGTTAGATGTACCTTGAAAATATGACTTAAGAGATGGTTAGTGCTAATTGAATTGTAAATTATCTATGCTATGGGCATACTTAGTAAGACTTTAAGGAATAAGTGACTCATTATACTTTGAGATATTGTTACTGATAAGAGACTAATTGAGTTAATCAAGATTTTGCCCCATGAGTGGAGGACTTTGACCCTGTACTTTGAAATTACTGATGTGACTGAGTTAACTTAAGGGTGACTATTTTTTGATTTTGCTGATAAGTGAGTGAGTTAACATTTGCCCAGTGAGTGGAAGACTTGGACTATTGTACTTTGAGATTATATTGTGATTTTCTTATGCGCCTGGAAAATGAGACCTAAGAGATGTTTTTAGTGCTAATTCAAGTGTAAATTGTGTATGCTATGGGCATGAAAGATCTTGGGGCTGAATGTAATGGAAATGCAGATTTAAAGATCTTCCCTGCCCCTAGGCCCTTTGATTGGCTTAAGAGACTCTGAAAACCTTCCTTGATTTGAAAATATACTCTGCCTCCTAATAGGCTGAATGTGGTCACATGGAGCCTGTGGTAGGAGGCTTGGTTTTCAGGTATGACCATACCTTGATGCTGTGTGATTGGGCAGTGGGTCAAGAGGGTGGTTACATTCTCTGAGCCAGGAGATGACTATATAAACCCTGATGGGAGGCTTTGCTTTGGGGTGCACTTTGAGAAGTGTTGTGTGATTTGACCAGATGAGACTCTGGGCAGCTGTTGAGAGCCCCCCAGCTTTGAAAATCCAGATGTAGATACTTCCCTCTGTGGTAACTGTGATTTTGGTATTGATAATGGTTGGACAGTTTGGAAGCCTGTCTGCTTGATCTGTCTGTATACTCTAAGGTTCAGGGTGCTGACCTTTTCCCCTTGATCTAGGTAATATATGTTTGTTTGATTAAAGTAAGCTTAACCCCCCAAAAATAAAAAAAAAAAATAAAAAGAAAGATTATGCTCAATTTTTCTGGCTTGTTGATTCTTGGTTATAATACAAAGATCCTTTTGTCTTCCAGAATATTATATTCTAAGTCCTCTTATACTTTAATATGGAAATTATGAGGTCCTATGTAATCCTGACTGTAGTTCTATGATATTTAAATTGCTTCTTTCTGACTTCTTGCAATATTTTCTCCTTTATCTGATAATTGTCAAATTTGGCTACCATAGTCCTTGTTTGTTTGTTTTATGTTTTTTTTTCATTTTGGTATCTCATTCAGGAGGTGATTGGTGGATTGCTTTGATGAGTATTTTGCCCTTTAGTTCTAGAACATCAGGGAAATTTTCCTTAATAATTTCTTCAAAGAAACTTCAAAGATGTACACCAAAGTACAACATTTTATACCTATATATTCAAAGGCAGATGCATGGGCACATACATACACTTATACATACTCAGATACACATCTACATAATACACACACACACACACACACACACACACACACACACACACACATATATATATAATTCACATATATGTATTGTATACCTATATGTATATATGTTTACATATATTTCTTACTCCCCACATTAAATGTAAGATCCCTGAGGACAGGGACACTTTTATTTTTGCTATTTTTGTACTGATATCCCAGCATACACTGGACGATCTATAGTAGGAATATGAGAAATTATTGTTGCTTGGTTATGTAACATTGAAAAAAATACCTACTACCTTATTTAATTTTCTTTTTAATTTTTTATTTTTTTCCTTTTTGGAGGGCAATCGGGGTTAAGTGACTTGCCCAAGGTCACATGGCTAGTTTTTGTGTTAAGTGTCTGAGGCCAGATTTGAACTCAGGTCGTCCTAACTCCAGGGACAGTACTCTATTTGCTGCACCACCTAGCTGCCCCTTCTACTTCCTTATTTTATGACATGAGCCCTTAATTTTGGAAACCTGTTGAAAGAGCTCAGTGGGGGGCGGCTAGGTGGCGCAGTGAATAGAGCACCGGCCCTGGAATCAGAAGGACCTGAGTTTGGAGCCGGCCTCTGACACCTAATCCGCACAAACAAAAACCTAGCCGTGTAACCTTGGGCAAGTTACTTAATCCCAATTGCCCGAAAGGGGCGGCTAGGTGGCGCAGTGAGTAAGAGCGTCGGCCTCGGAGTTGGGATGACCCGAGATCAGATCCGGCCTCAGAAAATGAGCACCCACGCATAAATCAAAAATGAGCACCCACGCATAAATCAAATGACTAGCCGTGTAACCTTGAGCAAGTTACTTAACCCCAATTGCTTAAAAAAAAAAAAAAAAGAAAGAGCTCAGTGACACTTGAGGAAAATTTTCTTTTTGTCAACTCAAACTGCAATAAATCATTTCCTTAAGAGATGCAAAAATGAAGGAAATAGCATTTATATTTACTGCCATTTTTATTGTTTTAAATTCAAGCAAAAATCAATCATGACAATTTTACAAAAGGTACAATTACCTCAGGTTATTATGGTTTAAGAGCTATTATTTTGAGAGGTTAAAAATGGGAATTGCTTGCCATGTTAAATATGACTGTTTTGCATAGAAAATTAACTTTGCCTTGCTAACATTTTCTGTTCTCTAAATGTCTAACTCTAACTTCAGAAACAATGAGAGAATCACCAAACTGGAATACTTCCTTAGCTACTGAGGAATTGAAAGCTTAGTCTGCATATAGAGCATTGATGACCTGGAAAATGTCATACTTTTATTAATTCATCTGCCAATCTTCATCCTTTTAATAAACATTTTGATGTTTCAAGAAAGCCCTCTTAAGTTTTTTTCACTTGTAATTTATTTTTAAAAAAATTCAGCCCTCCAAATATTTTCGTAAAGGTTCTCCCCAAATCTAGTGAATGGGAGGTGATTTTGAATGCCTCAAAATCTAAGCATTTTTCATCTGTTTACTAGTATTTAAAAATGCACATAAATTCAAGTTTGTTGAGACACCTAATATTTATTTATTTATTTATTTGTGGTCATTTTGATCTTTTGGGCAAGTGTTCATAGAAATGAAAATTTGTTTTGGAATACCATACATTTCAGAGGAAAACCTTTCCACAGAAAATTAAAGTTTATTTTAGCTCTCTAAAAGAGGAATGTTGGTTACAAAAGTTTGCTGAAAATTATATAAAAATATTGAAGACAGGAAATCATTTTAAGTATTTGTCTAATTCTGTTCTTCACTTTGAAAGTTCTATGCCGGTTTATATTTGGTCAACTATAGGCCAGTCTTCTTTAGTAATTATCTATTAAGACTATTTTGGAAGCTTTTTTCACATTATGGAAGTAAGTAGCAATCAGTCAACCAATCAATAGCATTTTTGTGGGGAAAGATACAACCATTACATCAGTGTGCTAAGAATTTTTTCTGGGGTGCTATGTTGAGAAGCATGGAAAAGAAAAACTATGGAAATATATGTTTTGTGATTTGGAATCATCTTATCTTTAATATCAGAGAAGCACATGATGGAAGCACCTTGCATTACAAGTGTCAGCACAATTAATTTTAACCCTAGGTCTGCCACTTACCATCATACACCTTTCAGTGTTATCACTGGTATGTCATTCAACCTCTAAAGTTTTGTTTCCTAAACTGAAGGTATGTATAGCTGTGCCACCCTTCTCACCAGGTTATTCTAGTCAAGTGCTCAAAAATTTAGTAAACACCTATTATGTCTCAACCTTTGCTAATGGGTGTGGATATTAAAGAGGCAAAAATAACTTCTTCCTTCAAGAAACTTGCAATTTAAGGCAGAACATAAAATGAAAACATCTGTGTAGGAATAAAATATATACTGGATATTTTGAAGATAATCTCAAAGGGAAGGTATTAACATTAAGCAAAATTAGAAAAGGTAGGATAAGGGAAGGCAGATGTTTTAGCTGAGGTGTGAAGGAAACTAGATTGCTAGTAGACAAAAGTGAAGAAAAAGGAAATTCCAGGAATGAGAATAAGCTCCTGACATGCCAAAAGTTGAGAAATAGAGTGTCGTTTGAGGAACAGTAAGACCAGTGTTATAAGAACAGAAGTTGTTGGGAGTATAGTACTTTTGTAAACTCTAAATATTATTGTATGGTATCATATCTAATGAGAATGGGAAGAAATTATTTTATTTGTGAAGAAAATGAATCCCAGAGAAATGACATGATATTCAATTCACAGTTAACAATTCAATGGTTGAGACTTGAACTTAGGTCTTGTGACCACATGTCCAGTCTCCTTTTAATTATGACAATATTTTATGGTTCACAGAATTACCATAATGATAATATCATGTGATTTTGGACATTATCGCTGTCCTTTAAATGTCAAACCTTTCTGGAGCTATTTTTTTTTTTTTGGAATTTATATGTCATCTTATCAATAAATATACTTAGTTGCATTTGAATCAGAAAGGACCTCAGATTATATACCTGAAACCTTATACACATAGGTTTAGTTTTGCAGTACACCTTGATTCAAAAGACCTGGAATCAAATCCTGCATTACATATTTAAGACAGATATCCCTTCCATATAGTGGGAGTTAGAAACACAGTGCCCCCATGATCTGGAAAAACTCAATAAAATTTGTTGGCCCTCCCTTCATAACAGAGAAGTCTGATTTTTTTTCTTTTTCTTTTGTGGAATGTTTAAAGCAGCTTATTGTAAAATTTTGATTAAGTATTTGGTCACAGCCTCTGTATCATCAGCATGATTTTGCCTATCATCTTCAATTCCTATAGAAGTCCCCAAAAATTTTCCTTTAATTTTTATGCCTAACCAGAGATTTTGAAATGGTGATAGAGAAAATTGTTATGTGGAAAGGATAACTGTAGTGATGTGATTCTGTCAAGTTACTTAATCTCAATTTTCCTTTTTGGTAAAATGGTGATAATACTATTTCACTCATGCAGTTTTAAAAATCAAATGAGTTAGCCCATTTAAAGCACTTTGAAGATATGAAACCTCTATATAAAGCTGGTTATTATTCTGAATATTATTATTGTGTTTCACATGACTTATGTTATCATAGGAAGCACTAACCACTATTCTGATCTTTTCATTGTTCTGTAAGAGACTTTATCAATAAAATTCTTGTATATTTATTTTTTTTGAACTTTTACTCCACAATATACTAATGAGGAAACCAAGTTGTCCTGCGAAGCTCCTTTTATCAAGACATATAGTGTATGATATTAAATGTGCAAGTGTGTTTCTGCTCCATTGCTGAATGTAAAGCACATTTGCTGATGGAGAGACTTAAGCATGACAAGTCAGACGTAGTGAAAGTTACTATGAAAGATCGGTGAATATTTATAGATTTTTAAAATATATTTTCCTTACAATAAGTTGACCAGAGTTGAGGAGTTCCATGTTCTTTTTAAGATATTATAATTTTGGCATTATTTTTATTACAAAACCTTTCCATAATTTCTATTTACTGAATAAAAATTTAATTGCTAGAACAAAATTCAGTTTTAAAACTTTTCTTTCAAATGGTTGTCTCTTTTACATCTCTTCAGATCATACAATATTACTTTAGAGTTATAACCACTGTGGTAATTTTATTCAATGACTATCTGATGATCAATATTAAGCAAAGTTTACATCAGGGAAACATATACTAACTGAACATCTTTGTCAGTGTCATGACAGAAGTGTTGGACAAAGTCCAAACAAAATAACAATTCTCAATATATTCCATTTTTTGCTTTTTGCAGTTTTCTTCAGAATTGCAACTAAGAAAACCCTTCTCTTGACTTTCCTCTGCATCATTGTTTAGATTGAATTCAGTTTTCAAAGGATAGAAATATTTATTTTCAGTCTGGTACCACTTTCTGGAATGTCCATGAGATAACTGACAAAATTCTTTTTAGTCTTCCTGGATAACAGAAGAAATAGAAAAATTCCCTTCCAGGCATAAAACACAGTTTATTTTAGCTGGATATAATAAGGACACAATGAAAAGAAAGTATGGAACATAGAGATGACTATTTTGAAGGCAGGGCCATGGCTTCTCATTTATCAGAACGTCCAAATTGTCTACAAATAATAAAAAGGAGCAATCATGTACAAGAAGTATAAGTCAGATATGACCATCTTGAGAGTAAAACGTTACCCTGCACTGAATGAAACAGTTTTTTGGATTGTTGGGAAGTTTAACATCTTTCATATACACACCAAAATGAGTATTTAGATCTGTTTTCAGGTTTCATATAAAGTCATGGCCAATTTATTAGCATATGTTGACTGTGCATAACATACCACAAACAAAACTGTTTTTTCTATTTTTTTTCTGAGTGATGGTAACACATGCTATCAGGATAAGAGTCAAAGAACTTCTTTTCTAAATTACTTGCTCCTATGCTTTTTAGCATGATGTTTTCAGTTATGTTGTCAGACACCTTCAAAGAAAAGGACTTCAAGGTCAGTAAACAGACTGATGATAAATTATTTAACTTAAAAAGGCTACAAGACAAGAAAAAAGTGTGTGTGTGTGGGGGGGAGATTTCAGCATTCAGAATTTTTCCATTTATGTAATCAATGGTCCCACACATGGATGGTGCAGTGTTGAATCTTGAAGACCTCTGTTTCTTTGGTGTTAATTTTCAGGCCAAAATTAACACAAGTAGCAGAGAATTTATGAATATTTTGTTGAATCTCAGACTCAGAGGCTGCACTGAGTGTACAATCATATTTAAACAAAAAGTCACAAATCAATTCTCTCATATTCTAAAACCTGATTTAATAATCCCTTTACCACAAAGGCTCAATAAGGGAAGAAAAATTTCTTGTTGGCTATTCATTTATGATATCAATTAATAAAGAGTCAAAGAATCTAAATTTTTTGCTTTAGGATCTAGAATTAACAATTGATTTTTTTTCCCATTTAAAAAATTATTTTCTTATATAAGTCACAAAGGAGATTGAAATTTAAAAAAGGATTTTTTATTATACTTGATTAAATGAATTAGAAACATCACCTATTTCACATTTTGAATATAAGCTATCTTCAGTGACCTGTGGTATTTTATTCCATTAATAGATAAGGGTTATATTCTAAGTGTACTAATTCTTGATGTGCCATCATTTCTTGCATATTTTGCATCTCCAATAACTTTAATAAATAATTGGAGATGAAAAGAAAGGAGACATGGGTATATATGTAATTATAGATGGGCATGGTTAAGGGATTCAAAAAAGAAAAATAAGTTTACAATTATAATTTAAAAGGAAAATAAAAATAGAGTTATAACCTGAGAATAGAGTTCATGTTTTTTTTTTTTAAAGCAATTGGGGTTAAGTAACTTGCTCAATTTACAGGGCTAGTCATTATTTATGTGTGGGTGCTCATTTTCTGAGGTCGCTTTTGATCTCGAGTCATCCCAACTCCGAGGCCGGCGCTCTTACTCACTGCACCACCTAGCCGCCCCAGTTCATGTTGTTTATATAAAATGATAGTAAACACTATTAAAATGAAGAGTTTGACAGATGACCTCCTTGTATAGTATATATTTTTGTTTCTTTAGCAACAAATGTCTAAATCTTTATGAATAAAAGACTAGCTCTGTATCTATTATACCAAGCCACCTCTTGAAGGCATTAGATATTGGAAATAATATAAATAGAATTCAATGCTTATCAAAGATATTTGCTTGTCTAAAATCTGTCCAGATATATCCAAATCTCTTTATAAATTCTGGAAGCTCCACTGAATAATGTTTTATTAATTATAACAATTTCTGGATCAGGCCAGAGCCAAGATGGTGGAGCAAAAGCAGTAATTTGCTTGAGCTTGGACCCCAACCACCTTCAATACCTGTGAAAAAGAACTCTAAACAAATTTTAAAGCTACAGAACCCACACAATGATGGGTTGAAAAACACTTCTAGCTGAAGTCAGCTTGGCAAGCCAAAAGGAAGAATCTATCACACCGGGCTGGGAGCAGAGCTCAGTCCTGAATGGGCTGTGCTGGCACAGACAGTGGCCTAGACCAGGCCAGAGCAGACCTCAGGGGACTGAATCACTGGCAGCTGTGGCAATTTCCAGATTTCTCAAACCATAAACACCAAAGAGAAATAGAATGTCAGTGGGTAAACTGTGTTGGATCTTGGTGAGAGGAAAGTGTGCTTCAGCCCCTGCCCACAGGGAGGTCAAGGTTGTTGCAGTCAGATGATTACTTCCAGAGCTCTGGGCTCACAGATCATTGGGGTACCAAGCAGCCGATCAGAGGGAAATAGCAGGATTCTCATTGCTGGCACTGAGGCAAACTTCTCTTGCTTTGCCCCGCTTGGATCTGAGTCGCAGTCTTTGGTTGAAGTCCTGAGTTGAGACCGAGCTCTGCTGTGGCAGACCTAGTGCTGGCTATGGAGAGAGAATTCTCCTCACAGTACTGACTTGGTGCTTCGAAGTAGCTTTGACAACAGCTGTGAACCTCCCCCCCCCAAATTTGGGACACAGCACTCCCCACTCTGGAAACAGAGTTCTGCCATGGCAAAGAGCTCAGAAGTCAAGTAATTAGTTGGCAAGATGAGCAAACAGAGGAAGAGAAATCAAACTACAAAATCTTTTTTTTTTCTTTTTGTGACAAAGAGGATCAAATGTAGAATGTGAGGAAACAACAAAGTCAAAACTCATGCACAAAAAGCCTCCAAGAAAAATATGAATTGGTCACAGGCCAATGCAAAAGATATACAAAAAGACAATGAGGAGAAAAATACCTTAAAAACAGAATTTTTCAAATGGAAAAGGAAGTAAATGATTCTGAAAATAATTCCTTCAGAATTAGAATGGAGCAAATGGAAGCAAATGACTTTATGAGAAATCAAGATATTATAAAACAGAACTAAAAGAATGAAAAAATAGAAGACAATAGACAAAATTTCATTGGAAAATAGATCCAAGACAGATAATTTAAAAATTATTAGACTACCTGAAAGCCATGATCAGAAAAAGAGCCTAGACATCATCCTTCAAGAAATTATCAAGATAGGGATATCTAGGTGGCAGAGTGAATAGAGCACTGGCCCTGGACTCTGAAGGAACTGAGTTCAAATCTGGCCTTGGACACTTAACACAAAAACTAGCCATGTGACTTTGGGTAACAAAGTCACTTAACCCCAATTGACCTCCAAAAAAAGCAAAGAAATTATAAAGTAATACTGCCCGGATATTCTAGCACCAGAGGGCAAAATAGAAATTGAAAGAATCCACTGATTGCTTCTTGAAAAGATCCCCCCAAAAAACTCCTACAGTTATTATAATCAAATTCCAGAGTTCCCAGGTTAATGAGAAAACATTACAAGCAGTCAGCAAGAAACAATTTGAGTACTGTGTAAACAAAATCAGGATAACACAAGATGTAGCAGTTTTTGCATTAAGGGATCAAAGGACTTGAAATATGATATTCTGGGGGCCAAAGGAGCAAGGGATAAACGAAGAACCATCTACCCAGCAAACCTGAGTGTAATACTTTAGGGAAAATAGAGGACTCACAAGCAATCTTGATGAAAAGATCAGAACTAAACAGAAAATTTGACTTTCAAATACAAGAATGAAGAGAAGCATGAAAAGGCAACAGTAAAGAGAAATCATAAGGAACTTAATAAACTTTACATTCCTAAATTGAAATATTATTTTATAACTCATGAGATAGGAATGAGAGCTAAAAATAAAATTAAGAGTCGAGAGAGGAATATATTGGGAGAAGAAAGGGAGAGATAGCATAGGGTAAATTGTCTCATGTATAGAGGCAAGAGATAGCTGTTAAAATGGAGGGGAAGAGCAGGGAGGTTAATGGGGATGAGTCAACCATACATTGCATTTAGCTTAAGGAGAGAATGATATATATACTCAATTGTGTATCTTACAATAAAGAAAAGTAGGAGGAAATGGTATAAGAGAAGCAGATGATAGAAGAGAGGGCACATTTGGGGAGGGGTATTCAGAAGCAAACATTTTATAAAAGGGACAAGATCAAAGTAGAAAATTGTATAAATGGGGGGTGGAATAGCATGGAGGGAAATATACTTTATCTTTCACAATATGACTACTCTGGAAATGTTTTGCATAATTGCACATATATAACCTATATTGAATTGCATATCTTATCAGTAGGGGTGGGTAAGGAGGGAAGGAGGGAGAGAATTTGGAACTTAAAGTTAAAAACAAATATTAAAATATGTTTCTTATTGCAAATGGTGGCTGCAGCAGTCTGGAAGAGCTCTGCAAGGCCAAGATGTGCTACTGTGGAGACATGACATTTTGTAGTTTTCAGAGGCAGCTACAGCTCCTGGCGTGCCTAAATGTAGGGAGGTACAGCCATCAGTCTTGGGGGGTAATCGCTCTTGCTTTAACCTCCCTGGATCTGGATTGTGATCTAGGGTGGAAGCCATGGGTGGGTTTACAGCTTGCCAGAAACAGAAGTTGCCCCCCACACATTCGGGACAAAAACACCTCTATCTGGCCTTAAAGCCATAGTGTGGCAACAAGCCCAAAAGTCAAGTAATTAAGTGGCAACGTGCCAAGGCAAAGGAAACAGAAAAATGCAAACATAGACTCCTATTTTGGGGGCATAGAGCAGGAAAAGGACTGTGAGGTAAGAAGTCCTGCTCCAAAAGCCCCAGGGGAAAACATGAGCGGGTTGCAGGCCATAGAGGACCTTAAGAAGGACTTTAAAAATCAAATAAGAGAAGTGGAGGAAAAATTGGAAAGAGAAATGAGAAGGATGCAGGAAAAGTATGAAATGAGGGTCAACAGCCTGACTGAGGAAAACAACACATTAAAAATAGACTAACTCAAATGGCAAAGGAGGCCCAAAAGGGCAATGAGGAGAAGAATGCCTTAAAAAGCCGAATTTGCCAGATGGAAAAAAGAATCTCCAAAGTTTCTATTCAACTCTATTCAACTCTGGTTTTTTCATCATTAATGCTTGAAAGTCCTCTATTCTGTTGAATGACCATATTTTTCTATGAAACATGAAATTCAGTTTTACTGGGTAGGTGATTCTTGGTTTTAATCCCAGCTCCTTTGACCTCCAGAATATCCTTTTCCAAGATCCTGTGTTATCCTGATTCTTTTTCCACAGTATTCAAATTGCTTCTTCTTCTCCTTGATCTGGGAACTCCAGACCCTGGCTATAACATTCCTTGGAATTTTCTTTTGGGGATATTTTTCAAGAGGTGATTTGTCGATTCTTTCAACCTCTATTTTGCCCTCTGGTTCTAAAATATCAGGGCAATTTTGCTTGATAATTTCTTGAAGTATGATTTTTAGGTTTTTTCTTTTGATCATGGCTTTTGGATAGTCCAACAATTATTAAATTATCTGTCCTAAATCTATTTTAAAGGTTAGTAATTTTTTTCTAATGAGATAGTTCACATTGCCTTCGATTTTTTTCATTTGTTTAGATCTGTTTAATAGTATCTTGATTTCTCATAAAGTCACTGGCTTCCATTTGCTCCTATCTAATTCTGAAGGAATTTTCTTCAGTGAGCTTTTGAGATTCTTTTTCCATCTGGCAAATTAATCTTTTTAAGGCATTCTTCTCTGTATTACCTTTTTGAGCCTCTTTTGCCTTTTGAGTTAGTCTATTTTTCTAGGTCCTATTTCCTTCAGTCAGGTTGTTGACTCTCTTTTCAAAATTTTCTTTCATCATTCTCATTTCTCTTCCCAATTTTTCCTCTACTCTTATTTGGTTTTCAAAATCCTTCCTAGTCTCCTCTATTTCCTGTAACCAGCTCATATTTTTCTTGGAATCTTTTTGTGCAGGAATTGTGATTTTGGTATCTTCCTCCTGTTCCATCCTTGCATCCTTTGTCTTCCCAAAATTGGGGTGTAAAGGTGAATTGCTCCACTTGATTTATTTCCTTTGCTTGCTCATGTAGCCACTCAATTACTTGACTTTTGAGGTTTTTTCCACAGTAGAACTTTGCTATGCAACAGGGGAGCTTTTCCCAATCACTGTGGCTTTCTCAGCTGCCAGAGCCTTCGTTGGCTGCCTTCTCTGAAGCCTCCTCATGCTCTGGCCCACTGCTCATGAACCCCAGGACCTCTTCTCTAGGCAGCAATCCAGATCAAAGCATGTTAAGCCAAGAGTGATTACCCCTCAGACTTTTCACTTCATCCCCCTACAATCTGCAGGCCAGGAGCTCTGAAGCAGCCATGTGGTGGCAGTGGCTGCAAGGTCACTATGCCTCAGCCTCTTCTCCTTTCCATGGGTTAAAGGCCAGACCACACTCTTGGACTCTCTGTTCCAAACATCCACACTGCACTGACCTCTCACTGTGTCCTTAGCATCTATGGATCGTTAATTCTGGAAACCACAACAGCTACTGGTGATCTGAAGTCCCTCCATCTGCTGGCTGTTTGTGATTCCCCTGAGGCTAAAACCTGTAGCTCACGTGGGTCTGGCTCAGCTCCCAGACTGATGTGCTGGCCCCTTCCTGCAGGCCTGCTTGGCTGTCTTCAGTGGGAGGTTAGTTTCTCTCTGTCATTTTGTGGGTTATGTAGCTCCAAAGTTTGTTTAGAGACATTTTTTACATGAATTGGAGGAGCTTTCTGTGAAATCTGAGCAGAAGTTCTGTTTCTGCTCTGCCATTTTGCCTCTGTCCCCAAGAATGATTTTTTAAAGATACCTTAGAACTCATTAAGGAAGCAAAGTTTTGCTCTATGGTTCAATTCAATCAGACAGTGGAATCAATGAACAGGCATAGTTAGAGAAAACCACAATTTATTGGGGATGCCTCTCTGATTTGGACTTTTCACAGACTATCTCCCATGTCATATGTGGTCATACTTATATTCACATAACACATATACTTGGCCCAAGGTCACATGGCTAGGTTTTTGTTTGTGTGTGCGTTAAGTGTCTGAGGCCAGATCCGAACTTAGGTCCTTCTGACTCCAGGGCCAACATTCTACTCACTGCGCCACCTAGCTTCCCCAACACATATACTTCTAATGGCATTTATTCTTTATGTACAAAAAAGGGAAAATGGGGACCTTTAAGTAGATTTTCTACAATGTCATTTAAATTTATCAGAAGATTTGCATTAACTTCTGCAACTAGCTTTAGAAATATTTCACAAATCTTCAAAAAGTGCTATGCTCTTCTTCAGATGTTGACCTCTTTCAATATATGTGTGACCAGTTCTTTATAAAGATGATTTATCCTTCCACATTCCAATTGCATCCTTGCCTCATAACTTGGTTTAAGTTAGTTCCCCCATCTTTACTTAGGAGAATCAAAATCACAGGATTCTTAGGTAAACTGAATTACTAGTTCAATCTGCACCTAAAAAGGAAAACTCACTATACAATGCTAAAATTATCTATCTATCTATCTATCTATCTATCTATCTAGCTAGCTAGCTATCTATCTATGTATCTACCTATCTATCTAATGTGTAAAACTAAAGTATTATTTCATGTCCTGCTCTCCTTCTCCAAATTAACTCCCACAAAAAGTTTCTTCGCTTACTGCCTTGCCTTCATCTAAATTATGTTTTACACCTTTTGTAATGATTTCCAACCTTATGTTTTGAAACTAGTAACTCCAAATGAATAAAGAACTATTTATTGCCAAATATCATATGATATATTGTGTACGTGTGTATATGTATAACTGTATATAAATACACATGTGTGGACATATGTGGATGTATATGAATTTGTATGCATATCATACATATCTATTTGTGTGTATATATCTGCATCTGTAAATATGTCATATGCATGTATGTGTGTGCATGCACACACACAGTATATCTCCATTAGTCTCTTTGTTAAAATCTGATTTTTCTTCCATGTTGGATTCCCTTTTGATGAAAACATTAGGCATTCTCTGTAAAGAATATCCTGTCCTGAAGGGGCTTATTTAAGATTTTGCTTCATATATTCCTACCTATCTATCGTATCTCTGAATTACTTGATGTCTTTTCTACAAAATCTAGGGTACACGTGATAATACCCTTGAGTTTGTTTTCTTTTTTGTTTTCTGTGACTTCGATATCAAATATTCTATGATGCAATGGTAAGGCCCTCCCCACCATGTTTCCTATCATTTTCATTTTAGTAGTTTCTTCCTTCCTTCTTGTTTGTCTTCTTCATATGCCAAATATAAACTCTCTATGTTGTCTATTAGACTCTTATTAATGCAAGTCAATAACTTAGCAACTGATATAGAGGGAGAGAAAGTAGAGGGAGGGAAGGAAAAGGGAAGGAAAGAGAGAGATACAGAGAGAGTCACAGAGAGAAACAACAGGTCAGGAAACAGAATGAGTTGCAGAGGAAGAGCAGAGAGAAAGAGAAAGATATAGAGACTGACAGAGAAAGCTGAATAGACAGAAAGGAACAGACAGGGAACTGAATACTGAGATAGACAGGATAGCACATCAGATGATATCAGGGTAACTGAAATAATGGCTATGTAATACATCCTTTACTCTTTGCTTTAGCAATACAACAAGGAGATAAAAATAAAAGGAAAAGTACTCATACATACAAAATACTGATAGCAGCTCTTTGTGATGGCAAAGAATTAGATACTGAGGGGATGCCTATCACTTCTGGAATGTCTGAGGAAGTTATGATATATGATTATGATGGAAGTGTTATACTTTGTTTTATAAAATAGTGAAGGAAATGTTTAAGAAAAACCTGGGAAACCATATGAACAAATACAAAGTGAAGTGAGCAGAACCAGGAGAAAATTAAGCATCAATACTACTATGATAATTAACCAGAATGATTTAGCAACTCTGAAAAATATGATTCATGAAAATTCCCAAAGGCTCTTGATGAAAAATTCTGTCCAAATAGAGAACTGATGAACTCCAAGTGCAGATTAAAGTCTATATTTCTCTTCATTTTTTCTTCCATTTATTTTTATAATATGGCTATAGTTTCATATATATATATATATATATATGAATATTCATTATATCTTTTATGGTTCATTTTTGTTCTTCATTCTCAATGAAGAACAAAATAATATTATGCTAAAGTCAAGTTTCAGTGTGTCCAACTGAGACCAATACCAACTGAGAATGCTTTACCACAGATCAAGCACAAATTGCCCATGTGAACATTTAGGGCAGATACTCTAAATTTTTGCATTGTGCATTTCTTTTGAGCTGTTTCAATATTTCTTTGCTCATAGAGCAAAACCCCTTCTCTGATGAGGGCAAACCATGCTGAGTGGTACTATGCCAGTGTCTCTTATGTCACAAAAACACTTACAAATTTCTTTTTTTTTTCAATTAAGCAAATGCTTTATTAACTTCTGGTTTACATCATTCATTTCAATCAGTTTTTGAGTTACAATTTTTTCCCCAATTTTCCCTTACCACCACCCCAGAATAGCAGTCCAACAAGATTTCCCCTCATTCAATCTGTTCTCTCCCATATCTTCTCCCATACCCCCTTTGACTTTACCATTAGGGCAAGGTGAATCTCTGGGCCCCAGTGCCTGCAATCTTATCTCCCAATTACATGGAAAATAGTATTCATAATAGTATTTATATAGATATTTGAAACATTTAATTTTAAAACTTTGAATTTCAGATACATTCCCTTTCTCCCTTGTCATTAACTCCCTCTGGGAAGATAAGCAACTCAGTATGTGTTGTACATGTATAGCTCTGCAAAACATTACCGTGGTGCATATATTGTAAAAGACTACTTATATTTCCCTCCCACCAATCCCACCCACACCTGGTCCATTCCATACTTTGATCCTCTCCCTCTTCAACAGTGGATACTTCCAACCTTCCCTACCCCCAGAATGCCATCCCCTGCATCATCCTCCCTTTCATCCCCCTTCCCCCTACTCTCCTGCAGGGTGAGATACCCCATTTAGTATGTATGTCATTCTCTCACTGAGCCAAATTCAATGAGAATATGGTTTTGCCTTTTTGCCTTCCTGTTCTTCCCCTCCCCTGCAACCACTGCACCTTGGTTCTTCTACATGAGATAGTTTACCCTACCCTGTCTCTCCCCATCTCTTCTTGCCACTTTCCTCTCTCACCTCTTTACTTGACCCCTTAAGAATCATCTCTTCCCACCAAATTCGACCTGTGCCCTCTATCCATGTATACCTATATATATATATATATATATATATATATATATATATATATATATATATATATATATATATATATATATATATATATATACAAACATAAGCATATGTATTCATATGCCCATATACCCTTCTTCAATTATTTTCATACTGAGAAAAGTTTCATCAGTCACAGTTATTTTTTTTTCCATGTAGGAATGTAAATAGTCCAAGTTTGATAAGTTCCTTTAGATTTCTTTTCCCTGATTACCTTCTCAAGCATTTCTTGCTTATTGTTTCTGAATGTCAAATTTTCTATTCAACTGTTTTTTTCCTCAATAATGTTTGAAAGTCCTCTATTCCACTGAATGAACATAATTTTCCCTGAAACAAAATACTCAATTTTGCTGGGTAGGGGTTTCTTCGTTTTAATCCCAGGTCTTTTGCCCTGTGGAATATCATATTCCATTCCCTTCCATCCCTCAGTGTAGAAGCTGCCAGGTCCTGTGCCATTCTGATTGTGTTTCCACAATATTGAAATTGTTTCTTCCTGGGTGCTTGTAGTATTTTCTCCTTGACCTGGAAATTCTGGAACCTGGCTACAATATTCCTAGGAGTTTTCTTTTTGGAATCTTTTTCAGGAGGTGATCAGTGTATTCTTACAACCTCTATTCCCCCCTCTGGGTCGAAAACATGAGGGGAATTTTAATTGAGAATTTCTTGAAGGATGATTTCTAGGTTATTTCTTTGATCATGGCTTTCAGGTAGTCCAATAATTTTTAAATTATCTGTCCTGGTTCTATTTTCCAGGTCAGTGGTTTTTCCCATGAGATATTCCACATTGCCTTCTATTCTTTCATTTGTTTGGATCTGTTTAACAGCATCTTGATTTCTCATAAAGTCACTAGCTTCCATTTGTTCCAGTGTAACTCTGAAGGAATGAATCTCCTCAGTGAGCTTTTGAGATTCTTTTTCCGTCTGGAAAATTTGGCTTTTTAAGGCATTCTTCTCCTCATTGCCCTTTTGAGCCTCCTTTGACATTTGAGTTAGTCTCTTTTTAAGGTGTTATTTTCCTCAGTCAGTCTGTTGACTCTCATTTCATACTTTTCCTGCATCCTTCTCATTTCTCTTCCCAATTTTTCCTCCACTTCTCTTATTTGGTTTATAAAATCCTTCTTAAGGTCCTCTGTGCCAATAACCCGCTCATATTTTCATTTGAGTCTTTTGGTGCAGTATTTCTGACCTTACAGTCCTCCTCCTGTTCAATGCTTCATTCCTCTTTGCCCCCAAAATCGGAGTCTAATATTGATTTTTTCTGTTTATTTTGTTTCCTTTGGCTAGGCATGTTTCCACCAAATTACTTGACTTTTGGACTTGTTGCCACAGTAGGACTCTGCCACCAGAGAGTGGAGCTTCTGTGGGTTCCCATAGTGTTGCACCGTTGTCTCCCAGAGCGATGTGCTGGCCGATCCCAGAGTGCTGCACTGGCTGCTCCCCAGAGGGCTGCTGGGCTGTCCTCAGTGGGAGGTTAGATACTCTGTGTAGTTATGTGGGTGCTGTAGCTCCAGGATTGTTCAGAGTCCCCTTTTACATGATTTTGAAGTCGTGTGGTCGAGAGCACTTTGGAAGTACTGTTTCTACTCTGCCATCTTGGCTCTGCCCCCCCAGTTCCAAATTTCTTGAGAGAGAAATTTAGAGTGTTCTTGTTTCCACTCTTCTGACCTTGAATCAATGTTTAAACCAGAAATCAATACACACATATATACATATATAGACATGTATGCATACATGTATATATTAAAAATGTCCATGTTATGAAAAAATATACGTATATATGTATTTTTTTCCTTTTTGCATGATTTCATATATTGTATTCATTGTCTTCTCAATTGGGCTGTGAAGAAGGTTGAATGAGGGACAGAATGTGAAACTGAAAATTAAAATATATTTAAAAAATTTAAGATGTCAAATATAAAGATTCGATGATAGTTGTTTTTTTTTGAACATTTTATCAGTGGCATACAGTTCAACATAAATGACAAGAATTTCAAATTTTCAGAAGACAAAAAGTGTTAATCCATAGAAAACCCACAGAATGCAAAAACTAAGACTCCTCCTTTACCCTGTCCCTATATTAATAGTGTATAGTATGATAAGATATAATTTAAGATTAAGATTATCCTTTATTTGGATTAAAACATTCTCACAAGCACAAAGTGCACATATATGATGGCTGTATTGAGGTTACTCTGAAAAAAGATCCAAGAATTATAGTGTATTTTCAGTATAATGTTAGTATGATATAGAAATATATTCTATCAGCAAGTCAAGTCAATAAGATTTTATTAAGCACCTATTAAAGTGGCAGTTCCTGAACCAAGCATGTAAACTACAAGGAATAACAATAAGGAAAACAATGTTAAAAAAGACTGTATACAGTAAAGCATATCCTATATAATAATAACTGAAAGTAACATAATCCATTCAAGTTTACAAAGCATTTTGTATTAATTACTTTATTTAAATTTAAGAAGGTCATATAAAATAAATTTAAAAAGGTCATATAATAATATAAGTACTGGGGCGGCTAGGTGGCGCAGTGAATAGAGCGCCTGCCCTGGAATCAGAAGGACCTGAGTTCGGAGCCGGCCTCCGACACTTAATCCGCACAAACAAAAACCTAGCTGTGTGACCTTGGGCAAGTTACTTAACCCCAATTGCCCTAAAGGGGCGGCTAGGTGACGCAGTGAGTAAGAGTGCCGGCCTCGGAGTTTGGATGACCCGAGATCAGATCCGGCCTCAGAAAATGAGCACCCACGCATAAATCAAATGACTAGCCGTGTAACCTTGAGCAAGTTACTTAACCCCAATTGCTTTAAAAAAAAAAAATAATATAAGTACTATACCCAGTTATAGATGTGAATACTGAAAGTTAGTTTTAGTGACTTGCTTCTAATAAACATCTAATAAACATTAGACATGGTATGAAAATACAAATCTCTTTTGACTTGTGACTCAGCCTTATTTAATTTTTGCTTTCTTTGCTGAAGAAGGTTATATTCTTACAGTTTTCTTCTCTTAGATGCTCTTTTTCATTGTTGGTTTCAGTTCTTAGTACCAGATTTTAGGAAATATATTGATGGCTGAGCTCATGATGGCAGAGTAGAAACAGTGTGTCCAAGGCACTCTGCCCCCAGATTTCCTCCAAACTATGTAAAAGGGGACTCTGAAAAACTTCTGTAGCCCCAGCACCCACAGAATGACACAGAGAAGCTAACCTCCCACTGAGGACAGCCCAGCAGCCCTGCAGGAAGGACCAGTGCAGTGCTCTGGGAGCTGGCAGTGTGCAGCACGCAGAACACTGGGAGTCCATCACAGGTCCAGTCTGCCTGAGTCATGGTTTTAGCCCCAGGGCGGCCAGACCAGGAGATGGCTGGAGGGACCTCAGAACACCAGCATCTGTGGCGATTCCAGAATTATCAACATAGACATGCCTAGGACAAAGTGAAAGGTTACTGCCCGATGGACTTTGGGACCAGTATTTGGGGAACGTGTCGGCTTTCTCCCCTGGGGGCTAGAAGCCAGTGAGGAGACACGCCATTTCGTAGTTTTCAGAGGCAGCTCCAGCTCCTGGCCTGTGAACTGTAGGGAGATCCAGCTATGAGTCTTGGGGGGGGGGGGGGTAATTGCTCTTGCTTTAACCTCCCTGGATCTGGATTGTGATCTGGAGTGGAGGTCATGGGTGGGTTTCCAGCTTGCCAGAAATGGAAGTTGTCCTCCCCACACATTCAGGAGGATAGTTCCTGTCTGGTCCCAGAGCCATACTGTGGCAACAAGGCCAAAAGTCAAGTAATTAAGTAGGAACTTTGGGGGCAAAAATGATCGAAGCATAGAGTGAGAGGAGGACTGTGAGTTCAGAAGTCTTGCTCCAAAAGCCCAAGGGGAAAACATTAGTGGGTTGCAGGCCATAGAGAACCTTAAGAAGGACTTTAAAAATCAAATAAGAGAAGTGGAGGAAAAATTAGGAAGAGAAATGAGAAGTATGCAGGAACAGTATGAAATGAGGGTCAACAGCCTGACTGAGGAAAACAACACCTTAAAAATAGAATAACTCTGGGGCGGAGTCAAGATGGCAGAGTAGAAACAGCTCTTCCAAGCCTCTCTGCCCCCTGATTCCCCACAAACTATGTAAAAAAGGACTCTGAACAACTTTTGGAGCCCCAGCACCCAAAGAATGACACAGAGAAGCTAACCTCCCGCTGAGGACAGCCAAGCAGCCCTGCAGGAAGGACCAGCACAGCGGTCTGGGAGCTGGCAACGCACAGAGCGCAGAGCACAGGAGCCCAGCCAAGCCGAGCCGAGGTCCTCGTGAGCCGAGGTTTTAGCCCCAGGGCGGCAGGGCCAGCAGTCAGCTGGAGGAACCCCAGAACACCAGGAGCTGTGGCAACTCCAGAATTATCAACATAGACATGCCTAGGACAAAGTAAGAGGTTAGTGTCCTATGGACTTTGGGACCTGTATTTGGGGAATGCGTCAGCTCCCTCCCTGGGGGCTAGAAGCCGCTGAGGAGACACGCCATTTTGTAGTTTTCATAGGCATTTCCGGCTCCCAGCCTACAAATCGTGGGGAGATCCAGCGATCAGTCTTGGGGGGTAATCGCTCTTGCTTTAACCTCCCTGGATCTGGATTGTGATTTAGGGTGGAAGTTGTGGGTGGGTTTACAGCTTGCTAGAAACGGAAATTGCCCCCCCACACGTTTAGGACGAAAATTCCTCTATCTGGCCTTAAAGCCATAGTGTGGCAACAAGCCCAAAAGTCAAGCAATTAAGTGGCAACATGCCAAGGCAAAGGAAACAGAAAAATGCAACCCTAGACTCCTATTCTGGGGGCATAGAGCGGGAAAAGGACTGTGAGGTCAGAAGTCCTGCTCCAAAAGCCCCAGGGGAAAACATGAGCGGGTTGCAGGCCATAGAGGACCTTAAGAAGGACTTTAAAAATCAAATAAGAGAAGTGGAGGAAAAATTGGAAAGAGAAATGAGAAGGATGCAGGAAAAGTATGAAATGAGGGTCAACAGCCTGACTGAGGAAAACAACACCTTAAAAAATAGACTAACTCAAATGGCAAAGGAGGCCCAAAAGGGCAAGGAGGAGAAGAATGCCTTAAAAAGTCGAATTTGCCAGATGGAAAAAGAATCTCAAAAGTTCACTGAGGAGATTCATTCCTTCAGAGTTAGACTGGAGCAAATGGAAGCTAATGACTTTATGAGAAATCAAGAGGCTGTTAAGCAGATCCAAACAAACGAAAGATTAGAAGGCAATGTGAAATATCTCATGGGAAAAGCCACTGACCTGGAGAATAGATCCAGGAGAGACAATTTAAAAATCATTGGACTACCTGAAAGCCATGATCAAGGAAAGAACCTAGAAATCACCCTTCAAGAAATTTTCAAGGAAAACTGCCCTGATGTTTAAATCCAGAGGGCAAAATAGAGGTTGAAAGAATCCACAGATCACCTCCTGAAAAAGATCCCAAAAAGAAAACTCCCAGGAATATTATAGCCAGGTTCCAGAATCCCCAGATCAAGGAGAAAATACTACAAGCAGCCAGGAAGAAACGATAACTTGTGGGACTGCTATTCTGGGAGGGTGGGTAGGGGGGAAATGTGGGGAAATAATTTTAACTCAAAATCTGGCAGAAATGAATGATGTAAAACAGAAGTTAATAAAGCATTTGTTTTAAAAAAAGAAAACATATTGATAAGCTCTAGATTGTACACAGAGAAGAATAGTCTGAATGGTGCATGGCCTCATGACATGCAAGGAACAATTGAAAGCTCATTATAAAGAAGAGTGATTGGAATTATTTTAATTGGTCTCAGAAGTTAAATCTTATAACAGGAGGTAGAAATTGCAGAGAGTCAGATTTCAGTTCTACATAAGTAAACGTTTTATAACTAGAGTTTCACATGATGGAATTGAAAATATTAGTTTCCTTACCACTGAAAAGCAAGGATTAGCTGAATAGTTGCGATACAGCTACTCTTCACTGATTTTTTAGAGAATAAGGGTCTAGTGTCACTGTATTCCAAAGTATGTAGAGGAAAGTAATATATAAGAAAATTAGCAACATAGAAAATGTCAGGTCATAAGGGATTTAGAAACTAAACAGAGGAATTTATATAAGGTGCTGAAGGTAATAAAGAGATACTAGTGTTTATTGACACTAAATTTAATTAAGTTTTTGAACACAGCTAATTTTATTTTGTAGTAATTTACTGCTATCTTACAAAGATAGTTTCTGACTGTATCGTTATAAATTTTTTCTTAAATGGTTCTGGATTATATATCATACATACAAACACAAGCATTGGTGTTTGCTTGACATCATGTTTAGGAGAAAGGAGGAAGTTAACATTTAATAATAGCTTTCATTCATAAATCACTTCAGAGTTTACAAAACACTTTGCATTCATTATCTTGCTTGATCTTTAAAATAACCTTGTGAAGTAGTTGTTGAAAATATTATCTTCATTTTTAAATGAAAAATCATGTTTCTGAGAAGGTAAACAATTTGTTAAACATCACACAATTTAAGTGGCATAGTTTGATTTGATAGGTATGAAGAGATAATAAAAGAGATTCTTGAGTTGGAAGAGTAGGCTCAGTGGCTTCAAAGGTCATTCCAAATCTGAAACATATCATTCTATGATTCAGAAAGATGCCAATTTTCTAAAAACTGCTAATAACAATAACTAGAAGTAGGATCATATGCACTTTGAATACAGTGCTTCCTTCAATAGTTATTTCATAGATTAGGTTTATCCTATGAGGATATGTTTAAACTCATTAAAAAGCCTAAAGCGATACTTTAAGATCATTTTCATGATGTTATGGTATTAGAATTTGAATAATATTTCATCGGTAGGGATAGGAGTCAAGATGGCAAAGTAGAAACAAGACTTCGTCAGGGCTCTGGCTCCCACCTGATCCAATTCATGTAAAAGGTGACTCTGAACAAACTTAAGAGCTATAAAACCCACTAAATGACACAGAGAAGCTAATCTTCCACTGAGGAGAGTCAGGCAGGCTGGCAGGAAGGGGCCAGCACATCATTCTGGGAGCAGACATCAGCCCTGCATGAGCCCTGGGTCTTAGACTCAGGGCAGGCCTGACCAGCCCCAAGCTAGAGGGATTAGTGATCACCAGCAGCTGTGGTGGTTTCAAGAATTATCAACACATTGATGCTAAGGAAAAAGTGAGTGTGGATTTTGGGATCCAGTAGTTCAGGTGTGCGGTAGGCCTTTGCTACCTGGAGGGAGAAGCAGCTGAGGCTCAAGGTCTATGCAGCTGCAGTCACATGGCTGCTTCAGCCTCTGGCCTGCATATTGTGGGGTGAAAAAGCAACCAGTCTGAGGGGTAATTGCTTCTGCTTTAAACTGCTTGGATCTGGATTGCTGTCTATGGTAGAGGTCCTGGGAGGGGGGGGTGCCACAAGCTTGCCAGAGCAGGTGAAGGCTTCAGAAAAGGCACCCAACTAATACCTTTGGCAGCAGAGAAAAACCCAGTAACTGGGACAAAGATCCCCTGTCTGGTAGCAGAGACCTACTGTGGCAAAAAGCCCAGAAGTCAAGTAATTGAGCAGCAACATGAGCAAACAAGGGAAGCAATGCATGCAGAGTAACCAAATTTTACACCCCTATTTTTGGGACAAAATGGATCCAATCATGGAATAAGTAGAAAATAGTGAAGTCAGAACTCCTGCACAAAAGCTTCCAAGGAAAGTACAAGCTGTTTACAGACCATGGAGGATATTCAGAAGGATTTTGAAAACCAAATAAGTGAGGTGGATGAAAAATTGGGAAGAGAAACGAAAACAATGCAAGAAAATTATGAAATGAAAGTCAACAAACTGAATGAAGAAAATAACATCTCAAAAAACAGTCTAACTCAAATGGCAACAGAGACTCAAAAAGGCAATGAGGAGTAGAATGCCTGAAAAAGCCAAATTTGCCACATGGAAAAAGAATCTCAAAAGCTCACTGAAGAGAATCATTCCTTCAGAATTAGTTTAGAGCAAATGGAAGCTAATGACTTTATGGGGAATCAAGATACTATTTAACAGATCCAGACAAATGAAAAAAATAGAAGGCAATGTAAAATATCTCATTGGGAAAGCCAATGACCTGGAAAATAGATCCAGTAGAGATAATTAAAAAAAAATATTGGACTACCTGAAAGCCATGATCAAAAAAAGAACCTAGAAACCACCCTTCAAGAAATTCCCAAGAAAAATTGCCCTGATATTTTAGATCCAGAGGGTAGAATAGAGGTTGAAAGAATCCACCAATCACCTCCTGAAAAAGATCCCAAAAAGAAAACTCCCAGGAATATTATAGCCAGGTTCCAAAATTCCCAGATCAAGGAGAAAATATTACAAACAGCCAGGAAGAAGCAATTTGAATATTGTGGAAACACAATCCAGATAACACATGATCTGGTAGCTTCTATATTGAGGGATTGAAGGGCTGGGGATATTATAATCCAAAGGTCAAAGGAACGGGGATTAAAACCAAGAATCACTTATCCAGCAAAACTGAGTATCATGTTTCCCAGGAAAATATGGTCATTCAGTGGAATAGAAGACTTTCAAGCCTGCTTCATGCAAAAAAAAAAAGTTAAATATAAATTTTGACATTCAGATATGAGAAGCAAAAGAAGCATGAGAAGGTAAACAGGGAAAAGAAATAACTAGGAACTTATCAAAGTTGAAGTATTTACATACCAGGATGGAAAAAACGATAATAGCAACTTATGAAACTTTTCTCAGTATGAGAATAAGTGAAGGGAATAGAAACACACACACACAGTGTGTGTGTGTGTGTGTGTGTGTGTGTGTGTGTGTGTGTGTGTGTGTTTAATTTTATATGTAACTGGGAAATAAGATATACAGGCACTAGGGCATAGATATCCACCATGCCCTACTGGAAAGTCAGAGGGCGTATGGGAGAAATCATGGGACAGAGCAGATTGGAGGAGGAGATATCCAGTGGGATTGCTATTTCAGCATAGTGGGTAGGGGAAAATGGGGAGAAAATTTGTAACTCGAAATCTTGTGGAAATTAATGATGTAAACTAGAAGTTAATAAAGAATTTGATCAAAAAACATTTCATCCATTTCTTACTTAGTAATATGCTTTGAAACATTTGTTGGGAATAAACATTTCTTTCACATTTGTAATATTACCAAGGCCTTTTCTTAGATCATAAAATGCTTCCCAGAGTCTTAAAATAGTAGTTAGAGTCCTGTTATAATGCTTTAAAGTTTCCAGATACTTTATTTGTTATTCATTGTTCTACCTTCCTTTCCAGATGTTAACACTTCCTTCAATGTGTCCATTCATTTTTGTTTCCTTCAAATAGACTCTTCCCCCTTTGGTAATATTTTAGAGTGTTTTTTGTTTGTTTTACCTGGTTAGATAGTGGGATTCATCTTTTTTGTTTCAAATCTATAACAACTGTACCCTGCTGATTAAAAGGCTTTGTCTGAAAGTCGCAAACTACAAGATTTAAAAAAATAACAACAACAAAAAAAGCCCTGCAAATTGTTTCTCTTCCTTAAGTAATCCATTTTTTAAATATGGGAAATTGTGTTCTATAATAATATGTAGAGAATATGGTAATTCATGGTTATATATACCTCATCTGAATGTCATTTATAGTTTCCTCCATATTGAATTTAATTTAGTAAACCTTCCAAAACAGTGTATGGTTTACACAGCTCTTAATCTGAGAAGGTCTGTCTCACAGCAGGACGTTTTATGGAAAATGTTAATAATTACTTTGGGTGTACAACGGTGTGGTGGAAAACAAAAATTCCAGATTTGGTGTCAGAGGATCTAGGTTCAAATTCTGACTATCACTTACTTGATGGGTAATTTTGGGCAACTGATTTACATTTTTTGATCTTTAGTCACAACATTTGTAAAATTAGAGTTTAAACCAGATGAGCTGTAAGGTACTTTCTAATTTGAAATGTGTGATTCTGTCATTCATTGCAAAGCATTACACATGATAAGTCTTTTTTAATATTTAAAATTAATTTCAATTTTATTAATCATAACTTTTTTTTTTTTGCTTTTTGGAAGGGAGAAGACAGGGCCACTGGGAGTAAGTGACTTGCCCAAGGTCACATGCCTAGTAAGTGTTAAGTTTCTGAGGGCAGATTTGAACTCAGGTCCTCCTGACTCTGGGGTCAATGCTCTATTCCCTGTGCCACCTAGCCTCCCCTATAATATAGATTTGTAACTAGTTAGACAGCTGCTTAGTTTAACCGAAAATTAGAATGTGATACATAATTTTAACATGTTAAGTCAAAATATTTTAAGTCCATATCTAACATTGTAAGGTTATGGACTAAAACTCACCAGGGCTAAAAGTCACTACTTAGTTAACCAATTCCCTTCCCTAAAGCAAGTTAATGATTATATGCAATACACGAAGTTTCACCAGCTGATTATACCTATGCCTGAATAGATAGAATCTAGCAAAGCTGTCAATGCAATAAACCTCTAAGGGAAATTGCATTCCCTCACTGAGACTAACTTTCTTTTAACATTTGAAATATGAAGATATATTCAGCTGGAGAAAAACTCCTCAATGAATTCATTTGAAATATTTTAAGAATGCAAAGACTTGCAAGGGTGGATAGTGCCATGAGATCCTTAGTTACCAGATCATAACTGCATAAACTGGTATGCTGGCAGTCTTAGTACCAGAGTATGCCCACATAGCCTGGTACATTGATAGATGTAGAGTCTGTCTGGTGATTCTCTTTATCTCCTTGAAACTCTTTTTGTTTATAATTAAACAAATGCTTTTTTTTTTAACTTCTGGTTTACATCATCCATTTCCGCCAGATTTTGAGTTACAATTATTTCCCCATTTCCCCCCTACCCACCACCCCAGAATAGCAGTCCCACAAGATATGCCCTCATCCAATCTGCTCTCTCCCATATCTTCTGCCATACTCCCTTCGACTTTACCATTAGGGTAAGGTGAATTTCAGTGTCCCAATACCTGCATATCTTATCTCCCAATTACATGCAAAATAGGATATAGCTAGGCAAAACATTACCATAGTAGATATATAGTAAAAGACTGCTTATGTTTCCCTCCCACCCATCCCACCCCACACCTGGTCCATTCCCTACTATGATCCTGTCCCTCTTAGATAGTGGGTACTTCCAACCTCCCCTCCCCCCAGAATGCCCTCCCCTCCATCAGCCCCCTCTCAGCCCCCTTCCACCAATCTCCTGCAGGGTGAGATATCCCATTAAGTATGTATGTCATTCTCTCCCTAACCCAAATTCAATGAAAATATGGTTTTGCCTTTTTGCCTTCCTGTTCTTCCCCTCCACTGCACTCACTTCCCCTTGCTTCTTGTACATGAGACAGTTTACCCTACCCTGTCTCTCCCCATCTCCTCTTGCCACTTTATTCCTACACCTCTTAACTTCACCCATTAAGTATCATTCCTTTCCACCAAATTCAACCTGTACCCTCTATCCATGCATACCTGTAAACATATATACACACATTCACATATGTATTCATATGCCCATATACCCTTTTTCAATTATTTTCATACTGAGAAATGTATCATCAGTCACAGTTATTGTTTTTCCATGTAGGAAAGTAAATAGTACAACTTTGATAAGTTTACAGTGATTTATTTTCCATGATTACCTTCTCAAACATCTCTTGCTTTTTGTTTCTGAATGTCAAATTTTCTATTCAACTCTGTTTTTTTTTTCCTCAAGAATGCTTGAAAGTCCTCTATTCCACTGAAAGACCATATTTTCACCTGAAACAAAATACCCAGTTTTGTTGGGTAGGTGATTCTTGGTTTTAATCCCAGCTCTTTTGCCCACTGTAATATCATATTCCATGCCCTTTGATCCCTCAGTGTAGAAGCTGCCAGGTCCTGGGCTATTCTGATTGTGTTTCCACAATATTGAAATTGTTTCTTCCTGGCTACTTGTAGTATTTTCTCCTTGATCTGGGAATTCTGGAACCTGGCTCTAATATGTCTAGGAGTTTTCTTTTTGGGATCTTTTTCAGGAGGCAATCAGTGTATTCTTACAACCTCTATTTACCCCTCTGGATCTAAAACAGCAGGGTAATTCTCCTTGAGAATTTCTTGAAGTATGATTTCTAGGTCCTTTCTTTGCTCATGGCTTTCAGGTAGTCCAATAATTTTTAAATGATCTCTCCTGGATCTATTTTCCAGGTCAGTGGTTTTTCCCATGAGATATTTCACATTGCCTTCTATTCTTTCATTTGTTTGGATCTGTTTAACAGCATCCTGATTTCTCATAAAGTCACTAGCTTCCATTTGCTCCAGTCTAACTCTGAAGGAATGAATCTCCTCAGTGAGCTTTTGAGATTCTTTTTCCATCTGGCAAATATGGCTTTTTAAGGCATTCTTCTCCTCAGTGCCCTTTTGAACCTCCTTTGCCATTTGAGTTAGTCTATTTTTTGAGGTGTTATTTTCCTCAGTCAGGCTGTTGTCCCTCATTTCATACTTTTCCTGCATCCTTCTCATTTCTATTCCCGACTTTTCCTCCACTTCTCTTATTTGGTTTTTAAAATCCTTCTCAAGTTCCTCTATGGCCTGTAACCTGCTCATATTTTCATTTGGGGTTTTTGGTGCAGGAGTTCTGACCTCAGAGACCTCCTCCTGTTCCATGCTTCGATCATCTTTGCCCGCAAAATAGGAGTCTAATATTGCATTTTTTGTTTCCTTTTCCTAGGCATGTTGAGACTTTTTACTTGATTTGGGGGCTTATTGCCACAGTAGGACTCTGCCACCAGACAGGGGAGCATTTGTCCCAAACACTGGGGATTTCACAACTTCCGAAGGTATTAGTTGGGTGGCCTCTGTAAAGCCTCCACACACTTTGGCAAGCTGGCTACCTACCCCAGACCTGCCTGCCAGACCACAATCCAGATCCAAGCAGGTTAAAGCAAGAGAGATTAACCTCCAGACTGATTGCTGGATCTCCCTGAGGCTTGCAGATCAGGAGCTGAAGCTGCCACTGAACCTGCAAAATGGTTTCTTTGCCACAACTCTTCAGCCACTTCTTGCCCCTAGGGTTCTAACCTCTCACTTTGTCCTAGGCATATCTGTGTTGATAACTCTGGAATCACCACAGCTGCTGGTGTTCTGGGTTCCCTCCCACTGGCTGCTGGCCAGGCCACCCTGGGGCTAAAACTGTGGCTCATGTAGTCCTGTGCTCAGCTCCCAAAGTGTTGAGCTCGGCTCCCATAATGTTGCGTTATGCTTTTCTTGCCACTCCCTGCAGGGCTGCTGAGCTGTCCTCAGTGGGAGGTTAGCTTCTCTGTGTTGTTCTGTGGGTGCTAGAGCTCCAGATGTTGTTCAGAGTCCACCTTTTACATTGTTTGGAAGTGCAGTGTGTGAGAGCACCTTGGAAGTGCTATTTCTTTTTTGCCATCTTTGCTCTGCCCCCTCAAAGAGACTATTCTGCATAATACTATCATCCCTGAGTACAGTGGTGCTATTGAAGCTAGATTAGTGAAATGTGTAACCCCATACATTACCCTTTTCATTTCATGTTGAAGAGGATTTGACTCCCATAATGAAAAGGGAAATTCTGTTCCCATTGCCATCAGGTTATATTTCACCAATAGGGGAACTTTCTACTTGGTAATGGAGGCAATCTATCAGAAAGTTATATGCTCTTCAGTTTGTCCTTCACATTTGAGGAGAACTAATGATATCATGGGGTTATGTCTTGACTAGTGCATGAATTGCATTTAAGTGAGGCAGAATTGCACAAGGTCATCAGCTTCATTTTTTCCTTCAGTATCATCAAAATCCAGTGACAATATAAAAGATAAAGTGAAGTGTTCACTGAGTAAATGCTAGTAATTAATTGGGTGATATTAATTATCCTTCATAAAATTCTTATTGTTGTATGACAGTGACCATATGTTTTCCCATGCTGGAAATTTGCCTTACTTCAACTTGGCCCGAACATGAGATTACAGATATAGTTGTGGATAATAAATATAAAAGTTTAGCACCAATGCAATATTCACAACACCAATGACAACTGTAAATATGCCAGCATAGTGCTCAATCACAGAATATAATAGACTCTCCAGATAGAATACAAAAGCAATGCATTTATTCAGACATCAGAAAACCAAATACCACAACCAGAAAACTGAATCCATCAGAATAGCAAAGAAGATAATACACCATAAAAGCTGAGAATGTCATGCCATCTTTTAGCCTTCCTACAAACCAACACTCATAAGCCTAACTGTCTCTCTTGGTGTGTCCTCTCTCCCAGCATCTAGCTGCTCTGACTCCCATCTTCCTGTGGGCTCTATCCTACCCTTCAGCAAGATCCTCCCTCCAGAGGCTCAATGTGATTATATTCACAGTATTAGGGGGCATGCAAGATCTTCAAATAAGGGAAGGTCTTCAAATTCCCTCAGGCTTATTAAAAGGCAAGGAAGATCTTCAAATTCCCAACACCATTACAAGATTTTGGGTGAGATTAGGTCTAGGCACAGCTGGAGGAAGAAGTGATGATGATAATCCAAGATGGAAGGAAGTAAAATTCTTAGTTCCTTATCTATTTTCCAAGTGATCTGCTACTCCCAAAGTCACTATTTCAACAGCTGGGTCACTCAGCAATGCAAAAGAGGGTGAGGAGTTTTATAAGGAATTATGGCACCATGAAAGCTATTCTATTTAATTTTCCATCTCTGATATCACAAGAAATCACCTAGATAGCCTGGACATTCTCAGCAAGGGAGGTTCTAGATATTGGGAGAATGGGAGGGGTTTGAAAAGGTACATTTTAGGTGATTAGGAAGTGAGAAGATGGAAATGTCTAGAGCTGAGAAAACATATTGTCAAAGGACTGGCAAAACCTTCCCTAGATCGGGGATTTTTCTGAGCTACCACAGAGCTCCTTGTTGTCTTGTGGCATATTTTATAAGATAGCTTGCAATTATAATTTTTAGTTTTAAATTTTATTCTGTTTTCTAAATTATACCTAAAATATAGATTACACCTAAAATATAGACAATATAGATCAACAATCAATGTCTATATTCTGTAATACTAGGAGATAATTTTGGGGAAAGTGGGACAACAGAAACCGAAGTCACCAGTTCTTGGCTCCTATTTCAAAGATATTCAATATTGATTGAGTTGGTGAGTTTCTCCCAACTACAATACTCACTATGTATTCCCTGTGTTCAGTAATGATTGTTAGTTATCATAATAAAATGGAACTATTGCAGTCCAGCTTCTAGCCTCAAGTGCTATGCAAATTGTTAAGAACAAGTGGGAAGTGCTCACTGTTTTATAGTAACAGCATATAAAGAGTGGTAAAAGCACAGGTCCTATGTGAAGCTGTAATTTACTTTTTGTTAATATACACTGTGATGAATGTCACAAAAATGATCTTAAACACCTGTTAGATTGCTGAAATTCTTCAATGAAATAACTTAACTTTTATAGAAATGATGCAATTCATGCCATTCACACTTACAGTATTAATTTAAATATTTGGTTGTTGTTTTTCTTCAGTTGTTTCAGTTGTGTCCAACTTTTGCTGACCCCATTTCCACTTTGCTTGGCAAAGATAATGGAGTACTTTTACATTTCCTTCTCTAGTTTATTTTATGAATAAGGAAACTGATGCAAATGGGATTAAGTGACTTTTCCAGTGTCACACAGGTAGTAAGTGTCTGAGATTAGATTTTAATTTGGAGCTTCTTGACTATAGACCTTGTGTACTTCTCAATGACTTGGCTAACTTCCCCATGTTTAATTATATTGATTTCTATAGTCAATAAACATTAAATGGAAAAAAAAAACATTTACCAAATTACAAGGGATATGTATTACCCGTTTAAAAAATTCTGTGACAAACTGATGACTACTGAGAAATATTACAGTGTGCTTAGTAGGCCTTTAGTTAAATATTCCTTTTCAAGGGTAAAGAGTAAATCTTATGCTATTCTCAATACATTCAATTTAAGGAAGCTCAGAAATGTCAAGAAATTATTTTTCATTAAATAAGAAAATGGTTTTCAGAAGTGACTATTAAATATAATGACTTTGGGTAAAGAAGACTCAGTTCAATTGACCTTACCTTGTATTTTATGATGGGCAGAGTATTTTATGAGAATTAACTTATCTGTACACAAAATTAGTATCATTCAAGTAACATTCTTTTAAAGTGTTTCTATTAATTTACAACAGTTCTTTTAAGTCAATTCTCTATTTGTCATTTTAAAAGTGGTGATAAAGGATATAAAAAGGTAATAGAACTGATAGGGTTATAATTTGAACCTTTCTGATGTATTCTGAATACTTTACTAATGGTCCTACTAAAGTGCAAAATAGCAAAAAGGGAAATAAGAGATAAGGATAAAGATCATAAGTAAACCATAGTCATGCCTAGGAGATTATAAAGATAAGATATTTTGCTTTTATTGTGAATAATATCAAACATGTCAGCCTATAAGCTTTCTTTTTCTTTTTATCCAGTAAATCCAATTTATTTTATTGACACAGTCTTGGTGCTTTTAAAAACCCCATGAGTTAGTGGAAGCCCCATCTACACAAGATCCCACTTACTAACTGCCCCTTCCACAACAAACCACAAAGCCCCAAGAATCTGTACAATCTAATTCAACAGCTTCAGATAGGAGGAGTCCCCTCCTTAAGAATCAATCTGCTTTGGGGGAGCTAGGTGGCACAGTGGGTAGAGCACTGGCTCTGGAGTCAGAAGGACCTGAGTTCAGATCTGGCCTCAGACACTTAACACAGACAAACAAAAACCTAGCCGTGTGACCTTGGGCAAGTCCTTAACCCCAATTGCCTCCCAAAAAGTAAAAAAAAATCAAAACAAACAAGAATCAATCTGCTCCCCTGACTCCTGTTCTCTCTCTCAGAAGAAGGATGTTAGAGCACCAGGCATAGGAACCAAACTGGCAGATAAGGCTTTCACCTCTATATTGGGAACTAGGGACAATTACAGGAACAAGGATGAGTTGAGACAGGTCATTTCTTTATAGTTCTGTGAGAAAACAAAGTGGGTCCTGTCCTTGTAAAAAATAAAAATTTAAACAAGAGGATCCATACAACAGAAGAGAATCCCAGAATTATAGGTTCTAGCTCCTACAAAATGGGAGGGGCCTGTCCAGACAGTCTGGATCTGAAGAGGATTCTGCTACATAAGAATCAAAATGAGAAATGGAGGAAGACACCTCTGCAACCCCACTTTGAGGCAAAGACCAAGACTTGAAGAAAAGGCAGAATGGGGCCATCGCTCCAGACAAATTGTTAGAAATTGACCACTAGGAAAGATGAAATTAAAAAACGTCAGGGGTGGGGCGGCTAGGTGGCGGAGTGCGTAGAGAATTGGCCCTGGAGTCAGAAGGACCTGAGTTCAGATCCGGACTCAGACACTTAACCCACACAAACAAAAACCTAGCCGTGTGACCTTGGGCAAGTTACTTAACCCCAATTGCCCTAAAGGGGCGGCTAGGTGGCTCAGTGAATAAGAGCACCGGCCTCAGAGTTGGGATGACCCGAGATCAAATCCGGCCTCAGAAAATGAGCACCCACACATAAATAATGACTAGCCGTGTAACCTTGAGCAAGTTACTTAACCCCAATTGCTTTAAAAAAAAAAAAAAAAACATCAGGGGAGGTGGCAATGGTGCATAAGCTAGATGAGCCATTGCCCTCTTCCTGTAGAGCTGGGCCATCAACCTGGACCAAGCAGGTAGCAATACAAAAAGTTAGAAAGGGGCTTGGAGACAGGTTTTGACTCCTGATTTTATTATTCAGTTCCTCTTTTCCATTTAAAGAAGTTCTGTGATGGCCTCCCAAGGCCAAAGTCAGTCAGAGCTGGTAGTCATTGGAAGGAATGTTGGTTGTAGGGATTGGGATGAAGGGAGAGGTTCCCCACTCTGCCAGCGGTTCTGGGTGGAAAAGGTGAACTGCTCTTTGTGGAGCCCAGGGTGTAGTAGGAGGGGAAGAAGGAAGGAGTACTGGGCTAGGGAGATGGGAGACATCTCAGTCCCCTGCTTCATTCTCTTCCACTGTTTCCCCAGGGGTGGCATTCTTTGCAATCTTGGAGGACCTTTTTTTTCCTGCATCTTCTGAATGGCTGAACTCTGAAAGAGTGCCTTTAGCTTTGCATCCTGGACCTCTAGCTCAGACTTGTACAGCTCAGACTTGAAGGGACCACTAGTTATCTGCATGGGACCATTGGGCATGAGGAGTACTGTGAATCTGAACTGGGCAACATACTCGCTTCCCTCTCATATAGAACATTGAATGGCTGGAGTAACTCATGTTTGGCACATTCTACCACACCTGTCTGGGCTTTCTTTTCATCCTCAAATTCACTGAGAATGAATGGCATGGCATAGAGTCACCTCTCCACCTCGCTGAAAAAGGGATAGGAAGTTTTCATTTTCAGAAATGAAAAGCTCTCCTGAGCTTAAAAGGACATCCACAGTATAGACCTCATGGACCTCAAACTCAGCTTTTTCATGGTCCTTTTTTTGCTTTCATTATGGAATAGAGTGATTACCATACCAATTACAAGACTCAGTAATGTCATGCACAGAAGCTTTCCAGAAGAATGCTACTGTCAACAGCTTTTGAGGTTCTAATTACACAATGTGGTGATCACTCTATTTATTCAGTAACAAATCAAAGCAAAACTTTCACAGAAAACCAAGGTACAGCATTCACAATATTACAACTTATCATAGAAAATCACAAAATAATATTCATAACATAGTCTCAAAGTATAATAGTTAAAGTCTTCCAGTCATAGGGCAATCAAATTAATTCAATCAGTTACTTATCAGTAGTCTCAAAGTATAATAGTCAAAGTCTTCCACTCACGGGGCAAAGTCTTGAGTAACTCTATCAGTCACTTATCAGTAACAATGTCTCAAAGTATTCAAAGTACAATCAGTCACTTATCCAACAAAGTCTCAGTAAGTATCATACACAAAACCCTCCACCCCTTAGGTTACTATTAAACTATAATTCCATAACTACTCAGTACCCAAGGAGAGGTCTTTTTCTTCATCTTGACTTGCGGACTGTTCTCAGATTCCCTGGATCCCCTTCCATGGTCCCAGATTCTACCTGGATTCACCAGACTGTCACCTGGGTTCAATGGCAGAGAGCTCCCACTTCCTTGTCCATCTCTCTGGGTAGGTCCTGCTCCACACTGAAGTTCACAGGGTCTGGTCCATGTCAGATCTTTCACCATTTCTGCCCCAGTGAATTTAAGGCTCAACTAAGCAGTAAACAAAGTCTCAGCATCCCAGTCATGCTTCAGTCACCTGGGCTCCTGGCTCCTGGCTCCAGCTCCTGGCTCTGGCCTCCTAGCTCCTGGCCTCCTGGCTCTGGGATCCTGGGCTCCTGTTCAGAAGAAACTCCACAAACACAAGTTTTCAGGACTCAGGTCTCCATTCTTCTGTAGCTGTTCTGCTACCAGATATCAGTTTCAAGGAAATTCTGACTATGCCTCTCTGGGGCTTTTCCTTATATATATACACAACTCTTTCAGCCAACCCCTCCCTGTTACATCAGTAACAGGAGACAGGAGTCTTGATCTGTTACTAAGTCATAAGTACCTGCTACTTTTGCCAACACAAAGGGATCTTCAAATTCAAAATTACATGACCATTACACTATTCCAAGATACTGACCATAATACCTATTAATAATCACATCATAGTATAGCTCAGAGCCATGCTGTTGGTAGGATCCACTTACTTTGGAAGAAAGATGGGGCCTCAAGGGGTATCTCTAATGAAAGTACCTAAAAAGAGTAAGAGCATGAATATTTTGAAAACAATTTCCATGTTCAATCTTCCATGCTCTTCCCTCTGCCAATCTTAAATTAGTAACAACACCTCTGGTTGTATTCTAAGGGCAATCAAAATACTCTACCTCACACTAATTTCTTGTTTCTACCTAGAACAAGGGGTTGCTCTTATTATTGCCATGAGAATATACATAGATTTCAATCACAAAACAAAAATCCTCAGTAAATTTTGTAGCTTTAGGATAGTCCTAGCCTGCAATTCATTGGATTAAGATATCAAGCAGTAGTGAATGATTATAAGCATCAGTTGTCTCACAAACTTTAGGAATATAGGTGATTCACTGAAACCCAATTGCTTCATTACCATAAAAAAAGGTAATTGCTCTGCATACCCCTCATCCTGTTGGTTATACATAGAATCACAGATCTAATATGGGAAAGAACTTTGGAAGCCAAATAGCAAACTATTCACTCCCTTTCATAGATGAGACCAATCACATACCTATGCCTGATTTAATACTATATGGCCTAAATTCCCTTTTGCAATACATCAAAACTGACATTTCCCCAAGTTTCTTGATATTTTGCCAGGGACATAAACAGTAGGAATCCACAGGCCACCTGAAAAGGTGAAGTTGCAAGGACAAAGAGAATTGTATTATTTTTGTTAAATTTTATTATTGGCAGGAATTGGGCTTAGGCAAACTGTTAATGGGATGTTTATCAGCAGAGATATTATCTGATGTTCTAGTTCGTATTCTCTTTGTGTCCACTAGACTTTAGTGACAGGTTGTAAAGAAAATAATAGATGAACTTCTAGTGTCCTTTGAGATCCTTTCCTTAACTTGTTTGGAAATACTGGGCAAGTTTCCCAGACAACTATATTTGGAATTCCATGCAAATGACCAGTTTCCTATAGAAATATGTTGCAAGGGGGGCGGAGTCAAGATGGTGGAAAGGAAGCAGTAACCTCGCTGAGCTCCTCAGGGTCACTAAGACTCAAAGGGTGAATCTGAGCAGATTCCAGAGTGACAGAGCCCACTGGAAGACAGATCGTGGCAGAATCCAGCCCAGGAGGTTGCCCAGTGTGTCCAGACTGGTCGAGTGCAGAGCGTGTGGGGTCTGCACAGCTCAGACCTAAGAGCAGACAAGCAGACTACACCAGAGAGAGAAAAAGCCCCAGCCTGCAGACTTACCAAAGATGAATCGCAGTCATCTCGCAGAAGGAACGGATCATTGGAGCCAGGTAGGAGAGTCGGGCTCCCAGTGGAAAGAGTGGCTTCTCAGGCTGCATTCAGCCCCCAGCCTGGAAGTTTAGAAACTGCCTGCCTGTATAATACAGGGGCTGGAATGGCAAAGTAAATTCTAGCTGCTCTGATCCTCCCATCCCTCCTTCATGAAGCAGAAAACCCAAAGATAAGTCTCCCACCCAGATTGAAACCCCAAGTTAATGGAAATAGCCTCAGGCTTGAGAATCTCCAAGAAGGGGTGTAACTGAGACAGCCAGGAGTCTGAAGAGAAGAGAGGGAGGGGTCACAACAAGCCCCACCTCACCTCACCAACAAAAGCCTACTTATAGCCCAGGGGTATAGAGGCAGAAATCTGAAGTGGTCAGACTCATCCCCACCTACACATCTACATTCCTCACTGACTTCCCTGACTCAGCCATAAACTAGCCAGCCAGAGGTATTCAAAGTAAAGGATCAGGCTTCCAAACTCATAGCCTGAGAAACTAAGAAACAGGAAGTCACAATAAGAAGGAAGGAAGCTGAAAAGGAGAAGGGGAAGGCAAGAAAGTCTATTCGAGCATACTATGCAGGGCAAGAACAACAAAACACACAGGACAATATAGACTCTCTGCCTGCACCAGAGACCACAGAAGGAAACATGATCTGGTCTCAAGCCCAAATAGCATTCCTGGAGGATCTTAAGAAAAATTTTAAAAACCAAATCAGGGAGGCAGTGACCAACTTGGAAAAAGAAAATACCTCCCTAAAAAAGGAACTTCAAAAACTAACTGAAGACCATAATTCACTAAAAATTAGATACAATCAAACTGAAACTCAGAACTCTATGATGCAGTAGGAGTCAATCAAAAAAAAAAACGATCAAAAAATTGGAAGAAAATGTAAAATATCTCACTGGAAAAATAAATGACCTAGAGAACAGATCCAGGAGAGACAACTTAAGAATTATTGGTCTACCAGAAAGTCATGATGAAAAAAGCAGCCTAGACAACATCCTCCAAGAGATTGTCAAAGAAAACTGTCCTGAGGTCCTGGAACCAGAAGATAAAACAGCTATTGATAGAATTCACCGGACTCCTCCTGAAAGAGATCCCAAACTGAAAACTCCAAGAAATATAGTAGCCAAATTCCAGAATTACAAGATTAAAGAAAAAATTCTACAAGCAGCCAAAAAGAAACAATTCAAATATCGAGGAACTACAGTTAGGATCACACAGGACCTAGCAGCTTCTACATTAAAAGAGCTGAGGGACTGGAATTTGATATTTCGTAGGGCAAGAGAGCTAGGACTACAACCAAGGATTAATTACCCAGCAAAACTGAGCATAATCTTTCAGGCAAGGAGATGGACATTTAATGAAGTAAGGGACTTCCAGACTTTCCTGATGAAAAAGCCAGAGCTCATTGGAAAATTTGATCTCCAATTACAAGACTCCAGAAGGACATAAAAAGGTAAACAAGGGTAACATAGACTCACACATGCAGAAGTGCACACACCCATACCCAGAAACACATGCTCATTACTTGGGATGCAACAAGAGCAAAATGTTCACATCCCTATATGTGGAGCTGATAACTGTCAATATTCTAAATCTTTATGATTATCATGACCTTCAAAAGGGTTATACTTAGAGGGTGTGGGTATGAATGCACTAACATGGAGTCTAAAAAAAGACTATTAAGGGGATCAAAGGTACTGTAATGGGAAAAAGAAAAGGATGAGCTAGGAAAAGGTAAAATATGCCATCTGAAGAGGCATCAAAACACACTATAGAAGAGGGGAAAGAAAGAGGGAGAAAAACATCATTTAAACACTATTCTCACTGGTTCTGGTTCAAAGAAGGATCAAATTAATCAGTGAAGTTTAAGATTCTAATGTGAATAGACACATAAATTCATTAAATAGAGGAAAAGGAGGGAGGTAGAGGAGCACTGTTTGAAATTTACTCTCATTGGTTTGGAATCAAACAGGGAGTAATTTACTCTGATAAGTATAAAATTTTTTTGTGTCCTATAGATAGTGGGAGGGTAAGGGGGGGGTGAAAAGGAGGAGACTAAAGGGAGGGATTATAAGGGAGGGAAATAGTAGTAAGGGGAGAGGGTAGGTTAAGAAGGGGGGTCACTGGGTGGATTATATGAATACAAGGCATTCCCCAATTGATAAATGGTCAAAGGATATGAATAGGAAATTTTCAGAGAAAGAAATTAAAGATATCTATAAGCATATGAAGAAATGCTCTAAATCACTATTAATTAGAGAAATGCTAATCAAAACAACTCTGAGATACCACATCCCTCCAGTCAGATTGGCTAAGATGACAAAACAAGAAAGTGACAAATGCTGGAGAGGATGTGGACAAATTGGAACACTAATACATTGCTGGTGGAGTTGTGAACTTACCCAACCATTCTGGAGAGCAATCTGGAATTATGCCCAAATGATTATAAATAATTTCATACCCTTTGACCCAGCCATACCACTTCTAGGGTTATATCCCAAAGAGATCATAGAAGTGGGAGGAAGACCCATATGTACAAATATATTTTTAGCAGCCCTTTTTGTGGTTGCAAAGAATTGGAAACTAAAGGGGTGCCCATCAATTGGGGAATGGCTAAACAAGTTGTGGTATATGAATGTAATGGAATTTTATTGTGCTATAAGAAACGAGGAGATGACGGATTTCATAATTACCTGGAGAGACTTATACAAACTGATGCTGAGCAAGAAGAGTAGAATTAGAAGAAATTTGTATACAATCACAGACATACCATATTTGTGAAGACCAACTGTGACAGAATGGACTCTTCTCAGCAATGCAGTGATATAAGTTAATCCCGAATGACTCAAGAAAGTGAGAAATGCACCATCCAGAGATATAACTAGAAAGAACTGAGCCTGAATCCTGATGGAAGCAAACTAAATGATCTTTTTCTTTTCATTGTTTGGTTTTATTTCTTCTTTACCATCTTTCATCCCATCTAGTACAATATGCCTTTGTAATTGGAATAATGTTTAATATGAATGCATTTGCAGACCCTATACTGTACTATATGCTGTTGTGAGGGGAGAGGGGAGGGAAGTAAAGGAAATTTGAAAACCAAGGAACTATGGAATTGAATCTTGTTAACTGAAACTAAACTAATAAATTAATAAAAAAAAGAAATATATTGCAAGATGGGGCAAAGAATAAAGTGGGGCATGGGTTCAAGTGGTAACTTAAAAAACAAAACCCTTAATTGTCCATAAATGAATACTTCAGTATATAAAGAAGAAAAAATAGATTGTATATGAAATGGTAAAATGTTTGACATACTCTTGAGAATTCAACTGCTGCCACAAGAATAGTAACATTTTCATACAAAATTTATAAATCAATTATAAAATGGGCCCTTATAGAATTCCATATGAAAGTAGATAACATTAAAGGCCACATGAACTTTCCGAAATTTTTTCCCATAGTTTCTTCCTCTACTGGCACATCACATATTTAATAGGTTGTCAGGTATCTCATACCCAGTCAGGTCAATAAACATTCCAGCATACTAAATGTTTGGTTTCCTCCTGCCACTTCTGATGACAATTAGTTAATGGAGCTTCACAAAAAGCCTGACAGAGATCTTTTTAGTATTATAACATTATGATCTACCCTGAAAGAACTACTTTTGGGCCCATTCCTATGTCCTTGTTATTGCTTCATATGTTTGTCATGTGGGGTTGAGATAGTTTCAAATAAAAACTCTCTAAGTATTTCATTTTTTTTCAATATAGTGATAGTATCCACATTTCATTCTCATTAAAACAATAACTAACTTAGGGCAAGTATGATTTTGTTGCAGTGGGCCAACATAGAGTTGATGAATGTACTTCATGAAACTGCAGCTTCTTTTTCATCTCACGTATTAATAGTCCTGTGGCACAGAGTACAACTGACTATATTTCAACCACCAGTAGAATTGAATTCTGTGCAATTTTAACATGGCCAAAAATATAGAAACAGAATCTCAGAGTTTGAAGAGATCACAATGTCATCAATCCAGCCTTTACATTTAGTAGGAATCCCCTCTACTCCATCTGTGACAGATGATTAGACAACTTTTGCTTGAAGGCTTCCACTGATGGGAAATAAATTACTTCCCAAAGAAGCCAATTTGACTCTAGGACTGTTGTAATGGTTAGGAAGCTTTTCTTTTACATTTAGCCTAAGTTGACCTCTGAAAATTCTACTAGTTGAATTTCTGTCTGCCATATAGCAGCTAAGTGAAAATTAGAAAACATGCAAACATTTATGTGTGTATGTATATGTTTTTGTTGATGTTGTTATTTATTCAGCAGTTTTAGTCATGTCCAGTTCTCCATGATGTCATTTGGTATTTTCTTGGCAAAAATACTAGAGTGCTTTGCCATTTCCTTCTCCAGCTCTTTTTACAGATGAGGAAGCTGAGGCAAAAAGGGTTAAGTGAGTGGAAATATGACTAGAGTGACAGAGTGACACAGCTAAGTGTCTGAGGTTAGATTTTAACTTAGGTTTTCCTGACTCAGACCTAGTGCTCTATTTACTGTGTTACATAGCTATATTTCTTCTCTCTCTCTCTCTCTCTCTCTCTCTCTCTCTCTCTCTCTCTCTCACACACACACACACACACATACATGCAGCCACATATGAATATAGATATAGATGTACAGATATATTTCCTATATATCAGTATATGCCTATGTCTGTGTTAATCCTGGGAAGATGGTGAATGTGAGATAATTGCTCATTGCTCTTCTCTGCTACCCACATTCAGATAGAGAGCTGATGGACTCAGAGATCAGATTAATTTCTTTTTTGGTTCTTGTTATTTTTTCCCTTTCTCTTTTATTTATTTGGACATGGCTAATGTATGGCTACATATATCTGCAGGATAAAAAAATGTAAGCATATGATGAAAAGGCTCTTTAAAATAAACAGAAATAAATAAATTAGGAACACACAAGTACTTACAAGCAGAAAATCTGGGCAGAAGGAAAGCAAAGGGCAGCAACATTAAAAGACTAATATTTGTGATTAACTTAAAAGACTTGATATATTAAAACAAATTAGGTATTACAGATATCTAAAAAACAACATGACAAATTTAATATATATATATATATATATATATATATATATATATATATATATATATATATATATATATCACACATATATCACAATCCAGGAAAAATTTATAAGACAAATACCCTGATTGAAGTTATGCGAAGTTTATCTCATGAAAATGCCAAAAAAAAATCATATTTGTTTAAACAAAAATATATAGTGTTTACATTTAACAATTCCAATGACAAAAAAATGTCAAGAGGCAAGTTTAAACATTTTTGCAATAAAAAGAAATTATGAGCAATAATACATCAAACCATCCACAATGACAATAAATTGCTGAAGGGAATTTGATAATAAATAGTATATCTTGAAAAGCAAAGTCTCAGGTATCAACCCCAAATTGCACACCGTGAAAATTTAGTCATCAATGGAAAATAAAACATTAAAAAAAGAGAAGCATCTCCTTATCAATAAGGCCACCCACCACCACTGTCAGTAACCCTACCACCACTATGACAGCAGCAACAACAAGCTTTAAATAAAACAAATCAACTGGCATGCATGTTTTTTTTACTTGTAAACAATAGAAGGAAATGGCAAAGCATTCCAGGTTATTTACCAAAAAAGAGCCCAAGCTAAAGGTCAGACACAACTGAAAAATGATGAACAACAAAAACAGCCCAAAGAGTAGGAAAACAGGAAGGGTGAATACAACTAAAAAGGAAGGACTGAAAACTTAAATAACAATTAATCCATGTATAGAAAAATGTCCTCTCTAATCATTAATCAAACTGTGTAAACACTTTTATCCAGCAATAGCATTGCTATGTCTCTATCCCAAAGAGATCATAAAAAGGGAAAATGTACTACACGTATAAAAATATTTAGAATGACTTTTCTTGGCAACAAATAATTGGAAATTGAGGTAACACAATCGACTGGGGAATGACTGGACAATTTGTGTTATGTGATTATGGTGGAATACTATTGTATTATAAGAAATGATGAGCAGGATGGTCTCAGAAAAAAGCTAGAAAGAGTTGCATGAGCTGATGCAAAGTGAAATGTACTGTGTTGAAAGTAACAGTAATGTTGTAAGATAATCAGCTGTGAATGACCTAGCTATTCTCAACAATGCAATGGTCCAAGATAAAACTGAAGGACTTAATGATGAAAAATGCTATCCATCCCCAGAGAAAGAACTGACAATGTCTGAATTCAGACTGAAATATTTTTTTACTTTATTTTTCTTGAAGTTTACTTTTTTTTGGACTTTGTTTTCTTTGACAACATGATTATTATGGAAAAAAATTTTCATGATTAGTCATTTAAAAGCCATATCAAATTGCTTGCATTCTTAATGAAAGGTGGTAGGCATGGAGAAAGGCAGAAAATTTGGAACTCAAAAGTTTTAAAAACTAATGAAAAAATTGTTTTTACATGTAACTGAGGGGGAAAAATTAAAAAATCCAGTGAAAAAAACTGACTTTGAGAGACTAAGTCATTTTGACTATTATGATACCCAAATTAAATTGAAAAGACACATGATAGAAAAAGCTATCTGCATCCAGATAAAGAACTGATAAATAGAAATGTGTATAGAATGGCTGTATGTATTTATTTTGGGGTGTATGTGTACACACACATACATATATAGGTAAATACATACATACACATATATGTTTATAAATGCACATATATAAATATACATATATACCCATATGTGTATGTCTAATGGTAGCCATCTTTAGGGCAGATGGAAGGAAGAAAAAAGGAGGAGAGAGATATGATAACTGCATTATATATTTAAAAGGAATAGCTTGTTATATATAATCTTACATTAATATACCATAACTTATTCAGCTGTTCCCCGATTGGTGCAATATTTGATATTTCTTGTGTTTATCTGAATCTTGCCTCTGTTATCCCATGTATTAGTTATTGCTCCTAGCATGGTGTCATCTGCAAACTTATAACTATACCAGCAATGAATTTATCTGATTCATTGGGTGAAAATGTAGATAAAAGGCTTATCTTAAATACTTTGAAGAATTCATTACCCCCAAATCCTTGCAAACTGATACTGAATAATCAATGAATACTCTTTGGATTAGGCTGACTTTATAACAAGTTTTGCATGCTATTATTTAAAATTTTCATTTGGACATATGAATGGAGTTGTTGAGTCTAAAAAATGTCCCTAGGGAATATAATAGTTAGTACTGAAGTAGGAGGGGCAGCTAGGCGGTATATTGGATTGGGTACCAGCCTTGGACTGAGGGAAATCTGGGTTGAAATCTGACCTCAGATGCTTGCTAGTTGTGTGACACTTGACAAGTCACTTAACCTTGTTTACTTCAGTTCCTCATCTGTAAATAGACTTGGAGTGGGAAAAAGAAAATCACCTCAGTATTTTTGCCAAGAAAATCCCAAAAGGTGTCAAAAAGAATCAGACAAGGCTGAAAAGGACTAAATGAGAAATTCTAAAATAAGAATTATGAATCCTGCAAATCACTTTTTTTTATCAGCCTAACACACTGAGGCAAAAAAAACCTTATTTTTCAATTTCTGATATGAAATAAAACAAACTTTTCCACAAATTTAAATTAATAAAACCCACTTGACATAAGGCAATTATGATGAATTTAGTGTGAAATAGCCTCACTCAAATTATTATTTTCTCATTATGTTCTCAGAGAACACTTAATAGTAATAAAATAATTTACAATACCCAACCTACAATAGGTGCCTAATAAGTTGAATCATTAGACTTTGGTGTGTTTCTTCACTAGCATTATATATATAAAAACAAAAAAAAACCTTTTCAAATTATTTGTTTTTAGATATTTATATATGTAGACATGTATCAATATACATATTCATTTCATACATGCATATATATATATATAGGTATACATACAAACAAATGTACACAATTCCATTATTCAACATTCCCCCTATTTTCTTATTCACTAAGACTCCTTTCAATAATTTTAATCAGGCCTTCTTAAAGGATTCAGAAAGAAGTTTTCTTGATTTTTCAGCTTTATGGTAGTGCTAATGTTGCACAAAGATTTTCTGAAATTGTTTTTCTTTTGTTATATAATAAACTCATGCTCTTTTTCATTTATACATTTATTGGATTAATTTCATATCATTTTTGTTGTTATTAAGGACAACAGTTCTATTTATGCCACACACAAAAGAATGTGAATATTTCTTTGATCTTTGGATTGTTAATTTAATTCATCCATAATCATGCAACTACGTGATTCAAAAATATTTGCATTGTAGAAAAATTCTAATTTTAAGTATATTTCTGTAGAACTGAGTAGCTTCAAATAATTTAATTTGAACATTACATGATCCCCCAAATTCAATTCAGTTCATTCCCTACAGTTCTCTGTCACACAAAAATCCACTTTCCATTTGTATTATTTCTTTTAGTAGTGCATATTGATAGAGTAATTAAATGGGTTGACAAACAATATGAATCTCATTATCTAAGTAACATATTTTTCATCTACCCTGTTTTTCTAGTTTGTATTACCAAATTGATCTTTTCTGAATTAGCATAAAGTTAGTTAAATAATTCTATCTGGCAATCACTTTCTGGATTCCTTCAAAATATTCTGTATTCAACAGGGAAATATTCAAAATGTATCTGGTCATATTCAGCTTCTCTACATAGTTTCTTAATTTCTACTTCACTTTTATATATAGCTCCTGGATTTTGAGCTGGTATAATTCAAACATGATTCTTTCATCTTTGATTATGAGAGACAAATAAATAAATTCTAGAAATATTTAAAAAAATTTTTTTCAATTGTCTACTTGTCTTAATTCTGGCTCCATCTGTCAATAGTCTCCATTTAATCTGGCTCACTTTTTAAAAATTTAATTTAATTTTTTTAAACAATTCAAAATTAGCCTGCTCACTTTTCTATCTCAAACCCATCCCACTGACCTGATTTAGAAATAAAGTGGAAAATGCTATAATTTTGTGTGGTCAAGAAAAAAAATGTCCACATTGGCTCTGTCCCAATTTTTTCCTTCTCATTCTGTATTTACATTCTGAGTCCTTTACCTACTTAGGAAGTTTGTGGGCGTTTTGAATCATTTGTTGTCTAGCAATGTGGTTGGTCATTATTCCAAAAAGAGTTCCAAATTATTTCAAATATGTTTAACATCCACATTTTTGTCATTGTGTAAATTATTCTACTGATAAAATTCACTTTCTTCTACTTCAGTTTACCTAAGTCTTCTTTGATTTCTCTGAAATAATGTCTTCCTCATTTCTTATAGCACAATAAAATTCCATCACATTTGTTACCATAATTCTTTCATTTACCAATTTTGGGGACTCCCATAGAATTCCATTCTTTGCCACTTCCAAAAGGTATCTATATCTATATATTAATCTATATCAATATATGTATATATGCCTATAGCTATATCTCTGTCTATATATACATATCTATTTCTCTCTACCTATGTATTTATATATACATACACCTATATATATATATGTACATTCATCTATATGCATATATATACACATATGTGTCTATATACATATGCGCACATATTTCAAATGATTTTGTTTTGCTGGAACTCAAACTTCCCTTAGTCTATCCTATTTTAAATACCTTCCCTCAGTCCTTTTTTCTCTATTTCCTTGTTGAATGAAATGTGCTTCTATACCTGTGTGTATTTCTTCTTTTTTTTAAGTAAGTAAAATAGGAATGTATTTGAAGTATTCACTCTTCCCCCCACCCTCACTGACTTGTGTAATGGAAATGAAAATTTAAAGATCTTCCCTGCCCCTAGCTTAAGTGCACCTGGAGCCAGTGGTGGGAGGCTTGTTTTTCAGGAAAGCCCACACCTTGATACTTTGTGATTGGGCAGTGGGTCCAGAAGGTTGTTACATTCTCTGAGCCAGGAGAAGGCTATATAAACCCTGATGAGAGGCTTTGCTTTGGGGCTCACTTTGAGAAGTGTTGTGTGATTTGATCAGATGAGACTCTGGGAAGCTGTTGTTGAGAGCCCGCAGGGCTTTGAAAACCCAGATGTTGATGCTTCCCTCTCTGGTAACTGCGATTTGGTATTAATATAATGGTTGGACAGTTTGGAAGCCTGTCTGTTTGATCTGTAAGTTCTGTAACTCTGAAGTTCAGGGTGCTGACCTTTTCCCCCTGAACTAGGTAATATATGTTTGTTTGATTAAAGTAAGCTTGTTAGCCCATTTTGAGTTGCTTTCCTTTTGAAAAACAGATCTAAGAACCTGTGTTGGCAGCCACCCTGGGGGTGTTGGGGTGCTTGCTGCTACAACTTGGTGGCATAAAGTCTATGTGTACATCATGAGTATAGGAGACAATGTTTTTCTAACCTTCCGTTCCATTCCTCTCACATCCTCAGGGACTTCTTTTTCCCCACTCATTCCATTCTCTTCTTAAGATCAAGATATAATATAATGCCTCTCAGGCCTTGTTAATTAGATTTATTTTTTTACTCCATTGATGATAGTGTTTGTAGAAGTCACATGCATCACTTCATCGTTATTATGTATTCACATTTACTTTTTTTTTTATAAACAAATGCTTTATTAACTTCTGTTTACATCATTCATTTCCGCCAGATTTTGAGTTACAATCATTTTCCCCCCATTATTCCCCTACCCAACCTCCCAGAATAGTAATAGTAGTCCCACAAGATATCGCTTCCTCCAATCTGCTCTCTCCCATACCCCCATCGACTTTTCCATTAGAGGAAGGTGAATCTTTGTGTCCCAATGCCTGCACATCTTAACTCCCTATTACAAGCAAAAGAGTATTAATAATAGTATTTATATATATTTGAAACATTTAATGTTATGACCTCAAATTTCAGATCCATTTCCTTCCTCCCTTGTCACCCATTCCCTCTTGGGAGATAAGTAATTCAGTATATGTTGTACATGTCTAGCTATGCAAAACATTATCATAGTAGATATATTGTACAAGGCTGCTTATAATTCCCTCCCACTCATCCCACCCCCCACCTGGTCCATTCCCTACATGATCCTGTCCCTCTTCTATAGTGGGTACTTCTTTTTTTTTTTCTTTTCTGGGTTTTCTTTTTGGGATCTTTTTCAGGAGGTGAGCTGTGGATTCTTTCAACCTCTATTTTGCCCTCTGGATCTAAAACATCAGGGCAGTTTTCCTTGAGAATTTCTTGAAGGGTGATGTCTAGGTTCTTTCCTTGATCATGGCTTTCAGGTAGTCCAATGATTTTTAAATTGTCTCTCCTGGATCTATTCTCCAGGTCAGTGGTTTTTCCCATGAGATATTTCACATTGCCTTCTAATCTTTCATTTGTTTGGATCTGCTTAACAGCATCTTGATTTCTCATTAAGTCACTAGCTTCCATTTGCTCCAGTCTAACTCTGAAGGAATGAATCTCCTCAGTGAACTTTTGAGATTCTTTTTCCATCTGGCAAATTCGACTTTTTAAGGCATTCTTCTCCTCATTGCCCTTTTGGGCCTCCTTTGCCATTTGAGCTAGTCTATTTTTTAAGGTGTTGTTTTCCTCAGTCAGGCTGTTGACCCTCATTTCATACTTTTCCTGCATCCTTCTCATTTCTCTTTCTAATTTTTCCTCCGCTTCTCTTATTTGATTTTTAAAGTCCTTCTTAAGGTCCTCTATGGCCTGCAACCCGCTCATGTTTTCCCCTGGGGCTTTTGGAGCAGGACTTCTGACCTCACAGTCCTTTTCCCACTCTATGCCCCCAAAATAGGAGTCTAGGGTTGCATTTTTCTGTTTCCTTTGCCTTGGCATGTTGCCACTTAATTACTTGACTTTTGGGCTTGTTGCCACACTATGGCTTTAAGGCCAGATAGAGGAATTTTCGTCCCGAACGTGTGGGGGGCAACTTCCGTTTCTGGCAAGCTGTAAACCCACCCACAGCTTCCACCCTAGATCACAATCCAGATCCAGGGAGGTTAAAGCAAGAGCGATTACCCCCCAAGACTGATCGCTGAATCTCCCCACGATTTGTAGGCTGGGAGCCAGAGCTGCATCTGAGAACTACAAAATGGCATGTCTCCTCAGCGGCTTCTAGCCCCCAGGGGAGGGAGCTGACGCATTCCCCCAATACAGGTCCCAATGTCCATAGGATACTAACCTCTTACTTTGTCCTAGGCATGTCTATGTTGATAATTCTGGAATTGCCACAGCTCCTGGTGTTCTGGGGTTCCTCCAGCCGGCTGCTGGCCCTGCCGCTCTGGGGCTAAAACCTCGGCTCACGCGGACCTGGGCTCAGCTCGGCTGGGCTCGGCTCCTGCGCTCTGCGCTCTGCACGCTGCCGGCTCCCAGACTGCTGCGCTGGTCCTTCCTGCAGGGCTGCTGGGCTGTCCTCAGCAGGAGGTTAGCTTCTCTGTGTCGTTCTGTGGGTGCTGGGGCTCCAGAAGTTGTTCACAGTCCTTTTTTACATAGTTTGTGGGGAATCTGGGGGCAGAGAGTCTTGGAAGCGCTGTTTCTACTCCGCCATCTTGGCTCCGCCCCCTTCACATTTAGTTTTTAAATTTTTGATGATGCTTCTCACTCCTCTATATGACTGAAAGATTCTATGAAGATCTGGTAATTTCTTTTATTTGTTTGTTTAATTATTTTTGGTTTTTAACATCCACTTTTATAAGATTTTGATTTATAAATTTCTATCTTCCCTTCCTAAGATAGCATGCAGTCAGATATAAGTTATACATGCCCAATCATACAATATCCAATATAACAGTTTAGTTATGTTTAGTTTATTTATCCAATAACAGTTTAGTTATGTTTTGAAAGAAGAATCAGGAAGTTCTGGTAATTTCAACAGGAAAGTCTGAATGTACTCTGTTTCATTAAGGACTATTTTTTTAAAGAAATATTTTCTTTTGATTTTGCTTTGATATTTCTTGTCTCATGAATTGGAAATAATTTAATTGCAGAATTAGATACATAAGTAAAACATAATGTTACAATGTTATGGGGGAAAATCACTGCTTTTAGTGGGTCAAGAAATGAATGGTCAAATTTAAGTACAGACATAACTAATGAATTCACATTAAATAATATTGATTCTCAAGAAGTCAAATTCTATTTATGCAAAATGAAAGCAGTTATAATGAGAAAAATCATAAGCATAAGACAAAGAATAATATTAAAGCATAAAAGAAGAGTTTAATTACTGAATTATATGTATATCATCTTCATCTCCACTATAGTATAGTAGTGCCAGGCAGGTATTTGTCTCCCTTGTAAGATGTTTATTGCTACATAATATAATTAAGCATACAAATTGGTAGTATGAGAAGAAAAAAATGATGAGTATCTTTGGAATTTTTTCCAAAGAGAGAATATGGCTCCTGCATTGAGATAGAAAGACCCTGAAGTGGGACACCTTGTTTTCATCTAAGAGAATGTTATTTCACTACACTTAAATCAATCTCTCCTTCTAAATATCACTGGTTTTGAATTTTTTTGTTTGACAAATGACAGAGTCTATCATTGAATCCTTACTCGAATGCTTTTAATTTTTTTTTTTTTTGTTTCTACCAATGCTTACACTCTCTTGGATTAACCTTTGAATCGCCAGATTCACTGCCTTCCTTAAGGGAGGTTTTAGTGCAATTAGGTAATATATTTATTTATTAGCCATAGTTTTATATCTGATTTGCCACATGTAGCAGCAATCACCCCAATATCCCCAGGGTGGCTGCCAACACAGGTTCTTAGATCTGCTTTTCTAAAGAAAGCTATTCAAAATGTGTTAACAAGTTTACTTTAATCAATCAAACATATATCACTTACCTAGTTCAGGGGAAAAAGGTCAGCATCCCGAACTTCAAAGTATACAAACAGAACTTACAAGACAGAGAAACAAACAGATCAAGCAGACAGGATTTCAAACTGCCCGACCATTACATCAATACCAAATCACAGTTATCAGAGAGCGAAGCATCAACATATGGGTTTTCAAAGCCAGGGGACTCTCAACAGCTGCCCAGAGTCTCATCTGGTCAAATCACACAGCACTTCTCAAGGTGTGCCCCAAAGCAAAGCCTCACATCAGGGATTATATAGCCTTCTCCTGGGTCAGAGAATGTAACCACCCTCTTGACCCACTGCCCAATCACACAGTATCAAGGTGTGGGCATTCCTGAAAACTAAGCTTGCTGCCACAGGCTACATGTGACTACAGTCAGCCTATTAGGAGGAATCAAATCAAGGAATATTCTCAGAGTCTCTTAAGCCAATCAAGGGGGCTAGGGGCAGAGAAGATCTTTAAATTTGCATTTCCATTACATTACATTGGTGTGTAATAGTTTAAAAATGAAATCTTTTTTTATGCCTTTTCAAATTCAGTCACTTCTCCCCTGTCCCCAAATCTTCTCTGTATGAGGATGCTCACTAGAAAAATGCATAGAAGTATTGAGGACTTTAAAGAAAGCTGAAAATAATATTGTTGGAATTTCATATTGTCTCTATTAAATTAATATTGAATGGGGTGTCTTTATTTCCAGAATATTTATGATATCAAGTACTTTTCAAATTCTATTTCATGCATTATGTACTTATGAAGACATATGGTATGTTTATGGGGCTCTTAAGGTCAATGTAGAATAAAGTCTAAAAATCTAAGCATTGTCTAATTTATGTAATTTTTTTATTGCTAGACTAAAATTTATTAAGATCAGATGGAAAGTCTTGGACAATATATAAATAATGGATCCATGTTTGCATGACTACTTATAACATTATTAGAAGTTATTCCCCATATTTTAATATCTTCAAAATGTTCCATTAAATTATATCATTAGTCTATCCAGTACTATCCAGATATTTTTTTTATAATTTAGCATATTATAATTATTTTGCTAGAAATTTAGTGCATTGCATTTCACTGTTAAGAATGTCTGTTATTGCCAAGCATAGCCCCTGGTACATAATATAATAAGTGCTTAATAGTTGTTGATCTATTGAATGATATATAACTCTGGTCCATAAAATCTAGAAGAGTATATATTTCATGTAAACTTTCAAAATATTTAAATGTTCTTTCTTATTTTCAATTTAATAATCATTAACACAAATTTTATGTATAAGAAACTGTGATGTGGTATAGTTTGAGAAATTTAACACAGACTTGCATTCTCACACATACTTTTAACAAAATAATAACAAAATGTATCAATATCCTTTCTGTATTTTTGTCAAATTCTGTTTTTTAAAAAAAGATTCAGCAAAAATCTTTTATTTTTTGCATAATTCTCACTATAAATAACCTACTGCCTTACCCCATAGAAGACTTCCTTTGTCATTCTGAGAAGAATGAGCTATATCTAACCTTCCTTACTTCTCCATATTTCTCATTGGCAGGGATTAAAAATCAAATCATTTCTCATTTGAAATAATTATACAAGTCACACACATATACACACATGTTTCTGTGTATTCTTCAATTACATATAGTTATCTCTCTCTATCTCGCTATCTCCTCTATCTATCTCTCCTAAATATCTTTGCACTATACCCCCTTTTCTTTACCCTTATAGTGCCTACACTAGTTCAGATGCCAAAATCTTTCACCTGAACTTCTTAAATAACCTGTTACCTGGTCGCAGGGGCTGCACTCCCTCCCAATTTTTTTTTTTTTGCCTTTTGTTTTTTTTGGAGGGCAGTTGGGGTTAAGTTGCCCAAGGTCACATGGCTAGTTTTTTTTTGTGTTAAGTGTCTGAGGCCAGATTTGAACTCAGGTTCTCCTGACTCCAGGGCCAGTGCTCTATTCACTGTGCCACCTCACTGCCCCGACTCCCTCCCAATTTTAATGTTCAGTTGACAAAGTTGAAAATTGACACTTATAAATCACAGGACAGACTTTTACTCCACCGATTAAGAAACTTCTGTGAAGTAGCATAATTAATTGTCAGCTAACAGAGAGTCCTGGAAGCTAGGGGATAATCCATTGATCTCTAGTGAAACTTAGGCTGCATGAAGGTGAAATAAAAACAAAATCTAAATTCAAACAAACAAACAAACAAATAACAAAACAGGAAAATTCTGCACAGACTTGTTTTATTGGTGCTTGGGGAACAGGAGGGTTTTAAAGATTGTCATACTTTTTCAGTCAAGGCAATAACCGAATATTATCAGAAGTTAGGGTGACCCTGTCACATTTGGGCATCATTGCTTTGCTATAAAACCTCAACTGAATCAAATATATTGTCACTTATTTAGTCAAGGTGTAGCAGCAAATACCCCAGAATATCCAGGGTGGCTGCCAACACAGGTTTTTAGATCTGTTTTTTTCCAAAGGAAAGCAACTGAAAATGCATTAACAATCTTGCTTTAATCATTCAAACATATCATTTACCTTGTTCAGGGGAAAAAGGTCAGCACCCTGAACTTCAGAGAATACAACCAAAATACAAACAAGTTACAAGCAGAAGTTACAAGCAGCAGACAGGCTTCCAACTGTCTGGCCATTATATCCATACCTAGTCAAAGTTACCAGAGAGGGAAGCACCAACATTTGGGTTTTCAAAATCAGGGAGCTCAATGTCTGCTAAGAATCTTATCTGGTCAAATCACATAACTCTTCTCAAAGTGAGCCCCAAAACAAAATCTCACATCAGGGAATATATAGCCTTCTCTTGGCTCAGAATGTCACAAAACTCTTGACCCACTGCCCAATCACAAAATAAAAACAAGCCTCCCACTACAGGCCCCATATGACCACATTCAGCCTATTAGGGGACAGAGTATATATTCAAATCAAGGAAGGTTCTCAGAGTCACTTAAGTCTAGCCAAGGGGCAGGGAAGGGCTTAAATTCCCATTGCCATTACATGAGGTTAGATCCAAAATATTGTCAGAAGTCCAAGTGATCCCGGTCTTGGGATCTTCATTTTACAGTAAAACTTTCACTACATAAAGTATTCTAGTATTAGTTTTTTAAATATTTTTTTATCTCCCACTGGCTCTGTAAGTCACATTCCCAAAGGTAAAATGATGACCTTTGATAAACATTTTGATTTATTAGGAAACTAAATTGTTTTCCAATTACACAACTTCCAATAGAAAGGAAAAAAAAAAGACTTTGTACCATGATACATATCACTGAAGGTAAAGTAATTCATCTAAGAGTTAATGAGCATGTTTCAATGACTTGGGGACTTGCCTAATTTAAGGAAAATCTATTGGTAAAATTAGTGTTAGACATGGAAAAATGGGCTACTTATTAACACCACACTTAATACATAATGTGATGAAACTGTGGTTTAATTGTAAAAATAAAGGTTTTGTGTCAAAATCATATAGACTCAAGACTATACTTGTCATGCAATTGATTACAGCAAAGGGAGAGCATAAGGATGTTAAAAATTTATATGATTTATGGCATTAATTAATACACTTATTTTACCTTAATCTAATAAATTGGGATTCTATAGTAGATCCTTGATTTTTTGTAGCCTCTGAACTATCACTAGACATATGACTTGAGTGAGTTATTTAGAGTCTAAGAGTTTTTCTTTTCTCCTATATAAATGTGAAGTTTACACTAGACTGTCTCTAAGGTTCCTTGAAGCTCCAAAGATATAATGCCAGAAAGTCCAATGTAAAGCAATATAGTAAAGAAGATAAAGGAGAGTAGATGCAATCACTGTTCTTTTTGAGCAGTTCATATGAGTGTGCATTCATACATATATGTACATACTTTGATAAAAATTTAGGCTACTTATGTATCATACTAAATTCTTTTTCTTAAAGGACAGTCTGCACTGTTGATAGTTCTAGTTACAAATGTATTTGTGCTGCTTTTCTTAAGGTTAAAATAGAAAACAGTTTAAAATGAAGATGGAAATAGTTATGAAAATATAGTTAAGAACTGTGAAAAATTGCAGCAAAAATAATAAAGATGATGTTGGGGGAAAAAAGAACAGGGGATAAGTTTTATACACATTTATCTCTGTGTATATGTACATATACAAATACATACACACATTTATATTTTCTCATCATTCCCTGTTCTTTCAATTTAAACTCCATTTTTATATTTTTTTACTTTAATGTCCATGGAGTTGTTCTTGCATCCTCTAGCTAGCTAGAGATATTAATTAGATCTCTCTATATAACCTATATCTATAACTATCTATATTTTACTATCTCTCTATCTACTCTGAGACTGAAGGGTAATGCTGGCCCATGAGCCACTTTTGACCATACTCTTACCCCTTCTGTGGGCCTTATCATGTGTGATATGTATACTGCATTGCATTCTCCATTGTTGGTGTGTACAGTAGTCTTTAACTTTATGAGAATAGTGTTTTATTATGAATCTTACTCTGCTACATCATTAAATGTCTTTGATTGAAATAATTGTGTCTGTACATTAAAAGGTAAACACATTTGTGAGATCTTGGTCATCTATTGTGTTATGAATAATGACACATAGGATACATTAACCTGAGATCCTCAACCTTTAAAGGACACATCCTGAGAATTGGGGGAGAGAATCCATGGATAATGCCTATTATTATATGTATGAACTTGAACTGGTTTTTAATCTGTTTCCTCAAATACAAAATAGCAATAAGAATCCTTGTTCAACTTACGTTACACAGTTGTTGTGTGGATGAAAAGAGACATAATTTATAAATTATTCAGTTATATAAATTTAAATTATTCTCATTGTGCCCAAAACATATTAATATACATATATTCACATATGTATCCATTTACATATTACAAAATATTTATGTGTATATATACACACGTATAGATGAGTGTGTTCAGACATCTACACCTCTTATTTCAATAAAAAAAAGCGATTGTAAGTGATTGTAAAGGGAAAAAATAGTGATGCAAAATAGCACATAATGCTCAAAACTGTAAGAATGATACATTCATTATACCCATATAATAGAAACTTTTATTTGAAGCTATGCTCAGATTGGACTCTAAAATACTAAAACTGGAGCAAAAAAACCATTTTTTTAAATCTAAAAGCATCTTATTTTGTCAATGAAAGAGAAAATCTGCAATAGCTAGGGAGAGGAATATTTCGGTTACTGATACACAACACCAAAAGAATGGATTACAAACAAAATAGTGCCAAACAGTAAGTCAGTAGATGTGAATGAACATGAAAACCATTTTCCTTGTCCACATTTTCTGTTCTTTGTCAGAATGATTTAGTTTTGTTTTCTATTTTTGAGGATGGAGGTTGACCTGGATTTACTACATTGAATGCTTTTTCTGCAATCAATCATGTCAAAATAAAAGTGAGAAGAAGGCAAGGTACCTTAGAGGCCTCACAGGGCCAAACATTTTAGGTTCAATGAGCATAAAGGAAGGAGCCATTTTTCTCCTTGGTTTCTTAATAGCAGAGTGATAGCATGTGAAAAAGGGGGAAACTATTGAAATTGGCACCAAAAGGAAGAAAGGAAGGAAAGGGTAAGAGTGCAGTGCCTACATGAGTGTTGGTAATCACTTGGTGCAACCTTGAGAAAATCACTTAAATATTGTGCCTATAAGAAGTGACTAGGCGTTAAGACTTACTGACTGTACCCCTTCTCAGGATACTAACTTTTCCTCTCTGAATCAAGTCAGAAAACCCTGATACTACTTGCAAGACCATTTCTTCTTGCACCCTTTACTAAAATTTCATGATTTCTGAAACCCAGTTCACTCAACCAGTTCTTCTGGATGTTTTTGCGTCTTCTATCAACATGGCTACTCCAGTTTAAATGTCCCCTTTCCTATCTGCTAACATCTTTGGATGTTCTTAACCAGGACCCATATCCAATATTTGATTTTTTTACATCCTGCCTTCACTTGCTGCAGAAAAATAAAAGTATGTTTTTGTTTTCTAAGAGTTACAAAGGAAAATAAGGGGGTGGAGGAGGGTTATATTAATGTACACTGTTTACATTGCACCGGAAGATATGCACAATAGTTTACATATATTATTTCAATTGCTTCTTCCAACAACAGGATTGGGGATTATACCATTATCCCCATCTTACAGAACAGGAAACTGAAGATTAGAAAGGTAAAGTGGATTGTCAATTACACAGATAGTAAGCATCTGAGTTATGTTTTTAGCTGAGATTTCCTTGATTCCAGCCTTAGTCCCCTATCTACTGAGCAACCTAGATTCCTAAATCAGAAATAATAAGATTTTATACAAAAAGAAATCTACCAAATATTAGATAAAATAGAAGTAATTTTCTTTTTAAAACATATTTTCTTTTTAATTTATGGAAGAAAACAAACACTTCTGTAACATAGTATAATAAAAATAGATGGTGGCACATGAAACTGCAAGTCGAATATGTACAAATTGCTATTCTTTTTAAACATTAAACAAAGTTGGCATGAAAATATTTTTTTCTTCCCCACTCCCTAGAGATAACCACCATTAGCCACAAATAAATGTGTGTCTCTCTGTGTCTATGTATATATGTATATGTGTGTATATTTATGTATATGTACATACATAAATATATACACATGCAATATGTAAAATTATTCTATGCATACTTCTATTTAAAATTTCTTTTTTTTAAACAAATGCTTTATTAACTTCTGTTTTACATCATTCATTTCTGCCAGATTTTGAGTTACAATAATTTTCCCCCCATTATTCCCCTACCCAACCTCCCAGAATAGTAGTCCCACAAGATATCACTTCCTCCAATCTGCTCTCTCCCATACCTTCTCCCATACCCCCATTGACTTTTCCATTAGAGGAAGGTGAATCTTTGTGTCCCAATGCCTGCACATCTTATCTCCCTATTACAAGTGAAAGAGTATTAATAATAGTGTTTATATATATTTGAAACATTTAATGTTACGACCTCGAGTTTCAGATCCATTTCCTTCCTCCCTTGTTACCCATTCCTTCTTGGGAGATAAGTAATTCAGTATATGTTGTACATGTCTAGCTATGCAAAACATTATCATAGTAGATATATTGTACAAGGCTGCTTATAATTCCCTCCCACTCATCCCACCCCCACCTGGTCCATTCCCTACATAATCCTGTCCCTCTTCTATAGTGGGTACTTCCAACCTCCCCTCCCCACAAGGATGCCCTCCCATCCATCATCCCTCCTCTCATCCCCCTTCCCCCTATCCTGCTGCAGGTTGAGATATCCCATTTAGTATGTATGTCATTTTCTCCCTGAACCAAATTCAATGGGAATGTGGTTTTGCCTTTTTAGCCTTCCTTGTTCTCCCCCTCCTTTGCAACCACTTCCCCTTGCTTCTTCTACATGGGATAGTTTACCCTACCCTGTCTCTCCCCATCTCCTCTTGCCACTTTCCTCTGTCACCTCATAATTTCATCCCTTGAGTATTCTCCCTTCCCAACAAATTCAACCTATGCCCTCTATCCATATATAACTGTAACCATACACATACACATTCACATATGTATTCATATGACCACACCCCCTTCTTCCATTATTTTCATAGTGAGAAAGATATCATCAGTCCCAGTTATTGCTTTTCCATATAGGAATGTAAATAGTTCAACTTTGATAAGTTCCTTTTGATTTCTTTTCCCTGATTACCTTCTCAGGCATCTCTTCCTTCTTGTCTGGATGTCAAATTTTCTATTCAATTCTGGTTTTTTCCTCAAGAATGCTTGAAAGTCCTCTATTCCACTGAATGACCATATTTTCCCCTGAAACAAAATACTCAATTTTGCTGGGTAGGTGACCCTTGGGTTCATTCCCAGTTCTTTTGCGCTCTGGAATATCATATTCCATGCCCTTCAATCCCTTAGTGTAGAAGCTGCCAGGTCCTGGGCTATTCTGATTGTGTTTCCACAATATAGAAATTGTTTCTTCCTGGCTGCTTGTACTATTTTCTCCTTGATCTGGGGATTCTGGAACCTGGCTATAATATTCCTGGGAGTTTTCTTTTTGGGATCTTTTTCAGGAGGTGATCTGTGGATTCTTTCAACCTCTATTTTGCCCTCTGGATTTAAACATCAGGGCAGTTTTCCTTGAAAATTTCTTGAAGGGTAATTTCTAGGTTCTTTCCTTGATCATGGCTTTCAGGTAGTCCAATGATTTTTAAATTGTCTCTCCTGGATCTATTCTCCAGGTCAGTGGCTTTTCCCATGAGATATTTCACATTGCCTTCTAATCTTTCATTTGTTTGGATCTGCTTAACAGCATCTTGATTTCTCATTAAGTCACTAGCTTCCATTTGCTCCAGTCTAACTCTGAAGGAATGAATCTCCTCAGTGAACTTTTGAGATTCTTTTTCCATCTGGCAAATTTGACTTTTTAAGGCATTCTTCTCCTCCTTGCCCTTTTGGGCCTCCTTTGCAATTTGAGCTAGTCTATTTTTTAAGGTGTTGTTTTCCTCAGTCAGACTGTTGACCCTCATTTCATACTTTTCCTGCATCCTTCTCATTTCTCTTTCCACTTTTTCCTCCACTTCTCTTATTTGATTTTTAAAGTCCTTCTTAAGGTCCTCTATGGCCTGCAACCCGCTCATGTGTTCCCCTGGGGCTTTTGGAGCAGGACTTCTGACCTCACAGTCCTTTTCCCGCTCTATGCCCCCAGAATAGGAGTCTAGGGTTGCATTTTTCTGTTTCCTTTGCCTTGGCATGTTGCCACTTAATTGCTTGACTTTTGGGCTTGTTGCCACACTATGGCTTTAAGGCCAGATAGAGGAATTTTCGTCCTAAACGTGTGGGGGGGCAACTTCCGTTTCTAGCAAGCTGTAAACCCACCCACAACTTCCACCCTAAATCACAATCCAGATCCAGGGAGGTTAAAGCAAGAGCGATTACCCCCCAAGACTGATCGCTGGATCTCCCCACTATTTGTAGGCTGGGAGCCAGAGCTGCCTCTGAAAACTCCAAAATGGCGTGTCTCCTCAGTGGCTTCTAGCCCCCAGGGGAGGGAGCTGACGCATTCCCCAAATATAGGTCCCAAAGTCCATAGGATACTAACCTCTTACTTTGTCCTAGGCATTGATAATTCTGGAATTGCCACAGCTCCTGGTGTTCTGGGGTTCTTCCAGTCGGCTGCTGGCCCTGCCGCCCTGGGGCTAAAACCTTGGCTCATGCGGACCTGGGCTCGGCTCGGCTCCTGCACTCTGTGCTCTGCTCTCTGCATGCTGCCGGCTCCCAGACTGCTGCGCTGGTCCTTCCTGCAGGGCTGCTGGGCTGTCCTCAGCAGGAGGTTAGCTTCTCTGTGTCGTTCTGTGGGTGCTGGGGCTCCAGAAGTTGTTCACAGTCCTTTTTTACATAGTTTGTGGGGAATCTGGGGGCAGAGAGGCTTGGACGAGCTGTTTCTACTCCGCCATCTTGGCTCCGCCTAAAATTTCTTTCTTTATATTCAGATAATTGTATCAACAACTTAATATTCATAATGCCTATGGTAACTATAAATCTGCTGATATGGTTATTAATCACAAAATATACCAGGATCTCTATATGGGAAATAAAGCTAGAGCATTTATTCAAATAACAGTAAACTGAATCCCCAAATGAGAAAGTCAAAGCCATCATCACAGAAGTTATGAAGTTGGCACATGTATTTAATGTTGTAAACACCCACATTCTCAAGCCTGCGAAACAGAACAGGCTAACTCAGGCACAGATCCTCCTCTCCCCACTCACAGCAACTGCTCAACATCCACGAAGTGTGATCCCAGCAGCTCTGGCACCCCACAGTTCCCATCCCATCCTTAGCAGGTGTCCTTAGTAGAAATTCTGGCTGGCTCAAAAACAGGAGTTTGCGCTGTTGCTGCTGCCACCTCAGCTGTTTCCATTGCTGCTGCCACCACACTTTCAGCCACCACATGCACCCTAGCTTGGCTTCCGCTTCCTCTTGCCCCACACCTTCCTTCTATAACAGCAAATTCAAGGGGCCTGGAAGATCTTTAAATCCCATAACCCTTATAATAGTATATCATCATATATGCATATGCATATATGTATACATATATATGCATATGCATATATGTATACATACATACATATGAGTGCACGTGTGTGTGTGTGTGTGTGTATAATCTTATAGACAGTGTAATTCTTCATGTGCCCTTTATATTTAATTTGGGATTTATAATAGTCAAAATAAATAATTAATTCAAAATCATTGCTAAGACAATAATCCTGTTACTGTATACAATGTTGGTATGTTTTATAATGATAATATGGAATGAAAATAGCTAGTCAGTGAGGGTAAGTCTTCAGAACATGGTCAAATTGCCATGCCTTGTGAGTTACACACTATGTGAACATATCATTTCTTCTTGGCTCCATTCCTATGAGACTTTGTGAATTTGCTTTTGATTATGAGTGACTGGTACAGTGTGGTGTTGGTAGTCTGTGGTTATGAAGAGTCTTCTTATGACTTTTGAACTAAAAGGCTAACAAGAGAGGACACACTGAGACAGAAGAAAGTATGCATACAAAAGTTAGAGGAGATAATTTTGTCTCTTCTCTGGGGACTTTTGAGGGAGGAAGGCTGTTTAGAGCTACTTTTTTAATAAAGCAAGCTAGTTGGCTCCAGTCTTTCCCCCAAATCCCACTTACCCTCCAGTTGCCATGTGTCCCTATATATTAGCCTTCTTTTATGTTTTTATTCTTTCCTGATCCAAAGGGCATGGGTACTGCTAATGATTAATCTGGGTTTATTTTATATCCTGCAACTCTGCCAAAGTTGTTTATTATTTGAAATATTTTTTTTAGTTGATTCTCTAAGGTTGCCTATGTATACCATTATATCTTATGCAATTAATGATAGCTTTATTTCACCATCACCTATTCTAATTGCTTCAATTTCTTCCTCTTCTCTTATTGCTAAAGCTAACATTTCTAATATCATTTTGAATAACAGTGTTGACAATGGACACCCTTGTTTCACCCCTGATCTTATTGGGAAAGCTTGTAGCTTATCCCCATTACATATAATGATTTCAGTTCGTTTTAGAGAGATGCTACTTCTCATTTTAAGACTCCACTTATTCTTATGATCTCTAGTGTTTTCTTAGTAGGAATGGGTGTTGTATTTTGTCAAAAGCTTTTTCTGCATTTGTTGAGATATTCATATGGTTTATGTTTTGTTGCTGATGTGATCAATTATGCTGATAGTTTTCCTAATATTGACTCAAACATACATTCCTGGTATAAATTGTATATGTTTATCTTATGTTATTCTTGTGATAAATTGCTGTAATCTCTTTGCTAATCTTGTATTTAAATTTTTTCATCCATATTCATTAGAAAAATTGGTCTATAAATGTTTTCTCTGTCTTGGCTTTGCTTAGTTTAGCTGTCAGCACCATATTTGTATCATGAAAAGAATTTGGTAAGACTTCATGTATTTTTCCAAATAGTTTATGTAGTATTGGGATTATTATTTTTAATTTTAGTAGAGTCCAATTATACATGAATCTGGCCCTGGAAAATATTTTTAGAGAGTTCATGATGGCTTGCTTAATTTCTTTTTTTTTTTTTCTGAAAAAGGGTTAAGTATTTTATTTCTTCTTCTTTTAATCTGGGTAATTTATATTTTTGTAAATATTACTCCATTTCATTAAATTGTCAAATTTGTTGGCATATGCTTGGGTAGGATAGGTCCTAGTGATTGTTTTATTTTCCTCTTCATTGGTGGTAAGTTCACTGCTTTTTTTTTTTTTTTTTGATTTTTGGTACTGGCAATTTGGTTTGTTTCTTTTCTTTTAATCAAATTGACCAAAGTTTTATCTATTTTATTTTTAAAATAAAACCAGCTCTTAGTTTTATTTATTAGTTAAATAATTTTCTTAATTTTAATTCCTTTAATTTCTCTTTTGATTTTCAGAATTTCTAATTTGGTATTTAATTGAGGATTTTTAATTTGTTCTTTATCTCACTTAATTAGCTGCATGCCCAAGTGTTTGATCTCTTTCTCTTCTATTTTATTCATGCAAGCATCTAGAGATATAAATTTCCCCTAAGAACTGTTTTGGTTGGATACCATGAATTTTGGTATGTTGTCTTCTTATTGTCATTCTCTTGATTGAAGTTGTTGATTATTTCTATGATTTTTGTTTGACACACTCATTCTTTAGGATTAGATTATTTAGTTTCCAAATAATATTTAGTCAGTTTGATCTAAGACTTTTTATGTTTCTCTAAAATCTGCCTGATCATCATTTCTTATACCACAGTAGTATTTCATTTCATTCATTTACAATTTTAACAGAATTTTACTGAGCCAGTCTCTAATCTGGAATTGACCAAACAAAGCATCTCAGAGACAAATTGCCATCAATCAAGTAGAGGTTTAATTAATTAGTTTCATTATGAGGAACAGATTTGAAAATCAAGAATTATCCTAATCAGAATTCCATCTTGCTGCAGTAAAGGCTTAAATTATATACATAAATCACAAGTGGGAAAGGAAGGAAGGAAGTGAATTACAAAAAAAAAATCCTTTCCAGGGTCTGAGTAATTCCACATGAGAGGTCCATGATTCCATAATACAGGTGTTCTGGAGTCCTATGGGAAAAATATTTATTCAGGTTCTTAGGTTCATTACTTGGTGGGTCACAGAAACAGAGTTCTATGATGGGAAGAGGTTTTGTAGTCTTGGATTTGCTTCCCTTAAGATATGCAGGCAGAAGAATGCAGTGATTATGAGAGTGTTGTTGAGGGTTTGACTGATCATTTCTAGCTGCATTGTAAATTTTTGACTTGCAAACCAGAAGAGGGAATTCAGAAGAATATAAATTACTGTTACATTCATTAAATATATCATATCAGCTAATATGAAAATCATAAATCCTATCACAACCAAAACTAGTTCAATCATTCCCCAATGGATGAATATCACCTCAATTTCCAATTCTTGCCACCACAAAAAGATTCCTATACATATTTTATGCATATAGGTCTTTTCTCTTTAGTATATATATATATATATATATATTGGGGGTATATAGACCCAGTAGTGGTATTGCTGGATCAAAGGGTATGCAGTATGATTGTCCTTTGGGCATAGTTCCAAATTGCTTTCCAGAGTGGTTGGATCAGTTCACAACTCTACCAACTGCTTTAGTTTCTCAATTTTCCCATGTATTCCAATATTTATCATTTTCTTTTTTCTGTCATATTAGATCACCTGATAGTTGTGAGATGGTACACCAATATTGTTTTAAATTGTATTTCCTCTAATCAATAGTCTTTTAGAGCATTTTATATGAATGTAGATAACTTTAGTTTCTTTGTCTAAAAATTGCCTTTTCATATACTTTGACCATAAATCAGCTGGCTAAATGCTTGTTTATGTAAAGTGGATATTTGAATCTTTTTTCATATACAGAAATGGGAAGTAAAAATGTATTGATTTTATATTTGAAAGTGCTTTGAACTGTTTAATGTCAAGTTACCATTTCATTGTTAAACAGTTGTTATATGACTAATATTTATCAGTTTTGAAATGATACAGTGGTGACAGACTATGCAATGAAAATCAATAGTCATCAGTGCCTAAAAATACAATTATTTTTGAGGGAAAATCACATAATTTTGTAAAATGGTTAACGACTTGCATTATTTATTATGTAATCTACCATTTTGCCTACCTTGGATTTTAAAGATAGTCTAGTAATCTTTCATCTTCCTTCCAGATGGGAAAGGATATAAAGAAAAAAAGATAGCTTTTCTTTTGTTTCCTTGACTTTCAATCTCCATATCTCATATAGGCTGAATATGCACCCCTATAGATGAATACAGAAGCTTCGACTTGTTCTTTTCATTATCTGGCCAAGTTTTCCCCTTCATAATTAGTCTCCTAACTCTGCTCTTGGGGATTAACCGCAGTGGTGCTGAACTTAATGTAAACGTCCATCTAGTTGTAACTATTACAACTGAGAACTCCTACGATCAAATGATTAAAAAGCCTCAGAGTCCCCAGAAAGAGGGAGAACAAGGCTACATCATGACTCTACCTCAGTCTGTTTGTTCCACCTTTAAAAGAAAAATAACTAAGTTAAATAGATGTCAGGTGCAAGCAAAAAGAGTTAAATTAGATTAAATAATAGCTACCTAACAAATTACATTAATAATATTAAATTTGCTCTAAGAGGATATTCCTGGAAGTCTTTAAGAAAATGCTATGATAAATTCTCTTTGTAACAGATTTTTCCCTTGTCTGGTTGTACTGGAACAAACAGCACCTTGCAGTTTCTTGCATTCCTTAGAGTCTTCATTTAAAAATCAATTGACTTTAGTAAAATCATTTTAGAAAAAGAAAGCATGATGTACTAGATAAAGTGATAGCTTCTAAGTCAGAAAGACTTAGAATGCTGCCTCTGAGATTGTGTCCATAGGCAAGTTATCGAATCTCTCTTTATCCCCCTGCCTTGAATAAGTTTCTATGATTTTAAGCTGAAGATGAAGTGTTACAAATTGTAATGGCCCCTGGAGTTTCCTATACCAAAGTAATCAGATCACAAATTGCAACATAATCACCAAATATATCTATTAGATTCAATAACTTAAAATAGGCATCTAACAGCAATTAAATATTTTATAATTTATTTTGAATAGTATTATGTACTTTATGGCATAGAGAGAAAGACTACCTACAGAAACACTTCCTGACCACAAATGGAAGCATCTCACCAGAGGCCAGATCATGAACCTGAATGTGGAAAGAACTGTAAGCTTTTTATTTTTTAATTCATATTCATGTACATTATTTACTTTATTTTTAAAAGTGTGATAATTAATAATATATACTTAATGCATTTGAATATCTCTCATTCAGATTCTAAACCCTTTTATTTTCAAATTTAGTGTTAAAAACTGAAAGCCTATCAAAAACCCCCACAAAAACCCTTTTCTTTGATAAGTTTATTACATGTGATTTTCTCCTTCCATTTATAAGCTATTTGTCTAAAAGGGAAAGTACATAATGGTTAGAAAATCCTTGTAAGGGCGATTTCTTATTTTATGCTTTGTATATTTTAATAACCCACCAGTTATGCAGTTGCAACTTGATCATGTTTCATATACTATTATAATGTAACTGAATAGGTCAATATATTTCGGAATAAATGGTGCTCTATTAGAACAGAGTCACCTTGCCATCTACCAAGCTTTAGTTTATCACTGAAAGTGAGACAATTGAATATTAAATGGTGGGTTTTCTGGTTTCATTTGACAAGGACAAAAATCTAGCAGTTTTAACTACAACCATAAAGTTTTTCTTACCTTGTTTATGACTCTAACCTTAATCAAGTTCTTAAAAATGGATCATTGTGCCTTTCGGTCCGAGCTGTAGCAAGGGGCTGTGCAAACAGCGACGAGTTCCCCAGCTTTCGGCTTTTCACCGGCTTTCCTTCACCTCTACCACCTTCCCGCACTGTAGCCATGACGGAACAGGCCATCTCCTTCGCCAAGGACTTCCTGGCCGGTGGCATCGCCGCCGCTATCTCCAAGACCGCGGTGGCCCCCATCGAGAGAGTTAAGCTACTGTTGCAGGTGCAGCATGCAAGTAAACAAATTGCTGCAGATAAGCAGTACAAAGGCATAATGGATTGTATAGTCCGAATTCCAAAGGAACAAGGGGTGCTTTCCTTCTGGCAGGGTAACTTAGCAAATGTCATCAGATATTTCCCCACCCAGGCCCTTAACTTTGCCTTTAAGGATAAGTATAAGCAGGTGTTTTTGGGAGGAGTGGACAAGCACACACAGTTTTGGAGGTATTTTGCTGGCAATCTTGCCTCTGGTGGTGCAGCTGGAGCCACTTCTCTCTGCTTTGTCTACCCCTTGGATTTTGCGAGAACCCGCTTGGCAGCTGATGTTGGAAAATCTGGCACTGAGAGAGAATTCAAAGGCCTGGGAGACTGCCTTGTGAAAATCACCAAGTCTGATGGAATTAGGGGCTTGTATCAAGGTTTCAATGTCTCAGTGCAGGGTATCATTATCTATAGAGCAGCTTACTTTGGAATCTATGATACAGCAAAAGGTATGCTCCCAGATCCAAAGAACACTCATATTGTGATAAGCTGGATGATTGCACAATCCGTGACTGCTGTAGCAGGTGTGGTCTCCTATCCCTTTGATACTGTAAGAAGGCGAATGATGATGCAGTCTGGTCGCAAAGGAGCTGATATCATGTACACTGGGACAATTGACTGCTGGAAGAAGATTGCTAAAGATGAGGGTGGCAAAGCTTTCTTCAAGGGTGCCTGGTCCAATGTTCTTAGAGGCATGGGTGGAGCTTTTGTGCTTGTCCTGTATGATGAATTGAAGAAAGTAATCTAAGTACATCCTAATTTAAAAAGGAACCAGTGAATATAGATCATGTAGAATACTTAACCATACTTAGCATTTTGGACCATTGACCTTCAAGAAATTCCTGTTGTCTTTTTATCCAGGCCAGATCATGTTTGTAGGGGAGCCAGGAAAAGCTCTTAGAAAAAGGGACTCATTTATTGTGATCCATTATTCACACAGAGGAACTGATAATGATTCAGTATATTGATTCTATTGGTTTTGGGGAAAATAACAGTTACTGTGGGTCCAAGGAGGCAGATCAACTTAGACCATCTAGTTTAAATGCTCTTTTGTAGGACCATAATTTGTGTTTAAGTATTTATTTTAAAAAATCATGTCTCCCATTTGTACTTAAGCACTATATATACTATTTTGCACAGCTGACTTTGGCAGTTATGATGATCTGTGTTGGGCATTCTGCTGTAAAACAATAAATACACAGAAGACAAAAAAAAAAAAATGGATCATTGTGATAAAGAAGTCAAGGAATGCCTTGTTGTTTGTTGTTGTTGTTAGTGGCAGTGGTAGTGGTGAATGGAGAGATTTAGCCATGATCTTAGCCCTTAGAATTTGCTTGATGAGCTTGGTTTCCTAGTATAAAATAAAAGACTCATCTAATTGAAATGCAGTAGACGTGAAATTTAAACTTATTGCTGAAATATCATGGCAACTCAGTAAAGACAGCTCAACTATAGGACTACTAATATTGGTATGTGGTCAACTTTTCAAAAAGTCATCTAATCATGATCATTTAGGACTTGTTTAAATGGCCAGGCTATAAAGAATCTGTGATATATTAACATGATTTCTTTTTCTTATTTATGTAGACCTATTGACATTGCTATTAGGGAATTTTGTTTTCTTTGTTATTCATGCTTTGTTCATTGTGGTATACTATGGATATTTGTGCCTTTTGAAATGTACATAGGTTATGTCTTTCAGTACCTAGTCAAGTAGTACTTTGTATAATTAAGGGCATATTTATTGCATGTATTGAATCTGTGATATCATTGGTATAAAGTGCTCCTATATAAGGAAATTCCTGGTGATGATTCATAACTTTCTTTGAGAAGAATTGCCTAGAGAACTGAGAACTTACTTGACTAACTCAGAGTCATACAGGCAGTAACTATCAGAAACAGCACCTGAACACAAATTTCCCTTCCTCTGTAGTGCAATGTCTTTCTTTAATCTATAATAATAATTCATTAATAATAATAATTTCTTCTTAGTGAAAGATATGGAGTCTCAGATATCACCCAGGGGGAAATTCTTTGAAGACTTTATTGGGGAAAAATAATTTTAAAAAGTGTAGGGAAATAAAGGAATCATTGAGTCACTGGGTCCTCTATATGCAAGCTTTCTCCAAGCATTCTGCCATATTCATTAGCTTAACTTCACAATTTAGACAAGTGCTAGTATTTTTTTTATCACCTCTTTTGGAATTGCCTTTAGAATTTGAGAATATGCTTTAAAATATCTTCAGTGCCATCAAATCCTTATCTTTTGAATTTGGATGTTTTTCCCCCCAGGAAAGATGGCAAATGAAAAAATGTATCAGTTACAAAGAAATCCAAAATAATTTGAAGCAAAATCTAAGTATAGATGTCTATGTATATCTATATAATTATATTATTATGCTTTATCTTTATAAAAAAACTAATGTAATTAGCACCACAATTGGTATCTCTGTGTACAAGCTCACCTGTGTATATGTAGTATATATATTCATATATACATGTATGCAAATATACAGTTGTACAAAGCTGAGGAAGATCTAGGCACATGTGAATATATTTACATGTGTTTTATACGTATATATATATGTATATATATATATACATACATACATATATTTGCATATGTATATATACATTTTTGTTGTTGTTCAGCCATTTCAGTCATGTCTGTCTTTCCACGACCCGTTTTGCGGTTCTCTTGGCAAAGAAAGAATTGCCATTTCCTTCTCCAGTATAGATAAGGAACTAAGTTAAAAAGGGTTAAATAAATTCTCAAGGGTCACATAGCTGGCAAGTTTTGGACATGGAATTTGAACTCATGAAAATGAGTCTTTCTGACTTCAGACTGGCATTCTTTCCATTTTGCTACCTAGCTGTATGTATAGGTATAGGTATAAGCATGTATATCTATAAGTAGATATAGAAATATGAATGTATGCATATGTATTGTATATTTATGTATATATGTATGTGCATCTATATGTGTATGATTATAGGATAGATTGCCAAAAATGCCAGTATTGTTGAAGTGTTTTAAAACTATATTGCATGATGACTACCTAAAAGAATAATACTCATTGGAAAAGATAATACTAATCCAGTTATTTTTGAAAGAATAATTACTTTATAATTTTACCCCCCCAAAGAATTTGGTGTCATAATAAATTTCCTTTGGTCTAAAAACCTAATTTTTCCTCTTAAAAATCAACCATTTTACATGATAAAATTTTAGTGGGATTTGACAAAATTGATAATTGTATTATTGCCTAAAAGGATAAGGTGGTAGTGTATGTGTTAAAATTTCTGGCATTTTCATGTGATTCTAAGTCTGTCTCATTTGGACTGATATGCTATTATCATTGCAAAGTTTTATGCCTCAATTAACAAATGTGGGCTTCACTTGCCTTGAGTGAAATATCAAAACAAATTTTTTTGGAGACTTATTCAATATTTCCTTAAGGGAAACCTGGATGTTTAAATCTTTCATTATTATATTTAAAAATACCTCAATATAAAGAGAACAAATGTAATAAAAAGACAGTTTACTGCAGCACTGATAAATATATTTTAATATAATAATCACAAGTTATGTCACTTTGAATAGCCATTTTTTTTCCTATTAAACATAAACATGAAGTCTTTCAGGTTGGATGTGCCTTTAGACAAAATGAACTCTTTTAAGTTTTGGATTCCTGCAGGCTTATATGTGATTCCATTTGATATCTTTGCATTGCTATATAATGATCAACTAGGAAAATAACCATAGAGTCATAGTAAAAAAAAAGAGAGAGAGAGAGAGAGAGAGAGAGAGAGAGAGAGAGAGAGAATTCGAATGACCTTTAAAAAAAATGGTACTCAGGGGCAGAGCCAAGATGGCAGAGTAGAAACAGCTCATCCAAGCCACTCTGCCCCCACATTACCCCCAAACTATGTAAAAGGGGACTCTGAACAACTTCTGGAGCCCCAGCACCCACAGAACGACACAGAGAAGCTCACCTCCCGCTGAGGACAGCCCAGCAGCCCTGCAGGAAGGACCAGCGCAGCACTCTGGGAGCCAGCAGCTCGAAATGCGAACATCGTGGGAAGCCGAGCCGAGCAGAGCCCAGATACCCCTGAGCCGAGGTTTTAGCCCCAGGGCGGCTGGGCCAGCAACTGGCTGGAGAGAATCCAGAAGAGCAGCAGCAGTGGTGACTCCAGAATTATCAACATAGACTTGCCTAGGACAAAGTAAGAGGTAAGTGTCCTATGGATTTTGGGACCATTTGGGGAATACGTCGGCTCCCTCCCCTGGGGGCTAGAAGCCACTGAGGAGACACGCCATTTTGTAGTTTTCAGAGGCAGCTCCAGCTCCTGGCCAGCGGAACCGTAGGGAGATCCAGCGATCAGACTTGGGGGTAATTGCTCTTGCTTTAACCTCCCTGGATCTGGATTGTAATCTAGGGTGGAAGTAGTGCCTGGGTTCACAGCTTGCCAGAAACAGAAGTTGCCCCCCACATGTTCAGCACGAAAATTCCTCTATCTGGCCTTAAAGCCATAGTGTGGCAACAAGCCCAAAAGTCAAGTAATTAAGTGGCAACATGCCAAGGCAAAGGAAACAGAAAAATGCAACCCTAGACTCCTATTTTGGGGGCATAGAGCGGGAAAACGACTGTGAGGTCAGAAGTCCTGCTCCAAAAGTCCCAGGGGAAAACATGAGTGGGTTGCAGGCCATAGAGGATGTTAAGAAGGACTTTAAAAATCAAATAAGAGAAGTGGAGGAAAAATTGGGAAGAGAAATGAGAAGGATGCAGGAAAAGTATGAAATGAGGGTCAACAGCCTGACTGAGGAAAACAACACCTTAAAAAATAGACTAACTCAAATGGCAAAGGAGGCCCAAAAGGGCAAGGAGGAGAAGAATGCCTTAAAAAGTCGAATTTGCCAGATGGAAAAAGAATCTCAAAAGTTCACTGAGGAGATTCATTCCTTCAGAGTTAGACTGGAGCAAATGGAAGCTAATGACTTTATGAGAAATCAAGATGCTGTTAAGCAGATCCAAACAAATGAAAGATTAGAAGGCAATGTGAAATATGTCATGGGAAAAACCACTGACCTGGAAAATAGATCCAGGAGAGACAATTTAAAAATTACTGGACTACCCAAAAGCCATGATCAAAGAAAGAACCTAGAAATCACCCTTCAAGAAATTCTCAAGGAAAATGGCCTTGATGTTTTAGATCCAGAGGGCAAAATAGAGGTTGAAAGAATCCACTGATCACCTTCTGAAAAAGATCCTAAAAAGAAAACTCCTAGGAATATTATAGCCAGGTTCCAGAATCCCCAGATCAAGGAGAAAATACTACAAGCAGCCAGGAAGAAACAATTTCAATTTTGTGGAAACACAATCAGAATAGCCCAGGACCTTGCAGCTTCTACACTGAGGGATTGAAGGGCATGGAATATGATATTCCAGAGGGAAAAAGAGCTGGGAATGAACCCAAGGGTCACTTACCCAGCAAAACTGAGTATTTTGTTTCAGGGGAAAATATGGTCATTCAGTGGAATAGAGGACTTTCAAGCATTCTTGAGGAAAAAAAAAAAAACAGAAATGAATAGAAAATTTGAGATCCAGACACAAGAATGAAGAGATGCCTGAGAAGGTAATCAGGGAAAAGAAATCAAAAGGAACTTATCAAAGTTGAACTATTTACATTCCTATATGGAAAAGCAATAACTGTGACTGATGATATCTTTCTCACTATGAAAACAATGGAAGAAGCGTGTGTGGTCACATGAATACATATGTGAATGTGTGTGTATATGGTTACAGTTATATATGGATAGAGGGCATAGGTTGAATTTTTTGGGAAGGGATAATACTCAAGGGATGAAATTATGAGGTGAGAGAGGAAAGTGGCAAGAGGAGATGGGGAGAGACAGGGTAGGGTAAACTATCTCATGCAGAAGAAGCAAGGGGAAGTGGTTACAAGGGAGGAGGAGAATAGTTAGGCAAAAAAGGCAAAACCACATTCACATTGAATTAGGTTCAGGGAGAGAATGACATACATACTGAATGGGATATCTTAACCTGCAGTAGAATAGAGGGAAGGGGGATGAGAGGATGGGAGGGAATCCTTGGGGGGAGGGGAGGTTGGAAGTACCCACTATAGAAGAGGGACAGGATCATGTAGGGAATGGACCAGGTGGGCGGTGGGATGGGTGGGAGGGGATTATAAGCAGCCTTGTACAATATATCTACTATGATAATGTTTTGCATAGCTAGACATGTACAACATATACTGAATTACTTATCTCCCCAGAGGGAATGGGTGACAAGGGAGGAAGGAAATGGATCTGAAATTCGAGGTCTTAACATTAAATGTTTCAAATACATATAAGTACTATTATTAATACTCTTTTGCTTATAATTGTGAGATAAGATGTGCAGGCATTGGGACACAAAGATTCACCTTCCTCTAATGCAAAAGTCGAAGGGGTTATGGGAGAAGGTATGGGAGAGAGCAGCTTGGAGGAACCGATATCTTGTGGGACTTCTATTCTGGGAGGTTGGGTAGAGGAACAACGTGGGGAAAATGATTGTAACTCAAAATCTGGCAGAAATGAATGATGTAAAACAGAAGTTAATAAAGTATTTGTTTAAAAAAATGGTACTCGCATTACGTTATTGACACAGAGTTAAGAGAGAACTCAAAACCCATCTAGTCAATCTCTCTCATTTTTAAGAGAAGCGAAGTGAAGCCCTGGAACATGAAGGGATTTTCTCCAGTGTCACAGAGGAATAAGTATCACAAGAAGTATTTTGAACATGGTCCTCTGACCATACAAACAATGTGTTTTCCTCTGTAATGTTCTTCTTCCTTAAATTCTTATACTTTTTATACTTTGTGTATAAGTATTCATGTATGAAATTTAAGTAGGTCTTTATGCAATTTTAAATTAAATGTCCTTTAGTGGATATTTCTAATTATAGTTTTGTACTTTTATATAATCACAGTTATCGTCAAACATTGGTAATTCAAAGGAGGTACATAGGATATCCCAAAATTCTTACTGCAGTTTTAAGCATATATGTATATGTGCATAAAACTGCATTAAGATTTTAGCACACTCTATATTTCTATTTACATAATGTCCTCTGTGAACTCCATACATTTTAGACGAAGTAATTTGGGTTAGATGTGGGTTTGTTACAAACTATATTGAAACTGCATTTAGAATCCAATTTTTTCAATTGACAAATTATCTATATTTCTATTGAAGTCCTGAAAATGCATTAGATGAAAACTTGTTTAATATAAACCTCAATACAAACTAATCTAAGAATGATACATACAGTAGTCAGTAGGGTTTATGAAAATATGAATAATAGTTTAAAGAACTATAATATTTTTCCAATTTGGCTCTTCTATTCATTCTTAAAAATCAAGATTTTTCATAACTTACTCTTTGAAAGTCATTGTGACCAGAAGAGTAATCATTGAATGGACACCTTATTGATGAGCTTCTCTGTGGAGTTTGATGCTCATCATTGGACCTGTAGCCAAAGATTTTCTGCTTGGAAGATACTAGACAGATCACATGCTCTATCAGAATGAAATTCAAAATCCAAGGTCACCTTCACAGTGTAATCAGTTTTATGGAAGTTACCTAAAAATATTTAAACTGATTCTATCCTACTGGAATTTGTGAAAATCATTTTCGATAACTTTTGATTGTTGTCAATATCTCCTTCTCACTGTGAATTTTTAAAAGTTGCCATTATCTTTCCCTCAAATTTCTACATCCTTTTCAATGAACTGTACAGGGTGATCACAGATATAATAGTATTTATTGTCTGGGAGAGTGGGATAGGATATGTAAGAAGGTAAAAGAAATCGTAGAAACATTTCTGCCTTTGTTTAGAATTGGAATTTGTTTTGAAATCAGTAAGTATAATAAATACACCTCAAAGTGAATAAGGTCAAATAAGCAAGGTGTAGGATTAAGTGTGGACAATTAAGGGGTACACTAGTAATATGCATTCTTCAATTTAATCATCAAAAAACTATATATATATATATATATATATATATATATATATATATCCACACATATTCAGGTTTTGGTAAAAGTGGAGAGAAAAAAAATAAGGCTATTGTGTTCTTTGATGGGCATATCAACAATGCAGTATTCACGATGCTTATGATAACTATAAATATGCTGATATGGTTATTAGTCACAAAATATATCAGGCTTTCTACATGGGGGATAATGCTAAAACATTTATTAAAATACCAGAAAACTGAGTCCCCAAACCAGAAAGTCAAAACCATCACAGTAGTTATGAAGTTGGCACACGTAGTTAATGTAGTAAACAACCACATTCTCCAGCCTTCAAAATAGAACAGGCTACCTCAGGCAAAGGTCCTCCTCTCCCCACTCATGGCAACTGCTCTGCATCCACAAAGTGTGCTCCCTGCAGTTTCTGTCCCTGGCAGTCTTCAGCAGCAGTCCTTAGCAGAAATTCTGGCTGGCACATAAAATGAAGGATTTCACTCCACTAGCACCACCATGCCGCCATTGCCACCACTGCTGCTGCCACCACTGTTGAGGCTGCCACAAGGCTTCCAGTCAGAGCATGCACTCCAACTTGGCTTCGGCTTCCTCTTGCCCCATTTCTTCCTGCTAAGTCAGAAAATCCAAGGGGCATGGAAAATCTTTAAGAACCGTAACCATAACAATGGGTATCATTAATGAAAGGTAAGGAGTCAGAAAATAAAGTTTATTGAACAATAAAGTTATCATATAACTAGTACTTTAGAGTTAACAAAATTTGCATAATTACAAATATATTTTGATCCTCATAAAATTTCAATACAAATAAATATTATAATGTTATTTAGTGGATGAAAGAAAACACTTGATTTCCCTTAGAACCAGTGGAAAAAGTAAAAATAACAAATCTACTAGTCACCTAAAAAATGCCCGAATCAAACTACCTAAAAATCACGTAGCTAACATCCTGGCTTCAAGGGCAAAGAAAATTATAATAAACAGTTAGAAAGACAGATTTTTCCCAAATGCTTTATTAAATTATGGTTTATATCATTCATTTCTGCCAGATTTTACGTTACATTTCCCCCCCATTTTTCCCTACCTCCCACCCCAGAATAACAGTCCCACAGGATATCCCCCATCAAATATGCTCTCTCCCACATCCTCTCCCATACCCCCTTCGACTTTTTCAGTAGGGCAAGGTGAATCTCTGTGCCCCAAAGCCTGTATAACTTATTTCCCAAATATATGTAAAATAGCATTAATAATAGTATTTATATGTTTTTTACACATTTGATTTTAAAACTTTGAATTCTAGATCCATTACCTTCCTCCCTTGTCACCCACCCTTAATGGGAAGATAAGCAATTCAGTATATGTTGTGCATGTGTAGCTATGCAAAACATTACCATAGTAGATACATTGTAAAAGACTGACTATATTTGCCTCCCTCCTATCCCACCTCCAACTTGGTCTATTCCCTACTTTAATCCTGTCCCTTTTCAAAAGTGGATGCTTCCAACTTCCCTCCCCCTCAGCCTGCCCTCCCTTCCATCATCTCCCTACTTCCCCCACAGGACACTCCACCCCCAACTCTCCTGTAGGGTGAGATATACTATTTAGTATGTATGTCATTCTCTCAATGATCCCAATTCAATGAGAACAAGGTTTTGCCTTCCTTTCCTCCCTCTCCCTTATAACCATTTTCCCTTGCCTCTTCTCTATGAGAGAGTTTACCCCAATCTGTTTCTCCCCATCTCCTCTCATTATATTCCTCTCTCACCTCTTAATTTCACCTTTTAAGTATCATCCCTTCCCATTAAATTGGATCTATGTTCTCTATCTATATTTACCTGTAAACATATATACATATTCACATATGTATTCTTATGCCCATACACCCTTCTTCAAGTATTTTCACACTGAGAAAAGTTTCGTCAGTTACAATTATTGTTTTTCCAAGTAGGAAGGTATATAGTTCAACTTTCATAAGTTCATTATAATTTCTTTTCCCTGTTCACCTTTTCATGCATGTCTTGCTTCTTGTATCTAAATGTCAAATTTTCTATTCAAGTCTGTTTTTTTCAATAAGAATGCCTGAAAGTCCTCTATTCCACTGAATGACCAAATTTTTCCCTGAAACATGATACTCAGTTTTGCTGGGGAGGTAATTCTTGGATTTAATCCCAGGTCCTTTAACCTGTGGAATATCATATTCCAGGCCTTTCCATCCCTCAGTGTAGAAGCTGCCAGATCCTTTAAATCTGATTGTGTTTCCAAAATATTCAAATTGTTTCCTATTGGCTACTTGTAATATTGTCTCCTTGATCTGGGAATTCTGGCACCTGGATATAATATCCCTAGGTGTTTTCTTTTTGGGATCTTTTTCAGGAGGTGTTTGGTAATTTTTTTCAACCACTATCTTGCCCTCTGGCTCCAAAGTACAAGGGAAATTTTCCTTGAGAATTTCTTTAAGGATGATTTCTAGGTTCTTTCTTTGATCACGTATTCAGGTATTCCAATAATTTTTAAATTATCTCTCCTGGATCTATTTTCCAGGTCAGTGGATTTTCCCATGAGATATTTCACATTGCCTTCTATTCTTTCATTTGTTTGCATATGTTTAATAGCATCTTAATTTCTCACAAAGTCACTAGCTTCCCTTTGGTCCATTCTAAATCCAAAGAAAATATTCTGTTCAGTGAGCCTTGGAAATTCTTTTTCTATCTGGCAAATTCAGCTTTTTAAGGCATTCCTCTTCTCATTGCCTTTTACAGCCTCTTTTGCCATTTGAGTTAGTCTATTTTTAGGGCTTTGTTTTCGTCAGTAAGGCTATTGACTCTCCTTTCATTTTCATTTCTCTTTCGAATTTTTACTCCACTTTTCTTATTTGACTTTCAAAATCCCTTTTAAGGTTCTCGATGGCCTGTAACCAGCTCGTACTTTCATTTGAAGCTTTTGGTGCAGGAGTTAAGACCTCGCAGTCCACCTCCTGTTCCATGCTTTGATCCTGTTTGCCCCCAAAATAGGAGTCTAATGTTGCAGTTTTCTGTTTCCTTTGCCTAGGCATGTTGCCACTCAATTACTTGACTTTTGGGCTTTTGGCCACAGTTGGACTCTGCCACCAGACAGGGGAGTTTCCATCCCAAAGGCTGGGGATTTTCTCAGCTGCCAGAGGTATTAGTTGGGTGCCCTCTCTGAAGCCCCCACATGCTCTGGAAAGCTGGTCACACACCCCAAGTCCTCCACCCCAGATGGCAATCCAGATCCAAGAAGGTGATATTAAGAGTGATTACCCCCAAGAGTGATTGCTGGATTTCCCCCTATGGTTCACAGGCCAGGAACTGAAGCTGCCACATGTATCAGTGGCTGTGCTGAAGCTTCTCAGTGGCTTCTCACCCCCAGGGAAAGAGGCCACATGCTCTCCCAACTAAAGGGTCCCAAAGACCATACCATTCTAATCTCTCACTTTGTCCTAGGCACCTATGTATTGATAATTCTGGAAACCCCACAGCTGCTGGTGTTCTAGAGTCCCTCCTAACAGCTGCTGGTCATGCTGCCCGGGGGCTAAAACCTCGGACTGACATGTTCCTGGGGGAGGCTCCCAGCAAATTGAGCTGGCCACTGCCTGACAGGCTGCTGGGCTGCCTTCAGTGGGAGGTTAGCTTCTATGTGACATTCTGTGGGTTCCAGAGGTTGTTTAGAGTCCCCTCTTACATGAAATTGGAAATTATGGGAGCCACAGCTGCTCACAAGAGCTGTTTCTACTCCACCATCTTGACGCTATCCTGAAAGACATAATTAAAGACATAATTCACAGTCAGTTTTCAGGTGAAATTTGGTAGGTACCCATTTAAAAAAAAAAAAAAACCTTCGTATATAATATTCCAAAAGAAAAAAATAAAAAAAATATATGGGATTAAAAAAAGAATAATTACTTGAAAAATAAATTACCTGGCAAATTCTTACCTGGCAAAAATGGATCTTTAATGAAATAAAGAATTTCAAACATTACATAAAAGACATACATTTATTTCATTAAACATTTTTAAATTACGTATAAAAATTTTATTATCCATTTTTTAAAAATCTTGAATTCTAAATTCTCTGACGTCTACCACTGATTAAAAAGACAAATTGTCTATTATATGCACAAAGACATTCAAAGTATATTAGCCATGTTTTAAAAGAAACTTACACCAAACTGTGAGATGACAATACAGAATTTTAAAATTACGTTTCATTATGGAGAGTTCATCAGTTCTTTTTCAGGATATGAATAGAATTTTTCATTGGGAGTCATTTGGAATTGTCTTAGATCCTTTTCTTCATTAGAGTATCTAGGTCTTTCACAATAGATCATCAATGGTATATTTATTTGACTGTGTATAATGTTCTCCTAGTTCTGCACACTTCACCTTACATCAGTTCATATAAGTCTTCCAAAATTTTCCTGAAACCACCCTAATACTCCTTTCTTTATTTCTTTTTTAGAGGTGGCAAGGCAAGGAAATGGGGGTTAAGTGACTAGCCCAAGGTGACACAACTAGTAAGTTTGTCAAGTGTCTGAGACCACGTTTCAACTCAGGTCCTCCTCCAGGACTGGTGATCTCATTTCTTTTTTTTTTTTTAAACAAATGCTTTATTAACTTCTGTTTTACATCATTCATTGCTGCCAGATATTGAGTTACAATTAATGTTTCCTCCTTGTTTGTCCCCTACCCACTCTCCCAGAAAAGCAGTCCCACAAGATATCACTTCCTCCAATCTGCTCTCTCCCATATCCTCTCCAAAACCCCCTTCAACTTTTCCATTAGAGGAACATGAATCTCTGTGTTCCAATGCCTACACATCTTATATCTCAATTACAAGCAAAAGAGTATAAATAATAGTATTTTTATATATTTGAAACATTTAAATTTAAGACCTCGAGATTCAGATGCATTCCCTTCCTCCCTTGTCACCCATTCCCTCTGGAAAGATAAGTAACTCAGTATATGTTGTATAAGTCTAGCTAGGGAAAACATTACCATAGTAGATATATAGTACAAGGCTGCTTATAATTCCCTCCCAGAGATCCCACCCCCCACCTGGTCCATTCCCTACTTGATCCTGTCTCTCTTCTATAGTGGGTACTTCCAAAATCCCCTACCCCCAAGGATGCCCTGCCATCCATCATCCCTCCTCTCATCCACCTTCCCCCTATTCTACTGCAGGTTGAGATACCACATTTAGTATGTATGTCATTCTCATCCTGAACCAAATTCAATGAGAATGTGGTTTGCCTTTTTGCCTTCCGATTCTTACCCTCCCTTGCAGCCTCTTCCCCTTGCTTCTTCCACATGAGATAGTTTACCCTACCCTGTCTCTCCCCATCTGCACTTGCCACTTTCCTCTCTCACCTCATAATTTCACCCCTTGAGTATCCTCCCTTCCCAGCAAATTCAACCTATGTACTCTATCCATATATAACTGTAAACATATTTACACACATTCACATATGAATTCATATGACCATACACCCTTCTTCCATTCTTTTCATACTGAGAAGGATTTATTCAGTCACAGATATTGTTTTTCCATATAGGAATGTAAATAGTTCAACTTTGATAAGTTCCTTTTAGTTCCTTTTCCCTGATTACCTTCTCAGGCATCTCTTCCTTCTTGTGTCTGGATGTCAAATTTTCTATTCAACTCTGGTTTTTTTCCTCAAGAATGCTTGAAAGTCTTCTATTCCACTGAATGACCATATTTCCCCCTGAAACAAGATACTCAGTTTTGCTGGGTAGGTGATTCTTGGTTTTAATCCCAGCTCTTTTGCCCTCTGGAATATCATATTCCATGCCCTTCCATCGCTCAATGTAGAAGCTGTCAGGTCCTGTGCTAATCTGATTATATTTCCACAATATTGAAATTGTTTCTTTCTGGCTGCTTGTAGTATTTTCTCCTCGATCTGGGGATTCTGGAACCTGGCTATAATATTCCTGGGAGTTTTCTTTTTGGGATCTTTTTTCAGGAGGTGATCTGTGGATTCTTTCAACCTCTATTTTGCCCTCTAGATCTAAAACATCGAGGCAATTTTCCATGAGAATTTCTTGAAGGGTGATTTCTAGGTTCTTTCTTTGATCATGGCTTTCAGGTATTCCAATAATTTTTAGATTGTCTCTCCTAGATCTATTCTCCAGGTCAGTGGTTTTTCCCATGAGATATTTCAGATTGCCTTCTAATCTTTTGTTTGTTTGGATCTGCTTAATAGCATCTTGATTTCTCACAATGCCATTAGCTTCCATTTGCTGCAGTCTAACTCTGAAGGAATGAATCTCCTCAGTGAACTTTTGAGATTCTTTTTCCATTTGGCAAATTCGACTTTTTAAGGCATTCTTCTCCTCATTGCGCTTTTGGGCCTCCTTTGCCATTTGAGTTAGTCTGTTTTTAAAGGTGTTGTTTTCATCAGTAGGGTATTGACCCTTATTTTCATATTTTTCTTGCATCCTCATTTCTCTTCCCAATTTTTCCTCCACTTCTCTTATATGATTTTTAAAGTCCTTCTTAAGGTCCTCTATGGCCTGTAACCTGGTCATATTTTTCTTTGACGCTTTTGGAGCAGGATTTCTGACCTCACAGTCCTATGACTGTTCCATGCTTCGATTCTCTTTGCCCCCGAAGTAGGGTTCTAAGGTTGCATTTTCCTGTTTTATTTGTTTCCTTTGCCTTGGCATGTTGCCACTTAATTACTTGACTTTGGGGCTTGTTGTCACACTATGGTTCTGCTGCCAGACAGGGGAACTTTCATCCTGAATGTCTGGGGGGCAACTTTCCTGTCTGGCAAGCTGGAAACCCACCCACTACCTCCACCCCAGATCACAATCCAGATCCAGGGAGGTTAAAACAAGAGCAATTACCCCCCATGACTGATCGCTCAATCTCCCTACAGTTTGCAGGCCAGGATCTGTAGCTGCCTCTGAAAACTACAAAAGGGTGTATCTCCTCATGGCTTCTATCCCCCAGGGGAGGAAGCCGACATGTTCCCCATATACTGGTCCTAAAGTCCATAGGACACTAACCTCTCACTTTGTCCTAGGCATGGCTATGTTGATAATTCTGGAATCGCCCCAGCTGCTGGTGTTCTGGGGTCCCTCCAGCCCGCTGCTGGCCCGGCCACACTGGGGCTAAAACCACGATTCAGGCGGACCTGTGCTCAGCTCCCCGAGCACTACATGCTGTGCTGCCGGCTCCCAGAGTGCTTTGCTGGTCCTTCCTGCAGGGCTGCTGGGCTGTCCTCAGTGGGAGGCTAGCTTCTCTGTGTTGTTCTGTGGGTGCTGGGGCTCCAGAAGTTGTTCAGAGTCCCCTTTTACATATTTTGGAGGTGATCTGGGGGGAGAGTGGCTTGGATGCGCTGTTTCTACTCAGCCATCTTGGCTCTGCCCCCTGTCCTCATTTCTTATAACAAAAGAATATTCCATCACCATATACCATAACTTATTCAGGCATTTCCAAATTCATTAGCATCCTCTCAATTGTGAATTGTTTACTGCCACAAAAAGGGTCCCTTTAAACATTTTGGTACAAATAGGTCCTCTCCCCTTTTCTTTCATCCCTTTGGTATAAATACTTAATAGTTATATTCATTCCTGTGTCAAAAGGTATGTACAGTTTCCTAGTTCTTCACATAGTACAGTACTTAGTTCCAAATTTTAATACAGAATTGTTAGACCATTTTAAACCTTGACCGTCAATGCATTAGTGTTTCAATTTTCTACTTCCCATCCAACATTTGTCCTTTTTTCCCCCTTTTCTTTCATGTTAACCAATCTGATAAATAGGAGATGGTATCTCATGAGTGATTATTAAAAGGCATTTCTCTAATCAATAGTTACTTAGAGCGTTTTTCTTGTGACTACACATAACTTTGATTTCTTCTCAAAACTGATTGTTCATTAACTTTTAGCATTTTAAAAAACTTAGGAATTATTCATATTTTTATAAATCTGACTAAATTCCTTATATATTTTTTTAGAAATGTAGATTTTATTTTGCAGTTTTGGTATGAATTTCCTATTTCCTGTTTTCCTTCCTATTGTGGCTACATTACTTTTGTTGGTGAAAATCTTTTTTTTTTTCCAATTTCATATAATCAAAACTATTTATTTTACTTCCTTTGAGTTGCTCTATCACTTGTTTGGTTACAGACATATCCATCATCCAAAGAGAGGAAAGTCACAATTTTCCATGCTTCTCTAATTTCCTTTATGCCTAGAGCTTTCATTGATTTTGACTTTATTTTGATATTCAATGTGAGATGTTGGTATATGCCTAGGTTTTTTTCCAAACAGCTTTATAGTTTTCCCTGAAAAGTTTTTTGAAATGGTGAGTTGTTACTCTAAAAACTTGGATTTGGGGGTATATCAAATACAAGATTACTAAGATCATTTACTACTGTTATTGTGTACCTAATCTATTTCACTTATCCAATATTTTATTTCTTAGCCAGTAGCAGATTACTCTCATGATTACTCCTGTGTAATATAGTTTGAAATCAGGTACTACTAGGTCACATTCCTTCATTTTTTTCCGTTGATTCCCTTAATGATTTTGACCTTTTGTTTGGATTTTGTTATTATTTTTTATAGCTTAATAAAACACTCATTTCATACTTTGGTAAGTGTGGCACTAAATAAGTAAAATAATTTAGGTTCTTCCTTGCCCTTTTTTGAATGTAATTTTATGTCACTATTGTCTCAAGAAGCTGATTTTTAAAATTTATGTTGTTCTTCATTAGCATCCAAGGTTTTGTGCCATATTTTTGTGAAGATGCCAAATATAGTTGAGAAAAATGTCTACACCTATCAATTCCCTTTTAATTTTCTTCAAACATCCATCTGATTTACTTTTTTCTAAAATTCTATTTATCTTAATTTTTTATTTAGTTTATGGATATTTGCATCAGACTCTGAAAATAGGAAGATATGGTGCCCCTTAGCACAATTTTGCTGTCTATCTTACCCTGTGATACATTTATTATTTCCTTTAAGAATCTGAATGTTAGGGGCAGCTAGGTGGTGCAGTGAATAGAGCGACGGCCCTGGAGTCAGAAGGACCTGAGTTCGGAGCCGGCCTCCGACACTTAATCCACACAAACAAAAACCTAGCCGTGTAACCTTGGGCAAGTTACTTAACCCCAATTGCCCTAAAGGGGCTGCTAGGTGGCGCAGTGAGTAAGAGCGCCGGCCTCGGAGTTGGGATGACCCGAGATCAGATCCGGCCTCAGAAAATGAGCACCCACGCATAAATAATGACTAGCCATGTAACCTTGAGCAAGTTACTTAACCCCAATTGCTTTAAAAAAAATAAATAAATAAAATAATAAAAAAAAAAGGATCTGAATGTTTGGGGTGACTAGGTGGCACAGTGAATAGAGCACTGGCCCTGTAGTCAGGAGGACCTGAGTTCAAATCTGGCCTCAGACACTTAACACAAAACTAGCTGTGTGACCTTGAGCAAGTCACTTAACCCCGACTGCCCTACCCCCCCTCCAAAAAAACGAAACAAAAACAAAACAAACAAAAAAAAGAATTTGAATGCTACACCATTTAGTGTATACATGTTTAGTATTGATATTACTTCATTGTCTTTGTCTGCTTTTAGCAAGATTGAATTAGAAGAGACAATGCTTTTCTGGGCTTCTGCTCCCTCTTGATCAAAAGTGCCCCTCTCTACCCATGAACTCTGAATTGTGTATAGGTGGTAGATTGCAAAATAACTTCTGCTCTTGTATTGAATGCTAGCACAGGGAATCCCTGTAATTACTCCCTGTTTAGTTACAAGGTCCTCTTATATTCTCTTGTTTGTGATTTTCCTGGAGCTTCTGCTGCTTTTGTTGCCACCACCTAGTCCCATAACGGTATTGTATTACCCACAGAATCTGGCACAGCCTCCACCCACATCCCCTGTATCTCTCTTTCCTACCTCTTAAATTGTGTTAGACTAAAAGAATATTTCACCCTGACCTATTTTTTTTGTTATTCTGGCTGTGGCACTCTACATTTTGAATTGAGGAATTATGTTAAAGTTGTTTCTAGAGCAATGTTGGAAGACGTTGACTGAGTCCTTCCTCTTCTCTGACCTGGAACTTCAGCTTCTGAGTGTTCCTGATCAAATAAATTTATTAGTTTTTGAGTTGATGAATTTTGAAATACAAACAGAAATACTAAGCAAAATATAAAATTATATATGAATATAAGGCATATATGTGTGTATGTTGCCCTTGCAGATTACTTGTGTCCACATGGACTTGTATAGAAGTGACTGTCAGGCAGACAGGACTTGGTATCTCTAATGTCACCTGTGCTCACCCTTTACCAAAGGACGTTGATTATTGCAAGGAAGAAAAATAGGATATTTTCTCTAGTTGCTGCCCACTGTGTGTTCTTCAGAGAAAGGTTACCAGACTAGAATCATAAATGTCTTCCCCTTAAATATTTTTAACCATTGAAATTCAAAAGTCACCTTCTTAATCATTATCCCCTATCAGGAAAGACATGCCTTAAACTATATATCCAGAGCTAGACCCCCTTCTCACCAAATACATGTTACACAAATACTTAATGTAGTGAATGTCAAATAAATCCATTTATCTAAGCAGGTAATGATGAAAAATCATAGAAGCTACATAGATGAGAATATACCAAATAATAAATTGAGGGAAATATTGCAATTTAAACAAAAGTGTTCCATATCATATACAGAGGAAAATTCCCTGAAGTTTCCAGGTGAGCAAACTGGGGATAGGAATATGATTGAGGCAGTAGGTTCTATGTACATTGGTTTCTCAGGGTCATTTTATCCATTTATGGACCTCTCATTGAAGGGAATTTGGAAAGACCTGAATTCTTTCGGGTAACTGAACGACAGAAAACCAGAATCATTCTTCCCTCAAATTCTCATCCTCTTTCTTTCCTGTCTCTCAAGATGGTGAACAAAAAACATCCCCAAGGGGGAAAACCGGTCAAAAAGGAGAGAGAGAGAGAGAGAGAGAGAGATAGAGAGAGAGAGAGAGAGAGAGAGAGAGAGAGAGAGAGAGAGAGAGAGAGAGAGAACAAAATAGAAGATGCAGCTGAAAAGGACAAAAAAGTCTTTTTTTCTAATTAAACAAATGCTTCATTAACTTCTGGTTTACATCATTCATTTCCACCAGATTATGAGTTCCATTTCCCCCATTTTTCCCTACCCACCACCCCAGAATAGCAGTCCCACTAGATATCCCCTCATCCAATCTGCTGTCTCCCATATCTTCTCCCATACCCCCTTCAACTTTGCCATTAGGGCAAGGTGAATCTCTGAGCTCCAATACCTGGACATCTTATGAAACATTTAATTTTAAAGCTTAGATTTTCAGATCCATTCCCTTCCTCCCTTGTCATCCACTCCCTCTGAGAAGATAAGCAATTCAGTATGTGTTGTACATGTATAGCTATGCAAAACATTACCAAAGTAGATATATTGTAAAAGACTGCTTATATTTCCCTCCCACCCGTCTCACCTCCCCCCTGGTCCATTCCCCAGCTTGATCCTGTCCCTCTTTGATAGTGGGTACTTCCAACCTCCCCTCCCCCCAGAATGCCCTCCCCTACATCATACCCCCTCTCATCCCCCTTTCCCCTACTAAGGCGAGTGAGGGTAAGATATTCCATGTAGTATGTATGTGATTCTCTCCTTGAGCCAACTTCAATGAGAATATGCCTTTGCCTTTTTTCCTTCCTGTTCTTCCCCTCCCCTGCAACTACTTCCCCTTGCCTCTTCTACATGAGCTAGTTTACCCTACCCTGTCTCTCTCCATCCCCTCTTGCCATTTTCCTCTCTCACCTCTTGACTTCATCCCTTCCTTGGGGTGGCTAGGTGGCAAAGTGAGCAGAGCACTGGCCCTGGAGCCAGAAGGAACTGAGCCCAGATCTGGCCCCAGACACCCAACACACAAAGAAAAACCCAGCCAAGTGACCCCAGGCAAGTCACCCAGCCCCAACTGCCCTCCAAAACAAAAAGAATCATCCCTTCCCATCAAATTCAACCTGTGCCTTCTATCCATGTATATCTGTGAACATATGCCATGTACCCTTCTTCAATTATTTTCATGAGAAAGGTTTCATCAAACACAGTTATTGTTTTTCCATGTAGCAATGTAAATAGTCCAAATTTGATAAGTTCCTTTTGATTTTTTTTTCTTGATTACCTTCTCAAGCATCTCTTGCTTCTTGCATCTGAATGTCAAATTTTCTATTCAATTCTGGTTTTTTCATCAAGAATGCTTGAAAGTCCTCTATTCCACTGAATGACCATATTTTCCCCTGAAACAAGATACTCAGTTTTGCTGGGTAGGTGACCCTTGGCTACAAACCCAGATCTTTTTCCCTCTGGAATATCATATTCCATGCTCTTCGATCTCTCAGTGTAGAAGCCAGGTCCTGGGATATTCTGATTGTGTTTCCACAATATTGAAATTGTTTCTTCCTGGCTGCTTGTAGTATTTCCCCCTTGGTCTGGGAATTCTGGAGCTTGGCTATAATATTCCTGGGAGTTTTCTTTTTGGGATCTTAACCCAGACTGATTGCTGGATCTCCCTAAAGTTCTCAGACCAGGAGCTAGAGCCACTACTGACTCTGCAAAATGGCTTCTGTGCAGCTGTTTCTTCAGCAGCTTTTCGCCCCCAGGTGAGGCAGCCACATGTTCCCCAAATACTGGTCCCAAAGTCCATAGGGCACTAACATCTCACTTTTTCCTAGGCATATCTGTTCTGATAATTCTGGAATCGCCACAATTACTGGTGTTCTGGAGTCCCTCCAGCTGTCTATTGGCCCGGCCGCCCTGGGGCTAAAACCGCGGACCTGGCTCTGGGTGCTGCTCTGTCGGTTCCTAGTACACTGTCCGGCCTGCTCTCAGAGTGCTGAGCTGGCTGCTCCCTGCAGGGCTGCTGGGCTGTCCTCAGCAGGAGGTTAGCTTCTCTGTGCCATTCTGTGGGTGCTGTGGCTCCGGAAGTTGTTTGGAGTCCCCTTTCACATTGTTTGAAATTTGTGTGGGGCAGAGCACATTGGAAATGCTCTTTCTACTCCGCCATCTTGGCTCTGCCCCCGACAAAATATCTTGAAAGAATTTCAGTCGGAAGCCAGTCCTGATCAGAAGGATGAGTAGGTACTCTGGATCTGCAATGTATTCACATGGAGACATGTACAATTGATATACACTGCCCCAAAAACTCAGATTGAAAGGAAAAAGAAAAAAAAAGTTTCCTGCTACTATCACAAAGCCTGTTGGTGGTGATAAGAATGGAGGAACCCTTTCGGTAAATATTGGCAAAATGCCTAGGTATTACCCTGCTGAGGATTTGCCTAGAAAGCTGCTAAGTCATGGCAAAAAGTCCTTCAGCCAGCTTATGAGGAGACTTGGAGCTAGCACCACACAAGGCACCTTTCACATCATGCTCACTGGCCACCACTGGAGCAAGAGAGTAGTTTTCCTCAAAAGGTGGTTAGGTAGGTGGTTAGTGGCTTGCTACTGGTGACTGGACCATCAACTGTGTTCCTTTGAGAAGGACCCATCAGAAATTTGTCATTGCCACCTCTAAGAGTGTTAACCTTTCAGGTGTGAAAATTCCAAGTCATCTTACTGATGCTTACTTCAAGAAGTGACTATGTAAACCTAGACACCAACAACGAGAAATATTTCACACAGAAAATGAGAAATATTAGATTACAGAGCAGTGCAAGGCTAATCAGAAAACAAAAGACTCTCACATCCTGCCCCAAATAAAGAAAATTCCTGAGCTCCATGGCTACTTGCTTTCTTTCTTCTCTTTCCAATGGAGTTTATCTTCATGAATTGGTGTTTTAATTGCCTTGCAGAGAACACTTATTAAAATATTTGCAATACCTAAAAAAAATTATTTTCATTCTCTTCAGTCCTTGTGAAGGTAAGGAGCACTGAACAAAACAAAAGTAGACAGTAGAATATATTAGAAACCAGAAAACAATATATTGTATATAAGATATAGACTGAAAAAGGAAGAAATACAGAGTTAAAATAAAGGGTGGGATCAGAATCTATTATGTCTTAATTGAAGAAGAAGAGAAAGAAATTGCAATAATGATCTCAGACAAAGCAAAACTAACATAGACCTAATTAAAAGAGAAAACCAGGGAAACTATACATTGGCAAAAGGTGCCATTAAACAATGGAATAATATAAAATATTTACATAAGATTATCTGAGGTAAAAATCTCATTTCTCAAATACATGCTGAATATAGAAATGAATCAAATTTATAAAAAGAAGAGTCATTCCCCAATTGTTGGTTGTCCTTCATTCTCAAAGAGAAATGATGATGGCATGAGAATGTCTTGAAATTTGAAAGGATTGTATTTAAGTGAGGCAGCCTCAGTCTGGCCTCCTGGGTCACTGAAGCCCAGTAGCAAGGCAAAAGCCAATAAAGCCTGGTGATGCCCCAGCATATAGTAAATGACCTTGTCTTTTTAAAATTAATGTCTTTCCCAAATATGAGTTTGTCTGATGAAATGCCCATTCAATGACTGAGGGCTAAGTAAGAATTCAGAAAAAAGAAGGCCTATTGATGACCTTTCTGTTCAGCTACTCTTCAGTGCATATGTAATTTGGACCTGGTGACACATTTCTGAATGGCAAATACTATGAAACTGCTATTTTCTAAGAAGGACAGTTCTCAGTTCTTTTAGCTCAAAGCCCCAGGGGGCTTCTAAATTATTCGGTATTCATATTCATAACTAATCAAGCATAGCAGACTTTAAATTAATCAGCTAATAATCTTTTTATTAATCACTCACTATTATGGCCTTAGAGGGAAGGAATTAAGATTAAGGCTGAATAGGGAAAGACTACTTGTAGAAAGTGGGATTTTAGTTGAGACCCAGAGGAAGCTAGGGAAGCCAAGAAGCAGAAATTAAGAGGGAGAACACTCAGGACATGGAAGACAGCCTTTGAAAATGAATGCAATGTGATGTCAAAGTATTGTGATTAAGTATATTATCAACCTAAGTCATTAGATTTCTTTTAAATTTGTTTTCTTCTGTTTGTTGATCTTTTCATTCAATTTACTCTCAAGTTTAAATAAGAATATTTATTTTAAATCTCATAGCATCTAGTTCTATGCAAATAACTAGGGAAGTTTTATGAACCAAAACTGAAGTTTTTTGAGGTTATGAATTGTTTTCCTGCCAGCTACAAATTCATTGCTCCTTCTATACTACTGGTGATTTTAGAATAATTTTAGTTAATCATAACAATATCTAAATGTATTTTTAAAATAACGTAAGTATTTGTTACATTATTTATTCCACAAGCAAAATATGTCAAAGTTTAGTCATTAAGTGAGATGATTCAGTAGTCTATTTTGGAGAAGACTCACTAGAAAGATTTCTGAGTTTTAAGGGTGCCATGTGATATGCTGGATGATGCCCTGGAAAAGAAAACTGGATTTGGGATCAAGAGGAACTGGGTTCAAGTTCTTCCTTAATATATCTCTAATTTTGGATGCTAAGTTACTTTTTTCAATGAGATAATCTTCAAGATTTAAGGTCTCTTCTAATCCTGACTCTATAAACTTTCCTTAGTAATAATAAGGTTGTCATTATTTTTAGAAATACACTTTATCCAAAAAATTCTTGATGTTGTCCCTGACTATATTAAGCTTCTAGATGCAACACTCTTTAAAAATAAGGTTATTTTTTTGTCTTATGGTAATAGACTATATATTGTGGGATTTAACATTTTGTAAATGAAGGTGAATACATACAACTAAGAGCTTGGTTTCTTTTGAAATTTCAGTTCACTGTTGTTATGCAGCAAAGATACTTTGGTAACCCTGAGACCATGTTTCCTGTTATAATGCATGGAATCCACTCTGCAGGGCATAGTTTTTTTGGGAATGGCTTCTGATTTTGACACATAAATATTTCTGAAAGGAAAAGTAAAAATGCAGAGTAAGTGAGGCAGAATCTCTCTCTCTCTCTCTCTCTCTCTCTCTCTCTCTCTCTCTCTCTGTCACACACACACACACACACACACACGCACGCACGCACGCACGCACGCACGCACGCACGCACGCACACACCAGCCCTAGCGACTTCTGTAATTCCAATTCAATTTACTGAAAAGTTCTTCATTGGAGGTTTAAGTACTTTGAATGTTGTTTCAGCGTGTGAAATTCTTTCATATCATTTTTGGAAAAAAAGGACATAAAGGAGATGAAGTAGACACATAGTCTCACTTTCTGGAGAGGGCTCCATTTAAAAAGGCTGCTTTGATTATCAACAGTAACCACAAACATTTACTAAGCATATACTGCATGCAAGACACTGTGCCAGAGGTACAAGGATAAAACAGATAACTTGTTCCTTTCCTGACAAAGCTTATCACAAAGGTAGCAGTAATAGATGTTTATTGGTCACAGGTGGAATGAATGGAAGGCATTGTGAAACAGTCTGTGAAACAAGATAATGACACTAAGTGTAATGTACACATAGCTAGGGCTGATATGTTTGATGGTAGTAATTTGTAATTGGAATTACTATTTTCATTGCTCTAATAAATACAGCAATAACAATCATCTTGCCTTGATTTTATATATCTTTAAATAAATTAGAATATCTCCCCTTTATGGGGGCACAGAGAGTGATTTATTCAAGCTAATGGATAACAGTAATTGGACTTGGCAGAATCTATGAAGTTCTTTGTAAGTTATCTCATCTGATCATCTCACATTCTTTTTTTCTGCATTCTTTAACTAAAAGCTTGTATTAAAATATACTTATTACTATGTGGTATTTACATATAATATTTTATAAAATTCATTTCTTACAACCCCATTAGATAGGAAGGGCAAGTTATTTGCAGAAAAAGTTAAGCTCAGAAAGGGTACAGGATTTTCTCAGGTAATTGCCTGAGATAGAGTTAATCATCTTCTAAATGAATTAAGAGTTTATTTCACCTAAAAACCTATAGATGAATAAATTTATATACCCAATTATATCACAAGATCATATTCATACACAAAACAACAATTAATTGCTTAATTCAAATTATATTTCTTTCTCCCTTCCTATTCATGAACATGTTTTTGTTTGTATGTTTCTGTATGTTCATGAAAGTATTCCAAATATCATTTATGATTAACTGGAAATTAACAATAAAATCTGAATAAAGATCTTTTCATAGCAAATTATTTTGTACTCAGTTTTGATAAATTTACAATAATATATACTCAATATTATGAGATATTCTTACATAGTTTGAAAATCACCTATGATTTGCAGTTTCTCAAAACACTTAGGATATGGCATGAATTGTTACTGAATATCATTGTGAAGTAAGAAATGAAATATGGGGGCGGCTAGGTGGCGCAATGAGTAGAGCGCTGGCCCCGGAGTCAGAAGGACCTGAGTTCGGATCCGGCCTCAGACACTTGACACACGCAAACAAAAACCTAGCTGTGTGACCTTGGGCAAGTTAATTAACCCCAATTGCCCTCCAAAATAAAAAAAAAAAGAAATGAAAATATGAAAAATTCAGAGAAATATGAGAATATCTCTATGAACTAATGCTATGTGAAATAAGTAAAATCAATATAATAAAATGCACACAGGCTAAAATAATTTCAGTGGAAAGACACTAAGAATAAGGCAACTCTGAAAAATTGAATGGGAGAAATCAGCAAAGGGCTTAGAAAAGAGACAGGGAAAAAATATATATTTTTCATTCATCTAGAGAGGTAAGAGACAACTCAAAGAGAATTTTGCTTACATTATTAAGTTTTGTTTTTTTTTTGCAATTTGTTTTTGGAAGGTAGCTGCACAGAGTTTAGTTGTGGGTAAGGAGTTAATTTGACTATTGTGAATACAAAATATATTAACAAAATATACTTTAATAAAATAATTTTAAGTAGAAAACTTTTGGTATTCAAATATTCACTGATTATTACAAAATTTAGCAGTAGTTGGGCTATTTCACTGCTTTAGAAATGAATTTTGATTTAGTCATGATGGAAAAATATAATATAAAATGAATAATTATTTAATTTCAAATTCTAAGAGATTAATACATTTGATTATAAATAAAATGTCCAATTTTCAAGTAATTACTTAATTGAGTGCCAAGCTTTAAAAAAAAAAAAAACATTTGGGATACAGTATGTTGAAAAGATACATTATGCTGTGCAATGATGAAAATTAACTCATACTCCCTGTATAAGAGAAATTTGTCTGAACTTTAAAGGATAAGATAATATGGCTAAAAACAAATCATAAATCTAATAAATGTAAAAATATTATTTTATGTGTTTCACTTGCTTGTGAATCTATGATCAGGAAAAATTTTTGAGGGATTTTGGTGTAGACAAATGCTTATATTCTCTAGATCAAGAGATATGGGTAGTTACAAAAAGAGAAGAAAAGGTCTAGAATAAATTAATGACTGGACTTAGGCATTAGAGCATTTTCCTTTAGTGAATCATGAATTTTTTGTGAACTATTTTAAGATTACTTTCATCAATTTTTGTTACTTATTAAAAAGTAGAGAGTTGGAAAGACTTTGTGTAGTCACCCCTAATTATACAAATGAGGAAACTGAGGAACAGAATGGTTTAGTAATGTGCTAAAGTTCCATATTTCTTTAATGGCAAAGCTGTAACTCCCATGCGGGTCCTCTGACTTCAAACCCAGTTGTCTATTATAGTAGGAGGGACACCAGAAATACCTCATTGTTCAGTTGTGAAAATTTATGAAGAAATTTGCCCAAGGTTATAAGGAGCCTGAACTAGAATTTAGGTCTTTTGCAACTATAAAGTCCATCATGAGCAGCTCTCTTGAGGATTGCTACTGTGGATAACTTTAATCAGATAGTATAGTGAACTCTCTATTTATTCAGCAATAAATTAAAGAAAAATATTGGAGAAACTAAAACACAACATTCACAAAAATGTAACATAATAACTTATTACTAAGGTGGCCACATACTCTTAAACAAAACATATCATTCAGTAAACCATGGTTTTCTCGATCAATACACAGTATCCAAGTAACGCCCTCTTTCATCTTGACTCGAGACTACCTTCCAATCAGCCTTAAGCCAATCATCCTTAAGGGGTATCAGAGAGTACAAATACCTTCCACCTCTAAGTCACAGTAAGTCACAATCTCATCAGTCAATACAGAGTACCAATTTTGAGTTGAGGCTGGCTTCTAAATCCTTCATCTCATCTTCCATGAGATATCTTCTTTTAGCTCTTGCCTGAATTCACACATAGGCAACTCCCTGCTTCTGTTCTATATCTCAGCTCATGGAGACTGCTCCACTCCAGGCCCTTCCCAGTTTCTGTTCCTAGGAAGATAAAGCTTAACAGAACTGCAAGAATATTTATATACATTACTGGCACTATCATCTCAATTCACTTTGAGAATGACAAAATAGCACAAATTAAAAGACAAGAATTCTGTCTGAGAAAACAAATATGAATCAATAGCGAAGTCCTTGTGGGAATTCTATAATAACAGGAAAGTCCTCTTTCAATAGACAGAATGCTTCTGTCTGACAAAGTTATGTAATCACAGATAGAACAATAGAAAGAGTGGCAACATCACAAAAATTTTCTCTCTTAGCTCTGCTTGCACTCTGCTCTACTCCTTCCTCTTCCACATTTCCTATTCTACTCTTGTGGCAAGCTCCTCCCACAATGGGCCCCATGTGATTATGTTAAAACTATTGAGGGTAAGGAAAGTTTTCAAATACCCTTAGGCCTATTAAGTGCAATACCACACACACACACACATACACACACACACACACAAATATATATATATATATATATATATATATATATATATATATATATATATATATATATATATATATATATATATATATGGTTTGGCTCAAAGGAACTTGAATAGCTGAACCAAGTAGCAAAGCACTACTTTGCTTGTCATTACAGAAACTTAAATCTAAAACTCTTTGTAATGGTCACTTTAAATTGAAAATAAAAAGCATTGATCATTTTAAATTGAATTTTTTTTCAGACTTCCATAAGTAGAGATACTGAATGGACTAAACATGGGAAAATGGTTCTAGGGGGGAAGAGCCAAGATTGCAAGTAAAAGCACAAACTTGGCATGAGCTCCAATAACTTGCAATATATTTTAAAACATGACTCTAAACAAACTTTAGTGCTATGTAACTCAAAAAATGACAGAGAAACAAATCACCCACTGAAGGCAACCTGGCAAGTAGACAGGAAGACTCTATCACACAGAGCTGGGAGCTGAGCACAATCCCCTATGAGTTGTAGTTCTGGGGTGGCCCTGACTAGCAGAAGCCAGAGCAGACTTCAGGAGAGTGAATCACTAACAGCTGTGATGGTTTTCAGACTTCTCAACCCATAAATGCCAAAGAGAAAACAGAAGGTCAGTGTGGAACTCTGGTGGAACAGGGATAGACAAAAGAGCACAGTCCTTTCCACTGCCCAAGGGCAAGAAGTCTCCACTGCAAGGCTGCCTCAGGAGCATGTGGCCTGCAGATTGTAGGGGGACCCAGCCACCATTCAGAGGCTAAGCACTCTTGCTTTGACCTGCTTGGATCTGGATCATTATCTTGCAACAATGGCACTATGGTGTGTGGCCAGTGAGCCAGAGCTTGTGGGAGCTATAGAGAAGGCACCCTCCTAAAAGTTCTGGCAGCTGTAAAGATCCCAGTGATTTGAAGCAAAACTGTCTCCATTCTGGAAGCAGAGTTCTACCATAAAAAAGAGCTCAAAAGCCAGGCAATTGACAGGCAATACAAGTAAGAAGAGGAATCAGAAACAGACTGTACAATCCTTTTTGTGGGGAAAAAAGGGATCAAGGCATGGAGGAGGAAGAAGACAGTGAAGTCAGAACTCCTGCATCAAAAGCCTCCAAGAAAAATATGAAATGTTTACAGGCTATGGAGGAGCTCAAGAAGGATTTTAAAATTCAAGTAAGAGAAGTGGAGGAAAAATTGGGAAGAGAAATGAGAAGGATGCAAGAAAATCATGAGAAGTGAGTCAAAAGCCTGCTAAAGGAGACCCAAAAATACATAGAATAAAATAACACCTTAAAAACAGACTAGCTCAAATGGCAAAAGAGGCCCAAAAAAACAGTGAGGAGAAGAATACCTTAAAAAGCCAAATTTGCCAGATGGAAAAGGAATTTCAAAAATTCACTGAAGAGAATAACTCCTTCAAAATTAGATTGAAGTAACTGGAAGCTACTGTCTTTATTAAAAATCAAAATACAGTAAAAAAAATCCAAACAAATGAAAAAATAGAGGGCAAAGCAAAATATCTTATTGGAAAAAACACTGATTGGGAAAATAGATCTAAGTGCGATAAATAAAAAAAATTATTGGACTACCTGAAAGCCATGACAAAAAAAGAGCCTAGACTCCAGCTTTCAAGAAATTATCAAGCAAAATTTCCCTGATATTCTAGAAGGAGTTGGAAAAATAGAAATTCAAAGAATTCACTGATTACCTCTTGAAAAAGATACCCAAAATAAAACTCCAAGGGTTATTATAGCCAAATTTCAGAGTTGCCAGGTCAAGGAGAACATATTGCAAGCATTCAGAAAAAAAAAATGAGTATTGTGGAAAGTCAACCACGATAACACAAGACACAATGGCTTTTACCTTAAGAGATCAAAGGGCTTGGAATATGATATTCTTGAAGTCAAAGGAGCTGATACAAAAACCAAGAATCACCTACTCATCAAAACTGAGTATAATGCTACAGGAGAAAATATGGTCATTCAATGAAATAGGGGATTTTCAAGCATTCTTGATAAAAAAAACCTAGAGCTACACAGAAAATCTGACTTTCAGATACAAGAAGCAAGAGAAGCATGAGAAGGTAAACAGGAAAAAGAAACTAAAAGAACTTAATAAAGTTGAACTATTTACATTGTTACATGGAAAATGATAGTAATAACTCATAAGACTTTTCTTAGTATGAGGATAGCCAAAGGGAATACACACACACACACACACACACACACACACACACACACACACACACACACATATATATATATATATATATATATATATATATATATAACATATATGTATGCATAAGAGGTTGTGTGTGAATATAACTATGTATGTGAGTGTGAGCATATGTATGTTCATGTATGCATAGACAGAGGGCATAAGATGAGTTGAATATGAAGGGATGATATTTAAACACTAAAATTAAGAGGTAAGAGAGGAATATTGGGAGAAGGAGAAAGGGAGAGATAGATTAGGGTAAATTATCTCATAGAAAAGAGGCAAGAGAAAACTGTTACAATGGAGGTGAAGAGCAGGAAGGTGAAAGGGAATGGGACAACCTTTATCTCATGGAATTTTGCTTAAGGAAGGAATAACACAAACTCAATTGGGTTTTGTACCCCACAGGAAAGTAGGTGGGGGAGGAGGTAAGAGGGGGCATGATAGAAGGAAGGGCAGATTCGGGAAAGGGTTGTTAGAAGCACATAGCTTTGAAAAAGCACAGGGTCAAAGTAGAAAATAGAATAAGTGTGGCAGGGTGGGATAGGACGGAGGGAAATATAGTTAGTTTTTCACAGTATAACTACTATGGAAATGATTTGGGTAACTACACATGTACAACCTATATTGAATGGCTTATCTTCCCAGTTGGATTATGTGAGGAGTCAAGAAGTGAAAAAATTCTGGAACTCAAAAGTTTTAAAATAAATGTTTAAAAAATGTTTTTTACATGCAACTGGGAAATAAGATATAAAGGCACTGGAGTATAGAAATACATCTTGCCCTAGTAGAATGTTAGGGGTTGAGGGGGAAGGATATAAGAGAGAACAGACTGGGGTAAGGGGTATTCAGTAGGCTTGTCATTTAGGGGTGGGGGTAGGGGAAAGATGGGTAGAAAAAATTAAAACTCAAAATCTTGTGGAAATTGAAGTTTAAAACTAAAACTAAATAAATATTTAAAAGAAAATGATTGTAATGAAGGCATGTGCTCTATGATATACTAAGTCCCTCTGTTAATTGAAGAAAACAAGATTTTTTTTCCTTGACCATGTCAGAATATTCCAATTTATCAAGGATCTGAAAAAAGACTTTTGTTTCTGTCATGATGAATGCAATTAAATACTAAGAACTCATTCTAAAATCAAATCAAAATGGTTCATTGAGCTAGAGAGGGTAAAATATTTTATTTTTATTAACTTCTGGTTTATATAATTCATTTCCACCAGACTTTGAGTTACAATTTTCCCCATTTTTTCCCTACCCACCACCCTAGCGTAGCAGTTCCACTGGATATCCACTCATCCAATCTGATCTCTCCCATATCTTCTCCCATACCCCCTTCAGCTTTGCCGTTAGGGCAAGGTGAATCTCTGGGCCCCAATGCCTGGACCTCTTATGAAACATTTAATTTTGAAGCTACGATTTTCAGATCCATTTCCTTCCTCCCTTGTCAGGATGGCAGTCAGGACTGCACATGGTCCTAGCAACTTCTACATTGAATGACCAGAGAGATTGGAATATGGTATTTTGTAAAGCAAAAGAGCTTGGGCTGCAACCAAATTTCAGCTATCCAGCAAAACTGAGCATAGTCTTTCAGGCAAGGACATGGACATTCAATAAAATAACGGCGTTCCAGATATTCCTGATGAAAGAGCAAGATCTCAAAAGAAAATTTGATATCCAAATACATTACTCAAGAGGAACATAGAAAGTTGAACTGGGAAAACACATACACACACACAAACACACACACAACTTGTTATTTCATAAGAAATAAGTGCTTATATACCTATATGGGAGGCAGATATCAGTCAATAATGAGAACTGTATAATTATCACGAAATTTAAAAGAGATATACACAGATAGAGGGTGTGAGTATAAATTAACTAAAGTGATGACTAAAAAAAAAAGCTTATTAAGGGGTACAAAGTGACTGTAATAGGAGAAGAGGGAAATTATTCCACACTAAGAGGCATAATAATGGATTATAGTAGATGGAAAGAATAGATGGAGATGAATATTACATGAGCTTCACTTTCCTAAGTTTTGTTTCAAGGAGGGAATAACATAATCAGTTAAGTATAAGATACTATTGTGAAGAGACATAAAACTTATCATCATAAAGGGAAAGATTTATTCTCATCAGTTTTGGTTGAAGTCAGCAATTACATATCACATTGAGTATAAAAATTTATGTAACCTAGAGGCAGTAGTAGGGGAAAGGGGTAAGAAAAGGGAAGGGGAGAGAAGGGAAGGAAAAAAGTAGTAAGAGGAAAGAGTAAAATAATGGAGGGCAGGTGACAGGGAGGGGATACTGAGGGAAGCAGTGGTAAAAAAGAAAACTCTTAAGGAGGGGAATGTAAAAGGGAGAAATAAAAGCAGGGAAGGGAATATGATGGAGAGATAGACACAGATAGTAATCATAACTGTGAATGTGAATGGGATGGACTGTCCCATAAAATGGAGGAGGACAGCAGAATTCTTTGAAAGCTATAGCCCTCCAATATGCTATTTACAGGAAAAAGATTTGAAACAAAGTGAAACACACAGGGTAAAGGTAAAAGGCTAGAGGAAAATGTATTATTCTTCAGCTAAAGGAAAAGAAAAAGCAGGGGTACCAATACTTATCTCAAAAGCAAAAATACATGTAATTAAAAGGGATAAAGAAGGAAACTATAACTTGCTAAAAAGCACTATTGAAAATGAAATAATAGGGGCAGGACCAAGACAGCAGAGAAGAAACAGCACTTCCACAGAGCTCCAGCCCACACAACTTGAAAACTATGTAAAAGGGGAACTCGGAACAACCTCTGGAGCACCAGTACCCACAGAAGGACATCGAAAGGCTAACCTCCCACTGAGGAGGGCCTGGCAGCCCAGCAGAGAGCAGCCAGCACAGTGCTCTGGGAGCCAACAGTGCAATGCTCTGGGAGATGAGTACAGGACCACGTGAGTCAGAGGTTTTAACCCCAAGGTAGCAACCCAGCAGCAGGCTGGAGGGACCCAAGAACACCAGCAGCTGTGGCTTTTCCAAAATGAGTGGTTAGTGCCCTATGGACTTTGGGACCGGTATTTGGGAGTGTGTCAGCTTCTTCCCCTGGGGGATAGAAGTGGCTGAGGAGACAAGGCACAGGCAACATTTTGCAGCTTCAGTTGCAGCTTCAGCTCCTGGCCTGCAAACTGTAGAGGGATCTGGCGATCAGTATGTGGGGGGGGGGGGGGCGGTATTGCTCTTGCTTTGACCTCCCTGGATCTGGATTTCAGTCTGGTGTGGAGGTCTTGGGGTGTGTGTTCAGCTTGCCAGAGTGTGTGGGGGCTTCAGGGAGGGCACCAAACTAATACCTCCGGCAGTTGGGAAGACCCCCACATTTGAGACAGAAGTTCCCTTGTCTGGTGGCACAGTCCTACTGGGGCAACAAGCCCAAAAGGCAAGTAATTAATTAGCAACATGCCTAGGCATAGGAAACAATATAAACAGAAGTGTTCAACATTAGACTCCTATTTCGGGGCAAAGAGTATCGAAGCATGGAACACGAGGAGCACTATGAGGTCAGAAATCCTGCTCCAAAAGCACCAAATGAAAATATGCGCAGGTTACAGGCCATAGAGGACCTTAAGAAGCATTTTAAAAACCACATAAAAGAAATGGAGGAAAAATTGGGAAGAGAAATGAGAAGGATACAGAAAAAGTATGAAATGAAATGCAACAGCCTGACTGAGGAAAATAACATCTTAAAAATTAGACTAACTCAAGTGGCAAAAGAGGCTCAAAAGGGCAATTAGGAGAAGAATGCCTTAAAAAGCCGACTTTCTCAGATGGAAAAAGAATCTCAAAAGCTCACTGAGGAGATTCATTCCTTCAGAATATGTCTATATAGGAGTGTATATGGGCATATAAATACATATGTGAGTGTTTGTATATATATGTAGAGTTACAGATATACAGAGGGCACAGGACAAGTTGAATATGAAGGGATGATACTTAAAAGGTGAAATTGATAGATGAGAGAGGACTATAATGAGAGGAGATGGGGGGAGACTGAATGGGGTAGATTATCCCATATAGAAGAGGCAAGGGGAAACTGTTACAATGGAGGGGAAGAACAGGAAGGCAAAACAGAATCAGTCAACCTTAGTCTCATTGAATTTGGCTTATCACTACACTAAATAGGGTATCTCATTTGGCTTAGCACTTACACGAAATAGGGTACCTCACTCTACAGGGGGAAAGAGGTTGAGGGGTGTGATGATGGAGGGGAGGGCATATTGGGTGGGGGAGGATAGTCGGAAGCACACAGTTTTGAAAAAGACAGGATCAAAGTAGAGAATAGACTAAGTCAGGGGTGGGATAGGATGGAGGGAAATATAATCAATCTTATACAATATGTCCACTAAGGAAATGCTTTGCATAGCTAAACATGTGCAACTATATTTAATTGTTTATCTTCCTGGTAAGAATGGGTGACAAAGGAGGTAGGGAAAGAGTCTGGAATTAAAAGTTTTAAAATCAAATGTTTAAAAAATATTATTATTTTTTACATGCAACTGGGAAAAGAGATATACAGGCACTTGGGTATAGAGATCCATCTTGCCTTACTGGAAAATTGGAGGGGCCATGGAGGAGTATATAGGCAAGAGCATATTGGGCATGTGTTTATACAGCAGGGTTACTATTTTGGGTTGCTGGGTAGGGGAAAGATGGGGAGAAAATTTGTAATGCAAAATCATGTGGAAATGAATAATGTAAACTAAAAAGAAAGATAAAATTTAATTTTAAAATGTTTTGGGAAATATTTATCAAAATGAATAAATTTTTTAAAAAATAAAATAAATAATAAAGACTGGAGGGGATGAAGGAAATTAGGTACGTTAATGAATTATTGGTGCAGTTGTTACCTTATCAAGCCATACTGCACAATAACTTGGAATTATGTGTAAAAAGCTTTAGAACTGAGAATAACCTTTGATCCACTATGTCAATATCAGAAAGAAATGAAAGACAGAGGAATAACTGTATGTACAAAAATCTTTATACCAGCACTTTTGGCAGTGGTAAAGTACTGAAAATTGAAGGGATTCCTATTGATTGAGTAATGCCTGAACTAATTGTGACACATTATTATGATAGAGTACTATTGTGCTATAAGAAATGACAAAGGGATTGATTTCAGGGGAAAAAGAAAACATGGCAAGACCTTTATTAATTTATACAAAGTGGAGTGAGAACAGGGAAATCATTGTGCACAGCAACAGAAATGTTGTAATGAAGATTTCTTATGAAAGACTTGACTATTCTTATCAATACAGTGAGCCAAAACTATTCCAAAAACTCAGGATGGGAAAAAAAAAATGCTTTTTACCTCCACAGTGAGAATTGATGAGCTTGAAGTACAAATTAAAAGATAATTTGCTTTTTTTCTGATATGGTTACTAAGAAAATACATTTGCACAATTTAATTTACACATCACTGACCTTCCTTATAGGTAGGGGAGAGGAATTGAAGTAAGGAAGAGCATATGGGACTCATTTTTTAAAAACGAATGTTAAAATTAAATAAGTATTTTAAATGACTCATTAGGTACCCCAAAGAGCCTGATAAAAGCAAAATCTTTTAAAACAACAAATGTTATATTGTAAGAAATCATATAAAAATAAAGTCTGATATTATTGAAACCTGAGAAGAAAATATAGATTGATTAGATACAGAGGTCACAACTTTAAGTAAATGTCAGATATAACACAAAGGGAGAAAAAAATTGACAAATTTGGATCTTCAAGGTCAAAGAAAATATAAAAGATCATGAACAGATATGAAGAGTCAGAAATCATTCCATAGGATCTTTTTTTTAAACAAATGCTTTATTAACTTCTGTTTTACATCATTCATTTCCGCCAGATTTTGAGTTACGATTATTTCCACTGCCCCTGTTTTTCCCCACTCACTCTCCCAGAATAGCAGTCCCACAACATATCGATTCCTCCAATCTGCTCTCTCCCATATCTTCGCCCATAACCCCTTTGACTTTTCCATTAGAGGAAGGGTAATCTCTGTGTTCCAATGCCTGCACATCTTATCTCCCAATTACAAGCAAAAGAGTATTAATAATAGTATTTATATATATTTGAAACATTTACTTTTAAGACCTCGAATTTCAGGTCCATTCCTTTCCTCCCTTGTCACCCCCTCCCTCTGGGAAGATAAGTAATTCAGTATATGTTATACATGTCTAGCTATGAAAAACATTATCAGAGTAGATATATTGTACAAGGCTGCTTATAATTCCCTCCCACCCATCGCACCCCCCACCTGGTCCATTCCCTACTTGATCCTGTCCCTCTTCTATAGTGGGTATTTCCAACCTCCCATCCCCCCAAGCATGCCCTCCCATCCATCATCCCTCCTCTCATCCCCCTTCCCCCTATTCTGCTGCAGACTGAGATATCCCATTTAGTATGTATGTCATACTCTCCCTGTACCAAATTCAATGAGAATGTGGTTTTGCCTTTTTGCCTTCCTATTCTTCCCCTCCCTTGCAGCCTCTTCCCCTTGCTTCTTCCACATGAGATAGTTTACCCTACCCTGTCTCTCCCCATCTCCTCTTGCCACTTTCCTCTCTCACCTCATAATTTCACCCACTGAGTATCCTCCCTCCCCAACAAATTCAACCTATGCCCTCTATCCATATATAACTGTAAACATACATAAACACATTCACATATGTATTCATATGACCATACACCCTTCTTCCATTATTTTCATAGTGAGAAAGATTTCCTAAGTCACAGTTATTGTTTTTCCATATAGGAATGTAAATAGTTCAACTTTTATAAGTTCCTTTTGATTTCTTTCCCTGATTACCTTCTTAGGCATCTCTTGCTTCTTGTGTCTGGATGTCAAATTTTGTTTTCAACTCTGGTTTGTTCCTCAAGAATGCTTGAAAGTCTTCTATTCCACTGAATGACCATAGTTTTCTCTGAAACAAAATACTCAGTTTTGCTGGGTAGGTGACCCTTGGATTCATTGTCAGCTCTTTTTCCCTCTGGAATATCATATTCCATGCCCTTCAGTCCCTCAGTGTAGAAGCTGCCAGGTCCTTTGCTAATCTGATTGTGTTTCCACAATATTGAAATTGTTTCTTCCTGACTGCTTGTACTATTTTCTCCTTGATCTTGGCCTTCTGGAACCTGGCTATAATATTCCTGGGAGTTTTCTCTTTGGGATCTTTTTCAGGAGGTGATCTGTGGATTCTTTCAACCTCTATTTTCCCCTCTGGATCTAAAACCTCAGGGCAATTTTCCTTGAGAATTTCTTGAAGGGTGATTTCTAGGTTCTTTCTTTGATCATGGCTTTAAGGTATTCCAATAATTTTTATATTGTCTCTCCTGGATCTATTTTCCAGGTCAGTGGTTTTTCCCATGAGATATTTCACATTGCCTTCTAATATTTCATTTGTTTGGATCTGCTTAACAGCATCTTGATTTCTCATAAAGTTATTAGCTTCCATTTGCTCCAGTCTAACTCTGAGGGAATGAATCTACTCAGTGAACTTTTGAGATTCTTTTTCCATCTGGCAAATTCGACTTTTTAAGGCATTCTTCTCCTCATTGCCCTTTTGGGCCTCCTTTGCCATTTGAGTTAGTCTATTTTTTAAGGTGTTGTTTTCCTCAGTCAGGCTGTTGACCCTCATTTCATACTTTTCCTGCATCCTTCTCATTTCTCTTCCCTATTTTTCCTCCACTTCTCTTATTTGATTTTTACAGTCCTTCTTAAAGTCCTCTATGGCCTATAACCTGCTCATATTTTCCTTTGGGGCTTTTGGAGCAGGATTTCTGACTTCACAGTCCTCTGACTGTTCCATGCTTCAATCCTCTTTGCCCCCAAGTAGGAGTGTAATGTTGCATTTTTCTGTTTAATTTGTTTCCTTTGCCTTGGCATGATGTCATTTAATTATTTGACTTTTGGGCTTGTTGCCACTCTATGGCTTTGCTGCCAGACAGGGGAATTTTCATCCTGAACTTGTGGGGCACAACTTCCGTTTCTGGCAAGCTGGAAACCCACCCACAACCTCCACCCCAGATCACCATCCAGATCCAGAGAGGTTAAAACAAGAGTGATTACCCACCAAGACTGATGGCTGGATCTCCCTAAAGTTTGCAGGCCAGGAGCTGGAGCTGCCTCTGTAAACTACAAAATGGCATGTCTCCTCACGGCTTCTAACCCCCAGGGGAGGAAGCTGACACGTTCCCCAAATACTGGTCCCAATGTCCATAGGGCACTAACCTCTCACATTGTCCTAGGCATGTCTATGTTGATAATTCTTGAATAGCCACAGCTGCTGTTGTTCTGGGGTCCCTCCAGCCAGCTGCTTGTCCATCCACCTTGTGGGTAAAACCGCTCACGAAGACCTGGACTGAGCCCTCTGTGCCCAGTGCTGCTGGCTCCCAGAGAGCTGCCTGCTCCCAGAGCTCTTCGCTGTTCCTTCCTGCAGTGCTGCTGGGCTGTCCTCAGTAAGACGTTCCCTTCTCTGTGTTGTTCTGTGGGTGCTGGGGCTCCAGAAGTTTTTCAGAGTCCCTTTTTACATATTTTGGAGGTGATATGGGGGGAGAGTGGCTTGGATGCCACTCTGCCATCTTGATTCCATAGCATCTTAATAAAAACAATGTTGGAGTATATTTAAATTGCTTAATGTTGGAAAAAAAATAGGATAGAATAGCTAGACATAAGTAATAACTTATCTGGCAAAGTTGACCATAGTGATAAAAAAGGACTAGTAGGAGTAACTTTGGGGAATATAATATATTCCCTATTTTGATTATACCATTTAAGTAAGGGGCAATAGGAATATAACACAATTCTTTTTTTTAAGCACCTAATAAAGTTTTGCTATTTCATGTTTCCATGCATTCTAGACTTTCTAACCTCCAAATTAATTTTATTGCTGTTTTTCTCTTTTTTTATGAAGGCGAAATATGTCCTGACATTGTTATTTCACTGGTAGAATGAAAATACAAAAGGCACAGTTTACCTATACCTAAATTACTGAAGTATTTATTAATGACTAAAGCAAGATCAGAATTCCATTTAATTAAACAAACCAGAGAGTTTCCCCCATTATGTTCAGTGGTGAGAACAAAATAGAGAAGAGGGAATTATTGCTTTTCTGGGAAGTGAGGCAATGAAATTTGTTTGCTAAAATTAATAATGATATTACATTCAATAATTTTAATAATCCTATATAAACATGCATTTTTGTTTTATCACTACTGCAGAATTTCTTTATTTTTCTTGTTTCAGTTCAGATTTCAGTTTCAGTTGAGTGATTTTGATACGATAGCAAAAAACAAAAAATCCATCAGTGAGAAATCTCTTTCTTCAAGTAAAATGACTGTACAAGTGATAGAGATCTGGTGCATATATATAACAAAGGGGATGACTTTTATCCATATGCAAAATGTATGATGTTCACTTCCAGAAGAAAAGTGAAAATATGTAAGGGAATTACCTTGGAACATCTATGTCTATTACATGTAGCCCCATGATGAAAGAAAAGCTTTGAGATGGTTTCAGAGGAATTCACTAAGTTCTTTTAGAATCAGTCACCTTTGTTGTCCTTGGTTAACAATTTGACCCTTTTTTTTTCAAAGATTCTGGTGAAAGACCATATGGTAAGAAGGAAAATCTTTGAGCATTCTCCTCTTATGTCATATGTCCTATTTCAGGACCTTTTTCCTTAGTATATGTAGTCAATCTTTTCCTTTGTAGGTGAAGGAAATTAGGCATAATAATCTTGGTAGTTCTGAAAGTTCAGGAAAGGGAGCCACAAGAACCTGGGAAATACACTCTAGATCAGCTTTTGTAACTAACTCATCATCCATGCCTCCAAAGAGCCACTTCTGAGGGTGTTCTTCAGGACTCTAGCCCCAAGATATATGAAAGGAGTCCTTTAATAGAGATGCCTTTTTGGATATGATTTTGGTGTGACCAGTGCTCTTTAGGATAAGAACTAAATTGAGTACATTCTCTGGCAAAGAAGTGTAGGTGAGGGATAATGTCCCTAAGGTACCAGGAAAATATGTATACATTTTTTCTTTCTATATTTTTAAGTATCTATCTCTATCTAAAGGATTATTTTAGGTGGTGAGTCCTTTCAGTTCTGCCTAACTCTTCAAAACCCCATTTGGTATTTTATTGACTTGCCTGAAATCTCACAGCAAGTAAGTGAACTCAAGAAGATGAATCTTCCTGACTCCAAGCTTGACATTCTAACCACTGCACCATCTAGCTATCTATCTAAAAGATGATCAGTTTTAAATCATGAAATGGAACCTCCAAACACAAACAGTAAGAGTTTGAGAGATTGACTGTATAGAAGATAAACCATACCCTTGCCAAATCCTCAGATTCAACCCATAGCAAGCCAAGAGGCAGGTGTAACTGACCTCTCTCTGGCAGAGGATCCAGATCATAGCTGTTATATGTGGGTGTATATGCATGAATGTATATATAAATATATACTTTTTATATGTGAATATTTATTCACACATACCTACATATGTAACAAGTGTATGTATATATTTATACAGATACGTATATAGGCATATTTGCAACTATGAATATATAAACATGCACATATTTATGAACATATATGTGTATGCATATGTTACTGTGTGTATTAAACATACAAATAAATTATGCATATGTATCAAAGTTTTGACTAAAACAAAAGTTACAGAGTATTTTTCTCTCTAGAAATTTTCCCATAAATGTCAGAAGCAAAAGATACTGAAGATCCTCGAATGGTAGCATAGTCAATCATTATAGTGAAAGAGGAAGAAAAGCTATCAAAGAGTCTGAAATACAGGTTATGTAAAAAATGAAATAAATATTTAGGATTAACAGCTATTTCCCAGAAATTAATTTTTCTGAGGATATGAACAAAATATTTTCAAAGAGATGAATGCAAATCAAGCCACTACATGAAGAAAAATCTATAAATGAAACTTTCTGTGAAGTATCAAAAACATAAGAATTATAAAATGTGGAAGCAGTCAATGCTACTAGGGCTAAACTTACTAAGTACAATACCATTCTGGTGATGGAGTTATGAAGTGGTACAATTTTTCTGGATATATACTTGGAATTGTTTAATAGTTATGATTAATTTATAATGTAACAATGTCATTATTAGTTATATATCCTAACAGGGAAATGAGAGAGAGACAGACAGACATTCAGAGACAGAGACAAGAGAGAGAGACAGAGACAGTGACAGAGAGACAGAGAGATAGAGAGAGACAGAGAAAGAGACAGAGACAGAGAAAGGTCTGATAAGAACTAGATATGCATAGTAATACTCTTTGAAGCAGGAAAAACAAACAAACTCTTCTTTCAAGAGTCTGTGCTTAGTTTGTATTCCAAGGAACATCATGCCTCCTCCAGGATATAGGGATAAACTGTTCAACAGAAATCTCATCACCATGCAGATAGGTTTTGTTTTTGTTTGTTTCTTTTGTTTTGTTTTTTCTCAAAACCTTACCTACTTTGGTTGCCTCTCTTCTCTGTTTGGAAAGCTAGAGGGTGAAGAAATAAACTCCAAAAAAGTTTTTCTTTATGTAGTACAGAGAACTTCCCAGGCAATTTTCTATTTTCCATCAGCAGCCCTATTTGGTTTCAGCACCGGGAAATATCATGCCATCTTGAGGGGTAACCTCAGATTATGTTGCTGCTAATTTTCTGCTTCATTTTGTGTGTTATCTTCTCCATTAGATTGGAAACCGGTTAAGGTGAGGTACTATCTTTCATTTTCTCATTTGTATTATCTGGTTCTTAGCACCATGCCTTGCACATTGTAAGCACTTAACGAATGTTTATTAAAGTGAAATATTTTGAAAAATATACAAATTGAGTTATTGTACATCATTTGAGGAATGGCAAAACTGATCTGAGTGTTATTGAATATGATTTCACCATAAAAATGACAAATACAAGAAATTTTCAAAAAGATTTATTTGTGTGAAGTGAATGAAGAACCAAGAATACAAAATGGACAAAAAGTTTTGTAATGTAAAAAAAAGTACCACTGAAAGATAGCTGAATTCAAATGACTTGAGAAGACGAATCTATATTCCCAGAGATGGGTTTATGAAACACATCCTTCCTCTCAGGAGAGAATCAGAGTACCTAATCAATCAACAAATAGCAATTAAGTAATTTCTTTGAGCCATGAAACTATGCTCAATTTTGACGAAAAGATAATGAAAAGTGAAACTTTGACTGATTCACATATTAAACATTTATTGGATTAGAAAACGTGTGCATTTATAAGTATGGTTAAGGTTTAATCAAAAATAATCAGTAACAAATGGAGTGTTAAGTATCAGGAATTTTGTAACCTCCCCATTCCGCTAAAAAAAAAAAATTACACATCATTCTCCTAGAAATGTTTTTTTTTAAACATTTTAAGGTTTTTTGAAATTTACATAATTTAAAAATATAAACATATATATTAAAATAACACATCTTAAATTTAATAATTTATTGTAATTTTTTCTCTATTGTAATTGTGATGATGCAATATTTTGCCATGTAACTGTATGGTATCATATTGTAAGCAAATCTTCACACACACACATATTCCTGCCGACACATGCAGGACTTTAAGACAATGGGCAACATGCTTGCATGCCAGTACTTGTTTGTTAAGAAATATTGATAGACTTAATCACTGATAGGTATAACTTGCATTTTGTGTGTTTATTTGGAAAATAACAATCATTATAATTTTAAATCTGCTATACAACAGATGAGACATGTATCATCAGTTTTTTCAAATATTTAAAATCTTTTTTCTTTATGGTTCCACTGTCTCCTTATTTTTAGCCATTGCCTCCTAACTCATCCAGAGGCAACTATGGCCCTTTTGGATCATTCCAGCAACCCACAAGTGTGGCATCAACCACCTTGGTAACCTAAGGTTAGAGTATGAGTTAAGAATGCAATTTAGTCAGCCACATATAGACATTTTCTATATTAGCTTTTTTATGTCAATTTCAGTGAATGAGTTTTCTTTATTTCAAAGTGTGGTTTGCTGTATATCTATCTATCTATACATATATGCATACATATATATATATATACACACACACACACATATACACACATATACACATACATACACACACCATATATATATATATATATGGTGATATGAAGATGTTGTTGAAAAGGTGGTATGTAATCCTAATCCTAATCATAACTACTTTTGGGTTTCAAGTGTGTAACTGAAAATACATTTTAATCTAATCTATACTCTTGCAGAAACAGGATAAAATAGAAAGAAAGGGTATCTTCCTCAATTTCATCTCAGAGAAAATCTGAAAAAAATAGCACAAAAAGAAATCAAATACTAAGAGCTATCTGAAATGTTTACTATTCAATTAAATGCATGTAGAATCATTTTTCTTATAATATCACAAAAAGTTGTTTGTTTTTTTTCTTTTGCTAAAGGAAAGCCTTAGTCTTCATTGAACAAGTTTTGTACAACAATAGGGTGTATTTTGAGACAGCTAAGAGTGGATAAATGGGCATGACTAGTATCAGAAATATTCATCTTCATGAATTCAAACCTGACTTCATACACTTCATAGCTGTGTGACTTTGAGCAAACTCAAATAGTTCTGTTTGCCTCAGTTCCTAATTTTTAAAATGAACTGGAGAAGAAAATGGCAAACCATGCTAATATCTTTGCCAAGAAAAACTCAAATAGGGTTAAAGTCAGATATGACTAAAACAACTAAACAGCAATAATGTAATTTAGTATGAATGGTGACATATTTATCATTGTTCTAGTCCAAGACTTTGAAATATGAGCATTTCCTAAGAGAATATTTTATAGACTTGAATGTGAAATAATAGAAGACAACAAGAATATAAAATATTATATGACTATACAGGAACAAATAGATTGTCCAGTCTAGCAGTAGAAAGTCTGGGACTAAAAATAAGTTGTGGAATAGGAATCTTTATATGATTGTTGTATCAATAAAATGATGGTGATCTCTTGCTTCAGAGGACAGGAAAAGCAGAGGTGAACTTAGGAGCATAAATCAATCAACTAAATCCAGTGGTTCCATATCGCACTTGGATCAAAAGAAAAATCTGTTGTTAATTACTCAAAGCCTTTCATTACATACCTCTGCCTGCCCCCCCCACACACACATACACCTTGCATCTTCTTGCACATTCTCACTTTTTTCTTCTTTTAAAATCAACTTTTATTTTTCAACAAACACTTTTGTAAGATTATGAGTTCTAAATGTTTCCCCCTCCTCTTCTTCCCCACCCCAGACAGCATGTGACTTGATATAGGCTATACATGTATGATTAGATTGATCATATTTTCCACAGTAGTCATATTGTGAAAGAACAATCAAAACAGAAGGGGAAAACCATGAGAAAAAAAAATACTAAGAAAGAGAGAATGGTATGCTTTACTCTGCATTCAGATTCCACAGTTCTTTCCCGGATGAGGATAGCATTTTCTCTAATTATTCTTTTGGAATTAGAACATTGTCCTGCTAGGAAGAGCTAAGTCTGTCATAGGTGATCATGACACAAAGTTGCTGTTACTGTGTACAATATTTTCCTGTTTCTTATTACTTCATTCAGCATCAGTTCATGTAAGTCTTTCCAAGATTTTCTGAAATCTACCTGCTTATAGTGTATTATTGAATAATAGTATTACATCACACTCATATTCCGCAAGTTCTTCATCCATTCCCCAACTGATGGGCATCACCTTAATTTTCAATTTGTGACCACCACAAAAAAGCAGCTATAAATATTTTTGTAAGTGTGAGTTATTTTCCCATTTTTATGATCTCTTTGGGATACAGACCCAATACTTATACTGTTTAATCAAAATTTATGTCATTTTATAACTCTTTGGTCATTGTTCCATATGGCTTTCCAGAATGATTGTATTAGTCGGCAAATCCACTAACAAAGCATTAGGGTTCTAATTTTCCCGCATCTTTTCCAACATTTATCATTTTCCTGTTTTGTCGTGTCAGTCGTGTCAGCCAATTTAATTGGTATGATGCCAAAGAGTTGTTTTAATTTTCATTTCTCTAATCAATAGTGATTTATAATATGTTTATATGACTAGAGATAGTTTAATTTCTTTATATGAAAGCTGTTTATATGTTTGATCAGTTATCAATTGGGGAATGACGTATTCTTATTTGATTCAGTTCTCTACATATTTTAGAAATGAGGCTTCTTGGTTGTGTTAGCTCTCTTTCTGCAAACCCTTTTCTAATTTAAAGCAATCAAAATATTCCATTTTTCATTTCATAATGTCCCCTATTTCTTTTTTGGTAATAAATTCTTCTATTCGCCATAGATCTGATAGGTAAACTATTCCTTGATCTCCTAATTTGCTTATGGTATTGCCCTTTATGTCTAAACCATGTACCCATTTTGACATTATCTTGATATACAGTATAAGATGCAGCTTTATGCCAAATTTTGGACACTCTTTTCCAGTTTTCCTAACAGCTTTTGTCAAATGATGAGTTCTTATCCCAGAAGCTGGAATCTTTGGGTTTATAAAAATGTAGCATGCTATTGTCATTGACTACTGTTTCTTGTTACACCTCCTGACTTCTATACTCTTTCATCTGCCGTCATTGAAATCCTTGCTAATCCATGAACAAGACACTCCATTCTTCAGCTCTGGGCATTTTCTCTGACTTTCATCCATATGTGAAATGGTGTTAATCTTCAAATTTGTTGATTGGTTTCCTTGGCTTCCTTCAAGTCCTACCTCAAATACTGTCTTTTACAAGAAACCTTTCCTAACCTCTCTTAATATTAGCGCCTTCCTTTTTAAAAAAATATTTCCTATTTGCACTATAATATGAAATATTTGTACATGTAATGAGAATGGTAATTTGAAGATCTTCCCTGCCCCTTAATAGACCTAGGGGGGAATTTGAAGACCTCCCCTGCTTTGAAAGTAAACTTTGCCCCCTAATAGGCTGAATGTAATCATATGAATCCTGTGAAGGGTGGAAATTTGCTAAAGGGTGGAGTAGAGCCCACAGGAAGCTTCCCTGCTGTAAAATTAAACTCTGCCCCATAATGAGCTGAATGTAGTCAAGTGGAGCCTGTGATGGGAGAAGTTTTCCTGAAGCAAAGCAGAGCTCACAGGAAGCTGGTGTTGAGAGCTAGCCAGACTCTAGGGGAGAAAGGATACTCATTAAAGAAATAGAGAGGGGGGGCAGAGCCAAGATGGCAGAGTAGAAACTGCTCATCCAAGACACTCTGCCCCCACATTCCCACCAAACGATGTAAAAGGGGACTCTGAACAACTTCTGGAGCCCCAGCACTCACAGAACGACACAGAGAAGCTAAACTCCCGCTGAGGACAGCCCAGCAGCCCTGCAGGAAGGACCAGTGCAGTGGTCTGGGACCTGGCAGCGTGCAGCTAGCAGAGCGCAGGAGCCGAGCAGAGCCGAGCCCAGGTCCGCACGAGCCGAGGTTTTAGCCCCAGGGCGGCAGGGCCAGCAGCCAGCTGGAGGAACCCCAGAACACCAGGATCTGTGGCGACTCCAGAATTATCAACATAGACTTGCCTGGGACAAAGTAAGAGGTTAGTGTCCTATGGACTTTGGGACTGGTATTAGGGAATGCGTCGGCTCCCTCCCCTGGGGGCTAGAAGCCGCTGAGGACAAACGCTATTTTGTAGTTTTCAGAGGCAGCTCCCGCTCCCAGCCTGCAAATTTGTAGGGAGATCCAGCGATCAGTCTTGGGGGGTAATCGCTCATGCTTTAACCTCCCTGGATCTGGATTGTGATCTAGGGTGGAAGTCGTGGGTGGGTTTACAGCTTGCCAGAAACGGAAGTTGCCCCCCACACATTCAGGATGAAAATTCCTCTATCTGGCCTTAAAGCCATAGTGTGGCAACAAGCCCAAAAGTCAAGGAATTAAGTGGCAACATGCCAAGGCAAAGGAAACAGAAAAATGCAACCCTAGACTCCTATTTTGGGGGCATAGAGCAGGAAAAGGACTGTGAGGTCAGAAGTCCTGCTCCAAAAGCCCAAGGGGAAACCATGAGTGGGTTGCAGGCCACAGAGGACCTTAAGAAGGACTTTAAAAATCAAATAAGAGAAGTGGAGGAAAAATTGGGAAGAGAAATGAGAAGGATGCAGGAAAAGTATGAAATGAGGGTCAACAGCCTGACTGAGGAAAACAACACCTTAAAAAATAGACTAAATCAAATGGCAAAGGAGGTCCAAAAGGGCAATGAGGAGAAGAATGCCTTAAAAAGTCGAATTTGCCAGATGGAAAAAGAATCTCAAAAGTTCACTGAGGAGATTCATTCCTTCAGAGTTAGACTGGAGCAAATGGAAGCTAGTGACTTTTTGAGAAATCAAGATGCTGTTAAGCATATCCAAACAAATGAAAGATTAGAAGGCAATGTGAAATATCTCATGGGAAAAACCACTGACCTGGAGAATAGATCCAGGAGAGACAATTTAAAAATTATTGGACTACCTGAAAGCCATGATCAAGGAAAGAAACTAGAAATCACCCTTCAAGAAATTCTCAAGGAAAACTGCCCTGATGTTTTAGATCCAGAAGGCAAAATAGAGGTTGAAAGAATCCACAGATCACCTCCTGAAAAAGACCCCAAAAAGAAAACTCCCAGGAATATTATAGCCAGGTTCCAGAATCCCCAGATCAAGGACAAAATACTTCAAGCAGCCAGGAAAAAAACAATTTCAATATTGTGGAAACACAATCAGAATAGCCCAGGACCTGGCCTCTTCTACACTGAGGGATTGAAGGGCATAGAATATGATATTCCAGAGGGCAAAAGAACTGGGAATGAACCCACAGGTCACCTACCCAGCAAAACTGAGTATTTTGTTTCAGGGGAAAATATGGTCATTCAGTGGAATAGAGGACTTTCAAGCATTCTTGAGGAAAAAAACAGAGTTGAATAGAAAATCTGACATCCAGACACAAGAAGCAAGAGATGCCTGAGAAGGTAATCAGGGAAAGAAATCAAAAGGAACTTATCAAAGTTGAACTATTTACATTCCTATATGGAAAAGCAATAACTATGACTGATGATATCTTTCTCACTATGAAAATAATGGAAGAAGGGTATGTGGTCATATGAATACATATGTGAATGTGTGTGTATATGGTTACAGTTATATGGATAGAGGGCATAGGTTGAATTTGTTGGGAAGAGAGAATACTCAAGGGATGAAATTATGAGGTGAGAGAGGAAAGTGGCAAGAGGACATGGGGAGAGACAGGGTAGTGTAAACTATCCCATGCAGAAGAAGCAAGGGGAAGTGGTTGCAAAAGAGGGGGAGAATAAGGAAGGCTAAAAAGGCAAAACCACATTCAAACTGAATTTGGTTCAGGGAGAAAATGACATACATAGTAAAGGGGATATCTCACCCTGCAGCAGGATAGGGGGAAGGGGGATGGGAGGAGGAATGATGGATGGGAGGGCGTCCTTGGGGTGAGGGGAGGTTGGAAGTACCCACTATAAAAGAGGGACAGGATCATGTAGGGAATGGACCAGGTGGGGGGGTGGGATGAGTGGGAGGTTATTATAAGCAGCCTTGTACAATATATCTACCATGGTAATGTTTTGCATAGCTAGACATGCACAACATATACTGAATTATTTATCTCCCAAGAGGGAATGGGTGACAAGGGAGGAAGGAAATGGATCTGAAATTTGAAGTTGTAACATTAAATGTTTCAAAAATATATAAATACTATTATTAATACTCTTTTGCTTGTAATAGGGAGATAAGATGTGCAGGCATTGGGATGCAAAGACTCTCCTTCCTCTAATAGAAAAGTCGATGGGGGTATGGGACAAGGTATGGGAGAGAGCAGATTGGAGGAATTGATATCTTGTGGGATTACTGTTCTGGGAGGTTGGTTAGGGGAATAATGGGGGGAAAATGATTGTAACTCAAAATCTGGCAGAAATGAATGATGTAAAACAGAAGTTAATAAAGCATTTGTTTTAAAAAAATAAATAGAGAGGTTTGTGAATAAATATTGGTCTTGTATTGGTTTTTGGGAAGGCTGAAGGATCCTGTGGCTCTCAGTGTTGTTATGGCTTCTGAATATTTTTGGTATTATGATAGAATAAGCTTACTGGTTTTGGGATTCAGTTTTCTGGTGTCTAAATAATTGTTTCAGTTCTATCCTTTATCTGGAGAATCTGGTATATTTTGTGATTGAACATCATGCAATACTTATAGTCATGGCCTTTTTTGTGATTGTGGGTGCTGTAAATATTGCACTGGTGCTACATATATATATATATATATATATATATATATATATATATATATATATATATATATATATATATATATATATATATATATGTGTTTGCTTGTATTCTCCCTCACTAGATTGTGAGTTCCTGGAGTCAAGATGCTGTCTTTTTCCCTCCTTTTCATATCCCAGCATTTAACAAAGTTTTTACCATGGTAGGCATATATTAAATGTTTATTTGCTCACAGACTGCCCGTAGTCTAGCACAATCACTCACTCACAGTAGGTTTTTGCTAAATGAGAAAATGAATGTAAACTATATTTAGGTGCAAATTAAACAAATCTCCCTGGAATCTGCTTTCCTCACAACAAATCAATAGTTAAAGCATGATAGTAAAAAAGAAGCTTATTTATGACTTTTTAATGAGGTCTACAAAGAAAGAAGATCCAATAAAATTCTTGAGGGAAAAGCAAACTAATTTTTTCTACTTTTTTGTTCTATGGTAAGAGAACAATTGTGCCTTGAGCTGAACTGGTCTTCATTTCAGGGCATTTAAAGGAAATGTTTTTGAATGTGCTTTTTATTGTTGTTTGGGCAAAAGAATAAGAACAACACAATATAACATGATCACATGGAATGACAGAAGCTTTATTAAACAAAAAATAAATGAGAAAATGTATGAATACATGTCAAGCCACAGGCAACAAACCATTTTGTATCTTATCTCCCTATAAAATACTGCACTAGAGAATTCCTTTCCCTAGACAAAATATTTTTCCCCTAGGACATTCTTGATGGATGTTAAAATTGAATGGATACTTAGATTTGCCTATATTTCTATATTTTTGTGACTTTTTCAGAAAATGCATCAAGTGAGAGAATTTAAAAATAAAGTGTAGAAATTTTGTATTTTAATGCAAATTCCAACCTCTTGCAAAAAGTTTTTTTTTTTTTTTCATGAATTCCTTAGTCTTTCCTTCCTCCAGTAATTATCTTCAACTTATCTGTTATCTAACAGCTAAGTGACACAATGGATAGAAGCTCAGAGGCAGTAAGACAAATTCAAATCCAGCCAAAAACAAACACTAATTGTGTGATCCTGGTGAAGTCACTGAATCTCTTTCTGCCTTATTTTCTTGCTGTAAAATAGGTTTAACAATGACACCCACATAAAAGCTGAGATAATATTTATAAGGCATTTGGTAAATTTGAAGTGCTATATACAAGCTAACTATTATTATATAATTGCTGCCATATTGTATCTTCTATAAGATTGTAAGATCCATGAGGGAAGGGAGTATTTTGTTTTCTTTGTAGCCTTAGTGCTTTGCACAGTTCCTGGAACATAGTAAGTGCTTAATAAATATTTGTTAACTAATTCAAATAGCTATGATTTCATAAATAGAACTAAGTCCTCAGAGAAAACATATCATACTCCTTTACAGTTTGGTAAGCAGTTTTCAAGAGCCATGATGATCAAAAGATATTACTTTATCTATTAAGATTGTTATATCAGTCTTCCAAAGGCAATTATTAGCTTTGTTATGAATACTTCAGGCTTTATTACTGGTACAAATTGTACTACTTGTATTCTAGTGACATAACTTTATAGAATCCAGCATTATCTTCTTATGTAAATAGCCTTGAAGTAAGTATTAGAGGGCATATTCATAACTGTATATTTAAATATATTTGAGTAAATAAAAGAATACTTAAGAAACAAAAGTCAATATTATTTTCTATATAATATCATAGATTTATATCTTGAAATTTAAAATTATAGTCTGAAGACATATGACATGGAGATAAACTTGAGCTCAAGAGAGTTGTGAAAAATAAAGTTGACAAATTCTTACCAAATACAGAAGATTTAGATCAGGGTTTCTTAACCTGAGGTCTGTGAATGTCACTTATTTTAATACAAATGGTCTCCTTATGATAGGCATTTGAAACCATTCTGAGAAAGTTGCACAAAGGCTTCATCAGACTCCTAAACATGTCTAGTGAAAAACCATTAACAGCCTTTGATTCAAAGTATAGATCTAGCAATTGACATCAAGAGCCTGTTGAAAGAAACTCATTATCAGAATTCTGTCTAATAATAATAAATTAATTTGGTCAAAAAACTACTACACTATTTCTTAATGACAGTACAAGATAGTTAGAATCTGTATTAATCATAGAGCTTTAGAAGTTTTATACTCATTTCCAGGACATGGATAAGAGATCAGTGTAGAAAAGGTAGGTAGAAAGGGTAGGAGAAGCGTATAAAAACATGTATTCTTCATAAGAACAGTCTGGAAAATAGTATATATATTTTGGCAAGAAATATATATATATATAATATTATATGTGGCTTTTATCAGGTATAGATATGCCCCCCAGAACACACTCAAAATTTATTTTAAGACATAAAATTCAGGCTAAATTCTCCAACGTACACTTATTTTTTTTTTTTGGCGGGGTGGGGGGTTATGTAGCTTATGCATGCTGGATACTCTCAAAGAGGTCTATGAATGCCTTTTCTAAAAGAAAAGTCAGTCACATGGACAAATCAATTGATGTGATTTCCCCATACTCATTACAAAATACTAATATACTACAATTTTTAATTTTCACCTCACTAGTGTTCTCAGGGACTACCTAAGGGTTAAAATATTTAAATGGACAGCTGAATATACCATTCAAATCAATTTACAAGTTTGATAGAATCAGAAGAAGATTGTACCCCCTCCCCTGAATTTACTTATTCCCCAGGATGATAAATAATGCTTTTTATGAAAACATAGGTGACAGATTCTCAAATTGCGACTTGATATAAAACTAAAAAGAATAGTTAACATGACAGTAGAAGTCTAGCAATATGGAAATTGATAAAGAAAAATAAGTTCTTAAACAAATGTTCAATAAACCAAGCATATAATCACAAAATAGATGAGACATGGCTAGAAAACTATTAAAATGAATAAAAGAAATATTTTAGAATGCTAAAAGGTTTTAAGTTGAATGAATTGAAAATGCTGCACTGTTACAGCATTAAGAGAAATTGCTCTGGAATCAGAGGATGTGGGTTCAGAGTCAACCTGTAAAAGTTTTCTCTGAGTAACTTTGAACAAGGCACACTATACGTTTCACTTCCTCCACTGTAAATCAAAGATGTTAGACTAGATGTCCTATACATTATGTTCCAGTTCTGAATATTATTCTTATTCATGATTCTAAGCTCAGGACTTTATCCACTGTGCTCTGCTGCCTCTCAAGGAAAAAATTCCTTAAGGTTATTGTTAATATATATCTTTGTTCAACCAGATCATCAACTTGTTAGAAGAAAGACAAAACCAGCATCCCATGTTTACCATTGTTATGCAGGATGGACAGTTAAATTTGAAGAGAATTTTTCTATAAGTGATTTAATTTTTCTCTTTGTTCATAACATTGTACTGCTTGAATCACCCAACACTAACATCAGCACCTTTTAAGTTAGATCCACAATCACAGAAAAATATCCAACCTCATAATCCACACTTTATGAAAGATGTCAATATTTTTTCCAGTATATATTTAGTTGTCGAGATATTCCATTGTGCTGGCTGATCAATTAAATGCAATTTGAAAAAAAAATCATCAATATCAATCATATATCCGTACATCTAGGTTAGAAAGAAAATATATATGATAAAGTAGATACAAAATTAGAAAGAAGAATAAAAGAGTAAGCTAGGATTTATTTGCAGATTTTCAGGGAATTTTTAATAATCCCAAATTATTGCCCTAAGAGAAGTTAGGGCAGGAGTTAGTGTCAGAAATACATATTAAAGGAAGACATATGGCAGGATAAGAGGAAGACAATGGATTTCTCCTTTTTACTTAGTTTTGTCCTTCCTCAGGTAGATTTTCATGTTAGACTCTAAAAACTTTCATTCTTAAAAACTTGTGATAAGATCTGATACATAAAACTTTGTGGGATTTCTTTGTCAGGAACTCTCTAAAATAGATTTGTGAATAAGACTCTCATGTGAAAATTAAGTAGAGAGTGAAAAGGAATATCAACCATAAATTAGAAAGATTCTTGTGAAAGGCTTATTGAACAAGAAACCAGGTTTGTTTCATTTTGTTTTGTTTTGTTTTTAAGACTTAAATTTGTAGGCAATAGGTAGCTGAAGCATTATATGTCTTTTTAGAGAAAATACCTATTACAGAAAAAGTTATGAAAGTTAACATTCTCTTCACAGAAAAAGGCCATTTCAAACATCCCCCCTTTTTTATTACAGAGAATATCTTTCTGAAAGGATTATAGAATAGAAAAATATGTAACTGAAGATCTATGTAAATAAGTAAATACATATATGATTAAGTAGATAAATAAAATTTCTATGTCTTAATAAGGAATTGGCAGAGACAACAGTTCTTCTTTGGAAAATCAAGTGGGGCAGAGCCAAGATGGCGGGGTAGAAACAGCACTTCCAGGGCGCTTTCATCCACACCACTTCCAAACCATGTAAAAGGTGGACTCAGAACAACTTATGGAGCTCCATCACCCACAGAACAACACAGAGAAGCTGACTTCCCACTGAGGACAGACTGGCAGCCCTGTACGGAGTGGCCAGTGCAGGGCTCTGAGAGCTGAGTCCAGGCCTTCATGATCGGCAGTTTTAGCCCCAGGGTGGCCGGGAAAGCAGCTGGCTGGAGGGACCCCATAACACGAGAACTGTGGAGATTACAGAATTATAAAAACATATATGCCTAGGACAAAGTGAGAGGTTAGTGCCCTATGGACTTTGGGACCAGTATTTGGGGAACAAATGGGCTTCTACCCCTGTGGCCGCAAAGTGGCTGAGGAGACACAGCACAGAGTCCATTTTGCAGCTTCAGTGGCAGCTTCAGCTACTGGTCTGCAAACTGTAGGGCGTTTCAGCAATCAGTCTGAGTTTAGTCGCTCTTGCTTTAACCTGCTTGGATTTGGATTGTTGTCCAGGGGGGTAGGTCTAGGGTGGGCATCGAACTAGTCACACTGTTGCAGAGGCTTTACAAAGACCACCTAACTAATAGCTCCGATAGTTGTGAAAACCTCAACATTTGGGAAGGAAGCTCCCCTTTCTCGTGACAGAGTCCTACTGTGGCACAAGCCCAAAAGTAAAGTAATTGAGTGGAAAAATGCCTAGGCAAAGGAAACAAAATAAGCAAAAAAATCAACATTACACTACTATTTGGGGGGCAAAGAGGATCAAAGCAGGGAACAGGAGGAGGACTGTGAGGTCAGAAATGCTGCAACAAAAGTCCCAAATGAAAATATGAGTGGTTTACAGGCCATAGAGGATCTAAAGAAGGATTTTAAAAATAAAATAAGAGAAATGGAGTAGAAATTGGGAAGAGAAATGGGAAGGATGCAGGAAAAGTATGAAATGAGAGTCAACAGACTGACTGAGGAAAATAACACCCAAAAAATAGACTAACTCAAATGGCAAAGGAGGCCCAAAAGGGCAATGAGGAGAAGAATGCCTTAAAAAGCCAAATTTACAAGATGGAAAAAGAATCTCAAAAGCTCCCTGAAGAGATTCATTCCTTCAGAGTCAGACTGGAGCAAATGGAAGCTAGTGACTTTATGCGGTTAAACAGATCCAAACAAATGAAAGAAGAGAAGGCAATGTGAAATATCTCATGGGGAAAACTACTGACCTGGAAAATAGATCCAGGAGAGGCAATTTAAAAATTATTACCTGAAAGCCATGATCAAAGAAAAAACCTAGAAATCACCCTTCAAGAAATTCTCAAGGAAAATTGCCCTGATATTTTAGATCCAGAGGGCAAAATAGAGGTTGAAAGAATCCACAGATCACCTCCTGAAAAAGATCCCAAAAAGAAAACTCCCAAGAATATTATAGCCAGGTTCCAGAATCTCCAGATCAAGGAGAAAATAGTACAAGCAGTCAGGAAGAAAAAATTTCAATATTGTGGAAACACAATCAGAATAGCACAGGACCTGGCAGCTTCTATACTGAGGGATCAAAGGGAATGGAATATAATATTCCAGAGGGCAAAATAACTGGGACTGAACCCAAAGGTCAGCTACCCAGAAAAACTGAGTATTTTGCTTCAGAGAAAAAATATGGTCATTCAGTGGAATAGAAGACTTTCAAGCATTCTTGAAGAAAAAACCAGTGTTGAATAGAAAATTTGACATCCAGACACAAGAAGCAGGAGATGCCTAAGAAGGTAATCAGGGAAAAGAAATTAAAAGGAACTTATCAAAGTTGAACTATTTACATTCCTATATGGAAAAACAATAACTATGACTTAGGAAATAGTTCTCACTATGAAAAGAATGGAAGAAGGGTGTATGGTCATATGAATACATATGTGAATGTGTTTATGTATGTTTACAGTT